>CAXIVR010000006.1:73669538-74269538 GCA_964035755.1 Teleogryllus oceanicus
AAACGGCTTTGGTTATTGGTCCCGTTAGTGTAGTTGTGTTAAATTGGATGGTTTGGTTTGGTTTTCTCGTGCTTCCGGGCGCGTAAACTGCTTTGGTTATTGGTCCCGTTAGTGTAGTTGTGTTTTTTTCTCGGGAGAGGGCGGTGGTCTTCCCCCGCTGGATGGCGCCGCCCTACCGTCGGCTATTGGGATTTTCCCCTAACCAGGACTCTCCCACAAGCGGGGCACCGCCCCAGCCGGGACAAGTTCTAAACTTCCGACCGGTCTCCTAGAATATGTGGTAGTGTTAGCATGTTAGTGTAAGTGTTGTATTTGCAGGATTGCAAGGTAATATAAACAGTCAATGTTTTATAACCATTTACTTTCACCCAATAATAAATACACAGAACAACATCACAAATATGACAATGCTTCTTAACGGCCTTCTTGCCTTGCCGAGCCTTATCGCCTGCAGGGCGATAATAGTTGTTAGTGATAGTGGCCGCAGTAGCCTCTAGTCTCCGAGTACCGCGCGGCGGTGACGCCGCGATTAGAAAGGGTAGCGAGAGCGGCAGGGCCACCGAGGTCGGCGTTGATCGCCTGGCTGATACGCCACGACTTGTGACGCTAGCAGCGTCGGCGGCAGCCGTGAGTCACGTTGTAGCGCGCAACCGGTTACGCCTCCATAGGGCGTATAGCGAGGCGGCAGTAGCCCGAGGTCGGTGCAGGTCGCCCGGTGGATACGTCACGGCAGGTGACGGTAGCAAGCGCCAGGGCAGCCTGCAGTCCTCGTGTGCGCGCTGCAGAGTACGCCTCGATAAGGCGTATAGCGAGGGCGGCAGTAGCCCCGAGGTAGGTGCTGATCGCCCGGCGGATACGTCGGCCTGTGACTGTAGCAAGCGCCAGGGCAGCCCGAGTCTCCTTGTAGTGCGCCGCAGGTTACGCCTCCATAGGGCGTGTAGCAAGAGCGGCGGAGATAGCTTATGCTAAGCGGTAACTGAACGGGAGCACCCTGCTCCCGGCCAAGCCTTTATACCTCCCCGCCTGGTGAAGGGAGAGGAGGGCTGCGCCCTCCACTAGCGGTGCGGCGGAGCGTAACTCCGTCTCGTTCTCTGATTGGGGATCCACATTCCTCCCCGTTTTATTGTGGGCATATGGGTGCCACGATGACGCGCGACCTCCGCGCAGGGCTGGACCTGGTGACGCGTCTCGGCTGCTGGGTTCGGCGAATGACTCCGCCTCTGGTCGCCACCTCCTTGGGATGTGTCATCTGCTGGTGTTGCCGGCCGAGCCGCTGGCTCGTGTGTGATGACTGGTTCCGTCATCCGCCTTGTCACCGGCTGAAAATTAGAATGCATATTACTCCTATGTTGTGTCTCATCTATTTTATGCATGTTCCACCTTTTGTTATCTGGTTCTCATGTCTTCTGATGATCCCGTTTTCTGCTTGTACCAGATACATTCTATATCCTATAGTTTCGTGGATTACTGCTGGGATCCATTTTGGATAGGATTTAAACGACCGAACAAAGACTTTATCTCTGACTTTGAATGTTGTGTTCCTACTTGCTTCGGGCGTTTGACGGTACTAATAGTGCCAATAATGTCCTCGGCTGCCTGCCATGAAGTCGTTCCGGGACTTTTCTCTTCATTTCCTACTGGAGTTGCTCTATATGTCACTAATAGCTGTTGTAGTGCTTTATCTTTGCCAACTCCTTCTGCCATTGCTTTAATCATGGTTGTTTTAAATGTTCGTACAAATCGCTCCGCTCCCCCGTTTGACTGTGGGTGGAATGGGGCAGTCCTAAGGTGTTGAATGCCATTTTCTATACAAAATTTCTCAAATAAATGTGATGTGAATTGTCGCCATTATCCGATATCAACAATTGTGGTAAGCCTTCTATTACGAACACTTTCGTTAACATTTGAATTGTTGCTTCTGTTGTTGCGGTACGCGTCTCACACACATATGGATACTGTGAAAATGCATCCGTAACTACTAACCACATTGACCCATAGAACGGCCCCATAATCAATATGTACTCGCTCCCATGGTTTCTCAGCTTTTGGCCAGCTTGAAAAGTGCTTCGGCGGACTTGCCTGGTTCTGTCTGCATATATTACAATTACGTATCAAATTTTCTATATCTGTTGACATCCCGGCCAATATACATATCTTCTAGCAACCGTTTTTGTTCTGTATGCCCCAATGACCAACATGCAATAACTTTAACACTTCTGCTTGCAGCTTCTTTGGAATTACGGCTCTTACGTTATCTTCACAATTATATTTATTACCCGTCTTGCATTGATAACTCGTTTCTCTTTAACAAAATTGATTTAAGTCTGGTGAACTATGATTTAGTTTCCTCGTTGGCCAACCTTTACTCAAATAACCACTTACTTGTTTTAGCAGGCGGTCTTCCGTGTTACCTGCGCTACCCTTTTTGCGTCCAGCGGCAACCGTAACAGGGCGTCGCCATCCTCGAAGTCTATGTACGCGCAGGCTTCTTCCAATTTGTCGAATGACTCGTCTGGCCCGCCGACAGCCTCGACAGCGCGTCTGCGTTGCCGTGCTGTGAAGTTGACCTATAAACAATCTCAAAATCATAATCAGAGGAAAATTGCCCATCTTTAAGTTTCTTCTCCGTTCTCTCCGAAATACCTTTTCTTGGATTGAACAATGACGTAAGTGGTTTATGATCTGTAATGAGCGTAAATTTCGCGCCATACAGATATTGATTAAATTTCTTCACCCATAAATTATTGCTAGTGCTTCTTTTGAATTTGTCCATAATTTCTCTGTGCGTCGTTTAACGTTTTCGATGCAAATGCAATTGGTACTTCAATGCCTTCTGGCGTAATCGTTGATATCACAGCGCCAATACCATTTTCTGATGCGTCAGCCGCGAGAAGTAGCGGTTGACCTGGCGCGTAGTGCGTCAATCTTGTTGCTTTAATCAGTTCTTGTTTCAGATGCTGAAATGCATTTTCACACTTTGTCGACCATATGAACTTCACATTCTTCTTCTGTAACTGGTTTAGTGGTGCCGATATCATTGCTCTATTCTTAATAAACTTGGAATAATAAGCAACCTTACCTAAGAATGAGCTAAGTTGTTTCAAATCTTGAGGTGCTGGCATTCTTGTAATTGCTTCAATATTTTCCTTTGTTGGTCGAATTCCATGTTTGTCCACTACGTGGCCTAAATAGTTTATAGAAGTCTTAAACAATTCACATTTCTCCCAATTACATTTGAGTCCATTGTCTTTTAACAATTGTAACAGCGTCCGCAAATTCTGCTTATGTTTTTCCTCCGTTTTGCCTGTAACAATAATATCATCCAAGAAGTTAGCGCAATTTGGTACTTTCTCCGTAATTTGTTGCAGAAACCTTTGAAATATCGCGGGCGAACTGGCGATGCCATACGGAAGCCTTTGAAACTGATACAAACCATCATTTGTATTAATTACCATCATTTTCTTCGATTCTTCATCTAGCTCTAACTGCAAATAAGCTTCCGATAAATCTATTTTCGTGAAACACTCACCTTGTAGTTTCGCAAATATTTCTTCTGGTTTTGGCATAGGATAGTGGTCTATTAACATTTGTGGATTTAACGTAACTTTAAAATCTCCACACAACCTTAGTTTACCGTTTGGTTTTTATAATTACCACTGGGTGGCCCACTCTGCATTATCAACTGGTTTGAGCACTCCTTCTTGTACCCATCGTTGCAATTCTTGTTTTACTTGCTCTTGCAAATTGAATGGCACCGGTCTTGCTTTACAAAATTTTGGTTGACAATTTTCTTTCATCGTTATTGAGCTTTATATGTTGTGCAATGACCTAAGCCTTCTGAAAACACTTCGGAAAACTCTTCACATATTTTCTTCATTTCTGCACTTTTACTTGTGTTGTCGACTGACATGACATTATCTTCTATCGTGAAACCAAGAGTGTTTATTCCTTCCATTCCCAATATATTTTGTACATCATATCGGTTCACAATAATAAACGTAACTTTCGTTGTATTCCTTTATATCTTGCAGTCACTTCTACTTGACCTTTTACTGGGATGTTTATTCCTTGATATGATTTTAACTGTGCTTTATTGTCACACCATGTGCTTCAAATGCTGCTCAAAACGTTCTATATAAACTGCCCAGTCCTCCTGATATTTACTATATGGTGGAAATACCGGAATCTGCTGGACTTGTTGTTGTTTCTGTATCTCGAATTGGTTCATTAACATTCTCATCTGTTCTTGATGTTGTGTTTGCAACATCGCGATCACTACGTTATTTGCTCCATTGTTCTTCACGTGTCTTGTTCTTATATCCTCGTCGCCAATGTTGTATTTGCAGGATTGCAAGGTAATATAAACAGTCAATGTTTTATAACCATTTACTTTCACCCAATAATAAATACACAGAACAACATCACAAATATGTACAATGCTTCTTAACGGCCTTCTTGCCTTGCCGAGCCTTATGCCTGCAGGGCGATAATAGTTGTTAGGTGATAGTGGCCGCAGTAGCCTCTAGTCTCCGAAGTACCGCGCGGCGGTGACGCCGCGATTAGAAGGGTAGCGAGAGGCGGCAGGGCCACCGAGGTCGGCGTTGATCGCCTGGCTGATACGCCACGACTTGTGACGCTAGCAAGCGTCGGCGGCAGCCGTGAGTCACGTTGAGCGCGCACCGGTTACGCCTCCATAGGGCGTATGGCGAGGGCGGCAGTAGCCCGAGGTCGGTGCAGGTCGCCCGGTGGATACGTCACGGCAGGTGACGGTAGCAAGCGCCAGGGCAGCCTGCAGTCCTCGTGTAGCGCGCTGCAGAGTACGCCTCGATAAGGCGTATAGCGAGGGCGGCAGTAGCCCCGAGGTAGGTGCTGATCGCCCGGCGGATACGTCACGGCCGTGACTGTGCAAGCGCGGGCAGCGAGTCTCCTTGTAGTGCGCCGCAGGTTACGCCTCCATGGGCGTGTGCAAGTGCGGCGGTGGTAGCTTATGCTAGCGGTAACTGAACGGGAGCGCCCTGCTCCCGGCCAAGCCTATACTCCCCGCCTGGTGAAGGAGAGGGAGGGCTGCGCCCCCCCACTAGCGGTGCGGCGGGCGTAATCCGTCTCGTTCTCTGATTGGGGATACCACAGTAAGTGTCTGTGTGTGTGTAACGGAAGAGGATAGGACAAGGAAGATGAAGGACAGATCGCGCGCGGTCCGTGGCCCGTTGGTAGGGTACTGCTCCGGCATTCGCCTGGTGTTGATCGGAGAAACCACGGAACTACCAATCAGAGCAGCCGGCCGCTAGAATTCTCCTCCAGGCAGCGACTGAATTCGACCTAGCTGAAAACCAATTGTCGAAAATCCTGCCGCCGTCAGTACTCGAACCTAGGATCTCCGGTCACAGGCGCTGCAGTGACAATCAGTTGATGCACTGAGCTACTGCTCCCGGTTTAGATTGGAATGATATTGACCTTCTCAGCGTTGGTGTTATATCTGGATGCGTTTTGGATGTTGCGAGGGTGAGTGGGGGGTTGATCATTTTCTTTAGACATTTACTACAGTTTCGAATGGACATTCGTACTTTAAATTAACGCAATTCTTGAAATTTGTGTTCAAGATTTGATGTGTTCTCAGTCTTAAGCTGACACTATGCAATGTGTCCACCAATGTTTGTCTTTTAGAATGGACTGAATGTATATTTTGTTCTAAATTATACTTCTATTCCTAATGTTCTTGAAGTCGACACTATGTGAAAACAAATAACCCTTTCTCTGAGAACCTCAACCAGCCTGAAGTAACTTGTTAGGTGGTATGCTCGCAGCTGGGATAAAAGGGTTTTTGCCAAAAAAGACTTTGAGGCGAATTGGGTAAAAATACCGATCGGTTTCACTAACTTACATTGATAATTTGTATTGTCAAACATTTTTATTTAACATGTTTTTAGTAAAAATGTTTTATATTTTACTCTGAGCAGACCGATCTTGTGTTAATTATTGTAATTTAGGTTTTGTGAATCTTTTAAATGCAAGAAGAGCAAATTCTGCTATCTTTCAAAATAGTAGGCGGTGGTAAACTGGCCATCACCAAAAACACCGCCTGGTCTTTATAGTGACAAACAAGTGGCTCAATCATTACGCAAAACTTTTTTTTTTTTACACATTCTTTACCATGTTCCGTGCTGTTGCAACCAGGACTTGGTACATTCAAAGGCGTGCATCTCGCCGTCACGCAAATTGCTATACCGCGACGCGCTCTTATTGCAGAGGTCACCAAGCCATTCGCCGCAGCCGAACATTGCAAATCGATCGAGCCTTTACGGTTGGTCGTGTTTCAGTTTTGATACTGCTAAAATGGACGTGTATGCCGTAGGAGTTCTGTGGCTTGTTCGTCGCATTTGGAGAACGCCGGAGCAACGCCCGTGTTGAAGCTAAAGCGTGCAGAGCGCTTCGAATCGCCGCATCCCCCCACGCCACTCCATTCTGTGCTTCAAAACTCCGAGCATAACCGGAAGCGTACTGCAGCGTCGACGCTTGACGCAACGACTGCTTAACCTGGTCTTCAAAGAACAGGTGCTTGTGACTAAAAATGTGGCGCAATCGAGCCTTCGTTTCCTTTACCTTCGTTTGAATATCATTAATCCCTGATTTACTTCAGTGGAAAGTTTTTTTTTTTTTTTTGCTCTCCTATAAAATTGTTTTCATGACTTATCAGCTTATTCACCGGGATAAAGGAAATGAGCTTCTCATTTTCGAACGCGCTCGGATTTTCAAATATAGTACGACGTCCGTTACGTCTGATTTACGTCTCTTGCGTACGGTATTCACGCGAGTGGATACCTTATGAACAATTATGAAAAGTGGGAAAGTTCCGATCCAGCGTGTGGAAGTTTACAATGTCTGGTGATGTCATGGCCCAGAAAACTCGTGGACTGAATTTGGTATGGATAAGGCTTGACACATGTATACAGATCATGCCATTCTGTCTAGATCATTGGTTTTAACATTTGGTTTATGCAACAATTTTTAATATGTAATCCAAGATAGATTTTTTCATTTAGATCCTATTGCTCTAAGATATTTTCAATGATGTGTAAAGAACGTTATTTTTAGTGAGCCTTTTGTTGGATTTTTATTGGTATTTTTTTGTTTTCTATATTTAGGAAAAATCATTGCTGCAAATAATTTAATACAGAGGGTAAGTATTCTGGAATAATGAAAGAAGTGTGTTGATTTTATGTAGGTAGGTATTACATGTTCGAATGTAATGACTATTTATTGCCGATCTATAGCAAACATTAATATCCCGCTTTAACTAAAATTTCGTTAATCTTTGTTTCAGGATTTAAAATTTTGGATGTAATTTAAAATCATACATTAGGTGAATTTTATTACTCTTTCGTGTTACAGGATATTGCTTGATCTTCTTGTTATGGTGTTTTGTCAGTGAATATGTGCTAATGTAAACCCCCTCAATGATTGGAAATTAGTACAATAACTTTTTTGCCCGACAGTTTACAATGTGAACGCAGTAAACGTCAGATTTTACGCACCTCCGTCGCTACCTCAGCTTCGAATAAAAAAGTGATACATATGTGCACATTGTGTATTTTCATCCTGCAAAGAGGGAAAGTATGTAATGAGAAACAACTCTGAAAGAGGGGAAAAATGTTAACAACACCACAGCAAATGGATCTACATTTGCTGAATTTTGCGTAGAGGGTAGATGCACGTGTAAAGTGTGTACACCAATCCATTGAAACAATAACTATGCTTTAGCAACGTAAGATTCCTGTTATCGCGACGTAAAACAGTTTTCACGTTAAGAAATTGCCATTCTCTTGTGTAAGCCAGTGTTGTGTAAAAGTGTTAGCAATTTGCTAAAACGTTGGAAAGAAATAGGTCTCCTAAGCGCAAGTTCTTTTGGAAGTTCGAGATTTGGTTCGGCTTAGGCCCCGCGTCTATGCCATGCGAGTGTCACGAATGAATATTTATCACCTGTCCATGGAAGATTTCAGAGGAAAAGGTGTACAGGTCCTCTTTACACCTACATATGATGCAATAACATTCACTTACATGATGAAGTTCAAGGCGTGTCTATAAGTCACAACAAGGTACAAACTACAAAGTAAACTTGCACAATCGGTAAATAAATAATAAAAGTTGAACTCTGTTGAAGTATTTTCCCTTCAATGTTTTGTGATATTTGATATTTGTTTTCTTAACACATAATTTTATGGTTTTGCTAATCTGCCTTGTATTTCATGAATCTGAATTTAAAGGATTTATTTTGTACCTGACAAAATGTATGGTTTCATAAGATTTTCTCTCCCATGTTTTTGTCTTTAAAAGTACGTAGTGCAGATTTTACCTGGATGCTTTCCTTTTCATTATTTGCTCTTAAGTTTTAATCTTAATTTTTTTCAAGGCGTTTTCCTTAAATTTCTATGCTTCCTTTCCTGTTCTTATCTTTGTAAATGTGTTCGTTATGAAGTTATCATAAGTTTTCGTTGGTTTTAAATTTTTAGAAATTTAAAATGTACATATTTAAAATTAAATAAATTTATTTAATTATAAATTTATATAACTTCTATTGTAATTAAATATAAACGTATCAACAAAATTCTGTGTAGACACAATTGAGTTAGTAGGGTAAGTTTCGTTTCTTCGCATGGATTTATGTAGTCACTTTCCGGAGAATACGAAATATTTTATCCGAATTGCTTCTTTTTCATAGATTTTTTTTTTTTTTGCTGGAAAAACTCCTGGTTTTACTTGGTATTTTCTTTGAAATAATCTTTAAATCTGTAGGTCTTCTAGGGCAGGAGGCTCCATAAAACTGCTCCTAACGTGCTTTGCCGAACCGCAAGGTCACTTGAAGACGGCATACTTCTATTCTTGCAGAACTAGAGTGGCAACGACGTTCTGCTATCTGCAACAGCTATAGTTGAACTGTAAGAAATGAGCTATTATTTCTTTTAGTTTTAAGAGGTATTTTTGTTTTTGAAGTATTCACTCTTGTATGTTATTGACACTGAATATTTGTAGTATTTGTTTAACTGTGTATTTTGTTTTTACTTATCAAACTTTTCTAATAAATTAAAATTTCAACATTCCTACAAAATTTATTTTCTACCAGACAATTTTTACCAAAGATTTTATAAGATTTTTCCTTTCTCCTACAAAGGATTTCCTCTTAATTAAAACACATGTAATGTAGTTTCCACCTAAATTGATAAGTTTTCATGAATTGATTTTCAATTTTAATCTTTCGGTTTTTTAAAGGCATTTTCCGCAAATATAAATGCCCCCTTTTTTCTTGTAAGTTTTTCTTTAATTTTCTGGCCATACGTCAGATTTTACATTTTCATTTTCTTTGAAATAATCATCAGAGCCATAGGCCTACTGGGGAAGGAGGGCTCTCTAAACAAACTCCTAACGAGTGTTCTGCCGAACCGCAAGGTCACTTGGAAGACGGCATACTTCAATTCTTGCAGAAAGAGTGTAGCTGCAAGCATTAACCTTCGATCAGCAACCGTCTACTAGCCGTAACTGCTGGAGTTGCACTGCGAAGTCTGAAGGAGCTACCAGAGGTGTTGGGCAGTTCCTAAGTCACCGATTTATTTGCGGCAGCTGCCAGGAAGGTGAGAACTAAAATTCCTATTTTGTAACTGTACTCTAGTGTCTTTCTAGATCATTTTCAGAACATGAACGTTAGTTTGTTACTGCATGTATCAGTTGCTAAATTATTTTTTTAAAAATTACCCTTTTTTGAATGAAAATGTTGTACCTGTAGATGTAGGAAGCAGTTTCAGGACACAGCATAGATATGTCACAAATTAAAGAGAACATCGACTAACAAATCAAATAGTATATACCCTCATAAGGAGACCCTCTGGTCTACATTAACAAGCCGTGGTCGCGAGGCTCTTGAACAGTCTGTGGGGATACTAGGAGACTGCTCATTGCGCCTTCTGAGCAGGAGAAAAGTGCTGGGAGGGCAGCACCTTCGCGGCGAGGGGCTTGCGCTGTTGCAGGCGGCCGGGCAAAGGGCAAAGGCGAGGGCGTTCGGTCGACTGGAGGCGGCCATCGGTAGGGCACCGCGGTGCGCGACCATCACGAGTGAGTGGCCACACGTGCACGAGCGGCGGGCGTCGCAAGGGCGGTTTTACAATTGCACAACAGGTAGTACTTGATGACATATGCAATACATAATCTCAATCAGGAACATGGAAAATTACCACATTGATCAGCTTCATCATATCTTGGCATACATTTCAATAATTTTGAACAAAATATTGAACGTTCTTTGTTCAATGAATTTAAGAACGTTTTTCTTAAATCTCCTTTCCATTCCCAAATGCAGAATTAAGGCACGAACAAATGGTAAATGCGTTTGATGAATACAAATGAAATGAATTTTTAAAAAAATATTTTCAAGACGTATTTTTTCTACCAATGCTACTTTTGTTCATGTTTCAAAGATGCAATAACGTCTAACACAATTCAAATTTTCTACAGTATTTTGCATCAATTTTAGTAATTAACATTTATTTCCTAGTGAACTTTATATCGTATGTTTATTGCATACTTTAAAGATTTGTGGTGTGTGTTATACGGAATATTTTAGGCATTTTTACTGCATAGAAATACTGGCTCTAGTCATGAGGGTTGAATTTATCAAAACATTCATACTTAAAGCATCTGAATATTAACTTTGCTCCGTCATTCCCCTCTCTGAGCGGATGCAGAGTAGGAGTAGTTTGACGCAATGTTCGTCGGCCCCTCCCTCACCTGCGCCCGCCCTCCTCCGCCCTTCTCTCCCAGAAGTAGCCCTGGAAATGTCCTTGCTACGCTAATGACGAGTGTCGAAGCCCAGCCACAAAGGGCTACCCTAAGAATCTATAGATGTGTATGTTCTGAAGCAGAGGATTTAAAAAGGTGGAGACTATAATACTGTATTGTCTACAAGTAGATAATAATGTGACGTCTGTGTGGGGAGAGAAAAATAAAGTAATAGGCTGTTTGGTTTGGTTAAGTTAATTTCAATGTAACTAAAAAACCGGTTTATCACAGTTCATCAGCACAAACAAATGCATTCCTCAGTTTCAGTATTAATATACCGATATACACAGTGACAACGGTAGCCGCGAATTATTTTATTTTAACATACCATGTATAACGTCGTGGGTAGGGATCTACGCCACAAAGGAACACACGCGAGTGGGTATATACAATTTATTTACAACAAATATTTACAGTATCTCTACAGACCTCACTCTTAAAGCGTTTGTCGGTGCTACCCGCGGCAGCCCCCTCTCCCAACACGCGCCTTGCGGCCGCGCCTGCGATTAGCCAACTCGGCACCTGGTGTGCCTCGGCAGACAATCTGACCTGAAGTATAGAGCGTACTTCACCGTGTCCGAATCTCGAACACCTGCTCGTGCCTACAGCACTACCGCGCCAGACTTGGCCGGACATGTTTTGCGTTCTGGCCGCGAGGAAACCACAAAACGTTACCCGATCCGGGGTTCTGCGACGCACCTTCATGTAGTCCCGAGTCGCATGACCTCCTCCGTCATCTGTCCCCCACGCACTCGTCTTAAGGCGAGCGCCACCTACGCTGCAATTTTGGGCCCGGCACCTATAAGCCCCCTACCCTCTGGAATTTCCCTGAAGGGTGGCCTTTGTTCGGAAGCATATATTTGGCTCCCTCATCCCCATACCTTGCAACTCGTCTCTAGAGCAGGGAGTCAAGTCTCTAACGCTACACATGTTAACTTCACTTCGTCACTCTATTCTCTGAACGGCTGCAGAGTTGAAAGACAGTTCGTGTGCACCTCATCTGCGACTGTTGCGTCGGTGCACTTCGTCGCCCTACAGTCGATTTCCTCCCTGAAGTAGCCACAGAAACGCCCTTGCTTCGCTAACAACGCGTGACAAAGCCAAGCAACAAGAGGCTACTAGAATCTGCAGATAATTTGTTCTGAAGCTGAGGATTTTAAAAGGTAGGGATTATAAGGTTGTGTCGTCTTCGTGATCGTAGATAAATACGTGACGTTTGTGTGTAGTGAGAGATAGATTGGTTTGGTTAAGTTAATTTCAATGTAAATGAAGTACGACAGATTTTCATAACACTGAATGTAACAATGCGGGATCAGCATAAACAAATGCACGCCTCAATATCAGAATCAATTTCTTTTGACACAGTGACCTTGGTGGCCGCCAATTATTGTATTCTAACATACCATGTTAACTTTGCTTCGTGACTCCCTTCTCTGAGCGGACGTAGTTTCTTATTACACTGAAAACAACCATGCATCAGCACAAACAGTGCATTCCTTTCAATTTGTAAGGTATCAATATCTGTTGGTGTAGTGATCATAGACGCCAATTACTGTATTCTAACATACCATGGTAACTTTGTGTCGTCACACTTATTAAACACCACCTAGACATGCAAGGCCGGCGCACTGCAGTATTTCAAAGCCAATATGGCGGCTAGAAGGCCGACTTGTTCGAGTTGAGGCGATTCAGCTGTGAAACACGTGTAGCTTTCGAGCTGTGGCTATGTATATGTGGTCTGTTGTTGAAATAGTGAGAATCATGGTGAATAAGGGGTCCCAAGGTGAGGGAATTACGATAAAAGTGAAATGTAGGTTGCTAAGTTCAGTGTTTACTTTCAGATTTGTGAATTGCATTTTCGAACGTGGAAACTGAGAAGAATTCAGTGTTTCGTTGTGATAATAGACTAAAAATCAGTCTTCCTTAAAATGCACGACTGTCTTGTGGAGCTATGCCTTCTTTGTTGCCTAATTGTCTAGCTTACTTGAATCACCCAAGCACTTCCTACAGAGAATGTATTCAAGAAAGGAAATTGAGTTTAGAAAACGAGAATCAGCTTGCTGCAATTGAAAAAATCGCAAAAGAAAATATTGCAAGATTAAATGAAAAATCTTTCAGTACTTTTGATGAACTAAAATAGTGTTTTAAAGGAAAACAGTTTTATTTTTAATTTTCATTTTCAATTCAGTTGTGGTGGATAAGGAATTGAAACTCAGTGTTTATGATTGTAAAAAAGTATTAAAATTTGAAGGCACTACAACATAAGATAGTGTATATAATATAAATTCAATTAGTGATGTTTTAGAAAAGGTTAGCTTAAAGATATGTTTTAATACAAATAGAAGTAAGTGTCCATGATGGTTTTGCTTTAATTAGACATCTTACTTCAAATTGGAAACCTGTTGCTTTTACGTTGGAACAAATAAAACTTCTTACCAAGAAAAGAAGTGCATATCAGTACAGTTCATAGTTTTTCATATTGTCTTGTACGCTATTTACCATATAGCCATATTCTTATAAATATTTCAAACATTTAGGGTTCATAATATTTCCTCATCCTAGTGCAATTCGGAGATTAAGTTCATTTGGTTTAGAACCTTAAATGAAACAGTGAAAACATTTAAATTATACAAGAAAAAATACACAAATTAAGCGATAGTAATAAATGAGTGAGTCTCATGATGGATGAGATATATTTAAAATCAGGACTTGCAAAATATTTTGAAAACAAAAGTGTATTGGGATTAGAACAGATAGGGTTTCGTTTACTGTGCGTTGTAAGTGATAATTGTATTAACAGAAAGTGTATGCTGCTTGTTTCGCCTGAAAAAGAACTTACATTGGTGTACAATCTACCAGCTGGAGAAAGTAGACATATTTTATTCTTATTTGGTAGTGTAATTAATTATATATTTTCGGTATCTACAATTTAACTTCGCATTTCAGTTTGTATGGCCTTCTTAGGCGGCCACCTTGAAATGACTGGTGAGGCCTTGTATGTCAAGGTGGTGTTGCTCTATTCCCTAAGCTATTTATTTATTTTCGTAAAAAAAAGAGTTAAAAACTGCGTATGACGTGCTATGGGGAAAAGTGAATTGTGTGCACATTTTCAAAATTCTGTGATCCCTACACCAAGTCATATACTACTTAAATTTTGAATTTTTAAAGGGAGAAAAAAAAAACTCCCATGTAGTAAAATCTATTTTCAAAAATAAATAAGCAATAAAATTTTGAATTTTGAAAGGGAGAAAAAAACAAACAAAAAAACTCCCATGTAATAAAATCTTTTTTCAAGGATAAATAAGCAATAAATTTTGAATTTTGAAAGGGAGAAAAAAAAACAAAAAAAAACTCCCATGTAATAAAAGCTATTTTTAAGGATAAATAAGCAATAAATTTTGGCTCTTATTACTTCCTGCCGCGACAACATGGAAACGATAATTTGAATAATTGTATTTCCAGCGAATTCTAGAAGACGTGCACATAAAATGAAGTTACATTTATGTCCAGAAGCAAAACAATGGGCCATCTCAGGATTTGCTCAATGGATCAGGGAAACTGGACGAAAAACCTGATCGAGATGGCGGTCATTGACCCGGAAGCAGTAGTATAATAGTTGTTACAGGTTGTTTATACTCATTTATACAGTTCAAATGGTAAATAATGCATTATGTATCATTTTTAAAATTAATGTTACTTTTCTTGTGATGCTCAGTATAGTCTCTAATTGTATAGAAACAGTTATGCAGTAGAAACGATTTCACTTGGGATTTAAACTTTTCTATCGAATTTAATCGTTTAATGTCATCTGGCAAAGTGTTGTAAAATAATGTACATGTATTGTGTGTGAATTTTTTGTAATGAGTTGTTGATACTGTCACCTGATGAATATGATTTCTACGTCGAGTGTTATAGTAATAGACTTCGGCATTTTCTGAAAATATATTCCGCCCTTGAGCAAGTCATTTTTACAAAACCACTGATTCGTAAATAAGAAGACACGGTAATGGTAGAATTCCTAGATTAATGAAGAGAGGCTTACATGAATCACGTGGGTGGGATTTGGTTATTATTCGTACAATTCGTTTTGTAATCTAAAAGTCTGGGAGCTATAAGATGTATTTCCCAGACTATTATGCCATATCTCAGGCGGGAATGAACATTCGCGAAGTATACACAACGAGCAGTATGAAGGCTGACTGAATTTGCAAGAATTCTGAACGCGTAGCAAAATGAACTTAATTTTGTGTTCAATTCACTTAAATGGACGTTCCATTTAAGGTTTGACTGAATTGAGAGACCTAAAAATTTTGTTGCCTTAACATCAGTCAATGGTACACTGTTCATTGTCAATGGGGCACAGAATTGTTTATTTGAAATGGAAAACTGCATTAAAACCGTTTTCTTTTCGTTTACTATTAATTTGCTATTTCGGAACCAATTGGAAACATCTGAAATTGTACTATTTACTGTTTCTTTATTGCAAAGGATGTTCGTATCATCCGCAAAGAGAACCGTTCTTCCGTTACGAATCGTCGAGGGCATATCGTTTACGTAAAGTAGGAACAGAATAGGGTCTAAAATCGATCCTTGAGGAACTCACATGCAACGAACTTTTTGATAGATAAAGTCATGATCAATAAAATTTTGAAAATTTAAGGTACGAACATAACCAATCTAGAGCAATACCACGAATTCCATATGAAGGTAATTTGGAAAGTAAAATGTCATGATCAATGACGTCAAAAGCTTTTGAGAGATCTAAAAATAATCCAATAGGTGCCTCGTTTTGATCCAATGATGAGGCGACATCTTTAAGAAAAGAAAATATAGCTGTTTCCGTTGATTTTGATTTTCTAAATCCATGTTGGCAATCTGAAAGCGCGTCGTGTTTAGTGAGAAAGGTTTCCATTCGTATGTAAAAAAGTCTCTCTAATATTTTTGAAAAGACTGATAGAAGAGAAATGGGCCGATAATTTTGAATTTCATTTTTGTTGCCTTTTTGAAAAGCGGCTTAATTTTAGCTGTTTTGAAAATATCTGGAAACGTTCAGTGCATAAAGATGCATTAAATATGTGAGTTAACGGGTGTATAATGGCATACGCACAAGTCATCCGGAATGGCATACGCACAAAGAATCCGGAATTCATCTAAACCGGACGAATATTTATTTTTTAGTTTACCGATTATTTTGAGAATTTCATAGGAAGAAGTTTCGGAAACGAACATTGTGTCTAAAATTTTGGGTGAACTGTCTGTTTTTGGATTTTGTGCCTGAAGACCCTTAGTGAGATCGGCAGCAATTCTCGAAAAGTATTGGTTAAAGAGACTAGCCACTGTTGCCGGATCGTTCACATTTATATCGTTATATTTTAAAACAACATTTGGTATTTTTATTATATTCCACATTGCTTTTGTTTTATTATTTGAGTTTTTCAAAATATTCTGATCGTTTTTCATGATTTTAGCCTGCCTTATGACTTTTCGTAACAATGTTTTGTATTTTTTAAAGTAGATAAGAAAATCTTGAGATACGTCATGACGTTTAGAAATGAAAAAAGAATTATATTTGTCGTTTGTATCAGCAGTATTATAAACCGTTTCCCATGACTCCTGCATCAAGTAATCAATGAATAATTTAATTTTACTTTTAGTAAACAATCTGGTCATACGTGTATTATTTGTGTCAGTGATCGCATTTCTTATAATGGTAAGAATTTGTGCATCGTGGTCACTGTATCTTAAATCTTTTGTTTCAACTTCATATCGAGTAGTAGATTTGTTACTTATAATTTGATCAATTGCCTTCATCGAATGTTGTGTGATCCGTGTAGGTACATTAATTGTAATGTCTAAATTGAAGGAATTAATTAAATTGAGAAACTAAGCGGATGCAGAGTTCAATGAGTTTAGTGCATTGTACAGCTCCTCACCTGCGACCGCCGTCACTATGGAGAAATTCCTGATGGGAATACTGTTTTCCTATCGCCGTCGCTTCGGTGCCCGTCGCCACCCTCCAATCGATTCGCTCGAATCAAATCCGAGGATTCAAAAAGTTGGGTATTATAACATGATTTCTTTTCACCATGGATTCATACTGTTTTCAACAAGGTCGTATATAATTAGGTGACGTTTGTGAATGGTAAGAGAACAAAAATACAATAATAGCACAGTTTTCGTGTACTTTTGCGAGAAATATAGGCAATTTTTAAACAATTATTTTCTCAATAAAACTGTTTCAAATGTTTCTCTTTTTTCTGACCACTTTGCTCCTCCACCTCCTTTATTTTCTTCCTTTTGTTAGAGAGTAGGCACAGCTCTTAGCCCTGAGGAAGCAGTCTACCCAGAGGACAGCCCAAAATATTGCCCGGTACTCGGGGCCATCCGCCAACGAGCTCAACGTGCGTTGAGCCCGTAATGCGGAGAGGTACACCGGATCACCGAATCTCTCCAAGGAAAACATCGGGCTACCATGACAGAACCCGAGCTATGACAAAAAACAAGAGTGTAGGATTAATGAATGTAGCTGTATGGAATGTGAGAGGGTCGTGTGGAAAAGAAACTTTGCTAGAAATATAATTACAGCATACTAAAATGGACATTGTAATTCTACCTGAGACGAAGAAGTTACAAGGTTCAACAGAACTTAAACTAGCGATGTTAAATCAGCACGTTCTACTTATGTAATACTAGTATTTATAACTCAATTTCTCTCCAAATTAACACATGTCATAATTTTTTTAACTCATTACAAATCGTAAAACATTTGGTACAAAAACCAAATATTTTCAGCCAAAAATCAACACAAATTTGACAGTTATATCTGCTTTTCATACAGGTAAATCATGCACAAACAATAAGAAGTACTTCACAGAAATTAGTTCCAGAATCATTGTTGCCGCGCCATTGTTGCATTACAATATGATATTCCCTGAAGGCTAACAATTTTTATTTCATGTATTTAGGAATATTTTAAATTATATCTGAAAGGTTAATTTGTAAATACATAACGAAATACACATGAATGTAAAAAAAGGTAAAAATAAATACAAAATAATACACAAATTATATTTTACGAAACATCCAACTGTCTGTTTTTACGTTCACGAAATGCAGTAAATCTGAAGCTGGCGACTATGTTTGTCACCAAATTACAAAAAATAAAAAAATTAAAAACATCCAAAAAATGCAACATGACCTTCATTGATGTTTTTGATGAACACATTTCATTAAGAAAAAATGTATCTTACCAATTGTTGTTAAAGGACGCCGAAAATTTATTGTTTTAATTTTCGAAAAATCAAACATTTCAACGAACATGAGACCTGCACCAGTCTTTTGAGCGTCCTTTACGTAATCTAAGATCTAAATGTAATTAAAATATTTTGTGCCATTTTTAAGAAAAAAAAATGTCAAGAAAATAAAACTTACTAATTTTTGACATAAAATTTCGCAAAAAATACTTGTTTTCGAAAAATTGAACATGACATTATTTTCAGATGTTTTTCATTAACACATTTCATTTGTAAAAAAGAGTTTATCTTTATAAATGTCATTATAAGAAGACACCGAAAAATTTTCGAAATATCATTGTTTTTCACGAACATACGACCTGCGCCATTACCTTAACGTCCTTTACACTTTCATAACAAAATTTAAGAGGAGCTGGAGGGGGTCCAACCACCAAAAATATCGATTTTTTTTTGTTTTTTGCTTTACACAATAATTTAATTGTTGCTCTTCAAAATTACGCTCTAGAAGTTGACATATCGTTATATTTTATAAACACGTGCACCGGATCTGGGCGTGGTTGAACAGTTTTACTTTCAAGACATGGTGTTCGATATGTGCATTATCTTGATGATGGTGACTGTGAAGGGTTCAGATGTGTGGAAGAAATGAAACCACATGGTACAGATGTTATTGTATCAAACTTTAGGGGGCGAATAGGGGTGGGATTGAGAAAATTGAAACAAACACTACGTACCACAAAACTAAGTGATGGGAAAACTATGGGGAAGAGGACGATTCACTAATGAAACAACAGACGAGGGGCAGAACTATTATGGTTATGCCTTAAGACAAAATACTCTCTCTTCTGAAGACACGGAAACGGAAAGGAGCCAGATCGATCAGTGAATATCAATTTTGGAGAAAATCGGTTGAACGGTTTAGTCGATAGCATTGTTCACAGACGGATAGATGTTTTGGCGTCATTTGTTTTTTCGGCATCAAGGACCCATAAAACGTGGATTCTACACGACGTGTTAGAGGATTTTTTCTTCTGAAAGTAGCATCTGGATTTATCCACTTTTTCGTTGCCAGGGCCCTATAAAAAGAGTATTTCTGATGAAAATTCACCTTTTCTTCGCGCGTAAGCGATAGCGTGAAAGTAAAAATATATTCTAATTTATTGTGCGGGCCAGAGATGTGAGCATCTGATGGCATATGCATAATAATAAATAAGAGTCAGTAAATTAATTGTAATTAATAACTCAAACGGCATTAATTCTATTTCATTAGAATAAAATTGCTAGCATAGAGTGATATACACTTAAGGGATGACTTAGGTCTGATTTTCACCATTAACTGATTTTCGAAAACTGCAAAAGTTTCAATTTTTTTGCACCTTTTCGTATAACTACAATTTTTTCAGATAGAGATCTTTCTTGAAATGAAATTGGATATCCATAATTAGTTCTTTAATTACTGACATTTATGCTTTTTTAAAAAAAGAGAGTAGTTTTCGGGTGTTTTTGAGTGAAATATGATTATCTAAAACATCCTCCAATTTTTTTCCTTTAATTTTTTGGTATGAAAAGAGCTAAATGAACTGAATAAAAATTACATTAAGTCATTATGATAATGATAGTCATTGTGATAATATTTTGATTTTTCAAAAATTACGTAAACGTAGTACATTCTAAATATAGCCCGCTTCGTTAATACTTATATTAAGGTGACATTCCTTCTCCTATATTGCCCATGTTAAATTCTTAATATTTCTGACCCATTATCTAAGATTTTTACTGTACATTATCTGGACTTTTGTTGTTATACTGAACTACATAAAAATAATTGCTTTTTAGGAAACTGAAATATATATTTTTTCTCCGACCTCTATGTTTTTTCAAAAATTTAATGACGAATATATTTACAAAATTGGAATAAATAACTAACTTCACACATTTAGATCCACAGCTTCACTTTGTCTAGCAAAGTAATCTGTAAAGGAAGCAATAAAATGGGTTTAATAGTTTATAAGAAAACGGGACATTTGTAATGAAAAACAGTGTTTTGAGAAAACCGCTCCTAAAGTTCTACTGGGAATTACCTATAGTGTTCGTTTTATTATTTTACGTAAAAACAATCTGCCCCATGTTGTGAGTTATTATTTTTAGTGCTGATATATAGAAGCTGTTTTCTCTTTTTTTCTGGACTTTTTGATCTCAGCTGAGATTTCTGCTTGGGAAGGGGGAGGGGGGCTTGACTGGACCAATTCTGAAGTTAAGATTTTCATTACTAAACGTATTTTACGCAATACATACTATATTTTTATCGTCACTTAAATTTATTTCCTTTGTGCATAAGCTATTTTAAAACACTTTGTGGTTTTGTCATTAAAGTCGAATTAACTGACATTTCTTTCACACACCAGGCTATCTCACCACTTGTCACAAGTGTGAGAAAGTGACAATTATAAAAACACAGAACAACACGCCTTCCAGATTGCATAGATAAACAAGATAACCAAATATCAAACTACCAAAATCACAGCCTTCCAGAGACAATAGTTTCAGAACTATTTCTGTTTATGTGAAGTCATAGAAGTTCTGAAACTTGTTTTGATGCAAATTCAAAACGCCATGAAATAAACAAAAAACAATTTTTCAATAAAAATATATCAAAATGTTCAGAAAAAACAGATTATTTTAAGATTAAAAATAAAATTTGATATTTTCTCATTTTCGGTGGAATCTCACCTTCGTTTTATACATGATTACATTTGTAAGTACAAGGACTTCAAATGATTTCTTATGAAGTTTCTCTAAAACTCGGGGTAAATGATCTCAAAACTGCGCATTTTCAGTAATGCTCATGCGATATTTGCGTAATAGAGCGAAATAAAATTGTACGGATAGTGCTAAATACACTTAATAACACGGCATAAACGCCATTTCAATGTTTATGGTTTTGATTTTTCTCAATATTTTGCAAGTCCTGCAGCCAGCAATGGCGTGGAGGCCGACTTTGAGCTCCCGTGTCGCCGGCTTGCGAATCCATTCCCCCCCCACATACACACTCACAAATGCATAAGAATGGGCATTTTCCATGCATAAGCTTTAGTGAGTTCAAGTTATTGAAATTATTTCTGATGAAGTTTCTCGAAAACACAGAATTTTCTGTGAAAATGAACTCAAAATTAAACATTTTTAGAAAAGCTCAAACTACATTTTTCAAAAAACAGCCACAATTTTTTCAATGATAAATTGGATATAGGACCAGGATTTACTCTACATTATGAATGTATATTCTACTATTCTTTCTACAATTCTACAAACTCTACTATTAGGGGACCGAAAAAGTGAAAAAATGTAATTTACCATGCCGTTAGGTACGGAAATGTACAAAACCGAAAATCTAAACTAAGGTATTAGTAAACTAGCACGAGAAAGAGTACCATTGCACCACCAGCTTGAATTTGTTTAGGTAATTATAATCCAATTATTATTCATTTGTTAATTATTTCAAATTTATAATGTAATTTTCATCAGGATGTATTTCATCCTTTGATGAAAATATTGCGATTATTGAAAAATATTTCTTCTATTCTTCTTCTTCTTATAGTTATTGTTATTATTATTATTGTTATCATTATTATAAATAATGGATCTTTAGAATTAGAGAATGTTTCCAGTCATTTGTAGAAAAAGTCAATTGTTCTAATAATTTTTAATAACTATATATTTTTGAATTTCATAAAATCAGTGTTTTCAATTTCTACTGAAATACATTGACTATATGATAAAATTTATTTAATTGCAATTCAGATACGTCGATGGCAATAATTATGCAAAAATATTCCGTTTCTTCATAAATCATACATAAGAACTAAGGTTTCACATCATTTCTCAACATGATAATTGCTTACACGAACATTGCTTACTGTCATCTGTACAAACTCACTTCATGACAATTATGAACCAATACTTCATTATTAATTCACTTTTGTTTTAGATATTGTGTTCCAGGGGTATCACATGGACTTTGAACTAAGAAAGAACCCGCCGTTACTGCAAAATCATGGTGACTCCTTTTCAATGGGCTTTGAATATCACGATCATTAAAATTTAATGTCATTATTTGTTCGAATTAAATACAATGTGTACGTTACAATAATTACATTCTGAGTGAGGATTAATAAATCTTACTGGTTGGTTAATAACTAATAGTGCATATTTAGATCATTATACTAACATGTAAATAGGAGGAAACTATCGATTAAATTCGTATAAATTACATTCTGTAATAAAATCACCATGTCGTAAATGAACATAGATTTTGGCTTTTAATTCTACATATAAGATAGTATCATCTCCATTATGTTTCCCTAATTCCATATCGTCGATACCATAAGTTTATTTTAATTTTAATGTATATTATCCCCAGCTAGAAGCTGTGATATCTTTCGGAACAATCAATAGTAGTGAATTCAGTGGTGAAATAATTCTAGTGGAGGTTCCAGGATATAAACATATTAGGATCCTCAAACTCAAGTTAGAAACGAAAGTTACAGGAAAACTCTTATAAACTTACAAAAACAGAAGAGTAATGAAAAAATTCATACCGTAGCACAATAAATAAATTTAAAAATATTTAATGCATTTCCAGTGTGCTTTATTTCTTCAAACTGATCAATTAGCCGTATCATTGCATTTTAAAATTTCCTGCTCTAAATATAAGATAGCAGTTGTTGAGTCTTTCTTTTTTTAATATATTCCTCAAATAATATTTTATTCTTTTTAAAGTGTGAAGGTTGAGGAGTTGATCTTCATAGGTGACGTTCCATTCTACCAGAGTACAAAATATATATTCGAAGAATACCTAAAGTAGAATAATCCAACGACGAAACGGCGCGTGTCACGATGGGGCCGTGCATGCATTGCCGATTGCGGAAGAGGAGGTCGCGGGTTCGAATCCCGCCCTTTTCGGGAGATTTTCGGAGGAGCGTCGTAGTGAAACTTAACGTAATAACATATTACAAGTTTCATTACGACGTTCCGGGACGAGTCTCGTAACGTATAAGTATTTAAAACTTATAAGTTTCGTTACGTGACTGTCCACCGGAAATCTTCCGAAAATGGTCTCCTCCGCCGGGAGCCGGCTCGCGTCTGAATCTTCTTCGAAAAGCAAATACATGAGGCCCCATCGGGGGGCGTTTTGCAAAAAGTGATGGTGGTTTTTATGGCAAAATTCAGCAAAATCGCCGCGCATGGCATCACACTGGGACCTCCAAAGCAGAGCAGACGGGGGCGGGCTAGGCGGAGGTCCCGGAGCACGGGCTAGCCTCGAACCCGATTCCTCCGCTTTGTTAGGTCTCAATGCTAGCCATGCGCCACCAGGGCACGAAGGCAACGCTAGTAATTATTCTATTTGAAGTCAACAAGCAGTTAAGCATATGTTCACTCGATAAAAATGCCGACATACACTCTCTAGATACGAACCTACAAGCTGCCGCGTGGCCGGCAGATACTTTGCCAATGTGCTACTATGCTACACATCACGGTGATGTTTATTGTCTTAACCAGTGGCAAGGCAAGGCATTTTTGCGTGGTCATTGCTATCTTTCTGGAGCGACGGGGATCGTAATATCGTAGGGTGTTGTTTTTTAATGCTCAAAACCAAGCTCGTTTTTCTGATATTTCTTTTATTTTCCTGATCTTCCTTAATTGGTTGATTGATTGGTTTTTTCGTGTTTCCGGGCCCGTCAACTGCTTCGGTCATTAGTCCCGTTAGTGCAGTGCATGTTTTTTTCTCGGGAGATGGTGGTGATCTACCCCGACTGGATGGCGAGATCCGGCGCCGACCTACCGTCGGCTGTGGGTCTTCCCCTAACCAGGACTCTCCACCAGCGGGCACGCCCAGCCGGGACAAGCTCTAAGCTCCCGACCGGTCTCCCGGAATATGTGGCAGTGTAGTGCATGTTAGTGCAAGTGTGTGTGTGTAAGGAGAAAGGATAAGACAAGGAAGAGGAAGGATAGATCGCGTGCGGTCCGTGGCCCGTTTGGTAGGGTACTGCTCCGGCATTCGCCTGGTGTTGATCGGAGAACTTCCTTAAAGCAATAATGAAATGATTTAGAAATCTTCGTATTGTGGCAATACTGAAATTCATTCAATTGAACAAATGTGAAACGAAATAATTATTTAAAATTCTTCTGGTATTCGTTTATCATTCATTTGTGATTATTGCTGGTTTGGCAAGAAAACGCACCTTTTCTCCGTAAACAATTCGAAATGAGCTTACAGTCGACTAAGCAGTTCTTGCCATTTCCCCGCTAAGCATCGAAAGGATGTTCCAAACAATCGCTAGTCAAACTCTTCGCCCACGAGTTGAGACGCTCTGTAAAATGACAATATGAGAATACATTTCATCGTGCACCGAAACACACGGGCAAAACGTGTGTGTGTGTATGTGTGTATGTGTATGTGTATGTGTATGTGTATGTGTGTGTGTGTGTGTAGGCTGCAGATTTACATCCTGTGAGGACTATTTCGTAGGAAAGTATAACATGTTGAGCCAGTAAATTTGAACATATTTAAAATGACAATATGTGAAAACAATCCGCTTTGTTCGATAACACACAGAAAGAATGTGTACTATGTGTGTGTATAAGTTTCAGGTTTGCATTCTGTGAGGGCCAACATAGACACACAGTAACACACCTTGAGAAAATGAACTTCGTCGTAACGAGTAGCACAGTAGCACATTGGCAAAGTATCTGCTTGCCATGCGGCAGCTTGAGGTTCGTATCTTGGAGAGAATGTCGGCATTTTTATCATGTGAACACTTGCTTAATAGCTCGTTGACTTCATATAGAATAATTAGTGAGTTTGCCTTCGTGCCCTGGTGGCGCATGGCTAGCATTGAGACCTAACAAAGCGGAGGAATCGGGTTCGAGGCTAGCCCGTGCTCCGGGACCTCCGCCTAGCCCGCCCCCGTCTGCTCTGCTTTGGAGGTCCCAGTGTGATGCCATGCGCGGGCGATTTTGCTGAATTTTGCCATAAAAACCACCAACACTTTTTGCAAAACGCCCCCCGATGGGGCCTCATGCTATTTGCTTTTCGAAGAAGATTCAGACGCGAGCCGGCTCCCGGCGGAGGAGTCCATCTTCGGGCGATTTCCGGTGGACGAATCGTGTAACGAAACTTATAAGTTTTAAATCTTATACGTTACGAGACGTCCGGAACGTCGTAATGAAACTTGTAATATTATATTACTTTAAGTTTCATTACGACGCTCCTCGAAAATCTCCGAAGAGGGCGGATTCGAACCGCGACCTCCTCTTCCGCAATCGGCAATGCATGCAGGCCCCATCGTGACACGCGCCAGACCTCTGTCAAATTAGCCAACATTAGGTATTCGAGCATGTATTTTATAATCTGAAAAAATATGAAAAGTCACTTAAAAAGATAAAATCTGCATCCTCTACACTTCAAGTAGGCCCTCGGTCACGCAGCTACAGTGGAATACGGCAGGCACTTCCTCTCGACATCTGATATAACGTAATATTTGTTTTTGTAGGAGCACGTGGAAAAAAGAATGCCAAATTCTCTCATACATTTTTCTTGTAACTTAACAGACCAAGGAGAATCTTAGCTTCTTGGACATGGGGAACGTTGGAAAATATTCCCAGTTTGTGCACCCTCGAACGTTAAAGCACTACCGATCCTCTGCTTGTTCGCAGTTCAAGTTTCTCATTACTTTAGTACATCTGGGCATGCGCAGAGGATCGACTGTCCTACCGCTACAGCGTGCAAATCTCTTATTTTTCTTTCTTCTTTTGTTACCTATATATTTTGGCGTTAATGTCCTTAAAATATAACCGGGAAGGGCGGAAATACGACCTCTTTACGTGTGTTAACATGGTCCCTCACAATCTTAAAACTCGTAGACTGCTCCACAAGCGGTCACTTCGAATCTTTGCAACCGAAACTACTCACTATAATTGCTTAGTACAAATTTGATTAGTTCATTAAATTGTTGATTTTTGTATGTCGCCTGTAACACTATCAATTATCTAACAATTTAATAATACTAAGAACGCTGATTTTGTGTTTTAAAACTGGAATAAATTCAACATGAAATGTTCTCTCATAACTCGTTGATTTTATTCAAGTCGTTCTTGTGTTCTAATTCTGTTTTAGGTTAGTTTCTTGTAAAAACCACAACTTACTTTAACACTACGTGTTATATTTGCATTATCAATCCTATTACTCAAATGTCTTACTAATTAATTCAATACGAGCATAACATTCAACTACTAGCGACTTTTCTGTCATCCGATCCATTGACGATTAAATAAGAAGCTTTAATGTATGGACTGTGCAGCGGACAAACATAGTTTTTTTCTATTTTATTAGATTTTCTATGCACCCATGCTAATTACGATATGGATTCTTCACAAAACTCGATTTCGCGTCTACACTTATTCATCACTTCAAACACGCAATATCCCTGATAGGATTTGTTCATTAAGCCTTAACACTGTAATGTCTTTAACACTGTTCTACAGATTCCATTTGGAAATGCATTTTCCAACTCTTAATACTACATGCCACTTCCCATTAGGTGTGTAGAAAATGTACAAGGAATGCGAAATCGGATATTAAGCTTACGTTACTGAATTTCTATCAATGAGCCATTACAGAACCTGACTGTGGTGAGCATGGAATAATTTATTTTATTTATTTTTATTCTGCGTAAAAAAAAGTTAAAACTGCGTGTGTCGTGCTATGGGGAGAAGTGAATTGTGTGCACATTTTCAAAATTCTGTGATCCCTATACTAAGTCATATACTACTTGAATTTTGAATGAAAGAAAATTCTTGCTACCATGCTAACATTCCTGCTTTTTGTAAATTTGAAAGAAGTAGTTTTATACTAGAGCCAAAATTTGTACGGCGAGGCGCTCAACTCACAAGTGCGATAAAAACATTACATATGAATAATATAGGATTATATACTAATTAAATTTTAACATTAATTTATCTTATGCAATGTACTGCAAGGTTGTGCTGAAGGAGTGTGTATGTCAGCTCGTGTTGTTATCAGCTTCTGAGTCAATGACTCCCATCTCCATATTTTCCCCTTTCCACTTTTTCTTTGTTTTATGATTTTTTTTACCTTTTCCCGTTTTCTTTGGTTCCAAGGGACTTTGATTGCTCCCTTGTTTTGCTTCTAAAGTAGTTCCCACCCAAAAGTCGCTAAAAAGTATGTAAAAATAGTTCCTTAAGACTACGATTAGATTACTTGGACAAATTGATTTTACATTTCGATATTACGCACGATTTAGATGCATTAGAATTGCAGTGTATGGTACCCAGGAATGTTAAACCTCCAAAACTATAATAGAAAGGCCAAAACTGTCTTGATTTGTAGAAGACTTCAGAAAATTAATGTGACCCTTCGTCACGAAAATCACGTATTAAAGCCCAAGGATCCATCGTTAGTTTCCTAGTTATGCACAACGACGACGTGTATCAGTGTGAAGTACTACGTTATGTTGTATGTGTACTTCATTTTTTTTACAAGAATACATACAATTACATTTTGGCGTCTTAAATTTGTTTGATACCCACCTGAAATGCGATTACCAATGCAGAACTTTCACATTTCTGCAGTTTTGAGTAGATAGTGTCTTACAAAACGTATAAAAATGTTTTTCCAGGGGGGGGGTCATTTGTACTCTATTTACGTTCTCCCAACAGAGTAGAGAGAAAGAAAATCCGAATGTTAACTAAAACACGTAAGTAGAGGATTAGATGGTGGTGCTCTATTTAAAATAACTTCAGTGATAATGCCGGCCTGCTGTAACAGTTTTAATCGTGTCTACAGGTCGGCATTGGATGGAATAGTTATTCAGCAGTGAAGGTTTTTATAGTAGGAGGTACAGATTTTGAATGAATTTCACAGTTTGTAGTGAAAGAGCAAACTATATTCGCAGAAATAGGCTACTACAAATCACCATTGATATTATCGATTTAAATTATTGTATCAAAGTTATTACAGTCCTAGCAGTGTAATATTACCAGCGGTACCTATTGTCATTCTGACAATATGTGTGATAAACTAGTATTGTTGATTGATCGGGATTCTTTGGAGATGAAAGACTCCTAGTTGCTGAAAAAAATATTTTCATACAAGCCAAGACTCTTCGGATTGATCCAAACCTCTGGACTTGCGGGCGATAATGATAGTATTTTACCTTTTATATTGTTCATTTCAAATGTGACATTTTTATTATATGACATTTTTTAACAATTTTCTTAGCCCATTTATTTTCCTACAATTTTTTAAATATATTCTAATTGATCTTAAACACTTTTTATGTAATCGAAAAAAGTAATCCCAATTTAAACTCTCTAATTAGAGTAATAGAAAGTCAGATATTCAAAGGTTATTGAACAGGAGTCACCAAGACGCAGAATCTGGGCGTGCAGTCTTCTATTGGTTTACTGCGCATGTGATGCCACTGCATTAAACCTGAAACAACATTTTGATTATAAATTATCGCTACTGTATTGTTATGCAATTTAGTGGTAAAAGCAATTACATCAAATAATCGTAATAGTAAGAAAAATAAAATGAAAACCTTTCTTTTGAGCGTATCGGATACATTAAGGTCCACATATTTTTGTATTAACACTCTTTCCGAGTTATGATTTTTATAACAGGAAATTGACATGTCTTATAATCTTTCCACTGTTTAAATAACCATTATATTCAAAATATACTTTTAAAGCCTAACACATTCACAATTCACCCCTTCTCCTTTGGTGACCCATGAAGACAATTTTACCAGCTGAAGTTTTTTCATAGAACCGGTTGACCTTGGCAAAACACCAGACAAAAGTAAACTAACACTTTCTTCGCAGCTGGTGCTTTCTGTGCTTCCTCTCATATAGCTTACCCTACCACATATACATTTATAGACAAGACAACAATTAGATACAACAATTTTATGAAATTAGGTAACAGTTGGAGATGTGGGGAAATCTCCTTGAGATTACTGCGCAAGTATGCGAAAGTGGAATCCAAAAGTTACAAATATAACAAAAAGTACAAAAATGCATTGAAAAATATGACTATATGAAAAATGTTTACGGAAAATGACCAAAGTGTTAAACGAAGCTAAATATTGTACATGACAACTGTATTTGAGACGTGAAAATTGCATAATTTTATTAATTGTAGATAAAACCATGCTTAATAAATTGTCAGAATAAATTTGAAAGACTAAAATCCTTAGGTATTAACTATCATTAGGAACTTAAAATGAGTGCGCACAAATATAATAAACGTATCTAGTTCCTTCACGTCATCACGTCATACGCAGTTTTAACTTTTTTTTGACGTAAAATAAATAAATGAATAAATTTATGGTTAGAAACCAGTTTCTTCTCATACAAACGACACAAAACTCAGGCATCGAAAATGTTTTATTGCCACACATTAAAATTAATTAATACATTACCACACTTGAAAAAATTAATTAATATATTACCACACATGAAAAAATTTAACACACTACCACACATTTAAAAAAATTAATTAACACATTACACACATTTAAAAAAATTAATTAACACATTACCACACATTTAAAAAATTAATTAACATATTACCACACATTTAAAAAATTAATTAACATATTACCACACATTAAAAACACATTACCAACATTTAAAAAATTAATTAACATATTACACATTTAAAAATTAATTAACATATTACCACACATTTAAAATTAATTAATATATTAACACACATTTAAAAAATAATTAATATATTAACACACATTTAAAAAATTGTTTTAAAATTTTAGTTGCTTTATTGATATATAATCACATACACACACTTAAAGAAGGGGAGAGTGTACAGAAACATCTGAAGAGTAACCAACCGTATTACTCACTGTAAAGATACAAGAATGTCATCTTCCAAGTGATCAAATGGTTTTCCAAGTTTGACAAAGCTCGTCAGGTGTATGTTTATTATAGAGCCGTCATTCGCCCGAAGGTAAAGGCTATGGAGGCTAAAACAAATTTTAAAAAGAGAAAATCGAGAACAATGTCAGCTAGAGGTGCTACAGAATGATACAGACTTTTTTGTTCTAGATAGTTTGCTTATCTTTTCAGTCTAGGCTAGCTGTTATGTTTTGTTCTACTGTCTCCCCAGCTGCTACCTGTTGGTATATAAAATATTTCTTCCATATCAATTTTTAGGCCGTCTAATAGCAAAATTGATGATAATACTATACTAGAATAAAATATATTCTATATGCATTTATTCATTGAAAACTTCGGAGCAGATTTACTGAATATGTCTTTTGAACTTTCCTTAAAATTCGCAATTTTGATCTTATTTTCACAGAAACCTTCGAGTTATTGACAAATATCATTAGAAATTATTTGACGCACAATTAATTACAAATGCAATAATGTACAAAAATTATTCTTAGAGTAAATATTAAGGACGGAGATTTAGCACGAATAATTAGTTTTTTTTAATTAAAAGAATACACCAAAAATGTGTTTATTTCTTATTCGGTGCTATCGGAACAACAAGTTTTCTCGCCAGTCGCAGAGCCGAGCGGACGTGTTTTACTAAGCGCTCTACCTGCTGCAGGATGGTGTCGACGGAGCAGTGGCGCGCGGCTATCGGCCGCTGGGTGAGGGCTACCTGCCGCGCGTTGGCGGTGCCGGGGACAGCGCAGGGCTGGGGCTCCTTGCGAGCGTGTTGGGCGCGGCGGTGATGGCGGTGCTATTGGCGATCGGTGGGGTGGGCTGAATCCGGCCCCTACTAACGTCGATATCATCGAGACTATCAATAGGAACCATAAGGAACTTATTGATAGAATCGATGTGTTGCAGGCTAGGTTACGTCGGCAGAGGCTTCAGTGCAGTCGCTGCAGACAGCCAACGAGCGGCTGGTTCGCAAGGTGGATTACCTGAGAACCAGTCGCGACGTACAATATCATTGTTACTGGCATCCCAGAGAAGCGGAACGAGTCTTGGACGGACTCGGAGAGGTGTATCCTGGATCTTGCGGAGCAGCTGGGGGTCAGGTTGGAGCGCCAGGATATCGAGCGCGCGCACCGGACCGGGCGGCGGCGCGAGGAACAGCCACGTATGATTGTGGCCAAGCTGGCCTCTTTCAGGAAGCGGGAGGAGCTGCTGCGTGCAGCCGGGAGTATCTCTCCGGAATGGCAGGGTGCGCGTCCGTGAGGACTTCAGCTGGGCAGTGCGGCAAACGCGTAAGGCGTTAATTCCGCATTTGCAGGAGGCGAAAGCGAGCGGAAAGCAGGCGTCGATTCGTTTCGACAAGCTTGTCGTGGCAGGGCGCAGCTCGTGTTGGCTGAGCTGGCGGCCCGTCCGCGGGCGTGGGAGGGCGGGCGACGGGTCCCGTGAACTCGGCGAGGCAGAACCCCAGTAGGGCGGAAACCCCTTCCGGGCAAGCGGGCGCCTTTCGCCGCCCCGCCGCGCCTTCGGCCGTGCCGCGCCGCGCCTGCGGCTGCGCCTCGTGCTGGGGCAGCGCGGACGACCTCTGACCCCGCGGCATCGCGGCGGAGGCGGTCTGTTCGCGTTCGCGTCGGCGGTCGCGTTCACGTTCCCGCCGGAGCCACGGCATCGGCGAGGCCGGACGCTTTGCGGCTGACAGCTGGAGCGAGGACCTCTTACGAGCGCGATGGCTGCGGCAAACGTGCAGCAGCAGGAAGCTCGCGTGAAGTCAGGACCCAGCAGGTCGCCTAATAGGCAGGAATAGGCTTTAAGAATAGGATGTTGGAACATCAGGTCTAGGCTCTAAGCTCGGAAATCAAGACTTCCAAGGGTACATAAACACATTTGATATTGTCGGTCTCAGAAACTTGGTGGAAGGAGGGTGAGACTTTAAATGTGTCTGGTTTCTACAGCCATATGCAAAACTAAAAACGTAAAGGGAAAGGGTAGGTACCGGAGGTGTTGCGTGCATATTTCAGGATAGGTTAGTGCAATTATTTATGAAATTACAACAAACTCGACAATTTTCTTTGTATTAGACTAGTAATGCAAAATACAGACCTCAATTATTTATATACCAAATCACCCACAGGGCTCACGTTATTATTCTCGAAGCTTTGGTGAACAATAATTTCTTAGACTCGTTGAAACAAAGGTATCCAATACTGATTTACTAGTCTTAGGTGACATGAATGCTAGAATTGGCCATGAGCAGGAAGTATTTTCAGGTTCGATCGGCAAGAAGCGAGAGCTAATTCTAGAAAAAGCAAAGACTCGTCATCAATATGAGGGTCAGGAATTGTTAGAATTATGCAGAGATTTAATCTCAAATCTTAAATGGAACATGGACAGGATACTGAAGGAACTAACTTTTATTAGTGGGAATGGAGTGTAGTGTAATAGATTATGCTCTGCTGTCTCATGAAAGAATAAACCATTTATTAGATTTTGGAATCGAATTACAGGCAGAATCGACCATTTGCCTGTTGCGTTCATTTAGCAGTAAATGTACTGAACTGCCACAGGCAGTGGCACGGCAGAGCAACAAACTTCACAATAGCAAGACGACGGTTTATATGGAAGAGGAAAAGCGACAGGAATTTGCAGAGGCTATTCTTAACTCGGTGGGTGGGCGCGAGGGCGGTCACCGGAAGGAAGCAAAGAATTTAGAAAGGAGACTCTTTCGCGCAGGGAGGGCATGCGAATGTGGGGAGAGGAGGAGGGGACTGACAAGGATGGTTTAGCGAGGAGTGTCGGTGAGCAGGCGTGAAGCAATAGAGCCTTAAGAATGTTCAGAAACAGTGGAACTGCGGAAGCGAGAAATAGTTACTTGTTACTACGTAGGCAATACGAGGCCACAATTAAGAAATCGAAGAAATCTTGGCAGGAGAGTGGAGACAGCAAGAATAGAGGCAATTTTAAGAAACAATCATAATAAATCAATTTGGGACGTTATAAGATCACTGCGTAATAAAGAAATGTAGTAATGCAATTTCATCAGACGCGTGAGCAGTACTTTTCACGGGCGCTCGAAATAGCGAATATTGAAACAGGATATATATTATCACGGACCGGATGTCCTGAATTAGACAGAACCGATAACCTGGAATGAAGTGAATAGGGCTAGGCTAGCCATGAATAATAAGAAGGCAGGCGGCATGCGGACGGCATTCCGACACATTTATTTCGAATTGTAGCACATGACCCAGAGAGTATTCTAAATTTATTTAATGCAATAGTTGATTCTGGATCGTATCCAGAAACGTGGAGTACAGCGATCCTCCAACCAGTCTTTAAGAATAAAGGTATTACGAATTGCCCACAAATTATCGCGGAATTAGTCTTTTACCAGCGCTGAGCAAGCTATTTTGTAAAATACTCAACGGGCGACTGAGTGAATGGGCAGAAAAGCACAGTAAAATATCAGAATTGCAAGCAGGCTTTGGGAGAGGCTTCGACTACCGACAATATCTTTGTGTTAGATACCCTAGTAAAGCAGGCGCTTGCGCTAAGCAGGGCCACTTATATTGCAGCTTTGTAGATTTCGAAATGGCTTTTGACTCTATCAATAGGAAGCTTTATGGCAAAACTTAATGAGCTAGGCGTCTCACGTAAAGTTTTAAAAGTGTTGCAGAGCATATACGAAGACGTAAATTTCTGTGTCAGGTGCGGTGATGGAAGTACAACGCGAAAATAAAATCGACAGTAGGAGTAAGACAGGGCTGTCCTCTCACCGCTATTGTTTATCTTGTTTATAAACGATTTATTGACGTGGTTACAGGATGCGGATACATCTGCGCCGGAAATTGAGGGCCTGAACATTCCGGACTACTATATGCTGATGATTTAGTTTTATGTTCGGAGACTATTGAATTACAAAAAGTTTAAATATCCTAGAACGTATAGTGAAACATGGGATTAAAGTAAATATTCAAAACCAAGTAGTTGTCTTCAGAATGGATTTATCTGGGGTAACAAGAGAGATGGTTTACGCTCAGGAGAGATTGACCGGGTAAAACATTTACATATCTTAGCAAAATTTTCCATGAATGGGGATGGAGTAACCACATAGTGGCGCGCACAGTAAAGGAAGAATTGCGCTCAAAGAAATGTTCGCAGTGCGCAGGGTTCGGAATTGCCTTTAAAGGTGTGCGAGACGATGTTTAAATCTAGTTCTCCCAGCAATGAATTATGGGGCAGAAATTTGGGGAGTGGATAGGATAGATCGACTAGAAAGCGTCGAAACAGATTATTTCAAATTAATTCTCGAGTCTCTAGATTCGCAGCAAATGCCGGAGTCCTAAGAGAGGTCGTAGTGTAGGAATTTGGAAAGATTTTAAATGAAACCCATTAAACTTGGATTAAATTAGCAGGTGAACAGGCTGACTCACTTATAAATAGATGTTTTCGGTGCAGTTACAGGAAGCAACCAACGCTACTGGTCGTATAAAATTAAACTGCTACTGGAACGTTCAGGGCTGGAGACGTTTCTCCGGAAATGGTGGGAGATAGGAACACGTGACATAGAACGGTTAATTTCGGATAGACTTGCGGATATTAAAGGCAGAGATCCTGCAGCAACGGCCGAAAAACGTTCGCTAGTTGCGCAAATTCACGTGAGTCCGTTATGGGTTGCGAACGTTACGTAAACACACTGCAAAAGGACGCAAGAGGGGATACGCTTGGTCTAGGTCGGGTGGATGCAACGTAGATTAAAGGACTCGAATGGTAATGCATCTGTGTGCTTTGCTGGTGATAGGAAGACTGGATCCATATCCTTTTAATTTGCAGTGCGACCGAAACTTGGAGGAAAATGGATGGGAATGGGAATTACTACTTCAACATAGGAACGTAAGCTCGCCCAAAACATTCTAGGGATAAAAGAGCTAACTTCATGAAAGAATTAGGAACATTTCTCAGAAGGTTCGGACCACTAGAGAAACGGAAATTAAGGAGTGGGAAAACAGCAGTGGTTAGTACAGAGCAGAGCCTAGACTGGAGAGAATATATAATAAATCAATAAACTAACAATAATTAAGTTAGTCAGTAAGTTATGTTAGGTTAGTAAACAGTAAAAAAATAATAAAAAAGTTATAAATGTAGTCAATTGTTAGTATAATAGATAAATAAGTCAATAAAAATATATATATTAACTTAAAATAATTAAAATAAGTTAAATAAATTAAATAAGTTATATAAATTAAAATTAAATTAATTAAAATAAGTTAAATAAATTAAAATTAAATTAATCAAAATAAGTTAAATAAATTAAAATTAAATTAATTAAAATAAGTTAAATAAATTAAAATAAATCAAATTAAAATAAAATAAAGAAACGCTAAAATAAAGCACATTAGGGGCGAAGAGGAAGTGAATCGGAAATGTTAGGCAGAGGCGTTGGTGCGACGATTTTCTGTGGTGCTGTTTGTTTCAGGTGCAGTGGAGGCCAAACACTGGAAGGAGAATGCCTGACGCTGCGCCAAATAAATAAATAGTCTAAAAACCGGATAGAGTAGCATGTACTCGGCTTCTGACGCAGGTTTTCCCCTTCAGGGTTTTCCTCAGCCGTACCTATGGTCTCGTTCGCAGCTTGAGGCGATGGAGACCATTGGGGTGAATACCAGAAGGCGAAGGTTAGAACTCGGTAGAATGTAGGTATTGTAATGGCTTAAAGGCCTTGGCCTAGCTACATTGGATCAAGTTTCTAATTTGGCTGTATAATTACCTATTAAATAAAATAAATAAACAAGTTTTTAAAAAATTGAGCCGTTTTTAAGCAAATATTTTTCATTTCTTTTATTTACTCTAAATTACACAAAAACTTCCCATTTGAACAAATGATACATGATCTATTTAAAATATCTTTCCAAAACGTTTATTAATCATTATTTACTTAGCGTCGTTTCGAGGCTTGTTTTACCCCCATCTTCAGGCTACAATACAAAGAAAACTATTACAAATTTTAGAAAGGATAAAATAAGTTACAGAGATAAATAAATCAATATTAATGAAAACCTTATAGTGAAACACAGCACTCTAAAAAAGGACTCACAATTATAAACAATAGAACATACAAAATCAAAATAAAATGCAATAATCGTGCACGTCCAACATGGCAGTCATAATACTAGCATTTGAACTAAACGTAAAACAAACGGTTGGGACCGGTGTGGAAAAGAGGGGAGAAGGCGCTGCAACATCTTGTTACAAGAAAAAAAATATTAACGGACACAACTTTCACGTGTTCCCAAATGCTTTAGAAGAAATTTATATATTAAAGGACAAATTAAATAAGTAAATTGTTAGTAAATTGAATTAATTAGTAAATTGAGTACTGTCAGAATGAATCCCGATCTTTGTACATGGCGGTCACATCAAGTGACACCAATCTAAGACAATCTTCAATCCTCATACCTTCATGTAAAAAAACCATGGCCGCCGTACAGGTTGGGTGTGCTTCGCTTAACAAGCAAGCACACGCGGTGAAGTTTAATGTGTACAGTGCTCATTGATGTCTCTTATTTGTCTTGGGTAAGGCTTGTAGTTCGTAGTTTTAGATTTTACAAATATTTCATACCAATCTATTTTTTGTTCTTTCATACTTATCTTTTCCCTTGATTAATTCTATTTAATTTTTGTAATTTTATAATATTCTAAATTTTATACATTAAGAAAGAATCATTTGTAATTATCAAAAATCTGTATTACAGTGCACCTGAGATGCGGCCAACTAAGTGACGAAACGTATCTGTTTATAGGCAGGATAAAAATAAACATTGTAACCTAAAAAAGAATTGTTTTGATTGTCGTTAATATTAGGACACACTATATGAAAAATATTAAATTAGAAGACAATCATTATTTGACTCTGTTAAATAAAAAGATAATTTACAATATACTGCATTATAAACAAGTTAAAAGTTATGAGTATGCAGCATAAGAAATTATCAGTGACACTCAAATCTTTGTATAATAGGAATCAAAAATACTTTAAAATTGTTTGAGCAAAAGAGCACAGCATAAGACGAAAGATCCTCTGTGGTATACTGCGATGAAAAAACCCTGGGTTTAGTTTAATGATACAATCGGAATACAGCAGCATTGTTTGCAAAATCGGAAATTAAGAATACGTGTTGTTAGGACAACGATCAACAAGATGTAATATTCCATGCTTGGTTCATAGCCAATGATGTAAAGATATCATATACATTATTGGTCATAGCGTTCTATTGAACACAGCCCCAAACACATTAATGAAACATATGTAGAGAGGGCGTTGAGAGCCGTGATCTCATGAAAGGACGCTTGAAATCTATACATTTAAAAAATAAGGTATTCTGCCTGGCTTCGTTTGACTTTTACTGAACCGATTGTTGTATTTTTCTTTTAAATGAAAGAATATGATCCCTAGATGTGTTATGAGATATTGTTGTTGATTCACCAACATTTACAGTGTAAATTAATTAATTAAATCATTCTTTAATAGTACGCTTATAATAGTCAATTGTTTTCTTTCAAAGGTGGCAGTTTCAAATCGATATACATGAGTTCATAGGTCCACGCTGCTTGATGTTTGTTTTGATTGTTGAGATTTGTTTACAATTCGTCAAGGTTTTGTTTCAGTGTAATAATTGCATTGTTGTGTTGACAGTTTCATGTATTTGCTTCGTGGTGTATTTTGTAGAGAACATTCGGACAGTGGTTTTGCTTGGTTGAACTAAGCAGTGAGTTGTTTTACAGGTTATGTCAGATTCGAATCGTTGCCCACGCGCCCCAAAAGACGCAAACGTACATTTACTGAACGCAGGGAAAGAGAAAGTCAGCGTAGATGTTGTGATAGCGAGTTCATTTTGTTTCCTATTGGGTCATTGTCTATGAAATGTCAGTTTGTTTCTGCTTTGTACTTTCCATGTGGAGAAATTCTGAAAACTATTTACACTGATGTTGCTTAAATGGGAAAATAAGTATACTTTCGAGCAATATGCCAGAAGAAATCAGTTGTTTATAGGAGATGATCAAAAACCGAAATGATATCCTTATATATAATGCTATCTTTTGTGCCGATATTGCATTGCCATCATGAGCATAAGTGTTCAAAATTTTGGGAACTCATCTCAGAATATCTTCGTTATACCCGAGGATCCAAACAATGCATATATTGTGAACATTTGTCTGGTACAGTATTTCATTAATCTCAGATCTACCGTCAAATTTTGACGGGTTCTCCTAGTCACTTAGAAAATATAGAAGCGAACACGCGTGAGCGTGATAAGAGCGAACGGATTTTCAGTATAGGCGGGTACTTATTTAAATGTAAGTGTGGTGGAAATTTCATGATTAGTTCAGGGTTTGAGATCTTTGCGTTGTTTAAATTATTGTAGTACATTGTAATTGGACTTGGAATTTTTTATTAAGGTTGTTGTTGGAGTTTCGGAAAAATAGACTCCGTGTTTCGAGGGGGTGTACACTAGGGTAGCTCCTGGTAGATGAAGAACTCTTCAGTAAACAGCTGAATATAGTCAAATGTGATAGGTGTTTCATACGAAACAGAGAAAGTCGTGACGCGTATTAGTAAGGGAATATTAAGTTCTAGTAATAGCAAATCGTTGGACATTCTAGAACATTTTTATTTTAGGCAAGGATGCAAAAATTGGTATAACAAGGATTTCATAGACAACATTCTGCCAGTCAGCCTGAAGAGCCATCTATCAAGATATTATAATGCTTACGAACTATATTCAAACCCGTACGGTGTGTTAATGTTTTCCATTGTAAAACAATTCTCATGAGATCGAAAGAGTGTTACATATGTAAGAATAAATGTTAAATTTTATTGTTTAAAACTGCTGATAATTTATATTGGTTGCCATCAGTCTAAATTGGTTCCAATCAATAGAACTTCCAGGAATCGTGATTCTGTATGAATTACACGTCCACTCAACAGGTAAAGAGTAATATGTTGTATGTCGAAACCATGATTAAATTGAAGTAAATTTAATTAGTGTTAACATTGAGAGAATTGTCAATATTAATTTAGTAATAATTGCAGGTAATTCATATATAGACCAAAGTACACAAAATATATTTTCTTATAAAAATAATGGTATATAGTACATAACTATTTTCAGTTAAATTTCGTTTGCGTTAAACAACTATAGAAATTCTTATAAATTCACTTTATTTTATTATAAGGATTGAACTTTACTTGAGATAATATGTACCTATTTATGTACTTCCAAAATGTTCAAATATTGACAAAAAAATTAATAAAAAAGTTTAAAATAGTGAATATATATATGAATCAAATGTTAGTCACATAAAATGGTCAGTTTTAGTATTGGCTGTAGAATAAGATTTAATCGTGTACCAAAATAATGATTTTAGAACATGATTAAATTATCAATGTATCGACTTGCTTCTTAACACAACTACTTCAGAAAATTTGTTTTGGAGACTTTTCCAGCACCAAATCCATTTGACTTTAAAGCCTCATGATGTTTAACCCTCTCCCAACATTAAATGTCCATTTTTAAACAAACAAATAGTTTTATTACGCTTATCTTTAGTGCGGGGTAGACTGAGACTATGTAGAGCATTCAATCAGTCCCAATTTTCACAAAGAAAAATAAGGAATTTAATTATTTAGTTATATCTAATGGATTATTCGCTATGTTTGTGTAGGACCCAATGCACAAATCACTCTCATTTAAATCTCACATAGAAAACAAGGAGAAAGGAATTTCCTGGATCTCAAAATGTCTGATAAAGTCAATTTTTTAAATCTAAATATTAAATTATTATAAAATTCATAAATATGATAACGGAGTTCGATAAGCAATAAATATATTATCATGTATTGTTAAAAACATCAGCTGCACCATTATTGCATTTTCCTTGAAATTGTACTGCTTGAGAACGAATATGTTTAGAGAATATGATTTCGACATAGTCTTAATGTTACTTCCTAGAGAAAATGGAGAAATTACAGAACAAATATTTTGTATCTGTAGATACATTAAGGCTTGCAGATTACTGGAAAGACCATCAACTCTCTCTGTAAAGAAACGCCGACACCGGGTTTTAAATCGGAGGCATTAAGACTGGAGTCTGCGCGATGCCTTTTTCTTCTGTTCCGTTCTGTTTTACCAAGTTCGAGAACCAAAAAGATAAGAATGTTTTTAGCGGAAATGGCGTGTATTTATTTATTGCTTAGGAGATCTTTAAGGAACTTTTATACTATAATGTAATTAGTTTGATCCATTATTACAATATTTATAAAACGTGCATTTATTTATACTATTAGTAAGAATTTAATCTAACTCTCGCTTGGAATTAAGATAGGAACGTTTGAGATACATTTTGTATTCACTTCCAAAAAGTTTGTCAGTAACTCTGTCACTTTTTATGGGAAATGAATATGAGGGAAATACTATCCTGTTCGTTATGATATCCATTTTGTGACCTGATAAATCCGTATTAATTGAGTACGATGTAATCTTCGACAGAATCAAAACCTCCGCATCGTTCGATTTACGACCAGTTGCTCTGACCACTGAGCTCCGGGAAAATGTTTTACAGTTGGGTTCTTGGGCTCGTGTATTCCCACGCATTTGGATATTTGTCACCGCTGTCATCATTTACGTAAGTCAATATGAGGAGGTTTGACCTTTAAGTAATTGATATTAAAGTTGTGGGACTTACACAACACGCCCAGATTGTGACAAATTACTTCGTTTTTTTTCTGATTAGATAAATACATTCATATTTTGCAATATGAATCATTTATGTAAAAAATAAATCACCTTGAAATGACAATCAGTAATGCAGAAAATTCTCAGTAATTGTTTTTGTATCTCACCTTTGGAACTGCTGTAATACGTTTAGATGGATTTTGAACTATGATAATTCGTTATCTCAGCACAAAACAACAAAACTTGTACTTCTGTTTTACTTTCTTTTCATATACGCACGAATATACGTAGTATATAGTATATCGTATGCGACGGTATGCGTGTAGTATATTCAAAAGTATACGTAGTATAGAGAAAGTTATGTAATACAGCGGAAATCGATTTCGCGATTAAACGGTAATACACGTTTTTGGAGTCGAAAAAGTGGTTTTATCCAAACGTCCGTCCATCCGTCTGTGATTACTACTATCGCCTAAACCACGTACGATCCTTTTTCCAAATTGAAGAAACCTGTTTTTCTGGCTGTAGTTGAAGCAAATTGAAATCTTTAAATTTGGGGGTACTTTACATGAAGCTTTCGCACATTTTCAAAATTTTCTCAAAACGGCTCCGAATTTTCTGGTAAGAATAGAGTAAAATACACTTAGCGATGACATAGTTCCAATTTTCATGGTTAACCTTGAATTTTCGAAAATTTTAAAGTTTGAAACATTTGGGCGTCTTCCACAACTACAAAATTGAAAACAGATTTTGTCTTTCAAATGAAATTTGTTGTCCATAATTGTTCTGCAATAACAATCATGTAGGCTTTCTTTGAAATGATGGCATTTTTCAGCAAAAGTAAGCAATATTTACAATTTTAAAGAATGGTTTGAGCCGCAAAACTGCAATGAAACCGTTTTTCTTTTCTACTATTAAAATCGTTTCTGGGAAACCGATTTTGCGAAATCGTACTTTTACTGTTTCTGTTGCAAGCAACATCCCTGTCTTCAGCTAGCAAACTCAACAAGTATCACTCGTCAACACCTTCAATATGTAAAACATTGCATAAGTGACTGCGGAGTGACGCCGTAGTTCATAGGTGCTTGTTTGAAGAACTGGAAGACTCGAGTTTGATGTCCTGGCCTGTTCATGCAACTTTATTTTTTGACAATGTAGATTTAATTAATACTTTTCTCTTTCAATAATTTAAGGTATGCATTTACGATTGTCGTTTGAGAGTTTTCAAAACGAATGAATTGGTACAGGTAACATTTGTTATATATTAAGAAAACATTACCAATAACACGAGAAAATAAGAGTTTATTTTTATATAAATGTGAGTAGATGAACAAAAAGATAATAACTGCGTAATGATATGTGATTTTTCTTGAAGTCAATAAATGTTTCTTAGATTCTAGTAATTACTTGCAGCAAATGAATTCTGAATGTCGGGCCGTGTCGAAACTTGTCTGCTAGCCCAACGTTATCATGTCTACGTAACGTTATCATTGTCGCTTTACCTTGGGCAGAGGCGATAAGGTTAAGCGTCAGGTTAGAACCGTATGCCTGCAAAAATTATATAGTACTGAACTGAAACATTCTGGCAGAATTAACTATTTTATAGTGCGCCGCTATAGATTTCTTTGCTTTCTTATTGTTCTTAGAGGTAATTTATTTTAATATTTTAAATTGCAGAAGTAAGGAAAAGCAATGAGTTTGAAGACAAAATTGTAAGATTCTTAATTGAGTAAGTTCACGGAAATGCTACGTACGACTGTGTTGGTAGCGCACCGCTTAGGTGCGTGGCTTCACAATAGAGGAACGCGTGTTCAAATCCCGTACGATATCAGCGGATTTTTACTTGACGAGCAATGAAAATAAATTCCTAATAACGATGTCGAGAATGTTCTAAACATTCCTTTTCTTTGCAAGAAGATACCATTACAAAACTGCGGAAAGAATTTGATGTACTTTCGATTACTGGTCGTTTACCAGATCATTCACTACCCATATTTTTCCGTTCATAGCTGCTTGGTTTTTACATTGGTACGTTCGTTTCTTCCCAACTCTCTGCAATACGAGTATTACGTCCTTTGTAATTAACTTTATTTATTTGTGCACCCCACCTTTGTCAAGTTTTCTAGCTGGAAATTTTTCTTGCTTTTTAAAATTAAGAAATGCTTACACTCGCTACACAAAATATGAAGAGAATTAGAGGTGCCATAGAATGACAGACTTTCTCGTAGCAATGTTTATACTTTTAAGTGTGTGGACTGTTTAAGGTTCTGCCAGCTCACATAAGGTTCCTGCTGTTCTCTGCTGACATCCATCGCCGCACAAAAATACATTTGACATTTTTCTCAACTTTTCGGTTCAAAAGGTTTTTTTCACAGGAATCTATTGAGCTTTTTGAAAACTTCCTCTAAAGTCATTTGAAGCACTTCGATCAAGTTAAATAATCTATACAAACGGTCCCAAATGCTCATATTAACAGCGTGAGAGGTATTTCAAAAATTTCATTTGTGTAATTTTAAAAACAATAGAATAGAGCAATATCTCGTTTATATATCGGATATGCTGTATCAGTATTACCCTCAACCAAAAATTTAAAGAAAAATTTGGAGCCGTTTTATAAAAATCTTTGTTTATAAATTTTTTAAATTGCAAATATTGCACGCCTTATTGTGCGAAATCAAATTAAAACTTTTAAAAATTGCATTACTCATTAAAGATCTAATTATAAGCAAATACATTCTATTTGAAGCAAAAATCTCTATCTTTAATTTGTAGTTGTAGTAAGACGCCGCAAAATATTCAAATTTTAGCGATTTTTCAAAATTCGAGCAATCGTGAAAATTGGACACATATTCTACCTTTGATAAGCGTATTTACTATAGAGTAAAATAGTCCTTACAAGAAATTTACAGAAACAATTTTGGAGCTGTTTTTGTGGTTCTAAATGTCTCGGAAGGCTAGGAAATAGTCCCCAAAATTAATGAATGTTTTTCAAAATCGCATAGCTTCATCTCAGGCGAAAACGACAGGGTTTTTCAATTTGGAAAAATCGCATGCATGGTTTAGGCGCTGTAGAGTTGTATCAGACGGACAGACGGACGTTTTATTTCCAATTGGTTTTTTGGCATCACGATCCAGCAAACTGGAATTATACTAGTACCGCGTGTTAGAGGACTTTTTTCTCTTAATTTAGCAATTTTGATTCAGCTACCAGAGCGCGGCAATGATTTTTTCGCAGAAATGCGCGTTTTTTCATAGCATTATATAACATTCTCTATAATACGTATATTACTCAGCATACGTAAGTATACGAGAATGCATGAAGTGTTTGTTAACATGCGTCACGCAGATAAATTTTAAGGAATAAGTTAGTGATGAAGTTGAAAATAATTCTGGTTTTAAAACGGCTGTATTTATATAACAAATATTCGATTATTAGTTGAAGTAAATATGTTTATCATGCTCATTTGCTAACATTCTGAAAGGTTGGCATTGTTGTGAATGATATTGATTAATAAACAAGTCCATTATTAAATATTCTTCCCTAATCATTCATTCAAGAGTATGCTCAAACTATTTTACTAAACTATCCCAAACTGCGGATCCAAAATAAAAGACTCAGGTCACGCCCTCTTCATCCTAGAAAATATTCATTTCTCTCTCATAATGAACTAGTAAACTAGTAATGAAGATGAAGATGAAGATCTTTTATTTATATAATATTATTTCATCAGAAACAAAGCCCTTTACCTCCTTAACTTGACGTCGAAATACTTGTTACATTATTTTAGAGACACCTAACAAGTCATAAAAGACGAAACAAAATGTTGAAAGGTTTATCGGTGCATAATCCAAATAATCAAAAATACAGGATATCGTTTCTAAGACTTCGAGAACGGCTGCAAACTCTTTGAATTCATACATTTCCCGCTTTTTGGTCATGTATCACTTGAAAAAATAGGTAGAAAAATAATATTTTTTGTATCTGTAACATTTAACTCAGAAATTAATAAAACATAAAAATGGAGACTCAAAATAAATAACACAAAGTCAAGACACATGGTTGTAGGGAAATCTCGATATGATCTAGAACAGAAATAGGTATATTTCTCAGTAGGAAAGGAATTTAAATATCGAGTGATTATTAGAGCAGGGGGACTTGTTAATATTGACTTTATTAAAAAAATAAGCTAGGCGCCAATTATTAGTAGACTTCATAATATTTTATAAACAACATTTTCGAAAGAAAACTAAGAGACAATATACAAGACAATATGGAGAGCTGTGTTACGTATGAATCGGAAATTAGAATTAAAATGATGCAATAAACTCTCGGTTGAATGCTAAGAAAATGAATTTTTGGAGACGATGTTGTCAGTATACTGTTTGGATAGAATACTAAACGAAGAGGGATTAGACAGATAATAATGATTGAGAGACAAGGTCGAAAATGTAGAATCCAAATCTAATGGTATGCTGCAGAATGCATGTTGACAGAATATCAAAAATTATCTTTGAGTGAATCTTCGAAAGAAGAAAACGAGAAGGCCATGAAATCTTGTAAGTACGTTTCATGATTTGACAATGAAGGCACAATAATAGAGGAAGATGCCTGACGGAATAAAAACATTGTGTGTAGATTGCGAAACGGTCATTAGAACTGTAAAATACCTGGCTAAGAATTAATAATAATTACCTTAAACCTGAAGTGGAAGATACCAAATGAAGAAGCCTGTTTTGTGTGCTGGCACAGATGCGGGGCAAGATCTGTTAAGATTCGCGGAATACCAAACCAAAACCAAAGTTACGTTCTTATTTGAAAAGATTTAATGAAAACAAAGAAAATTTGATTATTTTCTAGAGGGGGAGTTCTTTAGATACCAAATGATCAGATATTACTCATTTGGTATTTATGATACGAAACGTTGTCCATTTATCGGCATGATCGCTTTTTCAATGGGAACAACTATTCTTCCGAATTGACAGGTCGAAAAGTAACATTGTATTTAGGTAAAAAAAAATTGAATTATGTTTTCGAAAAATTGATGACTGAAGTGAAAGAGAAAACTAGCACAAGTTAGTAAATCACATTTTTGTATGTTGCACCAATGAATAACGTCACCTAATAATTAAAATCTATTTCGATCCACCAATAACATATGTGGGTCTCTTTAACCTGAAATTGCTTTAGCGGCGATAACATAATTCACCGGTGCGTTCGGCAGTTTATCGACGAATGACAGAAAATGTAATTACAATGAATGGGTAGGACTTGATGCAGTATTCCAAAGGCAGATTTTTTTAAACTCCAGACATTTGTTCATCATTTCTCTCTATGGTATGCAACATGTATTCTCAAGTTAATGTTGAAATATCTAGTATCACTTTCGGAATCCTAAGACTTAAGTAAAAGGAACGCAATGGTGACCCTGAAGACGGTTACGAACCCAGCGCAGATTTCTCTTCCCGATCTTTGCATTAAAGTGGTCGCCATGTGCGACCAAATGCCAATGAATTATAAATTTGAGGTTATTTCGTTATTATTTAGATTTTCTTGTAAAATCGTCTCTGCGTGAGATATACTATATAATGAACACAAACTATCAATCAATGTAAGTAGTACATTTTAAAACGTTACATTACTGTAATATAGTAGCAATGCGTTTCAAATAATAATACACAGTTATAGTTTTAAAATTCAACCTTAATTCATATTATAGTACTTTTAATTAAATTACTTTATAAATATTGATAACTTAAATGAAATTTTTCCCAAATAAAATTTTTAAAAAAAAAAATTAATTCTTATTTTTTACAATTTATTAAAAACTAATTATGAATATGCAGTGCAATATTACTAAAAGATGCGTTAGTGAACACATACCCAATAAATTGGCAATTTTGTATGAAATGTAAAAAATGTATGAAAATAGAAAAATTTTTTTTTGAAACAATATTTTACAGAAGGGGACCCTTTTATTCATTTTCTAACGATTATCGTGACACAGATTTCGAGTTTGACAAAATTTTGAAACATTATTAACAATTACAATTTGAAATAATTTATGACAGGAGAATATCTAGTGATTCTTAATGGATTAGAAAAACAGTGTTTGCATAGGTCTGCTTATCTAGAAGAATGGGTGTAACATTCCGATGACGTGTAAAACTTTGTGTGCATTGCTCGTCTCTCGAAAATAAAAATATCGTAATGTAAAAATATACTTGCTATAATAATATAAATATATTAATTTCATTGGTTGGTTTGGGAAATCATACAAAAAATTTAAATTTAAGTAATATATTGATATGAGGTGTGTGTGTGTATGTGTGTGTGTGTGTGTGTGTGTGTGTGTGTGTGTGTTCCTCCAATGTTCACGCAATAGACGAAAGCTGGTGTTTCTACCTTTGCAAACATTAAGATATTAAAATGTTATATAAGAGTCATATGTCTTTTTTGATTCTCAAAAAACCTCAAAGACTAGGTATAAATATGAATTTTAATATTGCGTAAAAACCCCATGTAAAATGCAATCACCTAACGTTAGATTGAAGATGAAATTTAAATGTGATCCCCCAAAAAAAAAGATCAAAATCATTCATTTGCTTACAGCTGCACTTCCCAATCATAATGTCTGCAGAAGCTTTCATTGTGACTAAATGAACTTTAAATACTTTAAGTTTATTTAGTTTTTTACATATCAAAACTATTCTATTACAATATTAATGTCCGCGACCATATAGTAAATTTTAATTGGGTCATCTGAAAATTGATGATGAATTTTTTCACAACTAAGCTGCATCTCGGAGACGTGTTTGTGAAACTGACTTAAAAAGTATTTCTTTAATTATTAATTTTACTAATAAAATAACTAGGTTAGAAATGCATGCAATGCAAATTATTTCATTTTATATTAAATATTACAATAATAAACGACGAAATGTAGACATGGAGCTTAATAGTCGTTGTCCCGTGTTTTTTGCAAAAACGCGTTTTATAACAGTTTTAAAATATGTTTTTTCTGGAAATTGCATGCCTTTATTTATGTAATTAAATGTATATACAAAATTTATGAAACTGTTGGTTGATTTAATATTTATATTCAAATATTTACTATAATATAACTCGCCATCACCGCCATTTTGTAATGTTCAAAATGAATAGTCCGCCTCCCTGAAATGAAGCTAAAGGGATTGGTTTAGCTCGATCCCGCAGGGCGGGGCAGGGTCGGAAAACTCTGGGAAGTTCGGCCGGACATCGCCCATTTTTGTGCAAGCGAGGACATGAGAAATATTTCATTCGTTAAATGTTCTTTTTGAACACCACTTGTTCTATGAAATTAAAGCCTCCATGTAGTCCGATAATTTATTTTCAGATAGTTTTAAAGCACTATTGGTGTTATTAATTTTCTAGAAAGTAAGAATATTTTTGTCGGGTTAGTTTTGTCATTTAATAAAACGAATAAAAATGAAATTGAAATGAAAAAAAGAATTTCTCTATTTTGAAGTTTATAAGTTTTGCAAGAAACATTAAGTGGTTATTATATAAAAACTCAAAGTATTTGTTTTAATGTAGGCTATAAATTTCTGATCAATTTACTAGAAAAAAGTTGAGAATTTAAAATAGAAACTTTTTCAAGACACAATATTTTATCACATTTAAAAATATTATTTTTCTACTAACAATAATATACAGGAGTGGCAAATTATGTATGAACTACAGCGATATAAAACGTATAAACAAAGTGTTTAAAAAAGTTTATAACGTACTATCAAATTATTTAATTATATATTTCGTCTAAATTTAATAAACTGACAGAAAATTATGAAATAATGCTAAAAGACTTCAAGAGCAAAGCAAATATTTAGAAGCATCATTTGCATACTACATAAAAATAAAAGGAACCGAACCCTGTTGAACACGCGAACAAAGTACTTCAATTTTTTTAGTCCAGTAGACCTGGCCTTCCTTCCATGGGGGTGTGCATTAAAATCTCATCAAAGCCGGCAGCGCAAAAAGCAAACTAAACGCGTACGAGCCTTTAGGAGAGGCATCTGACCCGCAAAATAAAATAGCAGCGCGGCGCGGGGGTGGCGGCGGCGTTTGCGTTCTTATCTGCGGCTCCTTCCGCTAATCTGGCCCAAACAAGCGCCTATCTGAATGGGTGGGGGTGGCCTCGGCTCCAGGGTGTCGTCGGCGTATCAGCCCGGCCGGCCCGATCTGCGCGCGCTCTGGCGCAGCCGCAGCGGAAACACCCCACCCTCCGCCCCGCCCTCGATGTCCTATCGCTCGCGCCACAACGCCTCCCCGCACAGCACGACTCGTCCCGGCGGCGAGGCCCCATTCGCCCCGTCCTGTTTCGCCCGGCGCCGATGCCACTGTTCGTACGGATCGCCACGCCAGGCCCCGCTCCGGCCTTGCTGCCTGCCAGCTCTGCTCCATGCTCCGAACTGCCTCCCGTCCCACACTCGCCCAGCGGTAGCTCAGTGCATCAACTGATGTCACTGCAGCGCCTCTGACCGGAGATCCTAGGTTCACTCCCCACGGCGGCAGGATTTTCGACACTAGCTTTTCAGCTAGGTCGAATTCAGTCGCTCTCTGGAGGGGAATTCCCAGCGACCGGCTGCTCTGATCGGTAGCTTTCCGTGGTTTCTCCGCCCAACACCAGTCGAATACCGGGACAGTACCCTACCAAACGGGCCACGGACAGCGCGCGATCTGTCCTTCCTCTTCCTTGTCCTATCCTCTCCCCTTATACACACAGAATTACACTCACATACACTACACTACCACATATTCCGGGAGGCCGGTCGGGAGCTTAGAGCTTGTCCCGGCTGGGGCGGTTCCCCGCTGGTGGGAGAGTCCTTGTTAGGGAAACCCACTAGCCGACGATAGGTCGGCGCCGGATCTCCATCCAGCGGGGAAAGATCATCGCGCATATCCTGAGAAAAACATGCACTAAACTAGCGGGACCCAATGACCAAAGCAGTTGACTGCCCGGAAACACGAAAAATTAAAATCAATCTCGCCCAGCTTCGTCCTGCCCTCACCCAACCCGCTCCACCCAGCCCTCCCCTGCCAGCTTCCAGCTCCCCAGTCCCTCCCAGCACCGTCCAGCCCCACAAGTACCACCCCGATCCCTCCTGCCCTAACCCGACCCCATCCACGCTATAATATTGTTCCCCGCGTCCCGGCCATCACTACTCTATGCCCCGCTCGTCCAAATTTCTCTGAGCATTCCTTCTACCCTTTTACACAACTCGACTCACTCCAACCCGCTCCACTAACTCCTACCTGCTCCTCGTCCTGTTCCACCACGCTTCATTTGCCTCCATCCGCCCGAACACTCCTGTTTCTTATGTTTTTATTTATTTATTTTACGTCAAAAAAACAGTTAAAACTGCGTATGACGTTTTATGGGGAAAAGTGAATTGGGTGCACATTTTCAAAATTCTGTGATCCCTACACAGTCATATACTACTTAAATTTTGATTTTTGAAAGGAGAAAAAACAAAACTCCCATGTAGTAAAATCTATTTTCAAAATAAATAAGCAATAAATTTTGAATTTTGAAAGGTGGAAAAACAAAAACTCCCATGTAATAAACTATTTTCAGGATAAATAAGCAATAAATTTTTGCTCTTATTACTTCCTGCCGCGACAACATGGAAACGATAATTTGAATAATTGTATTTCCCACTGAATTCTAGAAGACTTGACAGAAAATGAAGTTACATTTACCTCCCGCCCCTCTGAGCTCTGATTTACTTGTGTTTCGCCTCTATTACACTGTACAATTGTCAACGTCTGTTCCGCTCTGGATTCATGTCATTCCTCGCTTCTCTCAGCCTCTGTACCTGCTTCTCCGTCTCTTCTCTCCCCTCTTCTCGTCATTCCGCTCCCCCTAAAATATTCACCTCCCGCCCCTCTGAGCTCTGATTTACTTGCATTCCTTTATTCCCCGTCCTACCATATGTGGTCTTATTTGTCTCCCATCTCAACGCTTCCGTCATTGACCAGGCGTTTCATGTGTCTCCCTCCCTTCCCACTCGCCCATGCTTATCCCTTCCCATCTCTACTCCATGAAATAAATCTCTCCTTTCCCAGTCCATTTCCATTCTAATCCTTTTTTAGTTTTAATTATATTATTATTGTTTGGCAATTTTGCCATTCAATGAATTTCCTTCCGAGTGTTTTTTGTTGTTACATTTGGTATCCAATTACTCATTTTGTTTAAGCCCTTTCATTACTTTTTATCATTTTTGAATCATCATGAACTTCGGAGGACACAGTTGAATCTTACCTTCTTTACTCCGCCATTTATACCATTTTCCCTATCTGCCCAGTGTGTCCTTGCCCCATCAATATTTATTCCGCTTCTTCTGCATCCATTCCGACCTACAGATTCGTCTACATCTCTACTTCTAGCCTCGCCTTCCGTAGACTTTTGACCCATCCCCTCCACCCTGTCGACTTCTTTCTGTCCTCGTTCTGTTCATTTGTGCCCCGCCCCCTCGCGCTGTATTTTATTGTACCGCTTGAGCCGCGTCCCAACTCGAGTGGGACGGTCTCGAGCTGGCGGCCGCTGCGGAGGCTGGGTCCACAGCAGAACGTTCCCGTTTGCTCGGCGCCTCCTCTCGTCCAAGATGCGCTCATCGCTTGCGAAACAATGCTGAGTGCAATAAACCCATCTTCAGGTCCAAGGTCGTCATCATTCAATCCCTTCTTATTTTTCTGTAGTATACCATCTCCTTCGTCATTCTGCCTCTTCTCAGTTGCGTTTATAGTTTGCAATGCAATGTTTTTAAATCTTTCATTTTCTTGTTTGGCATACCACTCGTCATTCTTTTGCTTGTCAGCGGTTACATTAAAATACATATTTCCTTTTTAGATCCGTTGCCTTCATCACATTGTAGTCTCATTTCTTCCCTTTCTTGTCAGTCACGTTTCCCAATCATAATCTATTTGCTTCATTTTTTAAATTATATTAACATTTCATATTTTCTTTTGAACTTCATTTGTTGTAATTTTGTTATATTTTTCTCCTACTTTATTTTATGATTTTGACTTTCTTATCATAATCTAATACAATTGATCTATTATTTTTCCACACCAAAAGTGTAAAAATTAAATTAAACCTAAATGTTTCGCTATAGTTTTTACGATTAATCAGAACATTGTTACCGAATGTTTAGAAAAATCCGCGTAATAATTTTCATTTTTATTGTACATTTTAAGCGATGTATGTGATATATATATATATATATATATATATATATATATATATAGAGAGAGAGAGAGAGAGAGAGAGAGTGGGAGACGGAGAGGGACAGGAAGACGGAGTGAGAGGAGACGGAGAGGAGACGAGAGGGAGACGGAGAGGGAGACGGAGAGGAGACGGAGAGGAGAGGAGACGGAGGAGACAGAGGAGAGGGAGACAGAGGGAGAGGAGACGGAGAGGGAGACGGAAAAGGAGAGGGAGGCGGAGAGGGAGACGGAAGATGGAGAGAATGGGAAAGACCGGCGGTATGTTGGGGGCAACGAGAAAGCTACCACGCTCTATGCAAAACAGAGCACCCCCGTAATAGCGGTGAAGTGGAGATCAAAACATCGCACCAATTCGTGTCTGTACAGAGCGCGTCCAACTGGGGATCAAACTTCCACGCGGGCGCTGGCAAGGGGGTAAAGGCGTCGCGGCGCGGGGGCGGCGCCCTGTCTGCGGCGCGAAGGGAGCGAGGGTCGACGCCTCGAGGGCCCTCTCGGGTCATTAGAGCCAACAGGAGGCCAGGCCACGCCCACCGCCGACCCGCCCCAACACTCGGGATAACTACGGAAGTCCTACGGACCCCGCTCCGGCAGCACCGTCTCGGGAACACAGGCCCCCCTCACCACGTCACAACTCGCCAACCCCCTTTCAGTCCTCTCCCTTGCCAGTTCATTTGCCCTTCTGCAGAGTCCACTACGTAACTCATCTGTTTATGCATATACCACTCATCTACTCGCCTTTTATCTTCGTGATCATTTGATAATTGTTTCTTTGTTTCTCGTTCGCCGTCGCACTACTCTCTTGCCTTCAAAACAGTTTAGTGACTACTCTTCTCGTCCCGTAGGGCCTCGCTGTCTAGAAACTATATACTAATATTCTTTGGTTCTTTCATTCTCATTACCGACGCACACCGTTTTTGTCAGTTACCTCGTCACACCATAAACGAATAAAGGTGGCCGGCGCCTCCATGCCCTGCATTTGTAATCCCTACGTTTCTCTTCTCATTCTATCAGTTTCCGCAATGCATTCCGAATATCGATACATATGTACCAATTCCACCACTACTCCAACTTATCTTATGCCCTTTCAATCACTACCTTAACCACTAATCCACCTACCCGTATCGCTACTCCACTTATCCCAAACACTACACAATCTATCTCAAAAAACACTCCATCTACCCCAACCACTCGCGGGCTATTCTCTTCCCTCCAGACCACGTCTCACCCAACTTCCCAACATCGCTTCAAGATCCTCTTCATATTTCTTTTGGACTCGGCGTCCCGTAACGCCCGTCCTCACACATCCCTGCGCCACAAGTCCCTTTCTTTACGAGTCTTCCGAACACTCGGAATGACTACGAAAGTTCTGCGGTAATTCGACGCTTTCGAATGACAAGGTTGGTTTGGTTTGGTTTTTCGTGTTTCCTGGCGCGTCAACTGCTTTGCTCATTATTCCCGTTAGTATAGTGCATGTTTGTCTCGAGAGATGGCGGTGATCTTCCCCGCTGGATGGCGAGATCCGGCGCTATCCGTGTGTGTAAGGGAGAGGATAGGGCAAGGAAGAGGAAGGAAAGATCGCCGCGGCCCGTGGCCCGTTTGGTAGGGACTGCTCCGGCGTTCGCCTGGTGTTGATCAGAGAAACCACGGAAAACTACCGCTCAGAGCAGCCGGCCGCTAGAATTCTCCTCCAGGCAGCGACTGAATTCGACCTAACTGAAAAGCTAGCGTCCAAAATTCTGCCACCGTCAAGACTCGAACCTAGGACCTGGCGGTCAGAGGCGCTGCAGTGGCATTAGTTGATGCACGGAGCTACCGCTCCCGGTCTGAATGACAAGGATCCAAATAATTTTTCAGTCGTTTTGGGTAAATTGATATCAAAGTTTCTTTAACGCACTATTATGTCATCTATCCATCCGTCTACAATGGTGATTTCTACAGTGATTATTCGTCAACAGACTGTAGTATGACTAAGTTCTAAGCACAAGTCAGATAGAATATTTTCATATATCTTATTTTCTTCAATTTTGTCAGTTATAACTTTGTCAAACAAAGGGTTGTATTGACAACGGGAGAAAATCACGTTTCCACAGGCGACCACCTTCTGCATTATTATGCCTTATGCATATCACTTTACCGCAAAGTATGCAGAACCAGAGGACACTCCACCATTGCCTGCTTCGACCTGCTATGTCGCTCATACATGTGACGGTATTTCCGCCTGTGGTTCCATTATCAACTCTGTGACATCATGCTCCTTGTAAGACTGTGTCAAGGAGCAGTGTGTTTGCATTTGTAATCCTTATCTGCAGTCTGCTTTTCGACATTCACCACATATTGAATCGTTCCTCTTCTTCATCACATTCCTACAAATATTGTCACAGAACATCGCGTTCAGTCATCTTGGACTTGGTAATAATGTTGGTGATCATCTCAGTAATAATAAACCAGCTGGTTTGTTTCTTCAGCTGACCCACAATAGTTCCTGCACAGTAAAACGATTAATTGTTATCTCTTGTGAAAATCTTACCAACATTTCGTCTGTTCCATTCGTAATCGTAAGCACTTTCAGTTATTCTCGCTCCTACCCCATTACTCTGCCCCAATTGCCTCCAATACTTCCTTCATCAACCTCTGCCTACGACTCCGCCGCCACAACGACCTCGGCGGAGACGCTTTATTGGATTCCGACGCCCCACATTCCACCTTCAATCCAACTAAAGAGGCGGCCATTCTCCCATTGCAATTCAATACTCCTCTTTCTGACGGCTTTGATCAAAAGTCATTATTAGCTTACTTCAGATCAACATCTCTATCGCTTGCTTGTTCCCTAAAATAGCGCTGCGATCAATATGCCACCGCGAAACAACTGCATGAATCGACGGCATAAATACAATAGCTCCCATTCCCGTCATTTCACATCATCGGTCACTTCAACACTTCGTCTTCAAACTCCGACCGTAATATGAATATATATCTCTCAATAATATATTTCATTGTTGCTATTCATTATCATTATTACAGTCCCTATAATCATAATTGTTATTGTTATTCATTATTGTCGCCCTTGGTGATGCAGTAACTTTAAGCAACCTCAAAATACAAAAGAATGCTGGTTTCAATCTCACGTGGGAAATGTGTTTTTTACAATGTGGTTATTGAATTGAATTTGCCTTATTTTACGTGGCGAGACTCAGGCCGGGAGACCTGCTCTTCCGCCTGACCACGCAAATTCCGCTACGCTCCTTTCACGAACCATGGGAAAGAAGGTATTACTTGGGCGACGAAACAGGCGATTTGAATTTAGCTCAGAGGCGTCATTTAGACATGAGGATCTTTTACATGCAGTAAATCTACAAACATGGGAGAGCCGGCTTTACTTCCTCCGAAGGAAGGCGTACGAAGGAATTTTTCGCCCTTAAAAATCCACGGCTTCGTATCGGGTTGGAACCCGCAAACTTCGGTATAACCGTCCGATACGCTAACCGTTACACCATAGCCGCCGCTTTTGTATGGCGTTATGGTATGGTAAACTTCTGACTGCCCTACGTATCACCCACAAACCGTTATCCCAACCATGTCAAAACAACCTTGGTGTCTTCACTATAATATTTATTGATTCAACAGTAGGACTACAGAGTTTCCTCACCACAGTTTCTTTCCGGAATAAATTTCATTCTCCACTCATCATTATTCATTCTGCAATAATACACTATCATCATTAGTCCAGTAAAAGGAAATGGGAAGCCACACCATACCTTTCCTGCTCTCCTCTCTAATATTTAGACACCCGGCTCTGCTCTACATTAACATAATAACCACACCACATTATTCCTGACATGCAAAGCATCGATAGGCATATTGCATAACCAAACCACTCATCGATTTACCGAGTTCCCTTCCCAAAAATAGAGACTCCCTCAAAAACCACAATGGGAGAGGTGGCTCAGTGCATCAATTGATGTCACTGTAGTGCCTCTTACCTGGAGGTCCTAAGTTAGAGTCTCGACGGCGGCAGAATTTTCGACACTAGCTTGTCAGCTAAGTAGAATTCAGTCGCTGTCTGGAAGGGAATTCTAGCGACCAGCTGATCTCATCGGTAGTTTTCCGTGGTGTCTCCGATCAACAACAGGCGAATGCCGGATCACAACCCTAACAAACGGGCCTCGGACCGTGCGCGACCTTTCCTTCATCCTTGTCCTAACCTCACCCCTTACACATACACACACTAACATGCACTACACTACCCCAAATGCCGAAAGGCCGGTCGGAAAGTTATAGCCTGACCCGGCTGGGGTGGTGCTCCGCCGGTGGGAGATATCTGATTGGAGAAAATCCCGCTAGTCGACGGTAGGTCGGCGCCGGATCTCGCCATCCAGTGGGGGAAGATCACCGAGTCATCGTGATGAAAAAGTGTTCACTACACTAACGGGACAAATCTTCTGTAGTTGACGCGCCCATAATTATCAAAAATCAATCAATAAAAAACAACTTTTTCTCATCGTACTTTCCCCCCCTTTAAAAAAATTTCCGATAACAACTTTCAACAAACGGCGCAGACACCATCCTCGCAGAACTCGCTTCCGTTTCCCGTCTGGTTCCTCTCACTTTTCCATTTTCATCTCCACCATCACTATCATGGCGTGCACCAGCCTGCCATTTGCAGCGGTCAGTTGCCAAGATGAGTAGTTATCCGTGGATTCTTTGTTTAATATCAGGCGACAGCCAGAGCAATATTTTAACACACGGGTAACGGACCGCGCGCGATATTTTCTTCCTCATAGTTGTCCCTCTGGTTGTGCCTTTACATAACCACACTTCCATGCACTACACCGCCCAACATTTTGTAAGAACAGTGGGAAAATAGATCCGCTGGGGGAACTACCTGGAAGAAGAAATCCTCTCACGCCCCGGTTCTCGCAATGTAGCGTGGGAATACCACTCTCTGCAGACACAATTCCTACACTTACGGGACAATCCATCATAGGGATTGACGCGCTTGAAAATACGAAGTCATCAATTATTTCATTCATTTTTACCCCTAACGAAAGCACCTATACCTTTTCTGAGTTCGTAATAACTCTGAAACGCCCAACTGCAAAACTACCTCGACACACTCATTCTCTCAATTCACCATTTTCACCTCTACCGTCACCACCACTTTTGCCGCTTCCGCTGCTGCTGCTGCTGCTAGCGCCACCGCTGGAGTCGCCCTTAATGTGGGCATTATCGCATTTAGTCCGGACAAAACATTCCGCGGGGTGCGCCGGCGGCGGCGGCGAGGGCGGCGGGCGCTTCGCGTGTTAGGGATTAAGCCCCTGGGGCGCTCCGGAGGGGCAGGAGGGGAAGTAGCGGGGGGAGGGGAGAGGCAGAAGTAGGCTGCGAACGCCAAGACGTGACGCTGTAAAGGGACTGCGGGAAGCGATGCGGATGTGGCGAGGTCGCCGCGGCCGGGAGGGAGGGAGGGGGAAAGGGAAGGGGTGGGGGAGGGTACACAGGGGACGAGGCCCAAATAGGAGAATGGAGAATGGGAAGGGAAGATAAAAATACCGTTAGACTACACGCATGTTTTGGGGACAAAAACAATCGACTCATGGATCGGCGTGTGACTAAGAGCCCAGAAGAACCATTATATAACACAGCTAAGAGAGATAATTTTATTGATGTCGTAAAAGACAAACTGAGTTACGGTAAAAATATAAATTCATATTTATATTAAGGCAATATTATATGCGATCACGATAAAATATAATTCTAGTATATATATATATATATATATATATATATATATATATATATATATATATATATATATATACACACACACACAAAAATAGCAAAGACCAATGATAATAACGCCACAATGAAAATGCCACTGAATATCTACTGTCAGTGTACAAGAAAAGTGATACACATGTGTGAAACACAGAAAAAAGGTCTGGATATAAAATATTTTTCTATTAAAGATTTGATGAACGTAGTTCATAAGAAAGCCGGTATATGGAACAAACACCATTTCGTTGCAAAATAACGCTTTCCCTGCTCAATAAAAATTATCCCGCGTAAAATTACAATATTATATTCACTTTTCTTCTCTATATTGGGAATTTCCTCATAATATTATTAAAAAACTTACTGCCTTAAAAACAATTGTATTTTAATTATTTTATTTTACTATATTATTTAATTATTTTCTAAACAATGTAAAGACGTATCAAATCAATGCTAAGAAATGAATCTACTCGTTCTTAAGTACAGTATATGAAACCATGCAAATTAAAACCACCTGCTCAAGAAATATAAATCTCAACTTCTTCAATATTCATAAACCAGGATCGGTAGCTCAGTGCATCAACTGATGTCACTGCAGCGCCTCTGACCGGGAGGTCCTAGGTTCGAGTCCTGATGGCGACAGGATTTTCGACACTAGCTTTTCAGCTAAGTCGCTGTCTGGAGAAAATTCTAGCGGCCGGCTGCTCTAATCGGTAGTTTTCCGTGGTTTCTCCGATCAACACCAAGCGAATGCCGGAGCAGTACCTTACCAAACGGGCCACGGGCCGCGCATGATGTTTCCTTTCTCTTCCTTGTCCTGTCCCTTACACACACACACTAACATGCACTACACTACCACATATTCCGGGAGATTGGTCGGTAGCTTAGAGCTTGTCCCAGCTGGGGCGGTGCCCCGCTGGTAGGAGAGTCCTGGTTAGGGGGAAACCCACTAGCCGACGGTAGGTCGTTGCCGGATCTCGCCATCCAGCGGGGGAAGATCATCGCCATCTCCCGAGAAAAAACACCACACTAACGGGACTAATGACCAAAGCAGTTGACGCGCCCGGAAACACGAAAAAATCAATCAAATATTCATAACACAGAACACGCGGTTTAGGCTAATACGCACTTCAAAAGCCCTTACATACATATAACGAAATTCCGCGTATACATTTTTAAAACCCGCTCTCCCCACGATGCCGCACATTAAAATCAACATCGCCGTCTACCGTCGCTCGCCCGCACGAAGCTCCTAAATCCCGAAATGCCCCGCCCCCTTCCGCCCGTTCCACTCACGGCGTCCCAGGGAGCGCGCCACGCCATTGCCGACACGTCGCAGAACCAATATTTGCAAAATCACATTTCCCGCGCCGCCTGCGGGAAACCGCCCACATATTCAGCAAGACTACGAGATTTTAGACGCGCGCGCCGCAAAACACGGGCAGCTGATCCGCGGCACATGGCAGATACAAGATGGTGAGGCGCGAACGAGGAGACACCGGGGGATGGAAAGATGGAGAAGAGAAGAATAATTTAGAGTTAGAGCTGGTATGATTTAAATCATGTTATCTACGATTTAAATCATTGATGTAATCACGATTTAATGCAAATGATTCTTTAAAAAATCAATGATTTAAATCAAATGATTTTAAATCAATGATTTAAATCAAATGATTTTATAAAATCAATCATTTAAATCAATATTTATTATTTGTAGTATTTGAAAATATAATTGTATTTTAAATATTGGTAAAATAAAAAACTCAGATAAAAGAAAAAAGATGTAAAGTTTTTAAACCTTTAAAAATTGAACACTTTTCAGAAAAAAAAAATACAATATAATATACAATAAAGTGCACAGAGTTATGAAACGAAGAACAATAGACAATTTTTGGTAGAAATTATACACTAAAATACTTAGATGATCAATAAGTTTATTATCATCATTATATTATCTGTAAATAAAGTCATTTAGCAACAAGGATGCCTTAACACACTCCAAGTTAGCTTTGAGGAAAACGCGTTTGAAGCTTAAACGGTGTTCATAATTATAGATCTGTATTAAAATGTTTACTAATGCCACTGTTTGATTTGCTGGCCACCTTAATGATAAATAAAATACAATAATAAATATATCATGAAATCAATGCATTAAATGAATAGTCTAGATCACTAAATTTACGTTCTGAATGTTAACTCAAAACATAGAACAAACCCAAATTGCTCATTAATGCAACGGATGCGCAAATCAAAATATACTTCTACTCGTTTGTATAAAGCGGCGTGGCATCTAAAATATTTTTATTCTCATTTTCTTCATCCTATCTCTATATTATGATTCTGAAAAAAAGCAACGTTCTAAATGAAGTTTCTTCTAATAGTCGCTAGAGGTTATTCCCCCAGCATAATTATCTGAGCGTCTGCGTTTTGCACCAGAGCCGGTAACAGGCGACCTGAGGTAGAATACATAGTTGGCTCGCAGGTCGATGCCTTTGCACCGTCAAAAGAGAAGACGTCGTGTAGCTAAAGCGACGTCATTAGGTGCCCGATCTCACGAAGCGATTCGAATGGGAAACGGCGGGAGGGGGGGAGGGGGCAAGGGAAAAGCGAGTGCTGTGGGAGGGCTGCAAAACAGTTGAATGGGTAGGAGGTTCACGTGTAAAAAAGCTGCAGGCCAATGGAGTCGAGCGTGGGAGAGTTCAGAAAAGAAAAACAGAAGTTTCATTTACTCTTAAAATAGAAAAAGGAATAAAGTTACATATTCGTTATGATCGCGCGTATCGTTTTCAGAATACTGAATTCTTGTTGCATAGCAACCAAATAAAATAAAAATTAAAAATTCAAGAAGACTTCTGAATATTGGAAGGAAAATATTATTTACATAACCTTTTTTAAAGTTTTCAATAATTTAATAAGATTTAATCCCATTTCAATTGGCGTTATTAATATTATCACAAGATGTTTACACATGTGTTTATTTTGTAAATTACCATTACGTATTTTTCACATAATACGAAAACATTTATCAAATAATTCTTAATTGTGAGAGAACATTAGAAAACGAAGAATTTTTTTATAAAAATGACCGCATTCTACGATCAAACGAAATTCTACGAAGAAGTAGCGTTTAAAAACTATTCAATTGATAATTAATCTAATAGAATATGAAAATCAATGATTGTTTGTTCGCACTTTATGCCCTGCCGTACCGTTCATCCGCTTGCGATAAAACTCTTTGACATTGTGCAACAGGAATGTGCGTATATATGTTGCGCATAGAAGCGCGTTGATTTAATGCGTTTACGCTGACTTAAACGCCCATCGACAGAAGCTCTACGCAATTCACCGCACCCTCAAGAATTAAGCGCGTCTTTGCTGCATATTCTGTCCTCGCAATTATGAAATATCGGCCGGAATTATTACTTGAACCTCATCAAGAACCAGAAAATCAAATTTCTAAGGCAGTGTCATAGCGAATGCCCCAGTGTGAGAGGAACGTTTTAACAATAAGATACAAGACAACCATATCCAAACCAGGATATAGAACAAACCCTTACTCGGGAGAAAGTCTTTCAAATTCTATTTTTTTTATTTTTTTCAGAGCGTTGCGTAAAACGTTATTAAGAATCGCGTAGTCAGTAGCGTGTGAGGGTAAGACTTTGCAATATCAAAGCATTTCTGGGTACTCCAGTTAATTGTAAAATTCAACACACAACATGGCTTCCGGGCGTTATCAGGAGTCGCGAGGCATGATCGGGAAGGGAGAAAAAGGAGCAATGCGGAGAAACGGCCGTGGACGGAAGGAAGGGTTGGTTGATTGATTGATTGAATGATAGACTGATTGAAGGTTCCGGGCCCGTCAATTGCTACCCTCATTAATCCTATTTGTGTAGTAAAGGTTTTATTCTGGGAGGATGTGCGTTTATTCGTTCTCTGGGTCGTGCGATTCGGCACCGACCTAAATGCTGGCTTGCTGGGTAATTACTTCTCCAGGTGATGCATGCAAGTTGTTGCATGCTCAAGCAGCTGCATGAGCTTGCCCGGCTGGGGCGGTGGTGGTGGCGGCGCTGGTGGAGAGTCCTGGTTAGGAGGAAACCCCACTAGCTGTCGGTAGGTCGGCGCTGGATCTCGCCACCCAGCGGGGGAAGATCACCGCCATCTCCCGAGAAAAAAACATGCACTACACTAACGGGACTAATGACCAGAGCAGTTGACGCACCCGGAAACACGAAAAAAATCAATCAGAGGTTTCAACATAAACAATTTATTCCGCTTTACAGGCATTACAATGAAAAATCTATTTCCAATTACACAAGAAACAAGCCAAGTGTTCTACTTGCCAGTAAGAAAGTACCATGTCCTATATTCCGTACATCCGGGAAATGAACCAGTTCGTTGCAATATCTACAATTATCCGACGGAAATAACCAAGAACTCGGCGTGGTTGGCTAGCTGTCACAATAACGGTCATTTTCATACAACTCAGTCACAAACTCCACTGTCTTTTGGGGCGTCGGGCCGACCATTATATAACGGTGGCCATTGCTGCTCCAGACTCGCTCTCGTAGCTGGATGTTCGATGGAGCTTCGTTGCTTCGCGTACTTCAATATAGGGCGCGCGCCAACTTCCAGTCAGCTGTGAACACCGCATAAGTGTGTGTGTGTGTGTGTGTGTGTGTGTGTGTGTGTGTGTGTGTGTGTGTGTGTGGAAAGGGAGGGGATGGGACGAGAAAGAGGTAGGAAAGAGTGCATGCGGTCCGCGGCCTGTTTGTTAGGGTACCGACTCCTCCGGCATTCGCCTGTTATTAACCAGAGAAACCACGAATTACTACAAATCAGGGCAGGTGGCTGCTAGAATTCTTCTCCAGACAGCGGCTCAACTTGACCTCACCGTGTAGCTAATGTCGAAACTCCTGCCGCCGTTGGGACTCGAATTCTAGGACTTCCCTGTCAGAATCTCTGCCGACAACTACAATCTCAATCAACTGCTGGCTCTAGTTCCGGTCCTGTCACGAACTCCAGGCAGCTTAAACACATATTTTCAACTCAAAACTACGTTTTGGACAAACCGGAGCTTTGTGGCTGTTAGTTCTCGTTCAACAATGGGATACGTCGGTTTCTCCCACCGGTCATCATTGTGGTTTTCTATAATTAATTCCTGGATGACACAAGGAAGGACATCTCAGGAGCGTTATTTCAATGCCTTTCCGTATCCCAAAAAACACCCATAAAGGAAAATTTTATGTATTTAAGAACTAAGGCTCAATGTTCTTAAAATATATTACAGTAGTTTTCTGCGCGTTTGTGTTAAAGTTTTGCAGTTTTAGAAGTATGGTAAATACCTTTCTATTTTGAAAAAAATCTTTACTTGTGGACCTTTCCAATTGGTTGATTTAGTTATTCCGGCACGTCAACTGTTTAGGTCATTATTCCCATCAGTGTAGTGCATGTTGTTACTGCGAGATGTGGCAGCGATATTTTCCCACTGAATCGTGAGATCCCGCGCCACCTATCGTCGTCTAGCGTGGTTTTCCTCAACCAGGTATCTCCAATCAACTTTTTCAACATTCCATGTGGTCTCGATAATTATTACGATAGCCTTGATTGTTCTTGACCATTTCATTGTTTTTTTAGACTCAAATATATCCACATACTTTATCTTCATTTCTGTGTATTTAATCTTATACATGCGAGAAATATTGACATGCCTTGACTTTTTCTTGAAGGCAATATTAAGTCGATTGTATCTTGCGAATGTTCTTATCGTATATTATAATGATTTTAATTATTTTCATAATATTATTAATAATAGTAATAACAATACCGAAAATTTCAATAATTTTATATGAACATAACTTTATAATAAATATATTAATAATAATAATAAAAATAATAATAATAATAGTAATAAATAGATATGAAGATTAACATACAATGAAAATGTTCTTGTCGTTGTACCTACGAGTATTCCACATGTCCGTCTATTTACATTGTGTAAAGATAGCACAAGAGCGTCGGCGGGCGGAAGCGAGTGGCTGTCGATGAAGCTTCACGGGGCGTGGGGTGGGGTGGGGGTGCAGGGGGCCAAGGCAGGTGGCGCGGAGGCGGTCTGGATCTATACAAATGAGTTTCGACCCGCGCGCCGCCCTTTCACTGTCCCCACTCCCCGCTGCCTCCCTCGACTCCTTCCTCCGCCACCGCCCCCTCCATCGATTGCGCGCCCCGCCACGAATTAATAGCGGTAATTCTGCGTCCGCCTCCGCCGCCACCACCACCGCCTTCTCTCCGCCAGAACGTCGTGAGTTCCCACTTCCTCCCTCGCTCGCCTGCTCGCCTGCCCGCACAGGAAGTGACGTAGTCGTTGCCGCTCTCCCGTACATGTGTATTTGATTTGATTTGGTTTTTTCGTGTTTCCGGGCACAACTACTTTCGCCATTAGTCCGTTAATGTAGTGCATATTTTTTCTCGGGATATGCGCGGTGATCTTTCCCGCTGCATGGCGAGATCCGACGCCGATCTACCGTCGGCTAGTGGGGTTCCCTCACCAGGACTCTCCCACCAGCGGGCACCGCCCAGCCGGAACAAGCTCTAAGCTCCTGACCGGCCTCCCGGAATATGTGGTAGTGTAGTGCATGTTTGTGAAAGTGTGTGTGTAAGAGGAGAGGATAGGACAAGGAAGAGGAAGAAAAGATCGCTCGCGGTCCGTGGTCGTTTGGTAGGTTACTGCTCCGTCATTCACCTGGTATTGATCGGAGAAACCACGGAAAACTACCCATCAGAGCAGCCGGCCGCTAGAATTCTCCTCCAGACAGCGACTGAATTCGATCTAGCTGAAGAGATAGTGTCAAAAATCCTGCCGCCATCAGGACTCGAATACATGTGTATATTTTACGTGTTGGTGCAGGATACGTAACGGTACAAGGTTCGAAAGCCTCAGCTGGCAAAAAAAATAAAATTAAATTTAAAAAAAACGTGTTCCTCATAATACGAGAAAGAATGACGGAATGGGCCATCAGCAGCTTTTTTAGAAAAAATATCATGGAAATAATAACTGGAGGTAAAAGGTACCCTATTTAAAATTGGAGTAAAATTGTATACCAAATAATTTGCTCTTCACAAAACTTAATAATGAAACGTTTATTTGCAGGTTGAAAATATAATACTACTCTTTATTTACTTTTACTTTCTTCCATAGCACTTGAATACTACAAAGAAAGTTATATAATGCTGCAGCGAAAATGGCGATTTTTCGACAGAAGAATTCATATTGTAGGCCTCGGTCTTTGATAATGAAAAAATTGGACAATATTTGTTCTTATGTAGTAATTTACTTTATAACGTTGTGCAGTCACGTTGTCTACGTTTTTGGGGTCCTTGATACCAATTTACGGCAATGACTGTTCGTTTCCCCGTGAACAACCCTAGCGGCTAATCCGTATGTAGGATTTTACATCAAAATTGATATTAACCGATTGATCTGGCTGATGTCGTGGCTCCTTAAATCCGAAACAAAAAAATTAATTTTTGAAAGTCCTTTCCACAAACTCTGAATATCATTTCAAAATTTTCTCAAAAACGCCGTTAAAAAGTTATTTTTAGCCGTCCAACCTCCGTGTTGTAAAATGTAGTTCGACTATCTAAATTTCCTGGCGATGATCGATAATAGCAGAGTGCTTCGCAGATGACGCTTTACTTAAACACCCGCAAATGTTTTTATGAAAACGATAGGTACTCTGCTTGTTCGCTTCTAGTACTGTTTCTCGAATTCAAGACATTTTAGTCATGGTTTGAGTGCACTTACCGATTTCCAACGGGAGGCCCAGAAAAAATTGTTTATATCCAAGCTTTTATTGGAAAGCTTGTCAGAACATTTTGATCCCCGTTTGTTCGGCTGAAGAGTAGACAACAGTTATTTCTGCACCAAGGGCGGTCTGTATCAAGGTTCTAATGATCGAGCGGTGACAAAAAGTCCGAAGGCCTTTGGCCCGAGGGATTTTTGACGCTCGAGATCATTAGGACCAGTTAACGCTCGTGGAACATATATGATTTTATTTTCTACCTGATAATACTGATTTAGATTTTCTTATTAACTAGATGATAATTTTACTTTCTCTTTGAATATTTTGTTCCCCCAAATCGCTTTCATTATTCTCTCGATAAGAGAACATGTAACATCATTCACGGTTTTCATATTTCCATCGTAACTACGATCCTCTTGATCCAGGTTAGGTATGAAGTGTACGTACATGGAGTTCCATATCCAGGGCAATATCAAGCAATCACGTATCAGTAAAAAGTAAACAAATTATTCGTCTGAGGGGGATAAAATTATATATGATAGATAAAAGTGACATTTTATTTTGGAAGTAGGAAATGTTGCGACATGAGGCCCATAGGTCTTCCATTTATTTTAATTCAAGTATACAAATCATTTCATAGGTAACAATGTTACACTAGGATCAGTTGTAGATGATCAGACGATATTACTTTGGTTTATATTAGCATTTAATCATTGATCCTTCTTTTAATAATAGTACTAAAATTAAACTTTTAGCACGATGTTTATACCTTGAATGTAACCGCTTTTATTGGTGGAAACCTAAAAAATATTTTGGTTAAATGAGTGAAAAAACATCGCAGTTATCTATAGGTCAAAAATGATTTTCAAATTTGAATTACGGGAAATCTAGAAGCACTATCAGAATCAATAAAAATGTATATATTAGGAAATGTTATGATCTCTTAGAAACTTTCCAGCTTTGGCCAATCACCCAGTTTTCACGGAAAAGGTGAATTTGACATTCGACTGAGATCGACAATAGATTTCAAGGATCTTTCACTGGAATTAAAAGATGTAGAATTTTTACAAACTGAGGGTATTGATTTGTAGTATTTCAAGGAAGAGAAATACTCAGAAACCTACCAATTATTGTTTATTTTTCATAGGTTACATTTTTTAGGAAAACGAAAGCCATTTATATTTGTACACGTAAGCTTCCCAGACTCGAGCCAATGACTTCTTGGCTGTCCGGGTGACGCCACGTAGTGGGCTGTGAAGCCGACGTTTCGCCTGTCATATCGCAGGCTTGTTCACGGCCGGGACATCGCTTTACCATTTATATTGTTTACGTTGTCCTTTCGGCACAAAATATGATACAATTTACTACAAGTGATTGTTATAACTTGAATCATTAAAGCACTTTTAGTTATGGATAAAGAAATTGGGAGTATTCACTGAAAAAATGAACTTTCAAAATACATTTTGGAAATTGTTTAGTACATTGTCTTAGTATAATATAGTTTAATATATTCGTATATTATGAAGATCCATTGACGTCTGATTCCCATAAAACTGTTGTGGGTTTTGCCATTAAACACAATTCGAAGAAGTTATTTTTCCTTTTAGAGAGACAGACAACAAATAATGTTTTTAAATAAATTCACATGCATGTTATTAGTTATGAAAATTTACACATTTATCAAAAGCGTCAAATATCAATAAATACAATTTATACGACAGTCTATGTAGCTCCCCTCACTTACATGGTCACTCACGACTATTTATTCTTTGATATAGCTAGTGTTCAAATATTTCTTATTTCTTTCTGAGAATTGAGAAGTTTCGTGAGCAGACGAGTAATCAGATAAAAAGTTGTGGTTGTCAGAGAGAATTGGTACCACCTGTCTATGTCGAAACGGTCCTGCAGCTGTTCGATCAATGTTTTATGATTATTTTGTTATACAGAGTGACTTTATGAACACGATTCAGTTATTTAGAACACAGCATTCGAGACTTGTTAATCTCCCTTTGCTTCTGTTATATTTTGCCCTGTATAATCAAAGTATATAAGCCGCTGAAACTATACAGGTGTCACAAGGAATGCACGGTATAGAAACTGATCAATAACTGCACATCGATTTTGCATTGAAAACAAAGTTCTTGATGTTGTTTGGTCATAGTATAATCATGGAATATATCAACTATCTAAATTTCAACATTTAAAAAAAATTATCAATTCCTCTCTTCTAGCAATCTTTGATAACTCTCATAGCGTCACAAAAAAATTAAAACTAACTATTAGTTAGCTTCATAGAAGCCGACACAATTCTCAGTGCAGCAGTGTGAATCGAAAATTGAAAGTTTACGCACTGCAGTAGCTATATTATATCTCCATAGTAATAATAGTAATAATAATAATAATAACAACAACAACAACAACAACAACAATACATCCTCTGCTACGCCTTCAAGAAAGTGTTGTAAGACGTCAAAACTTTGAAAGTAGATGTGCGGAAACAAAGTAATGATATCGAATTACCGAAATATAAAAGTTAATACAGAAAATTAATAAGTTTTTTTTACTTCTTTGAGAATTCTTTGATGAGGAAGAAAGAATGTAATATCCGAAATACTTCATCAGAAAAGGACATGAACTGACGAATAACCGAATTGAAAGCAAAAGGATAAGAGAATGCCTGGAACAACGTATGACATGTTTAAAAACAGGTATTAACTTCTGCATCATAGAACATTACTTTCTGATTGAAAACGAAACTTCTCCTCATAAGAATCTCAACTTATTTTTCCTTATAGTCGAAATTGGCGCGGCGGCGGCGGGGCGGCGGGGGCGGCGGGGCGGCGGGGCGCGGGCGGCGGGGCGGCGGGGCGGCGGGGGCGGCGGGGCGGCGGGGGCGGCAGGGGCGGCGGGGCGGCGGGGGCGGGCGGCGGGGCGGCGGGCGGCGGGGCGGCGGGGCGGCGGGGCGGGGGGCGGCGGGGGCGGGCGGCGGCGGGGGGCGGGGGGCGGCGGGGGGAGCGGCGGGGGGGGCGGGGGGGCGGGGGGCGGCGGGGGGCGGCGGGGGGCGGGCGGGGGCGGCGGGGCAGGGCGGGGCGGCGGGGCGGCGCGGGCGGCGGGGCGGCGGGGCGCGGGCGGCGGGGGCAGGGCGGCGGGGGCGGGGGGCGGGGGCGGGGGCGATAATGGAGGCAGCGGAGGCGATGTGCAGACAATTACGCGCAGCTCGGAGATATTGTGCCTCCCGCAGCGGCGCAGCCGGAGACAAACAGGGCGCAGTGAGCGCCGCCTTGGCAGTTCCGTGCCCGCGGCTGCGCGCTGAGGCGGCGGTGGAAAGGGGGAAAGGGGTTGGGAGGTCCGCCCCGACGCGGCTTCACCCACTCTCTCTTCCCCAGAACCAAGTCGTTGCAGATAGATATAAGGCAGAAATTATTCTCTAATTTCAACTTGAACTATTAATTGAAGTCTATTGAAGACTACGTGAAGTCTAATTGGGTTAATTAATTGATTGATTGTTAGTGATTCCAGGGGCGTCAACTACTATGGTCATTAGTCATGTATGTGTAAGACCTATTTTTGCTCGGGAGTTGGTGGTGATCTTCCCCGGCGAGATTCAGAGCCGACCTACCGTTAGCTAGCTGGGTTTTCCTCAGCCAGTATATTCCATCAGCGGGCACCGCCCCAATCAGGACAAGCTCTAAGTGCCCGACAGGCCTCCCGGAATATGTGGTAGTGTAGTGCATGTTAGTGTATGTGTAAGGGGAGAGGATAGGACAAGGAAGAGGAAGGACAGATCGCGCGGGGTCCGTGTCTGGTAGAGCACCGCCCCCTCTCGAGGAGAATATTTACAACGCTACTGAGTTGAGAACCTGAATAGTTGCCGCGCAAGAGAACACGAAATATTCAATCAATCCAATCTCTCCGTCACCATTCGCCCTCTGCTCACACCTTCCACCTTCACTTCCACGCAGCTCTTTTCCTGCTTCGCCGCCTACATCGCCTTCTCCCCGAGAATGCTATCATACTCGTATTTTCCCGTTCCCTTCCCTTTGTGTACTCACCGCATCTACCTATCTACGCTTGCACATCTTCGACACAACACAGTCTCCGTATTCACCGGTGTACCAGATCACTTCCTAAAAAATTTTTTTTTACTTGCTCTTGCTTACCTCTCTCCGTCTGTCTTCCCCCTCTTTTTTCCCTTCCACTCCGTCCCTCCGTATTCCTCTCGTCGATTCCCCTTTCTCCATTGCTTCTTCTACATTTTTATCATCGCTGTGCTTCTCTTTTGCTACCTCTTCTGCTCTCGCACGCTCTCTCCCAATTTTCATTCTTCCTATACCCCAAAGCACCCTATCTATTGGTACCATCAATCTAGATCAATGCATAGAAACACATATACGTATATATTGCAAATGTATCGAATGCCCGTATGTATCCATCAAACTGTCTTCCTCCCCCTCTCTCTCTCTCTCTCTCTCTCTTTCTCTCTCTCTCCACACACACACACACACACACACACACACACACACACACACACACTCAAACATACTCATTCACTCGCCGCCTTTTTTCATTCGGAAGCCCTCCAGCGGGGTGGGAGGGGGGCGTGTCTTTCACAGTCGCGCGCGCTGATTGGAGGCGCGCGCGTCCCAAATGACGCGTACGCCCGCCCCCCCCCTCCCGCCTGCCCCGCTCCCTGCCGCTACGAAACCGCACCTGTCGAAGCGACGCGGGAGTAATTAGAAACTTAGCAACCCCCGCGTCGCTGTTTTACACAGCAACTAATTAGGGAGGAGCCCGCCGAACGGGGAAGCTCGTGTTTTCAGCCGCCGCCGCCGCCGCCTCCCGCCCCGCCGCCGCCGCAAAGGGGCGCGCCGGGGTTTTGTTTTCCCGTTTTGCCCCCTGACGGGATGCTTGGATGGACCCGCCCCCCTCGCGTTTGACTGTGTGGTGTTTTGTGCCCCCGGGGTGTGTGTGTGTGTGTGTGTCTCTGTTTGTGAGAGCGTGTTCCCCCGTGTGTGCATGTGAAAGGTGGGAGCAACGCACTTCCTGCGATGTGACGTGTGTAAAGGTGTGTGGTTGTAGGCAGTATAATGCTCAGTCTCGGTACAGTGTATCAATGTCCCGCCGTTCTGGAACTGAAAGAGTGTTTGCTCTTTTCATTAGAGAAAGTGCTGTGCTTTCAGTGGTATCTGATTCTTCGAATTTTTAACAGGTTCGTTTTTTAGTGAAGACTGATTGATCATTTTTTGTTGTTTGTGAGGAATGAATGAAGAGTTTTATATCGTATGTATACAATTACCTACAATAATTATCGTTTACGAGAAGGTAATATCAAAATTTTATCAGATGTGCTCAAAATATTTTTTAGTTTATGATACAGATTTGCTTTAAACTACATAGTATTACACATATCAAATATGCTACAGATTTTTTTTATGGTTCAAAGTAAATATCTTGTAATGATAAAAATATCATTTCCAACTAGCACATAAATGCTCTTACTAAATGTAGGAGAGCATTCGGAAATGAATATTTGCAATTCTAATACAACTCGAAACTTCAACACTCCTTGTTTAAACTTTTGCAGAGTTTCTGTATATTTGTGAGTCAATGTTGAAAAGTATTTTCTGAATTGTTCGTTTTTTGATTGATTGATTGATTTTTTCGTGTTTTCGGGCACGTCAACTACTGTGGTCATTAGTCCCGTTAGTGTAGTGCATGCTTTTTTTCTCGGGAGATGGCGGTGATCATCCCCCGCTGGATGGTGAGATCCGGCGCCGACCTACCGTCGGCTAGTGGGGGTTCCCCCTAACAAGGACTCTCCCACCAACGGGGCACCGCCCCAGCTGGGACAAGCTCTAATCACTAAGCGATATATTGTTTTTCGTTTATTTGGCTCGAAGAGAAAAGTATGAATTAATTTTATTAGTTTGCTTTGAAACTGCCCGAAACGTAGTATGACATTATATTAGGGGGATTGAAAAATAAGGGACAAAGAGAGAGAGAGAGAGGGAGAGAGAGAGAGAGAGAGAGAGAAAGAGAGAGAGAGAGAGGGAGAAATAACCACAGACTTTCAGAAACGTTCTTTTACATCCTTTATAAAGTATAAATTGCAGCTAAAAAATCAATGATGAGACATTTATTTGTATTTACATTTTATGATGTTATCCTTAACATATATTACCAAAGTATTTTGATACAATGAATTTCTGGAACTAATTTTTGGCACAAACAATCGATTGATAAAATAAACTGTCTTAGGTGACAGTTGAACTGTACTCGTTTTTATTACTCGTTTTGGAGCAATATGCACATAAATATTTGACAAGTCAAAAGAGTAATGGGTTAGTTTTCGTATTGTTTAGTGAAATAACTAAAAAGACCAATTATGAGAACAATAGATGTCAAATTTGTCTAAAATCAGTATGAATATTCTCCAGCTGGGGAGTAAAAAAAAGGAAATCATTTCTACGTATTACACCTTTACCACGCCTCCTTATTTCAGTTTGGCAAGAATGAATGCCAAAGTAATTAATATCAATTACCACCTACATCGTCTACGTACGACAACACTACTCTGCGACTAGAACTGAAACCGGATAATGATTTTGCCAGTGAAACCGTCTCTCCCTTAATATCATTAATAAACACCCCCTAAATCAATTATATTTGTACAAAACAAAGTACAATATTGTCCCATATTATGTAATGTGTCTATAAAGTATAATTGTTGAGGCTGAGAAATATTGCAAGAGCTTATTTGAAGAGATTGTGCCAAAAAAACTCCTTATCGTCTTTTCGTGCAGTCTTGTCATGAGGGGAGACTCTGAAAACGACAAATATCCTCACTATTAGCATTCCTCGGCGTAAGTATCATTAAGTATTGAAGAAATTGTTACAGTTACCTTTCTGGGTGAAAAGGAAAACAGTTTTCCTATTGTTTTCTCTCGAAATTGGAGTGTTTGCACTAAGTGTACGTGCCAACCATTCAGCTATACGAATCATATAGATCTCGAATTGCAACACCATGCTCCCATCACTAAATTGATTTTCAGAGCATTCGATTCAAACGCGTGCATTACCAGCTTTTTTTACACGGGCGAAGCGATACGCCACGAAACTGCTCGGCTTCTCTAATTTTCAAACAATGTGATTTCCTCGTATCTTACGTAGAAACAGTTGATTTCTGAGAAAGAAAAATTATCTGTTTTGTGCACGTCTTTGAGTCTGGTCCATGGCTCGCTCTCACAGTCATCTCTGGAAGCAGTTCGAAGCAGTTCAAAAGAGTGCAAAGCACTTCATGCGAGGAATGAAATTGTTTCTCTCTGCAAGGAGAACGGCGTGTTTTTGAGAGAAAAATAGATCTCGAGCGCAGGAAATTTGGAAAGTATACCCTTTGCCTATGTGTCTGTACACCTACGTGCTAACAATAGATAGCCTACTTTTCGTAGTATATTAAGAAAACATACCCTGGAAGGAATTTCTTTGTAGGAAAATCCCAATCCCATATTACTATACGCTACCGAATTTACAGAAAATATGACAGTAAATTTTGTACATTTATAATAGGTTGTACCATACCGGCTATTAAGCCTCATATTTTGCACAGTGTTCTACAGTAAATATGAACAAATATCTCATAAAGTAGTCGTCGTTTTCTTTTGTTTCGTTATTTCTAGGCACGTTACGGGACGCGAGTCGCGTTAAAGACGCGAGTCGTCAGCGTCTGGTTAAAGCAAGGCCGTTTCAACATTGGTAGGTTAAATGAGGGTTAATGATTCTCATCAAAAGTAATCGGAACCTTCAGAAAAATATCATCCCGTTTCGAGTTCCGACAATAGAAATGCATCTGATCACTGTATTTAGTAAAATCCTTGTGATTTGAACTAAAGAGGAATGAAGATACTTTTCACACAATGAAGAGCAATGTGACTGGTGATCTGCCAAAGTATGCAGTACTGCCAAAGTATGCAGTACTGCCAAAGTATGCAGTACTGCAGTACAGTCCTGAAGGACCGCGATATTTCGGTCAAAACGTTGGCACCCAGCCTTCGACGCGGCGTCACCCGGACAGCCCAGATCATGACTCTGGCCGCAGAAGCATACGATACCAATGCGACAGGTGTTTTCATCATGTATTGAACGTGTTCATCGTTTCATTATAAGAAATCAAATATCTGATCACGATAACGTCAGTTGACTCGCAGAGATGGTGGGATTCACTATTATCAACCTTAAAACGCTTTATCTCACATCGGTGTCTTTTGCGGGTATGCGCTTTTTACAAATACAAGATAAGTACATCCCATCCTGGATACAAATCCTTCAATCTCACACAGCAACTGCCGGAAAAATCCGTTAGATCCACCAACATATATTTAATTATAATATGTTTCTCAGAAACGTATCAACAGGCAAATCGCAAACAACGTCTCCCCACCACACCCGAAGACGGTTCGGGCATTATTCCCAACCCGAGCCACGCATTCAAGCCCACCCTCCTGCCCCCTCGCGAAGCGCGGTTCGATGGCGCAGCCTCCAATGGGTACCGCGCCCGCATGCAGGGTCCGTAACCCCTGCAAGCTGTGCACCCGAGCGCGCGCGCACAGCCGGCGGGTGGGCGGGGGGGGGAAGGGGGGGGGGGGGGTTTCCAACCCCGGGGGGGGCGGCGGCGGCGGCGGTGGCGGCGGCGGCGGCGTATGCAATCTGCCGGAGCACCGTGTTTACCGCGAGCTCGCAGATAGCCACGTGCTCTGAATATTAAACTCTGGGGTAAAGGAACGCGCCTGTCTGGGGGCCGCCCCGCCTCGCACTGACCCTTCCCCGCGCGCGCCTTGCCCCCCCCCCCTTTTTCCCCTACTCAACTCGCAGGCCACTTCCCTCGACATTTTGCGCTCGGGACTCTCTCACATCCGTTCCTCCAATATTGCCCTCCTCTGGTGCCAGTCGTATTATTTTCAGACTTATTCATTCCACCCCGTCACTCTGCAACTCTAGGTTATCCTCCGCCATGACCCACTCAACCAGGCCCCCCTCCGCCACGTCCCCTATCTCCCATGCCCCCTCCGCCATCTCCCTCCTCCGTCATGTACCCTCCGCCATGTTCATTCCGGAATGTCCCCTCCTCCGTCAAGTCCCTCCTCCGCCATATCCCCTCCTCCGCCATGTCCCTTCCTCCGCCAAGTCCCCTCCTCCGCCAAGTCCCCTCCTCCGCCAAGTCCCCTCCTCCGCCAAGTCCCTCCTCCGCCATGTCCCATCCTCCGCCATGTCTCCTCCGCCGCCAAGCCCCCACCTCCGCCAAGTCCCCTCCTCCGCCAAGTCCCCTCCTCCGCCAAGTCCCCTCCTCCGCCATGTCCCTCCTCCGCCATGTTCTCTCCTCCGTCCAGTCCCTCCTCCGCCATGTCCTCTCCTTCTCCATGTCCCTCCTCCGCCTTGTCCTCTCGTCCATGTTCTCTCCTCCGCCATGTCCCTTCCTCCGCCATGTCCCTCCTCCGCCATGTCCCTCCTCCGCCATGTCCCTCCTCCGCCATGTCACCTCCTCCGCCATGTTCTCTCCTCCGCCATGTCCCTCCTCCGCCATGTCCCTCCTCCGCCATGTTCTCTCCTCCGCCATGTCACCTCCTCCGCCATGTTCTCTCCTCCCCCATGCCCCCTCCTCCGCCATGTCCCTCCTCCGCCATGTCCCCCCATAAACGACCCCACCAACCCCTTCATTAATTCCCGTCTTGTCATTCCCCGCCAGCCGACTTGCAATACTTCATACCCGACTTTCCACACTTAAACCCAAACTTGTGTACTTCCGGTCCGCGCCTATTCCCTTCTACCTACCCAGCCTTCGTCTCCATGTCTCTCCTCCGTGCCCCGCCCCTTCCGTCCACGGTCCGTGGCCTCTCCCTGCGCTCCGAAGCCCCCCCCCCCCGCCGGCCTGCCTGCCCGCCGGTCAGATAAGGGTCACCGGCATTTGAATACATTTAAACGCGCTGCCCCTGCCTCTCCCCCACCCCCACCCCAGCTGCTGTAAGCACAAATGCCGCGTCGCGCGTTCCTTATCTCCTCCGGAGCAATATCAATTCTTGCGAGGAGCGCGAATCCCGCCGACGGAATTTACAACGCCTTCTCTCTCCTGAAGAATTTGCTGCTTACGATCAACATTTTGGTCTTGCATTCTGTTTAATTTGTTCTGCGAATTTTATGCAGTGAATTATTAGTCTACGTTCGTGCCGTTTTTTTCAAAATTGTGCTACATATACTTTATAAAAGTACATTACTTCATCTGTGTCCATCTAAAATGTACTTTCCAATAGAATATGTTTAACCCACATACATATGGCCAGAATGGTATCTTCTTAATCCCAGTGACTGATACGCCAAGGTTGCATATGGGTAATTTGACACAATCTTTTTATCGTCCTTTGTACTATGGAGTTTTCTTGAAATACTGTTTTCTGTAGGTTGTATTCAAAAGGCAAAGCTGTTATGATGAGAAATCGAGTCTAAGTGGTGTTTTATTGATCACTTTTATAAATTCAGGATACCAAAGGTATCAACCACTGGTCTGGCATACATGCTTTCCGGAACTTCATCCCATCATCAGTGGCTTTACAATATTGAAATTGAACGTACAAATAAGCATATGAATAACTAAGCCATACACAAGAAATATATAATACGACTGAACAGTAAGATTTATTTGAATAGGGTACTTACCCAAGCCAACTATGGAATTTGTGTAATATGATCGTACTAAAAAATTCTACTATGATATTATAGGTTTGGCTGATGTTTTGTTAGTTCCTGATTTTTAATTTTGAAATATACTTCTACTTAAAAAATTGCACTTAATTATATATATATATATATATATATATATATATATATATATATATATATATATATACACAGAGGGAGAGAGAGAGAATAATAATTTCTCTTTATCATTAAATTTACACGCTCTTACTGATTGCACCCCACACACACACACATACACAAATTGGCACCATAATTTTGGACCGATTCTCTGACACATATATCTAGCGTTGATTGTACGATTTCCTCTCTGCTATATCTAATGACACTTATATTCTCAGTGTTAAATAATATTATCCCCAGCGAAAGAAACCAGCTGTCAGATGAAGTTAGTAATGCTAGCTTGAAATGCTCATAATATCAACTGTCAATTAAACATACAGCAAATAAAATTCAACAACAAAAAATCACGTACCTGAAAATATTTGTTTTGGGTATTTAATATATGAATATATAACAATTACTTTACCATTACTAAAATAACTATAATTACGAACAATACCAACCAATTTTAGACGATATTCTAGACAAGGCTCTTTATCCTAAATAAATAATATTTTGTAATAACTTCCTGATTTTAAATGTTAGCCACCTTTATTGAAGACCATGAAATAAATTTGATGTTTTCTTGTTAACCGGTAATCGTTTACTACTAAGTGGAGATATTTGCTGTTTATTGTCTCTCTTACAGCCACAATTATTTTTACATCACGTCCTATAGTTTATACTCAAAGTATTTCACAAACTGTCTCGTGACTGATGTTTTCAAACAATTGGTTTGGTAGAAGAGGTTTTAGTTATTACAAACGCGTGTCCAGATTAACCTGTGTCTTTTACACAACAAAATATCATTTACAATCAAATACTTTGATGATATATTTACAATTTTACCGGTAGAGTAGTGCAGTGTACCTGTGGAGTAGTGTAGCAATATTTTGCTTACGCTGCTCCGAGAAAGTCTTGAGAGTTCTACGTAGATGTTCTATACCTTCATATTTTCTGCTTATATAATACGATAAGATAGTATCCCGGATATCAATTCAATCAATAGCTTCACCGCAAATCCCTTTCCTCATCATTAGGACGACGTATTTTCTTTTTTTTCCATATTAAACCTTAAAATTATCGAGGATGGCAATTGCCCTGCGGTCTGCTCATGTAAGTCCTCACTGAACTGATATTTTCTTCCAACATATAATGCCACAAATGGACATTTCATTTTCATATCAAGTTCAAGAGACCTTCATCTCGCCCTCTTTAAAATCTTCAGCTTTCCCGCCTTCTCCAATACCCACCCCCCTCTGTGCACTTCCCGTAATCTTGCGCCGGCCCTAACCAGCTGCTCTTCCTCGTCCTTCCCTTGCACAAACATTCCGTTCCGTCCCCGTCTTTGTCCACAAGCGGGAGACCAGGGGAGGCGGCGGCGGCGGCGGCGGGCAATATTCTTAAATCAGCGAGTAATAGGAGATAAAGGGGCTGGGCCGGGGCGATTCAATTTCTGAAAGCGCGGCGTCCACAGAGAGGGTAATCAGTGGGATATTTAGCCACGAATGCCACTCCCGCGGCCCGGCGGATGGGCAACGCGGGAGTGGGCGGGGCGGGGCGTAGCGGGTGGGCGCCCGGCGATACGGTCTCCATGTGCGCCTGCAGCCGCTGCTAAGGTATGCAACCCGCATGGCAAGCAGGGAGCGTGCCGGCCTCGTACGCAGAGCCGGGCCTCGGGGCTGCGACCACTTTGCCCCCGGCGTTCGTGACGGCGAGCGCCGGGCTGGTGCGGGATGGTGATGGTGGAGGAGGAGGAGGAGGATGTACCGATGAAATTAGATATGGGAAGGTTGAAGATGATGTGATAACACAGTAATAGGAATAACATATAAAGAAATCTTAAAGGAGTAAAATTGTTATAATCGGCGGGAGTAACAAAATAGGTGATAGTGGTAGAATTAAAGATGTCAGGATAAATGGAAGGGCCAGAACACGCGATATCTGCTGAATCACTTAAGGCGGAAAGAAGCGAATAACGTAATAATAACAAGTTATATAAAGGGCAAGTTTCAGACAACACTTTTATTCCAGTAGTGACGAGAAGGGCTGAGAAAAGTTATACCTACTGCAATAACTGAAATAGTCAATTAAATCATAACCAATAAATTTATTAAAATATACTAGAACAGTTTTATTACTGTCTGAAACCTTGCTTGTACAAATCAATTTTATGTAATAGAAATTGTAATAGCAATTACAATCCCCAGATTCCTTTCATAATGTTCTACATAACAGTGCAATACGTTTATTGTAGCAATAGATCAAAATAAATACATTAAAAAACATATTTTGCACAGTAGAAACACACATCGTATCACAAAATATCTAAAATGCTTGGCTCTTGTCAGGAAACTGTATTTCAAGAGGTACAAAGATGAGTAATTAGGAGTACAAATAGTACGCGGCGTACTCAGTTGTAATTACGAACGAGGTGAATTGGAAAAGGAACTTTGAAGTTTTGCAGATCACGGAGAAAATAATGTATTCGTGTTTACGCAACCCTGCGGTAAGTATATTTCATGCAAGCAGGGATATGCTCTAATCTGGAGCAGTGCACGTAATTACACATTTACGTATTCATTGGAATTGTGGTCGGGTACGGATGGCATCCAAGATTAATACACGACAGAGACGCAGGTGAAAGGGTGGGCAATAGGATTGAAACATGAGCTGTTTAGAGGCAGAGTGCGTGAGAATAAGGATTCTAGTGGTCGATTGCGAGTATCAGACTGGTAATTTGAAGAGAGCGGCTGAACAACACCAACAAGATAAACAGTAGAAATTTTCTGATGAACAAAAAGTTTGAGGATCTTTCTGTCATGTTTAAGTATTTGTTTTGATCCTTAATTTCCTATGTTAACGTGAAAAAACTCTTCTTAAACGAGCTGTTCTTTTCTATGGTGGAACAACAGAATAAAACTATTCTTCTGTCACATTCACGAGCTTTTACTGTCATGTTCGACGCATGTTTGTCCATGTTTATATAAAATGTAATTTTTCACAAAGAGCGATTTTTTACCAATAAATGCATTGTTTAACTCGTTTTATTTGTTGTTTGTGAAAACATAAATTGTCAGATTTGGCAGAACCTTTACGCTTGTGCAAACTGAAGTGGTACTATGAGACATTTGCACAGTGTCCAAGGCGGTATTAGAGAATCATTAATAACACAGGCACACACACAAAATAAAAATGTTGTCAGATCCAAAGACTTGACGCATGTTTTTCTATGAATATTGACGCGCTGAATAGGAATCCGAAGGACAAAATTGGGCCATCACCATCCAGTTTTTAAATGGGGAAACACATTTTGGAAATTTTTTTTTGTTTTTGTTTTTGGAGGTAGTTCTCAGACCCAACGACTTGACGCATGTTTCTCTATGCATGTGACCGGAGCGGTACCTCAGTACATCAACTGATGTCACTGCAGCGCCTCTAAACGGGAGGTCCTAGGTTCCCACTCCCACGGCGGCAGGATTTTAGACACTAGCTTTTCAGCTAGGTCGAATTCAGTTGCTGTCTGGAAGAGAATTTTAGTGGCCGGTTGCTCTGATCGGTAGTTTTCCGTGGTTTCTCCGATCAATATGGGGAGAGTCCTGGTTCCCACACACTTACACTAACATGCACTACACTACCACATATTCCGGGAGACCGGTCGGGAGCTTGTCCCGCTGGGGCGGTGCCCTGCTGGTGGGAGAGTCCTGGTTAGGGGGAAACCCCACTAGCCGACGGTAGGTCGGCGCCGGATCTCGCCATCCAGCGGGGGAAGATCACCGCCATCTCCCGAGAAAAACATGCACTACACTAACGGGACTAATGACCAAAGCAGTTGACGCGCCCGGAAACACGATAAAACCAAACGAAACCAATCTATGCATGTGGATGCGCTAAATTCAAATCGGAAGCCACAATTGCACTACCAACCTCGTGACACCAACTTTTAAGCGCGATAAAACACCGCGAAGGTTTAAATTTTAAATTTCACGGTTTTCTCGCAATTAAAAAACTGGAGGTTGGTGGCGCAATTCTGGCTTCGGATTCAGATACAGCGCGTTAATATACATAGAGAAATATGTCAAGTCTTTGGATCTGACAACTTATTTTTATTCTGTATGTCTGTGTCATCTGAATTATTTTAAAGTCGAAGATTTATGCGGTCATCGGTTTATAAAAACGGTCTTAGCTGTCCCGGCGACGCCGCGTCAAAAGTGTTCCAACAATCTACTCGTGATCTTCGTCAGGGCTGAAGTGCGCCAGGATGACGGGTTTATATAAAAACACCCGAGTCCAAAATAGCTCGAATTACCTATTACACGTCTTGTCTCTGCTTCGGGCTTCTGCTCACACTACAACTCTGAAAAGTAGTTGGGGTTGGTTGGTTGATAAGTGATGCCGGTTGCGTCAACATATAGGTCATTAGTACTGTAAGTGTAGTGTATTGTTTTCCCTCTGGAGATGGCGGTGATCTTCTCCCACTGGATGTCGAGATCCGGCGCCGACCTACCGTCGGATAGCGGGGTTTCCCCCCAATCAGGACTCTCCCACCAGCGCGGCATCGCCCCAGCCGTGACAAACTCTAAACTCCCGACCGGTCTCCCGGCATGTCTACCCCTCCGAAGAAAGGAGTACAATACAAGGAGGAATTTTTTGTCCTTAAAAATCAACGACTTCGATTGGACATGAACCAGTAGACTTGGATATAATATGCCCATACGCTAACCGTTACACCACCGAAGTCACAAGACGATAGTAGCAAGAAAGCGAAATGGAAAGCTGTCACAATAAAACATAATCACAAAAATATTCCTCCAATGAAAAAATATACGGTTAAAACTGTACTGAAAAGAATATAATACAGCACGTACTTAAATATCATATTGAAAGAATAACAAAATATAGTAATTATAATAAGTGAAAATACGTTGATGGTTTGAAAATAGGTATGTTTATTGGGAGATGTTTTAACATATATCCCTCGGAATTACACAATGAATACCAGCGCGACAACAATCATGGTAGATGTCTCCACACCAGAGTGCAGAACTGACTGCGGGTTCGCCGTGTTTTCGGCGCAAGGTGAAGCGGAAACGTCAGGGGCGCCGCCGTTGGCAAAGGTGGAGTGTGAAGGGCGCAGAGGCAGGAGGGCGGAACGGTAGAATACGGGAGAGGGGACCGTTTGGGAATGGAAGCAACAGAGAAGGTATGTAGAGCTGAGGCGAAGGGAGAAGGCGGGGAATCTGGGACGGCAGGGGCGGTGGCGGTTACGCTGGCGGGGCCGGCGGTGGGCGGCAGGAGCGGTGGCGGGTGCAGCGGCGGTTGTGATGACGGAGGCGGCAAGAGCGGTTGTGATGGTGGGGACGGAGGCGGCAGGAGGGCGGGGGGCGGAGGCGGCGCAGGGGCAGCGGGGGCAAGTGTGGGGGCGGGGCGGGACAGCGGCGGGGGACGGCGCGAGGGTGACGGCGGGCAGTTGTGAAGACGGATGCGGGGAAGGTGCGGGGTTGAGGGGGGCAGCGGATGAAGACAAGGTGGGCGGGGAGGGGCGGGGTCGGAGGTGTGGTGGGGCGGGGAGGAGGAAAGGTGGGCGGGGGGCGGGGTCGGAGGTGTGTGGGGCTCTGGTAGCGGAGGAAGAGAAGGTGAGCGGGGCGGGGTCGGAGGTGTGGAGCTGGGGTGGCGGGGCGGGGCAGCGTGGTGTGGGAGGTGTGTGGAGCTGGGGAGGCGGAGGAGGAGAAGGTGGGCGTGGCGAGGCGGGTGGGGTGGGAGGTGTGGAGCTGGGGCGGCGCAGGGAGCACAGGGCAGCGCGGTCGCCCATGTTGCGGGCCGGACGTGTCGCGCAACACAAGAAGTACGTGTCCGGCCGCCGGGCGACCGTCCCCTCGCCTCCCTTGCGCACCGCCCGCTCTGCCCCCCCACCCCACCCGCGCTGCAGCCGAATGCGACCTCGTGACCCGACCACCACCTGGGCTTTTCGCCCTTTGGAATCAACGCTCGCTCGCATTTCATGACAAATAAATGCATTCACATCATTCTCCCCTTTTAACTTCTCATTTAAACTGTCATACTTCAAATGAATAAAAAGTTGTGGTTACCTACTTCAAATGAAAATTATCCTCTCCGTTCTTTTATTTCTTTCACGATTTCCTTCCGTTCTTATTCTATGAAATTGGAAGGTGTCATCTATTCGAAGGAGAAATATAATAGTAAATGATGCCAATCAAGGTCATGACGTGAAAAATATAAACTATGGGTACATGAACTGGAAAAGAAAGGAAAGAAGTTTGTAACACTACTCCACACTGACTTCATCATTTCACTTTTACATATCAATTGCTCAAAATAATCAGTTGAACGCAGATTACTACGTGTTTTGCTGGCAGCTTTTAAATGGAAAGGTGTCGCATCAAGGAATGCAAAATGTAAATAATCTGGTAGAATATGGGTCATTAATACAACTTTGAAGGCAAAATGAAACAAAAATATTACACATACAATACTAGCTTTTAAAATGTTCTCCAAAATTTCTTTATGCAGAATACATGACACGTTCACTATCGAGTTTTTCCCTCTCACATATTTACCGTTCGGTTTCCTTTGCTATATTTCGTTTCCATTTCTCTTCTTTTCCCCCACATGTTTTCACCTCGCTTTCACTTTGGCGCCGGCCTCAGCCCCGCACCCGCCTGCAACACGTGCGTGGCGCCGACACCGAGCGAGCGGCCCTTTGAAGCGGATCGGGGCGCAGCCTGATTAACATGCGCGGGGTAAGAATCCACCAGCCGTCCATACTAACACGCGGCCGCCCCGCCCCGCCCCGCCCCGCCCACCTCCGTCCCTCCCCGCCCCTCCTCTCCCGCCCCGATTCGCCCCTCCCGCCCTGCCCCCTCGCCCCTCCTCGCCCCGCCCCGGGCCACCGCCGGGGCTCGTCCACGCATGCAGCGCTTCGCTCCGCCCCGCTCTGCTGCAACCCGTTCTTCCCCGTCTGCCCTTCTCTACCCATGTTATACCCGTGGCATATAAATGTGCTTGTCCACGTCCTTTCCACCTTTTCATAACCGTCTCCTTAACAACTCCTTAACCATCTCCTTAGCCATGTCCTTAACCCTCTCTTTAATCATCTCCTTTACCCATCTCTTTACCCATCTCTTTACCCATCTCTTTAACCATCTCCTTAACCATCTCCTTAACCATCTCCTTACCCATCTCTTTACCATCTCCTTAACCATCTCCTTAACCATCTCCTTAACCATCTCCTTAACCATCTCCTTAACCATATCCTTAATCATCTCTTTACCCATCTCTTTACCCATCTCTTTACTCATCTCTTTATCCATCTCTTTACCCATCTCTTTACCCATCTCTTTACCCATCTCTTTACCCATCTCTTTACCCATCTCCTTAACCATCTCCTTAACCATCTCCTTAACCATCTCCTTAACCATCTCCTTAACCATCTCCTTAACCACCTCCTTCCCACGCTCCATTCATGGTCTATCCATGCCCCCCAACTACCTCCTTAACCAACTCCTTAATCATCTCCTTAGCCATGTCCTTAATCATCTCCTTAACCATCTCCTTAGCCACATCCTACCCACGCTTCATTCATGGTCTATCCATGCCCCCCCCACTCTCCATCCCCCCCGGAACCAACCCCAAATACACCCTTGCCCCACCCAGGCTCTTCACACGTGACTCTTCTTCGCCCCACTAATGCCTCACCTACGTCAAATCAACGGCCCCTCACCAACGATCTAGCTTGCCCTATCCTTGCTCTACAAATGCCTTACTTGACACATCCCCTGTCCATGCTACACCAATGTCCAACCCATTCCTAAGCATGTTCAATCTTTACCGTAAACGTTCTCTACCCTTACCGTATATTTTCCCTAACCTAATCTCACACTTGCTCTACCCTTATTAATACTTACCCTGCTTACATGTTCCCCGTTTTCTGTATGTACCCTTTCTCACATCTGAGCTTGCCCTCCTAAATTTAATTCTTTAACCAAAAAATTATGGATATTCTTATTCTTAGATACGTACTTTCGAGGAGTCTTCGTTACGTGAATGTTGCAATTTGGCCATAAGTTCGAGAAAGAGAAAAATAGAGGACGTGAGTGCCGATAAGATGGACAATATATATTCGAAATATCCGTACTTGCTGACACACATTCTGAAGGAAACTCTTGGACGAGGAAGGACGGTCATGATTTCCGAACTGGGGAAGAAAGAAGGAAGAGTAGGCGTCGGGAGAGACGTAGTACGTAGAAACACGGTAGTTTACGAGTTTGTGCATGCCGAATGGAGAATTGACACAGTATTTGGATCATAGGATCTAAGGATAATATGGATTAAGAGTAATAGGAAGACATTTATTTTGTATGGTGAGTTTATCGAATGTAAGTAATTCGATAACAGGTATTCTAGGTGAACTTGCAAATACCACAACTTTTTACAGGGGATATGTTTTTACAGGGGAGATATGAAAATAGCATGTGAAGACCAGGGACCAAATTTGAGAGTTCTTGAATAATAATTTTTGGGCAATGAGTTTTTCGAAGTGAGATCATAAATGGTGGGTAATTCGATTAATAGGCTTGAGAATATCACGTGAACGTAGATGTGGGTTGTATAAATTGGCGAGATCTCAGATGGCGAAAGTTTCGTTGGCGAGAATTTGAATGGGCGGTTTCATAGAGTTTTTGACACATAGGTTCGTGAATGGCAGAATCTTATTTGAAAGTCCGTGGGTTGTGAATGGTCCGTTTTCCAACACGGCGAGTGTTGCCCCATCAGCAGGTGACTGAAAGAGTGAGTAGTCGGATGGGTAGAACGGCGGGCAGAACGACTTGCATAACGGGGCTAACGGGGGCATAACGGCGGCATAACGGGGCATAACGGCGGGCATAACGGCGGGCATAACGGCGGGCTTAACGGAATGCATAACGGCGTGCATAATGGCGTGCATAAAGGCGGGCAGAAGAGCGGGCGGACAGAAGGGCAGGCAGACGGGGGGGCAGACAGTCGGGTAGACAAGGGGGGAAGGGGGTTGGAGACGGGTGGGTAGGCAGACAGGCCGATGGGAGGACGCGCAGACGGGTGGGCGTCGAAGGGCGGTGGTGGTGGTCGTGCCACACCCACAGCGCTGTCGCCCGTCCGAAGAGGGTCCCCGCCGGCTCGACGGCTAGCGCGCACGTCCTTTTTGTTCGCGTCGCAGCTTCGGACCGGCTTCACGCGCCGTATCTCGGTCAATGCCACCGCTTTTTTTGCTCCTCTCTCCCTCCCTCTCGCTCCCCCTTTCCCCTCTCGCTCTCTCTCACACAACTCACACACATGCTTTGCATACCCTTTCAGGGCTATCGACGTGGTTTCGTGACAGTGGAATTTCTGAGATGCACGAGAGATAGATGCCCTGGATTTTGCATGCATATTCTACTCATGCTGCGGGGAAAGGATTAAAGCCAGGGAAGGTTATTAAAATGTCTCAGAGAGTGTGAACGATGTAAAATAAACAAATCATATCTGAACTATCATCATTATAGATTGTCATGATAGACCCAGATTTTTATATTATTTCAAATCATGTAATTATTTGCGCGTAAAATTTGATCTTTCCCACCATACCTTAATTTTAATTATAACAGAGTAAACTACACTGTTCTGTCGTTTTGAGAGGTGCATTACAACTAAAAAAATCAAGGATGTATTTCTGTAGAATATCTCCGATTAGTATGAATATTATCATCACTCATATTACGCATTGAATGTACTTTAGGTGTTGAATCTACAGAAGGTGTTTCCCAGTATGCTCTCTAACGTTCTTAAACCAAAATTTCGAAGAACTATTTATTTCAAAGGTAATTTTTATCTGAGAATTTTACTAACTTTCCACATTGATTAATCTTACAAATCAAATCAAATAAAATTTGTTTTGTATTAGTGAAACAAATAATTCTTCAGTTCAAGGAATACTGTTACTGATGAAACGACTGATGTTTATTTCAGTTCGATATAATAGTTCAGACGTATGTTTTCAGCTGTAGCTCCCCGTTGAAGAAAATAAGTAAATTAAGCCTATGGCTTTACTTGCTGTTTTGTTAATCCTTGTAATGAAAAAACAAGTGTTTCAAGAAATAAATAACTGAGAAACATTGTATTTTTATACACATTCTATCATTTACATATATTTTTTAATTTCTGAATAAATTATTTGCATTAAAAATGGAGAGTGGTACCTCCATTTTTTATACCACCACGTAAACAAGCCATGATTTTGACTTCTTCGTGTACATACGTATATACGGAGTATTATAGAGAAAACTATATAATGCTGTAGAAAATGGATTTCGAGATGTCAACGGAAATACTAGTTTTGGTCACGTGATCCCAAATATGATATTTTTCGTCCGTCCCTCCGTCTCTCTGTCGGTCTGTGAACACCACTATCGCCAAAGCCATACGTAACGTTTTACGAAATGGATATTCCTCAATCAATCTAGCTCGACTCGAAGCTTTGCGATTTTGAAAAACATTTTTTTTAAAATTGGTGGTACTTTACCCGGACATTTTCAAAATTTTCTTAAAAATGGCTCCAAATTGTTTATGTTAAAATGTCAAATGTTTTCTGCATAGTTAATTCTTTCATTAAGGTCATGTAAGTTTTCTTGAAAATTTGAGTAAGTTTTCGCACAATATTGTAGACAATATTTGGGATATTAAAAAGTAACAAGAACATTTTCTCGAATACGGTTCCAAATTTCTTCTTCTTTCGGTAAGGTTTGCTCTAAATGTACTCTATAAGATGACATATAAGCAATATTGCTCTATTCTTTTGTTGTTCGAAAAATTACAAAAATGTAATTTTTTCGACTTGTCTCGAACGTCTTTAATATTTTCATCATCGGCCATTTCTTCACATTATTGAATTTAAAAGTACATGTGCTATGAATTATGTCTTGTAAACTGTATCAAAATCTGAAAAAATTCTATGAAAATGAGCTCAAAATTCCGCACTTTCAGTAACGTTTAAATGCCAATTTCTAAAAAACGGCTCCAAATGTACTTTTCAACCTTTTCGTACAAATAGTGCTAAATGCACGATTTAAGATGACATTAAAGTCATTTAGGTATATTTTTTGTTTTTTCAAAACTTACATAGAAGTATTTAAAAATATTTCTCACGTCTTTAATATGCACATTTTTAGCGATTTGCAAACATTAGTTCATTTGTGAGTGGAAGCGCTGCAAATGACGTCCAATAAAAGTTTCCGAAAACTGAAACGATTTCTGTTAAAAAGATCTTCAAATTTCGCTTTTACAGTAACCCTTAAAAAAAACTCCAGTTTTCAACGAAAATTTGCATACATGCTGAGATTTTGCTCTTCTTTAATATTCTTGAAATAATATTTCTGCTCTATCATCAGAAAACCGAAAACTTTAGAAATTTTTTAAAAAATGTACTTTCGGCGGCGGTAGATGGTAGCTGGTAAGAGTTATATTGCAAGACCGAGAGGACCCTGAACCAATACCAAAGAAATTAGAAAACTAACTAGTACCAGATAGTCTGTGCCATTCTGTGGCACCACTAGTTTCAAATGTAATACGTTTCCTACTGAACAACTTTATAATAAAATGAAACCTTTACTATGTCCGTGAAATGACCAAAAATACCTGCAATCATCAGCAAATTTTACAGCAATATGTCTCTTAAATTGATTAATCTACTTGTATAAGGACACCACTGACCAGTGATATTAATGATTATTATGTCAGGTACCGAACAAAATAATTATTATGATTTATATTACAAATTGTACCAAGAGAGTAGTAATGTATTAGTAAGAACAAATAACGGTAGATAAGCGTTCATTGAATTAAGTTTATGATTTTATTAACATTTATATGTATACATTTTCACACGTGTATATTTTAAATTTGGTTAGTAATAGCAAACGATAACAAAACTCGGAACCACTCTCTTTCATTTACAAAAAAGTCACGAAATTGGGACCAATAGAAAACTCAAATTTCTTTTAAACAGAAACTCTTAGTGATTAATATAAATATTAATCATTCTTAATGAATTCTTTGACATTCATATTCGTTTTCAATTTATTCCTACCATTCACGCTGTGTTTTAGCAAAGCTTGTAATTGGTATAAAAATATGCAATATTTGAAGATATCAATTTGGCATTCGATAATTAAGTTTAAGAATAAAGACTCACCCATTGTGATTCATGAAAATGTCAGAATATTGTAGTTTACTGGAACCTACCTGCAAAGGAAGAAATATAATATTAAAAATTGCATTTGTAAACACTTCACCATAACATGAAAATATATTCTTATCATAATCATCATCAATTCAGAAAAGAAATTCCAAGAAAAAGTTCAGTTTTTGTTGCGCGAATAAAACTCGTTAGTTGCGTATTAATAAAATTGCTACTGAATTTTTTAACGCGACTCTTCCCAGAACATGAAAAATACATAATCATAATTCCAAAGATGGGTTATAAAATTGTGTTAAAAGTCATAGATCTACGAAATTTTTCTGTCAATCTATCACACTCATAGTACGGAGGTGGTCCCAGAAGTACCCGACCCAACAAAGAAAAACAAAAATTTTGGAAAAAATTTGTTTATTTTTCAACATAATCTCCTTTTAGCTCTATACACTTTCCCCAGCGATGTTCAATAAGTTCGATACCCCTTTATAATAAGAACTGTCTTGCTCCTCAAAATAGCCTTTAACTACCGACATCACTTCTTCATTGTTGGAAAATCTTTGACCACTGAGCCATTTTTTCAAGTTTGGGAACAGAAAATAATTAGAGGGGCTAAATCTGGAGAATAGGTGCATGAGGAAGCAATTCAAATTTTAATTCATTAATTTTGGCCATTGCAATAACGGATTTGTGAGCTGGTGCATTGTCCTGATGAAACAACACTTTCTTCTTAGCCAAGTGTGGCCGTTTTTGCTTGATTTCTTCACTCAAACGTTGCAATAAGTTTGCATAATACTCGCCGTTGATGGTTTTCCTTTTTCAAGATAGTCAATGAAAATTATCCCACGCGCATCCCAAAAAACCGACGCCATGACCTTGCCTGCAGATGGAACGGTCTTCGCCTTCTTTGGTGCGCGTTCTCCCTTTTCAGTCCATTGTTTTGATTGTTGTTTTCTCTCTGGGGTGAAGTGGTGGACCCATGTTTTATCCATGATTATGAAACGGCGCAAAAATTCTGCTTTGTTGCGGTGAAACTTCGCTAAACACTCAATTGAAACATCTTCACGACACTGTTTTTGCTCGAGTGTGAGCAAACGCGGCACTCATCTTGCACACAGCTTTCTCATGTCTAAATTTTCAGATAATATGCGATGTACCGCACTTTTCGAAATGCCTACTATGCCTGCCAGCTCGCGCACTTTCAGTCGACGATCACCCAGTACCGCTTTGTGGATTTTCTTTACCATTTCTGGAGTAGTCACCTCATTTGGTCGACCACTGCGATGCTCGTCTTGGCAGCTCGTACGGCCTCGTTTAAACTCTGCTACCCAATATTTTACTGTAGTAAACGAAGGCGCAGACTCACCCAGAGTAGAATCTAGTTCAGTTTTTATACTGGTTGGGCTGAGGCCTTTCAAATTAAAGTATTGGATCACATAACGATGACAAATTTTCTCCATTTTACAAATTCACTCACAACGTTCACTATTGATTGTTGCCAAACAAATACTAAACAACGTAGCATCTTCAAACTTGAAACATATGCTTCATAGATTGTCTACTTTCTAATACAGTAATATTTTCGAAAAACTACCGCGATCTCTAGGCCAGGCAGGGTACTTCTGGAATCACACTCGTACATTAAAGAAGATAATAATAATATCTCTCTTTATATATATATATATATATTGTATGTACCAGAGCGGTGAACTTCCCAGAGCGATGAACTCCGACACTGGAGACCAATCTCCATGAAAGTTGGCACATCTACTTATTTTTTGTTAACAAGGTTGTTATGCTGTTCATTTTGTTGTAACTCCACTAGATGACGCTGCAGCGCGATATAACAGTTGATTTTCATTCAATTTCCTGTCCAATTGCGCTCCACCTGGGCTTCATTGTTGCAGGGCGTTGACGTGTGACCCAGGGCGAGGCCGAGGAGAACCGGACGGGCGGAGAGAGAGAGAGAGAGAGAGAGAGAGAGAGAGACAGACAGACAGACTGAGACAGGGAGAGACAAAGAAAGGGAGAGAGACAGAGACAGGTAGGGAGAAACAGAGACAAGGAGAGAGACACAAAACTGAAAGAGACAAAGAGAGGCAGAGATAGTGACCGAGAGAAGCAGCAACAGAGAGAGAGAGAGAGAGAGAGAGAGAGTCAGGGACAGTGAGAGGCAGGGATAGAGGCAGAAACAGAGAGGCAGAAACAAAGAGAGACAGATAAAGAGAGAGACCGGCAAAAGAGAGGCAGAAAGACGAAGAGAGACAGTATGACAGAGATAGAAAGACAGAGAGGCAGAGACGGAGAGAGGCAGAGACACAGATAAAACAGAATCACAGAGGCAGAGACACAAACAGACAGACAGACAGACAGACAGAAACAGAAACAGAAAGGGTGGAAGAGGGGGAGAGAGAGCAGGACGTCTGCCTGGTTCCGCTAGTTTTACATAAAAACAAATACTAAAACAAGAGCACACTAGCATTGCTTCATTTAGGATTTTTATGGCATTACTAATTGATTTCTCGGAATGAGAATGGTTTCTAACAATTTACAATTAATCGAACGCGTCACACGTCATCACCCAGCAGCAATGTTGCATTACGGGTTGCATAACTAAGTATTGAGCTGAATATTCCATGTTTCATGGTAAACATTTGAATCGCAATCCCGGCTGTTTTCATTTCAGACTATTCAAAAGTATCCATGCAAAATTCAGAAGCAATATCTGTCTTGGTTCTTGCATTTCACACACACACACACACACACACACACACACACACACACACACATACACACACACACACACACACCGACATGTACCTGTATATACGTACTGCACATACGTATACAATAACATAGACAAATACACACCTCTTACACACATTTCGTACATACATTTCATTTTTATACACTAAATTATTGTTTTCATTCTTAATATTTTTATGTTACTTTATAAATATGTTCATATAATTACATTTAAATCATGTCACTCATAACATACGAAAGTATAAGATGATTTGGATGCTACATGTGCAAAATGAAATCTCAAGAGTCCGACATTTTCTTCGATATTAGACAAGATTCCGCTTTATGCAAAGTAAATGTGGACGTCACGTTTCTCGGGACTGCGATTTATGCTCTCATTAGACAGATTTCTGTCTTGTACACATTCCACATTAAGCAAGTTTACTGATTTTTCTTATTTTATATGATCATTCTAATTCCTTGAAGTCCACATCCCAATAACAACCAGAAACTCTAATAAACCTATTCCATGAGAACTCAACCGGAACCGCACGAAGAACGACTCCGGTGAAGCGGGCTTCGGCTGCAAGCGAGGAGGCACCGTCGCAGGGCCGAGCCAGGCAGAGTCGGGCGGAAGCCATCAAAGTGTCAAGGCCGAAGGTAAGGTGCTGGGTGACACTTGGCAGCGACCTATGGCGCGGCCTTTGCGACAGCGCCCGCCTCGCCCACTCGCCCTCCACGCCCCACCCCGCCACACCCACCGCCGCGCGCCAAAGGTCTGCACCCGCGTGTGGGGTGTCTGGCTTGGCTCCGCCACTACACCATTCAACCCTTTTGGCCCTTTCGGTAAGAGATGAAATGAAAGATGTCGCTGCGGACACCACGCATTTACTAATGATAGCTGGGTTTTGGGGTCTTTTCGAACAGGAATACTCAGATATAAAAATTATTAAAAAATAAACCGGCTGAGTTGGCTCAGGTGGCCCCACTGATGTCATTGTAGTACCTCTAACCGAGAGACCCTAGAGATCGAGACTCGACATGGGCAGGGTTATTGACACTAGACGGAATGGTTGGTCCAATTCAGACGCTGTCTGGAAGTGAATTATGAAGGCGACTGCTCGTATCGATAGTTTTAAGGTTTACTCCGATAAACACCAAGCAAATGTCGGAACAGTACTCTAACCAACGGGCCACGTACTTGGCGAATGACGGGGCAATACTTTCAGCAACGGGTTACGGACCGCGGGCGAACTCGCCTTTCTCTTGCTAGTCCTATTATCACTCCTTATTTACACGCACAACACTACACATGCTTGGAGCCCAGACTGAAGCATAGAGCTCGTCCCGGATGGAGCGATGATCCACTGGTGACAGATATCTGGTGGGGAGAACTCAGCAAGCTGACTTTTATATCAACCCACCCTTTTAAAACATGTTCTTCACTTGCGGGTCAAATTACTATAGCAGTTTACGTGCCCGGAAACACGAAATAATCAATACATTTATCAATAATAAATAAACAGAATTTTAGACATTTCCACTCACGAATATAAAATTACCCTTCAAAATCATACCAAAATTTAAAATCAACCAATGTTCTCTCTCATAATTATGTCTACTTACACTGCTGCACCGAACAACACTAATAAAACCCCTTCCAGGTAAAATATACTTGACATCAATCCCTTTTTAAGATTATAAAATAGGCAAACGAAAGATGACGGTTTTGGTCCATTTATTTATGAAACCGTCGACTATTCGCAGAGAAATGCGAGAAGCACCAGCTCGTTTGGCAATTACCTCCCAGACTTGTATTAAACAGATTTCATACGAAACTTCTGTAAGTTCGCAGACGTTGATACGAGCAACAAAGGCAATGTACATACAACTCACAATACATCCTAAGCTGCAACAGACGTTGGCATCGTGAATAATCAAAACTATGTGACCTCGACATTAAAACTCGGTTCCTGTATCACTGAAGGAAATCGTTATGTCTCTTCTACTATTTTTGAACCTTCTATTTACATTTTGGAGCTTCACTCCTTCTGTGTATCCCAATCCTTAGGCTGGTCAAAACGAGCAAAACCTCTAAGTCTGTATGAATTTAAATACGAGAGTTAGGAAAGAAATAATGGCAATGCTTTTCCAAAAGAAATGTTACCGAATTACACAACTTTACTTCTCGAGTGAACGAAATCCTGTACCAATGTGTGTTCACAACAAAAGATGTGTCTGTGAATGTCCCTATTAGCACAGAAAGCAATGTAAAATCAGTTGTCTGACAGCCACCGCGCAAGATGAATGTAACCCATTTCCAGCAGCACTCATTCACTAAGATAGCCGCTCGCCATGGGGAGATATGCATTAAAATGTCACAGGAATTAGTGAATTGATTGATTAGTGATTTCGGGCGTGTCAACTACTGGAGTCATTGGTCCCGTTCGTGCAGAGCGTATTTTATCTGAAGGTGGCAGTGATCTTCCCCAGTGAATGACGAGATCCTGCACCAACCTACCGTCGACTAGCGGAGTTTCCTCTACCAGGTATCTTCCACCAGCAGGGCAACGCCCAGTCGAGACAAGCTCCAAGCTCTCTCCCGGCATGTGTGGTAGTATAGTGCATGTTAGTGTAAGTGTGTATGGGAGGGTGAGGATAGGACAAGGAAGGGGAGGACAGATCGCGCGCAGACCGTGGCCCGTTTGTTAAGTACTGCTCCAGCATTTGCCTGATGTTCATCGAAGAAACCACGTACAACTACCAATCAGAGCAGCCGGCCGCTAGAATTCCTCCAGACAGCGACTGAATTCGACGTAGCTGAAAAGCTAGTGTCGAAAATCCTGCCGCCATTCGAACTCGAACCTAGGACCTCCCGGTCAGAGGCGCTGCAGTGACATCAGCCGATGCACTGAGCCACTGCTCCTGCTGGGGATTGGTGGAAGATCTTGGGAATAATTTCCTTCCATATTGGACATTCGTGAAATGACAGGAGAAGTTTGGCAAGGGCGCCCAGCAACCAGTAATCGCAATGCACGCGGAGACATGCGAGTGTGTGGACTAATGTACCACATGCGGTAATCCATCATCCGCACAATCGAGTCTTTACAACAGGGTTGTAATGCTCTTGTAATATTGTAAAATCTTGGAATGTTGTGCATATATTCTAAAATGATTTAGAATATGAAACCAGTACTGTCATATCAAATACCTTAATAAATACGAGAAGCACAATTTAGGTGTTGCGATAAGTATTCATGCAAGTAGTTCATACCGTGTCGTTTCATGTATCTATTACACATTTTACACCCACGCTCTTATTCTCACAAAGCAAAAGTAATTGCTTTGACTTATCCGCAACCCTCGTATTATGGACAATTCGATATGCTGTGCAATTTTATCCCAATACTTAGCAAACGTATAATATTCACCCAGACAGAATACCGTGTTCATACTGCTGTAAATTAGAGTTCAAGGTCTGGCCGGTCAATATGAAGTTGATGCTACTTTTAAAATAAATACATTCGATTGGTAAAACCTTACACAATTCAAGAGAAAGTAATCTGCAATTGTAGAAGCTTAAAATTTATTATAAAAACCTTACCACAACAGTAAATTCTATGTAAAACTACAGCAATTAATGAGGAATTTTAATATATGTTTTTGTTAATATACCTCCAAAGGTAAAACAGGCAAAATTTGACATTTAGCGAGCAATCGTAATAATATCCCACATACTAGTATTGTTCATTGTTTCATTAGATAGCGATGTATCATTGGTATTCACAAAATCCCACATCAACATCAACAAAACATTGTATACTGGGGATTATCAAATAACTGGACCGCCTCTTCAAAGGTTAAATATAGACGCTTTTCCAACAGGTGTATTTCAAAATCAAACTTTAAAGCTGATATTTTGTGCAGTTGCCATAAAATATTCTCATTTCACCTTTTAGCACGAGAATTTTAACTACATAATATTATTTTGCAAATGATACAAATAATTTCGGCATTTTTTCAAATATTCTCAACATGAATACAAATAGATATTAAAATGAAGACAATAATGAAATAAATTGTCCTTATTATAAAGAAGGATTTAACAGGAAGAGTTATTGATTTATTGTTTCACTTTAAAGGGTAACAATATTGATACGAATTAGGGAAGGCCAAGAAGTCCTCCAATGATTTTAATGGTTTAAGGAAAAAAATTGATATAGTTTATAATGCAGTGTTTCGAATGAAATATGATGAAATTTATCACAAGTGTTCGGTAGAACGTGAGTTTTCACAGTATTTTTTCCAAGGAATAAGATATTCGAGATGATTCATATGAAAACTGAACTGAAAAATAGTATACATCTCGAAAATAGTTGTAGTATTGGGTATCTAGGCAGTTTTCTAGTTTGTCTAGACAAAAGTTAGCCTCTACTCGCTTTCTTACACCCAGCTAGCGACGTCTGATGCTCGGCAGATGGCCATATAATCCCATTTACAAAGCAAATTTCCAACTCGTTTTCTCTCAAGCTTCTGAATATCACACGCCTAAACCCGTATTTCACGTAAAACACTCTGAGACATCAACACAACAACTGAACCGCAAATGTGAGGGGGTAAAACATCACCCAAGGAGACATGTAATCAAGAATCCTTCCGTAATAAGCGTTATAAAAGGCATTATGAAATGTATATTCATTTACCGGGCTCCCAACGCAATTAATCCTTTTTCGCTGTCGTGCAAATTATTCAGAAGGATAATTCCATTTCCGTAATCCTCGTTCTCTACCGGATTACACGGTGCGTACGTCACAATCCACTCACAGGCCTCTCTTGCCCCCCTCCCCTGCCATTTCCCCGCGCTGCTAGCGCTCCTACCGGCCGCTACGGCTTCTACTGTCCTTCTCGTGACAACGTTCACATTTCTCGCCGCCCGGTAAACCGACGTGTTCACGGCCCTGGGGCGAAAGAGTCCCTCTCAGGGTTTTCGTACGAGGGAAAACATTTGTCCTGTACCAGCAAAAAAACGCGCGAGAGATACATGCGAAGAAAAAGTAAGTGGTTCTAAGAAGTAGAATAAATAAAAGTGAGGAAGAATTGTGTACTGTATTTTTGTCCGCTGGCGAAACGAAACGTAATGTTATGCGAAAGTATGAATGATACGAAATGTAAATGCCTGAATGATACGAAGGCGAAAAATAACCTTAGTACAGCAATAAAACAAAGATGATTACTATCAATGACCCTAGTAACGTAACATGGAAGATAATGACTGCTTAGTTACGTAAATGTGGGTGACAACTTAGATACGTAACTAAATAAACGGTATAAAGAATGTAGCTAACAAATGTAAAATTAAAAAAACAACACTTATGATACAAGACGTACGGAGAAATCTAAGAATATGTTCTAATTTATTAATTTAGAAATGACACCATAGTAAAGAGAATAACAAATGCGTAAACGAGAGTTGAACATGGCGAAGGGAAATGATACAAGTGCAAGGAAGGCAATAACTCTATTACTGACTCCGTAGTTATCCAAACACATTCTTGTGTAGCCTCTCAGTAACCTGTGTGTGTCCGTCCGTGCGTCAGTCCGTCACACACGATTACAGTCTCCCGTCCACAAATCAAAACAAATAAGGTGTTATTCGACGTGTACGGGGCTTCTAGGAAGGAACCGATGAGTTGTTCGCGGATCCGTTCAGTAGATTCAAAGAAATGTTCAAAAATGTGTTTGTGAGCCGCGATCTAGGGGTGCGATGCAAACTACGAGCCCTAGTGCTTGCCCAGGCGAAGTCGTATATTTAGATACCGCCACCCTTGCTGTTTACAGGATGCGAAGCAGGGCCTGCAATACTGGGAAACAAAATAAATTTTGTTATGTTTAACAAACACCTAAAGGGATAATTCCGTGTTGTGCGATAATTTCAACTACAAAATTATATTGTAATATAAATATATAAGAATGAAACGGCATGTTGTACAGGTATAGTTTGACCTTGCAAATGTTAATATTTTCTTTAATACACAGCTTGAAAAATAATTAGAAGAATGTACTCTTCAGAACAACACTTCCGTCAGCATTTGAATTAGATTCTCCAACGCCGTATACTGAAGTGGGAAGAGGTCGAGGCTCAAAACAACATCTGACAAGAAGACTACCGTCGACTAGCGAGGTTTTCCCTAACCAGGTATCTCCCACCAGCGAGGCACCGCCCCATCCGGAACAAGTTCTAAGTTCCCGACCGGTTTCCCGGCATGTGTGGTAGTGTAGTGCATGATAGTGTGTGTGTGTGTGTGTGTGTGTGTGTGTAAGGGATGAGGATAGGACTATAAACAGGAAGGAAGGATCGCGCGCGGTTCGTAGCCCGTTTGTTAGAGTACTGTTCCGGTATTTGCCTGGTGTTTATCGGAGAAACCTCTTCAAACTACCGATCAGAGCAGCCAGCTCTTAGAAGTCTCCTTCAGAAAGCAACTGAATTCGACCTAGCTGAATAGCTAGGGACGAAAATCCTGCCGTTGGGACACGAACCTAGATCTTCCCGATTACAGGCACTGCAGCAATATCAGTTGATGCACTGAGCCACCACTTCCGGTTTGAGGATAGTAAAATAAATCCCATTGAGTAATAGTTGAGTGTATGTCGGGACAAATTAGAAACACCCAAGAAAATACTCCAAGATTTCCATATGGAGAACAATACATTATTTTAAGAGTGAAGGGATATGAACGTCGAATACTCAAAATTTAGGAAAGCATGCTTGTTAGTTGGGTTGTGTGACATTCACAATAATCAAGTAATGTACGAAATGAGAGGCGGGCAACTAATCACCATTTGGATGGTCGCAACAACGAACCTTTAGTTCCATTATTCGAGTGCGGATTACCCCTGCACTCCAGGGTTCGATTCCAGGGTTTTGGTTCGTCACCCCCTCACCGGTAATTCATACAAGGTAAGACAGATCTGTTTTCGACATATGAGAATCGGTGCCAATATGACTTGCATTCCATTACTCTGATATCAAACGTAAGGACAAACAGAGATCAAGCATATCACCCGTACTTTGGAGTAAAGGACAAAGCACGTGTTGGATTGCTGATCACCACCAGGATAATCAACGTCTCTTTTTACATTACTTAGAAGTTCAAAGCAAACGCGTTAGCCAATCAAACTGCTTGTTCCCCCTACCGTTGGGTCACGCATGACGGTAGAAGCGGACAGTTGATCACCACATGGTGATCAATTGATTGAATATTGATTGATTGACTTCGGGCCCGTCAACTATTAGAATCATTAGTCCCGTAAGTGAAGTGCATGTTACCTCCCGGAGGTTGCTGTGTTCGTTTCCCACTCAATGGCGATATTCGGCGCCTACCTACTACGTCAGCTAGTGGGGTTCACCTCAACATGGTATCTCCCACCAGCGGGGCACAGCCCCAGCCGGAACACGTTCTATCTCCGACCGGTCTCCCGGAGTATGTGGTAGTGTAGTGCATGTTAGTTTAAGCATGTGTGTAACACTGAGGATAGGACAAGGAAGAGGAAGGATAGGTCACGTGCGGCCCGAGGCCCGTTTGTGAAGTTTCGTCTCCGGCCTGGTGTTGATCGGAGAAACCACGGAAAATTATCAATCCTGGCAGCCGACCGCTAAGATTCTCCTCCACACAGGGGTGGCGGATGGATGGAGTTCAGAACGGGAGAGGGTAAGGACAGACAAAAGGTTGCTGGGCGTTGTTCCCCTGCATTGTGTAGAGATCCTGCAGGAGGTTTGGGACCGCCCTGGGAGTTCAGAACTTCATTAATACTCTGCGTTCAACATCAACTGGATCTTAGGAAGAGAGAGGAGGAGGAGATGGACTCGGCGAAAACAGATGCGGTTGAGGTGCCTGAAATGACAGGAAGATGAAAGGCGAAAGCGTCTAAAGCAGAGGTGATAAATATGAACATGTGGAAGCGGAAACGGCGAAAGGGATAGCGATTGGAAGGTGCAGAAGGCGGAAACGCTAAAAGTTAAGTTGTCGAAGACGGTAGAGACGGCCAATATGGGGACGAACACGGAGACACTGTATAAGACCGACGGCGTACCCGATGATGGCGAAGGAGGAGAAATACTATCACGGGAGTTTTGCAATGTGTGGCCTCGAAATTTGCCCTAGGTATCTATAAGCCTTACACATATTTCCTGTGTATCTCTGTTGTTGTCTAGTTTCAGAATCCTCTGTACATTTAGTTCAATGCGGAGTGCCTTCGAGGTCCTAATTGAGGCAATTGAGTCAACGTGGTGACAGAAGCAGAGGAGCGCGACATCACATGCGCACTGTAATCTTTGAGTCTGTGGTGGTGACCCCACCTGACCTTCCATTTGATCATTCTCCTACTTTCGTAAGCTGGCGAAGCAACACTGGTGACATCAAGACAAAACTAACAGAAGATAACTCATCACTACTTTTTTTGAAGATCGCTTTTTAACGTCTAGATTATATAGCGACCACTGTGATAGTTTTTCTGTGGTTTGTAAATGTAGAGGGAGCACGTAAGGACAACCCAATCATACACAAACATCAATGTCCAAGGCGAGATTTGAACCCGCGACCCTTCGAACCAAGGCAGCTACACCCCTTCAGCTTTAGCAACCTCGGCTACGCAGGCCGACTCATCACTACTTTATAAATTTAAATCTTGCGTAAATATTTCTTCCCCATTAAGCAACCTATATTGGGGTTAACTGATCTTAGCTGTCCGGGTGACGCCGCGTCGAAGGCTGTGTTGCCGACGTTTTGACCATCGTTTTGTGGCCTTCCTCAGGGCTGGTCTGCATCAGTGTTGTTCAACTGGGAGTCTGCGCGTCGCACGCGGCCCGCGCTGCCATTTATTGTAGCCATATTGCGTAACTATGATGGGCGAGAATTTTGTCCCTAGCGTACGCGTCCTGCTGGGGCCAACACTCCCATTAATGTGAAGTTTAGATTTAAGATTTTTTTCTAATAAATCCAGAAATTGAAAATCACCCCAATTTGATTGACTACGGCCGGACAAGAAGCATGGTTCACCCCTCCCCCCGGGTCCCCCCGGAAAAGTACCAACATCAACATTACGGGGAAGTCAGGTGTGGGTCGCCCGAATAATGAAAATATGGCCCCAACCATATTCAATATTTTAGTTGTGACCCTTGAGGCTTTGGAAGTTGGCCTTCCCTGACCTATCTAGTTACAAACGGAGGCAGTGAAGGTGCACTCTCGTATAACGTGATGTGTTCTCCCATTCCGAAAACGCCATGGGAACCGGTAGCTCAGTGCATCAACTGATGTCACTGCAGCGCCTCTGACAAGGAGGTCTATGGTTTGAGTCCTGACGGCAGCAGGATTTTCGACATTAGCTTTTCACCTTGATCGAATTCAGTAGGTGTCTGGAGGAGAATTCTAGCGGCCGTCTGTTCTGATCGGTAGTTTTCCGAGGTTTCTCCGATTAACAACAAGCGAATGCGGAAGCAGTACCTATCAAACGGGCCACGGACTGCGCGCGATCTCTCCTTCCCAGTCCTTGTCCTATCCTCTCCCTTACACACACACACACTAACATGCACTACACTACCACATATTCCGGACCGGTCGGGAGCTTAGAGCTTGTCCGCTGGGGGGTGCCCCGCTGGTGGGAGAGTCCTGGTTAGGGAAACCCCACTAGCCGAGGTAGGTCGGGCCGGTCCCGAGAAAAACATGCATACACGAACGGGACTAATGATCAGAGCAGTTGACGCACCCGGAAACATGAAAAAATCAATCAATCAATAAAAACGCCGTGGTGAACCGTAGCGTTGGCAGCAATGACGACGGCAGTGGTGGTGAAGGCGTCGGGAATGGCGGAGGCGGAGGAAGAGGCGGTGGCGGCGGCAGAGGCGGCGGAGGCGGCAGCAGCGACGTATGACGCTGTCAAATGCTGAGCTCAGAATAAGCATTTGACCTGAGTTCTTAACCTTTTGGTGGGCGCGTCTTTGAATCTCACAAAAGCGGGCATGTAGGAGCACTGCATGCTGCCTCGAGAAAACACTCTTTTGTACTCATAAAACTTATACTATTTAATTGAAGAAAGAATATTATAAACGCATAATCACAACACAAACTCTTCATCATTAAAATTTAATGTTAACACATTTTATCGGTGTCATACGTCTTTAACCCCAGTTAACATGCAACCCTGCAGGTTTGTTAAGTTCACTTGTACCTACCTGTATGTTAAGAAATTTACCATCCTTAGTAACGGGTTTTAACATCCTTAGCAACGTAAACAACTATCGATTCATCGCAAGTGAAATGTTTGTTAAGAAAAAAACATGGCGATGTACAAAACATTACATTCAAACAATTCAGAAATAATTCACATTGGTTTGGGGAATTATTATTCTGAATTGTAACATTATCAATAGTACAATTCGAAAAATGTATATTAGGTAAATTAACCTCATTTTCCTTACATTCCATCAAATGAAATTACTCCCGTAATCGTACTTACTAACGATGTGAAACTCGCCACCGTAAATCAACGCGCCAATTTCCTACCCGAACGTCATTTCTTTAGATATCTTTAGGTTTCGGAGAATTATTTTCATCCAATTTTCTCGAACTACGGTTTACGAATATTTATGTAGATATATCGCCAGCAACACCCCGGAATATCGTACTAACGTGCCGCAGCAACATAATTAATGTGTTCACTATTGCAGCATTTCGGCTCGGCTATAATTCGCCTCTATGTTTTACAGTAATAACACTCATAACATTGCTAGGCATGTTAGCAGCTATTTCAGAAATGTGATTTGTTTTACGTATAGAATAATAAATAACACATTATTTCAGAAAACCTTATAAAACAAAACATAACAAAGAAATTAAAAATAAATTAATGAGGAAATTTTTATTAAATAGATAATTGAATGAAGCAGTCTACTGTCCTTAAATTTTAGAAACGCAACGGTATTTATCAAGTCGTTTTCAGTAAACTCAAGAATATGCCAGATTTCTTCTTATGTGTCCCACGTTTCAGCCCTCCAGCAAAGAGAAACAAAAATAAGACAAGTAATAACCACAAATAAACAAAACAAACTTTGAACATCTTGGACTTTGCTTACAGTGATCGAAAACGTATGTAAACAATCTGAATAAGTACAATGTTTGTAATACTAAAAATACTTACACGAGTTCAGCACGGAATGCTGCAGTCAGAAGATGTTAGGTATCTTCAAATCATCTTTGCGACTGATGGAGAGAAGGCAAAGGCAGGGATATTTCCGCGATTCGTTTAGAATGTTGCCCAGTGGGAGTACTGCAGTTCCCTGACTAGTCAAATCGCCGTACGCCCTTTGAGTTCAATAAAAAAAAGGAGTGTTGACGCGAGCCCGCTGGAAGGTTAACCTCAACCTCTCTTTTTGGTTCTCCACATCTCACAGCCGGCAGAACCTTTGCAGCGTCGCTGATAAAGTTACTCATGATCATCCTCGTAACACTAATAAAAGTTTACAAATTCATATCTTCACTCTGCATCCAACTCTTTCTTAATATCTTCCTTCTTATCAGCCTTCTTCTTGAAGTATCCCGTACATGAAGTAAAACGTTCCCTCAGCCGTACACTTCAAAATCGGAAAACAAAATCCTCAACACAATAGACTAAAGCGAAAACTACCGCGATAGTTCTTCGACGCTCCTTGATTATCAGGTGGCTTCTCACATTTAATTCACATGTACTCAATGTATTCATGTCTATAATTTTTCTTAATCAATGTTAACGTAATTAAATGTAACGTCACTGTATCTTACTCGGATGCTGAGAGCCTTCGGGCCAAGCAGAAATAAATGAAAAAAATGAAGTAAAATGGGTGTCTCTCAAGGTCTGATCCGGGGCCGAAATTGAAGTCCCGCAACTGAACGGGTGCCAGCATGATTCATGGCGGTGTCAAATCCTGAGCAGCGTTACCTTGGCATTAGCGGCGGAGATCCGAGCTTCTAATCTCAACTCCGCCTTTTCATTTCGGCTTCCTCCTTCCGCCCGCAGAACTATGCAGCGACGCCGTTATTGATAATAACACTAATGAAAAATTATCTATTAATCCCTTCATTCACAATTATGTGTCATCTTTTTTCCAACCATTTTCTTTCTGAAGAAATGTTTACAGACTGTTCTGACTTATTCGCATTAAAAAGACAGCACCGCCTGCGTAATCGAATGACGAACAAGATTATGAGAAATTACCCAAAAAAAACCTTAATAATAACCTACAAAACGTAATTGTTTTCCAAAAAATTTTGAATTCTTTTTTTCAGTACTCTATTGTGCGGATGAAACTGTCATATTATTGTATTCGACGGCGTAATTCAGGTTAATTGCTGCAGTGCCGCGCCAGTCACTGGTCTTTTCACGACTTTTATCTAAGATTTTCTATATGCAGCCCCCTGGCCCGGATTCCTTTTCATGAACGTAGTCGCTGTGAAACCACAGGGACTGCCAGGGTCTGTCTCCGGTGGTTCACATGGAAACTGCTTCTACTTACAAAACCTTTTAAAGTTTTCAAGCGCAGAGAGCCTTAACCACCCGTGGAACCACCTGCTTTTTGTGAAATGTATTTATGTGAATTGCCATGCAAGTATACGATGATTAATTAATTGATTGCTAGTGATTCCAGGCGCGTCATCTGGTAAGGTCATTAGTCCCGTAAATGCAGTGCATGTTTTCATCAGGAGATGGCGGTTTGCCTTCCTATGTCGGCTGACGGGGATTTTGCTCAACATGGTGTCTCCCTCCAGCGGGGCACCGCCGCAGCTGGAAAAGCTCTAAGCTCCAGACCGGTCTCCCGCCCTGTGTGGTAGTGCAGTGGATGTGTAAGTAAGGGATGAGAATAGGACAAGGAAAAACAAAATATCGCGCGAGGCCCGTTTGCCAGGGTGCCGCTCCGGCATTCGCCTGGAGTTGATAGGAGAAACCACGGAAACCTACCGATCAGAGCAACTGGTCACCAGAAATCTCCTTCAGACAGCGACTGAATTCGACCTAGCTCGGAACCTAGTGTCGAAAATTCTGCCATCCCCGAGACTCCAACCTAGGACCTTGCTGTCAGAGGCACTGCAGTGGCATCAGTTAGGAAGCCTTCGATGTGGAAGCCGTCGTGGAAAACTTCATCACAACTCATGGTTTCAATCTGGTGCGGGTAAATCTGGTCCCCTTTATAGCAAAAGATGGTGACTCCCAAAGTCTGAAACAAAATATCGCGCGAGGCCTGTTTGCCAGAGTTCTGCTCCGGCATTGGCCTGGAGTTGACAGGAGAAACCACGAAAGCTACTGATTAGAGCAACTGGTCACCAGAAATCTCCTTCAGGCAGCGACTGAACTCGACCTAGCTCAGAACCTAGCGTCGAAAATCCTGCCACCCCGAGACTCCAACCTAGGACCTTGCTGTCAGAGGCACTGCAGTGGCATCAGTTAGGAAGCCTTCGATGTGGAAGCCGTCGTGGAAAACTTCATCACAACTCATGGTTTCAATCTGGTCCCCTTTATAGCAAAAGCTGGTGACTCCCAAGGTCTGATTCCGGGTCCCTCGTCGGAACCGTCGCCAGCCTGCTCCGCGGCGGCGTTAAATCCCGAGAGCGGCGTGCGCTTCGCGCCAGCGGCGTTGACCCAGGCTCCCGCCTCAGGCCCCGCCCCCTCCCCTTCCGGGCCTCCCCCTCCCACCGCCCGCAGCCCGCGGGGACCCGGAGCGAGGCGATGGAAGGAGGGGGCGTAGAGGGAATCAATTTGGGACGACCTTTCGACCCCGACGCCTGATAAGGCGGCTGGCACCGCGGTACCCTCGCGCTCACAACCCGCTCTGGCGGCCCGCCAATCCCCCTCAGGAGGTAGGCGAAGAAAGAAGTGAGAAGGGGAGGTAGGATATAAGAATGGGAGGAGAAAGGATGGGAAATGCAACGATAGAAAAAAGAAAGGTAGTCATAAATCCAATTAATGAAATTTGTTAAGGTACATCCGTTTAAAGACTCTTCACAATCCAAATTGCTTATTATCATTAATTTCCAAAAAAGAATTAAAATACACTAATATTACTGCCATGAATACTACCGGTACTACACAGAATTCTCAAAGCGCAGGAAAACACTTTAAAGTAAACGTGAGTAAAAAATTAGACTGAATTTTGACCACAAATATCCAAGATTCATTTTTAATTTTTTTTTTTATTGCAACGAAATGTTAACACTTATTCATTATTTTCCAATAATTAAATACTTAAAATTAATTCGTACGAAAGATAACTGATTTACTACAAAGCAGTCACATAAAAATTACTTTTCAGTTTCATCGGTCATATTTTTTTGTCCGTAAATTTTGTACGTGTTATGGATATGATACCTGAAGATACGAACTTTAAATCTGTATTTCTAAAATTACATTTTACTTGAATAATAATTTAGTAATTCCGAGTAGAAACTTCACATGTCACAATGAATGAAATTTTAAAATCGGGTTTTCATATTGTCTTTTAGTTCCCAAGGGTTTCCGGGATATGATATTAACTGAACCTGATTCTCAAATTCATCTAGTTTTCAAAATATTCATCAACGTTTGCCCATGTTTTCCCATTTTGCGTAATGGTACTTTGTTTATGATGATGCACATTTAGTTTTGTTAACCTTTCTACCTACAATATTAAATTTTTTGTATTTTTCCTTCATGATCTGGTACTGATAGCTCTTTATTAACAAGGAAAGATGTGTATGATGTTAATGAACAGATCGAAAAAAAAAAAAAAGGTTAATTGCATCTAAATCACTGATTTCGCAAATGGAATAGAGAAAAATTATTACAAAGACATTGCACTTAGAAGTTAAACCAATGTTCAAATTCACTTTTTGAAGAAGAGTCACATGATGAAATGTCTGACTTTGAGGTTATCTAAATAAATATTTGAAGGTTAATCAATTAAATAAGCCACTATTTAATTATAAAATGTGAATTCTGGCTGTCCGGGATTAGCCGCGTCATGGTCGATCGAGCTGACGTTTCGGCCATCTTGTTGTTACCTTCTTCAGCAGTGTCGCTCTGAAGAAGGCCACAACAAGATGGCCGAAACGTCAGCTCCATCGACTATGACGCGGCTAATCCCGGACAGCCAATGATTCAATGACTCTGGCCGCGGAAGCCTACGACTCAATTATGAAACGTGCTTTTTATTCCCAAAAATTCCGAAAAACCGTTTAAAATTACTTTTTGGCAAGTTTTCCCCTTTCTGGCCCCACTGCGCGGTGGTAATCTGCTCGAGCGGTGCTCGCTTGTACCATCTACCTGTGGAAGATTGCATGCCACATCCGAAAAGAAATGGTAAAAGCTTTTCCGTGAATGCACTATTTCCCAGATCAAGTGTAAGACAATTTCGTGAAATTTTATGTTAAACTCCAATTGATGCATTAGTTTATTTTGTAATTAAATTCTGTTCACAGCAATTAATTTTTTTTAGCTACAAAAGTCCCTCATTTTTCTTCTTTGGTTGGCAATTTTCAGATATTATGATAGGACAAATACGCATGAGTAGTATTTGCGTTGCTGCACCGTCCAACCGCTGACGAAGCCAGGTAGCTTATCAACGGAATGGGATCGGCTTGGAGTATTTCCAGGCGGAATGTTGCGGCATAGTATGTTCAAATAAGAAACCTAGCGTCGTATACTTCATTAGAGTACATGTCTTATTGCAAATATCGTCTCGTTTCGGTCGGACTTTGATTGCATAGGCCAATATTCACGAAATTGGTTCATCATCGTAGTAAGTGCTATTAGAGCAAAAATGTTCTAATAATACGTGGCATTCTGTCAACATCAGTCTGCAAATTTTGCCAAAATACGTAATCAAATGTGAGCGAAACAATTATAGATATGGGGATAATCAACCACAACAATAAAAATAAATAAAACATATTCATTTCATGCCCAAAGTAACTTTAGGAAACAATATTTTCCCATCTTCACTGGGTCTTGGCCAAGCAACGTGGATATATCCTGTTTCATTGTAAATGTTTAGGTGTGATCCACGTTGCTTGGGCAACACCCACTGAAGATGGGAAATATTGTTGCTTTTGTTGTTGTGGTTGATTATCCTTATATCTAAAATGGACTACAACAAGATCTCGGCTACCACCACGGAATTGAGCGAAACAGTTTGCCGTATGGAAATTGTAGCTTATTTGATCAAAATGTACCCTACTGATATTACATTTTATTTTAATACTCAGCTGTGACTCTCCAATATCTAGTTGAATTGAGATGGCTTACGATTATTACAAATAAATATTAAACTCAAATGATAAATATCTATAATCCTACATAAACCAAGATTTTGTTGAAACAACAAAATCAATTGTTACAACATTTTTAAGTGTTTACAATTTGGCCGATCTCAATATTTATCATGGATGATAGCAGAGTTATTTTTGTAATAAAAAGTATTTACAGTGTTTCAGAAAATTACTGGTTACTCAGGATACATTTTTATTCCAATTACCTGAACTTTTCTCCCTAGTAACTTCCTATTTTTTGTTGCAGTGTTCTACTTACGCGTGATTGACCCGAGTTTGTTTCAGTAATGGAACTTTCATAAGTCTTCTTAACTTTCCAACTCCGACCTTTGAATAGTTCTAGTTGACTGCCAGAGGAAGTTAGTTGTTAGTAGCAGAGTTAAAAATAAAGGCTCTCTTTTAATTACTCTCTTAAACGGCTTCCATACTTCCAGTATCTTCTATGCATAGAATTTTAGATGCTTCCACTACCTCAACCTCTCGGCCCGGTAGCATACACGGAATGTAAAAGTAAGCAGATCTTGCATACATAGTGGGACAAAGCTTCTAGGTTTGAGTTAAACAGAGCTGCTTCGTTCAAAACAAGCGGGTAAAATTGTAGGTCAGAAACATACAGAACCATACAGGGTTTGTTTCATGCTTTCGGGAATTTGAACAAAAATAAAACACTGAGCAGAAATAAACACATACTTTAACTTGAATAATATCACCACATTGTACCAGAGTAAACTAGCGGTGCTACAGTACTTTCTCGTACCAGTTAGTTTCCTAATCTGTTTCGTCTGGTTTTCGGTTTTGTCCCTATCTCTCCTCTCCGCTGGTACCTATCGATGTCAAAAATAACTTGTCGCAGTTTATTAATTGCTCGGTCCCCTAGTTGCAGAACAGGACTTATGGCGCTACATTACACTTTTTGCGCTTAATATACAACTCATATAATTTTCGAAAATTTAGAGAGTTCAACGAAAATGAAATGTGGACCGTTTTTTAAGTGTTCTTTGCTCTATCCCAGGAAAAAATTAAAAGAAAAGTTTGGAGCGGGTTTTGATAACAAAAATTTAAATTAGCCTTTACTTCATTACTTCATTACAGCATTACTTCAAGCACATTGAAGCAGGGAAAACAATACATTATAATAATGTTCTAACTACAAACGATTCACAAATGATGAACGAAAAATATAGCTTCATCATTCACTGTGAAATTTCAATTACTTTACTCAGCTACCTACATTCTATATAACGGTTTCAGTTTACGCAATTTAAATTGATACACGAAGTACAGGAGCAGTGGGAACAATTTTCGCAACCACAAACAGCTTAAGATTTCATTAATAAAATTATTCCAACGGATGCACATGAAAAGAAGCATTACGTAAGTAATGCACTGCAATGACACTTAAAGCAGAACCCGAATATTTATTATGATTGACACACACACACACACACACACACACACACACACACATACACACACACACCATTGATAAATGGCTGTCGTGTTCATATTTCATACAAACAAATACATTGTTTAATAACACCATTCTTGTCGTGATAACCAATTTTATCCCCAAACCAATGGCGAACTCCCTAGGTGAGTGAATACAGAAAAATCACATTTGCGGTAACATTCACAATAATTCGAGAAAATGTAACAAAAAATATCTAGATTTTTTAAATTTACACGATGGTTTACTTCTCGTTTTCCTGCATACTTTTTATTCTGTGATATTTAAAAAACACCTACATTTTCAGCATTATTTTGATTTTAGGGCACCAAATATCTAGACCCAAATCAACCTTCTGAAATTTCGAAAAGAGTTGAAATTGTTTTCGTAGTGGAGAATTTAGAAAAAAAAATTCCATAGTTTTTCAGAAAATTTGATTTAAACATTTCAGTAAATTTGCCAATTCAGTTCCATTGTACTAAGATTTATATTACATTATATACGATTATGGGCAACTTACGAATACTTAAAAAATCATCATTAAAGATATATATGTGTTAAGAAAAGCATGAAAAATGAAATACATAATGTAAATTTTAACGACGTTAGAGACAAGAAAAAGAAAATACATGTATGTAATTTTTGAAAAAAATAACAAATAGACCAATATGATTTTTATGTCATCCTATAGGCTACACTTAGCATTATCTCTGTCAAAAGTTTAAAGAAAAAAATTGCAGCCGTTTTCAATAAAATCTTCATTTTGTTATTTTTTAATATTGCACGTATTGCACACAATATTGCGCAAAAACTACTAAAAGTATCAAACTTTTGTAAGTATTGATATTACAGAGTTAATAGTGAGAGTTGGTTCTATGTCACCTTTATAAGTATATTTTACTGTATTGTGAGAAGAAATTTAAAGAAAAATTTGGAGCAGTTTTTGAGAAAATTTTAAAAATGTCCCAGGTGTTTCATGTAAAGTACCCACAATTTCGGGAGCGCGTGGGATCCGTGGGGAGCGCGTGGGAAGTATTGGGAATGCGTGGGGAGCACCTGTAGATGACGTGGGAGCAGTGGTGAGACGAGGGGAACATTGGGAGTGTGGAGAGCGTGTGAGCAAACACTTGGGATGTGCGTGGAAGCGCGTGGGGAGAGCGTGGGAAGATATGAGGTGCGTGGGGAGCACCTGTAGATGACGTGGAGAGCACGTGGTGAGACGAGGGGGAAACATATGGGAAGTGTGTGAGTAGCGTGTGAGGAGTGATAGGGTAGTGTGGGGAAACACTTGGGATGGGAGTAAGAAGCGCGAGGGGAGCGCGTGGGGATCACGCGGGGAGAGCATGGGTTTGGTTTGGTTTTTTTTTTTTCGTGTTTCCGGGCGCGTGAACTGCTTGGTCATTAGTCCTGTTGGTGTAGTGCATGTTTTTTTCTCGGGAGATGGCGTTGGTCTTCCCCCGCTGGATAGCGAGATCCGGCGCCGACCTACCGTCGGCTAGTGAGGCCCGGCGGGGAGGGGATAGGATGCGAGAAACACATGGGGAGCAGGTCGCTTGCGGGTCGCCAGCAGGTTGCACGCGGGCCGGAAGCGGCGGGAGGAACAGGGACGGCCGGGCCGGGCGAGTTCTGGGGCGGAAGGGCAGCGGCGAACAGAAGGGCGGGCGGTCCGGAGGCGAGCGGCCCGCGTCAACGCCCGCCGGACGTCCTGCGCGCAAGGCGGCCGCGCCCACAATGCAACTCGGCGCGAGTTCCTGCAGAGAGCCCAACGCGAAACTCGGCGCTCCCTGCAGGAAGGGCTGTGCTGCGCTGCCGGCGACCAAAGTGGTTGGTTAGTGATACCGGGCGCGTCAGCAGCTTATGTCATTAGTCCTGTAAGTGTAGTGCATGTGTTTTCGTCGGGAGATGGCGGCGATCTCCCCCCTTGGATGGCGATATCCGGCGCCGACCTACCGTCCGCTAGCGGGATTTCCCCCTAATCAGGACTCTCTCACCAGCGGGACACCTCCCCAACCGGTACAAGCTCCAAGTTCCCGGCCACTCTCCCGGAATATATGGTGTTGCAGCGAAGGTTAGTGTAAGTGTGTGTGTAAGGGGAGAGGACACGACAAGGAAGAGGAAGAAAAGATCGCGCGCGGTCCGTGGCCCGTTTCTGAGAGTTCTGCTTCGGCATTCGCCACGTGTTGATAGGAGAAACAACTGAAAACCACCGATGAGAGTTCTCCAGACAGCGATTGAGGTAGGTCTCTACAGTGGGAGGACTTTTATTTCTTCTGGAATCACAATGCCAGAGTCACGGCTTCTCAGGTCTCTCAGACCACCGGCGTGCACTGCCCGGGTTAACGACGTGAGAGAAGTCAAAACAATTTAATTTTTGTAATTTTTGAAAAATCCAAAGAATAAAGCAATATGTCGTTTACGTCATCTTATAGAGTACATTTAGCTCTATCCCTGCCAAAAGTAAAATTGTCGAAAAAAAGTATATGACCATAATAAAAGAATGAATTATGAACAATAAATTTAATTTTTAGAGGAAAATCTCTATATTCAAATTTTTAATTTTAGAAAACGACCGAAAAAATTCAATCTGTTACAATTTTCTAAAACTTATAATTAACCGTGAAAATCGGACCTATGCCACCATTATATAAGTATTTTACTCTATTTTACAAGAAATTTAAAGAAAAAAAATTAAAGAATGTTTTCAAAATATCAAAGTTTCAATTAGTCAGGTTGACAGGGGTTTCTTCAATTTGGAAAAAAAATATGTATGGCTTAGGCGCTAGTAGTGTTCACAGACGAACGAACGGACAACGACGACAGACACGGACACGGACAGACGGACAGACGGACAGACGGACTGACGGAAGACGGACAGACGGACAGACGGACAGACGGACTGACGGACAGACGGACAGGACGGACAGACGGACTGACGGACAGACGGACTGACGGACAGACGGACAGACGGACAGACGGACTGACGGACAGACGGACTGACGGACTGACGGACAGACGGACAGACGGACAGACGGACAGACGGACAGACCGACTGACGGACAGACCGACTGACGGACTGAAGAACAGACGGACTGACGGAGGACGGACTGACGGACAGACGGACTGACGGACTGACGGACAGACGGACTGACGGACTCACGGACAGACGGACTCACGGACTGACGGAGAGACGGACTGACGGACAGACGGACAGACGGACAGACGGACAAACGGACTGACGGACAGACGGACTGACGGAGAGACGGACAGACGGACAGACGGACTGACGGACTGACGGACAGACGGACAGACGGACTGACGGACTGACGGACAGACGGACAGACGGACTGACGGACTGACGGACTGACGGACTGACGGACTGACGGACCGACGGACTGACGGACTGACGGACTGACGGACAGACGGACAGACGGACTGACGGACTGACGGACTGACGGACTGACAGACCGACGGACAGACGGACAGACGGACTGACGGACTGACGGACTGACGGACTGACGGACAGACGGACAGACGGACAGACGGACTGACGGACTGACGGACTGACGGACAGACGGACTGACGGACAGACGGACACACTGACGGACTGACGGCAAACGGACTGACGGACAGACGGACCGACGGACTGACGGACAGACGGACTGACGGACAGACGGACAGACGGACAGACGGACAGACGGACAGACGGACAGACGGACTGACGGACTGACGGACAGACGGACTGACGGACTGAGGACGGACTGACGGACGGATAGGAGGACGTTTTTAAATACCTTTTTTCGGTATTAGAAGACCCCAAAACGTGTATTTCTGTTTTTTCTAAACTTTGAAACTTTTTTTAAACATTTGGGGTACTTGTCATGAAGCTCTCCGGACATTTTCAATTTTTTTTTCTAAAATGGCATGTTACCACGCTTTGATTTTTTACCTTTTACCTCACGTAGCTTCTTTATAGAAATCTAGTCCTCTAGTTTTAACACGCACATCCTCCGTTCTGTACCTCCGCTTTTACATATATTTGTCTCAGTTTCAGCGTAGGCCCAGATCAACGTAGTTTATTTTCTCTGCCTCTTGTGTCACAAAAACTCTACCAATTCTTCGACGTCACAATAAAATACCTCTTCTTGCACATTCCGAAGTGATTTAGTGTGTTTTGTTATCCAATGTTGATGTGTTAATTCAGGGAGAACATTTTGTCCACTTCTGTATTTACATTCGTTGTATAGTATAATGAATTACATAACTTTCATAATTTCATTTGTTCAGTATACATTCGGATATTTTAGTACTGGTATTTTTATTGTAAATACGGCCAACATTTCATGTATGCAAGAAAATAACAGCAGAGGTAGAAATTATTTTGAAAATAACTTATAAAATTGCCTCTCATGGATTTCACTTATTTTATTTAGAAATACAAAGGAATACAAAATAATTTTAAATAACTGCAAGTTCTGTTCATAATATGGTAGTACTTTTCAAATGATTTTAAATGAAATGTTTCAGAATAATTTCAAAGAGAGTATCCACCAGCAAGATCTGCGTACATTTGGCTCTGCATTTCATTCAGTTCACCGATTTTTTAAAATTATTTTAAAAATGTGGCAAGTTGTTATTTTCAAGAAGATTTTTTCTGTTTACTTCAAGCTATATTGTTTTTATATCGTGTCATCAAGTTCAAATTCAAATACCGTGTATATTGCATATGTGCTCCATTTTTGGAGATATATTGTTCACGATGTCTGCAAAGAAAAATTGCCTAGAATGCACAATCTGTTTAAACAAAATAAATAGATGATATATTCGTCACAAATACGTTTTGAAGCGACAAACCAAAACAGCATAATCAGGTACAACACTGGAATATTCTGAAGTATTTCTAGAAGTTAGTAAATTGTCGTTTTAAGCACTAAAATACGTCAATTATAAAAGTAAATTGTCCTAACCGAATAAGTGTTTCATTTTTAATTTACCATTAATCTGCATGATTGAGTTTATGAAATCTAAATAAATTCTGTACCAATTTTATCGGGGATTAGCCATTCATTCAATTAAATAGAAACACCCTATATTACTTCTTGTGATTTAACATGTAACACAACGAGAATAATATTTTGTATTCCTAATCACCGTTCGCGATCTTTAATGAAAATAAAACAATGCACAATAGAAGTAGGGCAAATAACAAGTCAACAACAATTAGCATCATGCATATAACGCGAAACCTTAAGTAGTTTCCCATAAATCACCCACTGGCTGAAAAGAAAAAAAAAACACGAAACCGGTTCATATTTCAGAAAATTCCCACCGCGGAATCAATTATTAAAAAATCGCCTCCTATCTCACACACAATCAATCTTTGTAAATAAGCTCTCCAAGTAAAGAAAATTGTACGGGAATGTGACGAAATACACTTTGACTTAAAGAAAGTGAAGGATTTGTTGAAAAAAATAAATATTCATAACAAATGCAACCCGGAATACTCGGCCGTATTCTTGAATCTATATCGTTCCTCAAAGAAATGTATAGGCATCAAAGGAATGTTTCACATTCCCTAATGTATAAGATGATATAGGATATATAGGATGAATCTTTTTAAACCATCTATTACATTATTTTGGTTGAACGCTTCTCGATTCGACCCCATCTGTTCAGAAGCCTGTAGAATCCGCAAGTCTATGAGAAATTAATCTAATTACTTGATAATCTACACGATTGAATTACACCTGTGTTCCTAACAACGTTAAATAAGAATAGTTTGAATTGACAAAGATTTATTGTATTGTTATCACTTCAATTATATTGTTATCAATAACGCATGAAGAACAATTCGTAAAAAATATTACAATTTGAGACCAAATATATGTGTATATATTTAAAAATAAATTAATTATTAAGTATTAATAATTAATATAATAGTTTTAATAATAATTAATTATTAACTAACTTAATTTATTATTAACTATCTCTGAAAGTAATAAGGAAGTATGACTCCAAGTTCAATGATTTCTTCTATTTACGATGTATTAGTAGACATAAAGTAGTTAATTTACAAAACTTTTTTTTTATTTTACTGATCATTACTAATATATTAGGGATTATTAATGATCTATAGGAAACAAAATTAAATTCAATGATTGTATCACTCCACGTCGAGAGAAAGGAGAACGAATACTCGAAAATCCTTCCACTGGGTCAGGACATGACCTGCCGACCCCAGTCCCTGATTAGCTGCCTACCTGTCAAGAACACATGTCACAAGTGCAACTTTGTGAAATGAAACTTCTTATCACATGCTCACCAGCGAAAAGTGATCTTCGACCAACCTACATGCTCTGTAACATTGATTCTGACACATTCTGTATATCTTGTGTAAACGTTGTGGTCCGTAACACGAAAATGCATGGCTTCGCGCGGGCGTGTGTGACTCGAAGGGATATTCGCTCGTATGTGGGGCGTGTTAAAGCCAACGCCTCGCGTCCCGCCCGCGGGCCCCGGCGCCCGCAACGCAGCCCCGCCGTGCGACCCGGGCCCCAGGAGCCACCTGCGAACAAGGCGCCGGCGGCGGCGATCCAGCTCCGCCCGCGGGCAGCGGACGCCACGCTGGGAGGGGGAGGGGCACCAGAGAGCGCCAGCTTCCCTGCACTGGAACGCAATGCAGTGCAATGCATCGCGCCGCATCGCGTTGCATCGTGTCACATCAGACGCATTGCGTTGGTTCGCGACGGATCGCGTTGGATCGCGTCGCATCGCGTCACATGGCGTCGCGTCGAGTGGCATCGAGTCGCATCGATGCGCATCGCGTCTCAACGCAAAGGGTCATGTCGAGTTGATCGACTAATATCTCAGCACGTTACGGCCAAAGCTCCAGAGGTTCACCACATTGTTCATGCTATTCACCAGCGTTCGTTTGTCCTCTGTACAATACATCTACTTTTTTATAGGTAAATAGTTATTTATGTTACTGGTGCAGAACAGCATATCATTTGCATATGAATAAAATGTTGATGGACGGGGTAAGAGACTCGTCCGGCATTATGAAACGAGTACGCCAAAGACCCGCCCTGCACTCCACCCCTACCCACCACCAAAAAAACCCCCCTTCAAAACCCGTTGCACGTCAAACCCACAACCGGCCCTTCCCCCCCCCCCCCCCGGCCCCCCGCCCACCTCCACCCTGCACCACTCCCCTTACCCCGTTCCGCCCGCGCCACACCCCGCACCACTCCCCGCACCACACCCGACATCACGACCAGCCCGCAGTACCACACCCGACATCACGACCAGCCCGCACCACGCCCTGCACCATACTCCGTTCCTTGCCCCTCCTCCGAAGCTCCGTCCCACGTCCCGTCCCACGTCCCGTCCCACGTCCCGTCCCACGTCCCGTCCCACGTCCCGTCCCACGTCCTCGTCCCACGTCCTCCCCTCCACGTCCGTCCACCCGTCCCACGTCCGTCCAGTCCTCCGTCTCACGTCCCGTCCACGTCCGTCCATCCGTCCACGTCCGTCCACGTCCGCCAGTCCTCCACGTCCCGTCCCACGTCCCGTCCCACGTCCCGTCCCACGTCCCGTCCCACGTCCCGTCCCACGTCCCGTCCCACGTCCCGTCCCACGTCCGTCCACGTCCGTCCACTCCGTCCACGTCCCTGTCCCGTCCTCAGTCGTCCACGTCCCGTCCACGTCCGTCCCACGTCCCGTCCACGTCCGCCTTCACGCCCCGCGGGCCTGCCCCAACACGAGCGCACCGCGCGCGAGAGCTCCCCCCCCGCGCGCATTCCGCCCTCCCCCGCGCCACTTAGGCGGCGCCGCCGCCACGCCCCCTTCCGTCCCTTCGCCTCCCCCCGCGGGCCTGCCCCAACACGAGCGCACCGCGCGCGAGAGCTGTCCGAAAGGCTGCAGCAAATGTGGAACCTTTCGTTAGTCGCGGAACGGTGCGATTTCAAGAAACTAGATAGCCACATGACATTTGAAGAATCTAGATAGTCATGAGGCATTTGAAGAATCTAGATAGCAACATGGCATTTGAAGAATCTAGATAACCACATGGCCTTTTGAAGAATCTAGATAGCAACGCCATTTGAAGAACCTACATAGCCACATGGCTTTTCAAGAACGGATTATCTCGTGACACATGATTAGTCGGTTACGTTGCCACAAGACATCCTGTGTTGGCATACCGTCATATGGTTACCATCTGAGGCCCACAGGTCTGCGTTTGGTGACAGGGCACGTCTGACGGAGGGCCCAATACACCAGGATTCTTTTTCGCTAAACTTTGGATAGAAAAATACGAGCAATTATTTTTATATTTTGAATCATTTTGAAAAGGAAATGAAATTTAGGGCATTTCCAACATTTTTGTAGTAAAAAACGCCATCCATGACAGACAATCGCGCATGGCATTCAGTTTCGTCACGAAGAGAGGCGATACAAAAGTGGCAGCTGAAGAAAGGATCTCACGTGCTTCTAGGCTAGTACTACGTCAAGGAACTGTTTCAGCACTCGTCTGGTGTTAAGTGGAGAAAGCACTTAAGTATTTGAATTCCACCAAGTGACTAGTATCGAAAATTCTCCACCGTGAGTATTCTAACCCCAGAACCTCCCAGTCGGCGACACTGCAGAGATGATGGCAATGCTTCCATTGAGCAATAGCAGCCAGGATCTACGTCTCCATTTCATCTGCGCTCTATTCTTCTCTCCATTTTTCATTCTTGGTCCACAAAACTGATACGGAATCTTTCCATCGCCACACTATTCCTCTTATCTATTGCCGTTTTTGACCATCCGAATTTTGTCATGGTTCCCACCATATATTGCATTGGTTTGATCGCTCCATGTTACGTGGTGCCATTTCGCATCATGACATATGCGCTATGTTCCTCTTCCCCATTTTCTTCCCATTGCAACCAATCACGCACCAGCATCACTGTGAGATTTTGCTAATCATCCCTACCGTTCCCAACTTGAAGGTCTTTAGTTCTTCTCCCTCATTCTCTTCAATCTCATTCCCTTGATTCCTCTTTAAATTTGCCATATATTTTCTTTGAATTTTCAATAATTCCCTACTTTTCATTATTGTCAATTTACCCCATAATCTCCGCAAAATGTTATTCATTCCAATCTCGTTTCTTCCCGTTTCCCTCAATTCTATATTTCGTTTCTTCAATGGCTCTTCCCTTCTTCATTTAATTGCTTTAATTACTGTCCATTCCAGTGCTTCTGTTCTTCCTCATTTCTCTCCCTCAATTTCTTCTCATGTTCCTCCTTCAATTTCTCTCAATTCCTTTGCCTCTCAATTACCTGTCACTCATCAATTTCTTTCTTTTTCTTCCATTCATACACTTCTTTGCATATCCCCATAGTCTTCTCATTCCTTTCCCACTTCTCCAATCCCGCTCCTCACTGCCCCAAGATCCATCCACTGTCCTTTTCATTCACCATCTCTCCACTTTTCTCCTACAGCAGTCCGCGCTGCCCCCTTCCACTTCCATTCCGTGACCCTTCTGAGGCGCAACTCCCCCGCCAAACCCCTCTCCTCCCCCCCTCCCTCCTCGGGCGCGCAGGCGTCCCCCCGCCGGGGCCGGGTTTTTTGCCCGTCGCTCTGGGAGAGAATCGGCCCGGGGGCGGGCGGGGGCGGGCGGGAGGCGACATTCCCCGGGACCCGGTCACGTGCCCGCGCAGGCAGACGGAGGACCGCCACTCGCCCCGCCGGCGCCGCGCCACGCCGCGCCACGCCGCGCCACGCCGCCGACGCGCGATTTGCATGGCAAGTGCCGGCGCGCGCCTCCACCATCGCCCCGCCCACCCCGCCCCGCCCCGTCTCCGCCTCGTTCCCGCCACCTCTCCACCCGCCTGCCGTCCCCGTCGCGCTCCTTCCTCCCCCACCCCACGCGCCCTCCTCCACCCTGCCCGCCCTGCCACCCCACCCCGCCATTGCCCCGCCCGAGCTTCCCGCCCCGCACCGTCATTCTTACTTTCGCCTGCGCTACTCCACCCTGCCTTCCCCGTGCCACCCCACTCCGCCCCACCCCACACCACTTCGTCCTGCCCAACTCACCCTCCATCGCCCCCCCCGCCCTGCCCTGGTCGTCGCTCTCGCTTTCGCCCGCGTCGCCATCCGTCGCCCCGCAGCGCAGCGCCCGCCCCGCCGGCGCGATAGCTTTCCACCTCTGGGAACCCAGACTCACAGCTCGGTCGATCTGTGGGGAATTTGTGGTGGACAAAGTGGGTAGGCGATAGGTCTCGTCGGGGTTCTCCCGTTTCATAATTTATCCCTCATTTAACTTTATGAACCACCTATTTATCAAATGATTCATGCAATAATTCATTCATTCATTCATTCGAGGGATTGCCAAAGGTGTATGTTCTAGAATCGCAATAATGTTCTCCGTAGCGTAACTGTTATCGCAATAACTTTTCACCTTTGGGAACTGGGACTCAAAATTCGATCTACTAGGTTGGAATTTGTAATTGACAAAACAGGATGGCGACAGTATTCATCAAGGTTCCCTCCTATGATAATTTTCCTTCGTTTACTTTTATTCATCAGCTATTCATCAAATGATTTATTTAGTCTTTCGAGGTATTGCCATTGGCGTAGGTAAGGAATTCATAATAGGAATAATAACAGGAATCATAATAGGAAACCTGGAGAACCTGCCACCTCAATTTATATTTGTTTCAGCCTTCTCAATGCACTTTCAAATTTCCGAAATTGGCTCGATACTAATTTCCTGACTCATCGAACTATAATATCCGCCCTAGCGGCATTTTTAATGAATTTCTTAGTCAACTTTGTCTATTGCCATATCACTAGCTCTTTGTTCCATTACCATCGTTTTCCTATAATGCCAATTCGTTAAATCAATAGATTTTGCTCTATAACTACTAAAGAAATTTCATATAACTCGTTTTTCTTTTTTGTCCTTGGCTGCTCTCGGCCGTTTTAGCCTGCCTGCATTTCCGCATGATCATCAATTCCCCCAGTAGTTGCAATTTTTTACTCCTAAAGGGTAACTTAGGAGAATTCTCAATGTAAATTAGCCATACATTTCTAGTACTGTAATTATGTTCACAAAATGATTTTTACTCATTTAATACCCTGATAATCTTTTCTCCTGAGAGCCGAATAAAAACTTTTTATTCAGAAAAGTTTAGCAAATCTCACCTAGTTTCTTATAGACCAGCGATATCACCGTCAATATAACCATCACTAAGTGACATATTTTTAAAATGTTTCTATTCACTTTGATCGTATAATTGCGAAAAGCATCAAAACAAGTGGTTTGGTTTTCTCATTTACTTCTTTCGCTGTTTTGTTTGCTAAAATAACGCAAAAAGATCCTCAACTCAACATGTCTTTTCTAAAACTACACATGCGAGTTCATCATAGTGTTCTATTCACCTCTCACATTACCATCCACTACATTCAGCTGGCTAGACATAACTATTTTTAATCATGTGGCAGTTTCAACATTTTCCACATTATACGCCTCGCCGAAATATTCCATACACATTCACACACACACGCACACTTTCAGCACAATCGATTCAGCTTCTTGCACCGTATCTTCCATCAATATCTCCCTTCCATCTCCTCCGTCTCTACCACAGCGGCGGCCAGTTCCACTTGCGCCGTGCTCTACGGAATCCATCAAAGTTCACCGCAAACTTAGATGAAGTCGTGGCTCAATCATTCCGAAATGCATGCTGGGAACCGTCCCACCGCGGCCAACACGTCGAACCGCGCAGTGCCCTCGCGGACGGGCCCGCTCGGTGGTTGGTCGCAGGTCAGCGGATGGCCGTGGGCGAGGACTGCAAATAGCATGGAGGATTTGTAAGCTTCCTCTTATTAGTGTTACTACTAATACTAATCTTCTTCTTCTTTCTAGGGTTTTTATCCAGCCGACAGTCGGTTACCATTTACGTCCCGATGGGACGCATATTCGACCATACACTAGACACCAACACACTTGCGGGCTCCTCTGATCTGGGGTCAGCAGAACGCGAGGCCCTCCGCGACAACACATACAAAGACAAGGGACAACCAACCATGCCCAAGGCGGGACTCGAACCCGCGACCTTTTGGACCGAAGCGCTGAGTCGGTACTCGCTCTTAACCACCTCGGCCATCCAGGTCGGCTAATACTAATCTAAAACTTATAATAATGCTTGAGGTACCGTAATCCAGTTCCGTCAGATTACAACACTGTATCTGTCGTATGTTATCCTTACATCTGTTTAATGCATCACCTCATTCGTCTTTGCCTTCACAACCACTTATATATCCTACACCAAGTTTCACCAGTTACTTCTGCACTTTAACACGCGGATTGTAATCGTTTGAGGCACTATCGCATGTACCAACATCATGATATGAATTCGCAGTGGTGAATTTCCACATCTACTTGACATACGTTTTCTTATTAGTATTACTATATGTCCAGTTTCTTCACTATTACTCCAGGGGTCTAGGAATACTTATACTCTCCATATTCTGTTCCGTACTTTCGCCATTATGTGCCCCCATAAAAACTTTTTTTTTTAATTTATGAATACTGGATACTCTGTTCTCCGTCTTCTGCCATTCTATGTTATCTCTTGACTTTTTGAACAGTTGTATCTACTGCTTATCTTCTCCTTGTACCTGTATTGTATCCACAAGAATTTTTGGGTACAAGTTTGTATAGATCTTCATGCAATTGATTCTTGGCTGTCCGGGATGAGCCGCGACTCAGTCGATGGAGCAGGCGTTTCGACCATCTTGTATGAGGCAATACAGCTTTACAGTCAGTAATACGGCCACAACAAGATGGCCGGAACGCCTGCTCCATCGACTGGGACGCGGCTCGTCCCGGACAGCCAAGAATCAAAGAATCCAGTAGAGGAAGAAGGTATTACTCGAGCGAAAAAGTGGGCGATTTAAATTTGACCCAAAGGCTCCATTTCTGCGTGAGGATTTTTTACATGCAGTAAATCTATAACCTGGAAAGATGACTTTATTTCTCTTTATCAAAGGTAGGTTCTCTGACTTTCTCAAAAAAAAAAAGGTAGGCATATGAAGTATTTTTTTCGACCTTAAAAGTCCACGTCTTCGATCTGGTTTGAACCCGCGAACTTGAGTACATCAGCCCGATACACTAACAGTTACACCATCAAAGACACCTTCCCTACGTAGGTAGTCTTCTTATACGTGGCAAAACTCGGGCCACCAGACTTGCTCTTCCTTCTGACCACGCAAATGTCGCTACACTTCTTTCACCATGTAGCGGAGAAAGAAGGCATTATCTTGAGGGATGATACAGGCGATTTCAATTTAGCTCATAGGCTTCTTTTAGGATTGAGAATCTTCTACATGAAGGAAATCTACTACATGGTGCATCCGGCTTTACTTTCTCTCCAAGGAAAGAAGAACAAAAGTCCGTTAACCGTTATGCGCGACCGTTAACCAGTACGCTAACCGTTATATTACGGCCGCAGGCCGTCACGTGGAAGGGAGCGTACCATCGCGATAGTGTGTCCCGGGTCGCAGCACCGTGTCTCGCGCCGTTCCGTCCACTGTGCTCCGCCGGCGGCGGTGGCGGTGGCAACAGCCGCGCGCAGCAGTTGCGGCGCGGGCGAGTCGTGCGGGTGGCGTGCAAATGCACGCGCCGGCGGCCGCAGGCCGTCACGTGGAAGGGAGCGTCGACGGGCGACGGGCGACGGGCGACGAAGGCCGGAGGCACAGCCGGCCGTGCGGCGGCGACAAAGCGCCCTGCCACCGCCTTGTCAGACGAACGCTGCGAAACGACGTGGCCGGCGGATGACATAAAAACCGACTAATCTAATAATCCCATAGCTATTGTTGCTTAATGTTACTATTTATGTCACTTAAGTCATTATTATGTTAAAATAATTTCATGTGTAGAAGTATGGCAAGATGAAAAGTGTTTTCTGCAGCAATGTATTGAGTGTAAAATATATTGCACAATTTCAAAAATGTATTTGTTTTGTCACATTAACTTGTATATAAATTTATAATTTGTTAACAACAGTTTTATAATAGAAATATTTGTCATTTTTATCAGTGATTTTTATTTTGTATTTATCATTAGAAATAGTATTTAGTGCAAGAAAACCCAAACTGAGAGTTTGCAATATGGTGAACAAAAGGAAGCTTGCGTAAACTATTCTCGGTGATCGAAAAGATTCGGAAAAAATAATTAATCTTCTTTTCTCTTTCATGAATATTTTGATATGGACCTTCTCAAAACTCTTCTATTCTTTTTTTAGGTATGTAACATACCTGTAAATATTATTTGTTAATAGTTTTTTATTTATTTATTTATTACCAAAACCAAATGGAATTAGCCAAAAAAATACACCTTAAGTAGTTATTGAACATGTTGATACCTGTTATATGGTGAGCAAAAATATCAGTGTTTTCTCTGAACCTTATTATTGATAGCATAACTTATCAATCGCGTAGCCTTAATCAGAGCTAGTTTGTTTTGTTTCCAGTTCACTGACTCAATGAGCACCTCATTCTTTGTATAATAGAAATTCTAAACATAAACAAAAACAATAATATTAATAATAATAATAAAGCTAATAATAGTAATAAATAATAATAATAATAATAATAATAATAATAATGAAGAAGACAGAATATTTACTGAAAACAATAAACAGTACCTACGCGATAACAAATGTACACTACACGAAAGCCGCATATCGTCTTTGGAATCCATGTTGGTAGAGTACCAAGCTACTCTAATGCAACTTTCCGTTTTGAAATGTTAGGCCTGAATAGTTGCCACTCGCCGGCCGCCGCTGCTCTGCCTACCTCCCGCGCGGGGCTGGGGGGGGGGAGTTCGGGCCGGAGAGGCCGGGTGAGCCGGTGTACCGCCCGAGGCGTTCGCGGCGCCATGTCGGCCACCGCCCCCCCCTCATCACCAAAACCCCGGCGCTTGCCCCATCCTCCCCCTGCGTGCTCATCGCCCCAGGCTACCCCATCCCCCGGCCACGCACCGGTCCACGCGGATGGCATGGGCGGGAGCGGCCGGGCCACAGGCAGGTGGAATTGGGCAGGGAAGGTATAGAGAGAGAGAGAGAGAGAGAGAGAGAAGGGTCGTGGAAAATGAGAATATGAGTGGTATGAGTGAAGAACTGAAAGAGCTAAAGAGATGGTAAAAAGTGGCGAGGCAACGAAATAAAAGGTTATGCAACCGAGAAAACAGAAATATGCAAAAGTCGTGGTAAATGCTGATTTAGTATACGTAACATCGGGTTTTAAAGGTATATTCTTTTCCAGTTCAGTTAGGTTATCAATTAGGTACCGTAAACAATAATATACATATTATAAAGTATATGTTTCAGTGAAGTCGTAGGCTTCCGCGGCCAGAGTCATGTAAATGATCTTGGCTGTCCAGGTTACGCCGCGTCGAAGGCTGTGTTGCCGACGTTTCGACCATCTTATCGTGGTCTTCCTCAGGGCTGTTGTGCGCAGGTGTGGTAGGCGCTCGGGAATATATAGTAGTGGGGGCCGATGTGATTGTCTGGAGCAGCCGGCCAATCGGGAGGCCGGCGCTCAAAGGTGGGAGTGGAACAAAGACTAAATTACAGAAATTTTCAAGATTGCACGTACTGCTGACTCATGCTAAGATCACGGTTTCAGCGGCTTAAGTAACTCGATGTCCGTGGATGTAAACGTAGTGGTGAGCAAGGGGCAAATTGCTAGAGTGAAGAAGAAAGAAAGAAAGAAAGAACATGAGTGGGATGCGATGAAGAATTGCGAGAATAAACGAGATGGCGAATGAGAATGACAAGGAAAAGCAAAAGACCTCGACAAAATCCACTTATCACGAATATGTGGGAAAGTGTTTAGATTATTAGATAAGAAAATCTGACACGCCATACCTATTAATTCAAAATGTGCAAGGCGTCTGAAATCAGTGGGCCTGGCATACCACATTATTAGAAACTAGAAACTTAATTAATTATATTAATAAACATGTATTAAAAAATACATTATGGATAGTTCATGTAATGTGACCCACAAACGTGACTTTTAGATCAGAAAGCTATTATTGTTCATTAGTACCGTAACTTATGAATATTTCAACGTTTTCAAATACATGCTTATCCACACTTTAACATTCCAAATCCTCACATTTGGTATAACATTGAAAAGAAAACTATTATTAGGCCTCTGCCTGGAATAACTTGTGTCCCTGGTGTAAATCTCGCCTTGCGTCTACAGTCCATTTTTTTTACAAAAAATATTTGTTTTCCGAGTTTACGTTGACTGAACTGGTGGAATAGTGCTGCAAAACTGCGACTCTGAAGAAAAATGACGCCACGCTCCAAACAAAGGGACAATCAAAACGATGGTACCTAGTGATCATTTCGAAGCGGTCAGAGGAATAAAGCTTTAAGGGCCGTATTTATAAACCTCATCCAGGGGCCTGCCCGGTCTAGAAGGCTGCCAGTGTTTGATTTTGCGATATATGACCGGCCCCCAGTCAATTCCAGTCACCTCTTGTCCTCCTAGCAAGCCCCCACATGGCAGGCCTCTAAGAGCTCTGCTGGGAGAGCTTTACAAATACAACCCTTAGGGTGAAGTGAAACATGTTGACATTTCTATTTACATTTTCTATTTACACAAGTTTTAAATTGCTGGTTTAAGTTACAATTAAACATGAATAGCCACACTGGTAGGGGGACAGAGAATTTATACCTAGCATTTATCTGTTACCGACACGCGATGACGCAAACATTTATTTTATTATTTTACTTCCGTGACTTCTCCCACCAACCAAAAATAATCTCACGTACCTCCGTCCGGCACTAGTGCCTCTGATTGGAAAGCCTAAAGTTCGAGACCCGACGGTGGCATGATTTTCGACAGTAGTTTGTCAGCTAAGTCGATTTCAGCGGCTGTATGGAGAAGTATTCTAAAGGCAGGCTGCTCAGATCGGTAGTTTCCCGTGGATTCCTCAATCAATATGAGGCGAATTCCTGAGCACTAGCATAACAAACAGGTCATGAGCGGCGCGCGATCTATCATTCCTCTTTCGGGTTCCCATTCTCACTCTTTAATTACTCACAGGTAAATTCATGCACTACGGTACTCATCTTACCGGCAGACAGTCGGAAGTTTTGAGCTTGTCCCCACTGGGGCCGAACTACGTTGTTGGGCGATAATTGGTAGGGTCTTTGCAAACCGACGTAAATCGGTACCGGATCTCGTCAGCCGGAGAATGAAAGTCATCGGCACTTCCTGCGATAAAACCAGGCACATTTCCGGAACTAATAACCTTGGGCGGACGGAACTAATAACCCCGCCCGGAATCACTCATCGATCAATGACACTGACGAGTTATTTAAAAATTCATTCGCTTCTGGAGAGGAAGGGATGTATTGATTTCCTTTTGGGGGCGATTCTTTGTCAACAAGGTTGGCCCGTGCGCCAAGAGCGCGGCCGTCCGCGCGTCACTCGCATTCCTACCGCCCACCTGCGCCGCCGCCACTACCTCCGCCGCCGCCCCCGCCCCCGCCTCGGCCCCCGCCTCCGCCTCCACCTCCGCCTCCGCCCCCGCCTCTGCCCGCCGCCGCCCGCCTCCGCGCCTGCCCCCGCATCCGCCCCGCCTCCGCCCCCGCCTCCGCCGCTGCCTCCGCCCCGCCTCCACCGCCGCCCCTGCCTCCGCCCCGCCTCCGCCGCTGCCTCCGCCCCCGCCTCCACCGCCGCCCCTGTCAGTCGCCAAACGGCTGGGCGGGCGGGCGTGTGGGGGTGGGCGTGTGGGTTGCTCGTGCCGCCCGCGGCGATCAGCGAAAGCTTTCAGGGTCTGCGCGCGCCGCGGGCGGCCTGTGGACCCCTTCTGCTCGTGCGCTCCCACCGGACGGAGTCGCCCCGCCCACGCCCTTCTCAACGGCCCCCGTGGACGCCCTCCTCAATGCTTGTTTCCCTTCGCCTGTGTTCAGAGCCCTCCCGCCCTCGGGTCTTCATCGCACCGCCCCTGAGCCGGCGCTACAATCGCGCCGCCCCTCCCAACGCGCCGCCCCCTACACGCGCCCACCCCTAAACGCCCCGCCCCCTAAACGCGCCCACCCCTAAACGCCCCGCCCCCTAAACGCGCCCACCCCTAAACGCCCCGCCCCCTAAACGCGCCCACCCCTAAACGCCCCGCCCCCTAAACGCCCCGCCCCCTAAACGCACCCACCCCTAAACGCCCCGCCCCTAAACGCGCCCACCCCTAAACGCCCCGCCCCTAAACGCACCCACCCCTAAACGCCCCGCCCCTAAACGCGCCCACCCTAAACGCCCCGCCCCATAAACGCACCGCCCCTAAACGCCCGCCCCTAAACGCCCCGCCCCTAAACGCCCCGCCCCTAAACGCCCCGCCCCAGCGCCGCCCCCCCCCTTCCCCGCGTGCGCACCACGACACTTCCTGACCTACCTCCAATTTCGTCTCCTCTTCGCTTCGCTTTCCACCTGCCTGCTACCCCTCCTTTCACCTCTTTTTACTCCTAATTGTCCCCTTCCAACAAACCCTCTTCTCATTTTTTACTGCCTCTCTACTACAACCACCGTTCCGCTCCTCAACATGGTTCTTCCTCTCTTCAGGGTTGCAATCGTCATCACGGTTTCACACTTTGTCATTTCCATTCCCCGCCTATCGATTAATAATTCTGACGCGTGATTCGAAAACCGTCGATAGCAACAATGTGTGAATGGAGGATTGGAATAACAGGAAATGGAAGTTCCATCTCCTGTAATACAATAAACTGGAAGCCTCTCATGAGTTCCTGCAACTAACCTAACCTCAATTTTGAAACATTGCTTGTAACCTTCCCTTCGCTCTATCTGCCCCATTATGAATACTCTACACTTTCAATTTTTCCATCTCCTTACACACTACTATTACCCAAAGTCTGTACATCCTCTCCAACGTTACAAATATCTTCTCTCCTGCTGCTCCAACAACCCGGCACTTTTTGCCCTGCTCATTGGCTTCGCTCTTTCCCGGCCTCCCATTCTCTCGTCATCCTCAGAAGGGTCTCTCATGCAACCTCGGGGCGATACAAGTCCAGCAACTGTTCCAGTATGCCCCCTGCCACGCCACCGGCTTTGCTCCTTCCGCCTCCGCCACAACTGCAAACCTTGAGGCACACCTCGCTTTCGAGCCCCCTCCGACGTCGCCTCATGTCCACTCCCTCTCCGTAAACTAAAAGCTGCCAGAATTAGAACAGTCACTCACAAACCTTCTTTTGGTCTTCCTGAATATTATATAAATAGACTCTCGAAAAAACTAAATCAAGAGAAAGGATCGAAGAAGGATATTTAATTGCACAATTATAAAACCATGCAGGAATAACGTGACTGAGAAATGATATTGAGATATCTGAAAACGACTAAACCATAAAAGTAGAGGGTAGTTTTCGTGTGTGGTTAGTCTTTGGATTTGTTTTGGTTGCTCCTATGTCGACCACGGAACTATAAAACGTCCATCCACCTTACGACAGAACGGTCCGGCTTCCTTTTCTACATCATCTCTCCCGGACCATCTCACCCATAATTATTACTACGGACTTTCCTTAAAATTTTGACTCCGCCAAACGGCCCTCTCGAGCCTGGACTCAGTTCTAAGCGTCTACGGCACTTGGCCGTTCTTTATTCGTTCTGCTATGGCTTCCCCACTGACAAGCTATCTGTATTCATTAATGTTGTGTGTATAATACATGTTTGTCTATTACCCAACATAGTGTAGCGTCATACACTTCACTCCCTGCTCCTTAGTTGCAAGGTATGGGGATGAGGGAGCCAAATATAGGCTCCCGAACAAAGGCCACCCCTCACAGAAATCCCAGAGGGTAAGGCGCTGGTTCGTAGACGCCGGGCACAAAATGCGGCGTCGGGGGCACTCGCTTCAAGACGAGTGCGCGGGGGGCAGATGACGTAGGAGGTCATGTGACTCGGGCCTATATTAAAGTGCGTCGCAGGACCCTTCGGGGGCAATGTTTCTGGTTTCCTCGCCGCAAAACACCAAAACCCTGCCAAGTCTGGCGCGGAAGTGCTGAAGGCACGAGTGGGTGTTTGAGGTTCGGACACGGTGAAGTATGCCTTATACTTCAGGGCAGATGGTCTGCCGAGGCACATGAGGTGCCCAGTTGCGAATCGGCCGAGTTGGCTACTCGCAGGCGCGGCCGCAAGGCGCGTGGTGGGAGAGGGGGGCTGCGGCTGGTAGCTCCGACAAACGCCTTAGAGTGAGGTTTTAGTTCCTGTACATAATTTATTGTAAATAAATTGTAAATACTCACTCGTGTCTGTTTCTTTGTGGCGTATGTCCCTACCCACGACGTTACAATTGGTTCATTTTCACAATACACAACAAAAATAATAACAGTGATAACAATCATACTAAAAATAAATAAATACTTCATAACTTCAAGGGACCTATTATCACAACTAGCTTTCTGCAAAAGTAATACCTACATAATTTATCTGAATTTATATATTGTTTGATTTTTTAAGATAAATCACTACCTGCGATACTGCCAAGTGTTGGTTAGTTGAATGGTTTTTATATTTTTTAAATTTTCAACAAATAAAGAGCATTAACACTCTCTCCACATCAAGTAGATATTTTGTTTTCTATACTTTTCATGTTTTTGACTTAATGACGTACAGAACAAAAAATATAAATAATACATAATGCACCAGCACTCCCCACTACGGACAATATGACAATGACTAAAAACACAAACATTTGCATTTTTCAGTGAAAATAGAAAATTATACTGGAAGTAGGACTTTTCCTAATTTCTGTATCTAACAAAACCAAGCAGAACTTTCACATGATCGGATGCCTCATAGACTTTTTCAATTTCTGCGCATTTTGGAAATGAGTAATATAGTAGATAACCTAGCATTCTACAGGTTAAGTCTCGGTTTTAATTGGACGAAATTCCTGGCAAGAATACACTTCAATGAATAAGAATATAAAAAATAAAAAGTCGGCAGAAGAGTGAACACTCGTGAGGAGATTTTGTAAACGAAACCAATAAATCACTCACGATATCTTTTGAAGTATGAACTTACCATTTGAGTAGATGTGTCCAGGAAGATTAAATATCTAGAAATGTTGATGATGACAGCAACTTACCTGGAAAGAAATGAAGAATATAGCATTAGCGTGTGGTAATAAATTCGAAATAAAATGAATTTTTAAAAAAATATTAAGAAGATATTTTGCGGCAAGTAATGTAAAATAAATAAGAATTACAAATAATTTATGCATGTAAGTGAAAAAAAATCAATCATAATACATGTAATAATAATAATAATAATAATAATAATAATAATAATAATAATAATAATAATAATAATAAATAAATATAAAAAAATTTAAGTGTTCAATTCAATTTAAGTGTTAATCAACAAATTAAAGTTCTCTTATTAAGATAAGTCATAATTGAAAAGAGGTTAAATAACAAATTAGATACGAGGGGTCAAAGCACTATGTTGGCTATATAAACCCTCCTTCCGGGGTCTCTCATTCGCAATATTGTCGGCAGCAAATAGGTCATTCCACGGCAGCAAATAGGACGTTCCTTGGAAGTGGAATAAACAGCTGTCTAGTTGTCTCGCACCGCCATGAAATCCACCGGACGCTCCACACTGGTTCAATGAGGCCAAAAACCTGGCCATAGTGACAAAATTCAAAGAGGGCAGTCGGTTGGTTAGTGATTCCGAGCGCGTCAACACCTTAAGGCATTAGTCTTGTAAGTTTAGTGCATATTTCTTCCTCGGGAGATGGCGGTGATCTTCCCCTGGATGGTGAGATCTGGCGCCGACCTACCGTCGGCTATCGGGGTTTCCCTCTCCCACCAGCGTGGCACATACCCAGCCGGGACCAGCTCTAAGGTCCCGACCGGTCTTCCTGAATATGTGATAGTGTAGTGCATGTTTGTAAGTGTGTGTGTGTAAGGGGAGAGGACGGTACAAGGAAGAGGAAGGAAATAACGCGCGCGGTCCGTGGCCCGTTTGTTGCGGTACTGCTCCTGCATTTGCCTGGTGCTGATCGGCGAAACCACGGAAAACTACCGATCAGAGCAGCACGGCGATAGAATTCTCCTCCAGAGAGCAACTGAATTCGACCTAGCTGAAGAGCTAGTGACGAAAATCCTGTCGCCGTCAGGACTCGAACCTAGGACCTCCCAGTGAGAGGCGCTGCAGTGACATCAGTTGATGCACTAAGCTACCACTCCCGGAGTGCGTTAGTAATTCCAACTTATCAAATCTCGTTCGAAAGACATTGGTGAACTCTACTTCAGCTTCAGAAAGTTGTTTATATCATTTTTGTCTTCCTCACGGTCTCCTGAAGTTTGTTGTTCGAAGCACTCTAATTCATTGATTCTTGTCAACGATATTTGTGAAATGAAAAAAAAGTGTTTAAATTTGTTCATGGATTCTTTTTGTATTTCTTAATAGAAAACACTTTTGACTGTAGTTTAGTATATTTTTAAGAAACAATGTCTAATAATTTTGTCTAACATGGCTGAATTCTAACCTATGGAGCGTAACAATATTAGTCATGCATATTGTTGATCATGCATTTTTTGTCCTGCAAGTTCCTGCATCAATCATCTTTTTTGTTTATCAAGTTGTATGCCCTTAATCAGAATAACACACGTTTAGCTGCACGTATCTGAACCTTTTTGTTGCATAGCCACTTTACTGCAATGCTACATAGTAAGATTTAAAACTAGATATCCCGTCATTACCTTCGACGCCACAAGGAATATTTTTTCTGTATATTTTTTTCGATTTATCCTTCAGATAATTACTTTTGATAAGAACATTACTGATATAAATTTTTGGAATGACAACCATATTATCCCGACGAGAACCATTGTATCCATATTCCTACACATGTCGGGTTCATTTGTATGACTCATCTATCCTAGCCATTTTGAATTTTGGAATTTCTTAATAATATTCGAAATCGGTGATGTCCAGAACTCCATACGTATAGTTTTATTCATTTTTGATTATAAATAAGAACCACCATTTTGAAGCTGCATTTTGAATTTTGAAATTAGATTATGATATTCAAGTTTAGCGACCTCAAACACCCATTGATACCCATTTTTACGCAAATCCACTAGCATTTACAATTACGACCAGGTTTTAGGCCCGACTGAACCAGTGTGCGCTCCCCAGAAGCGCGGCATTGAGAAATCCACACATCCACCGCCCCCTGAGTTTCTCGCAGGTTCCCGCCTCGCCCCGCCGCTTCCCGGCGCCGCGCCGCAGCTGTCACTCATTCGCGGAGATCAAAAGCTTTGGGCGTCACGTACGAACCCGGAGGCTGACGGTTGAGAGGCTGTCGATGCTGACGCCCACCCGGACGGCTGCTGGTTGATATGCTGACCGTCCGTTGCCGAGGGAGACTGACACGCCTTAAAAGTGTGTGTGTGTGTGAGCACGCGCACACGTGTGTTTCTCGTGTATATGTGTGTGTGTGTGTATGTATGTATGTATGTATGTATGTATTCTCTCTCTCTCTCTCTATATATATATATATATATATATATATATATATATATATATATATATATATATATATCACATATATGTAAGTGTGTTTATGTAACTGCGCCGTTTGCGCAGGTTTGCGAGCGGGTCATCAGAATAACTTAGATTTCTACGCCTTAAACTTATTGGATCTGCATATACACTATAATTACAATATAATATAGTTATTAACGTCATTAAGTCGATACAGCGCAAATAACAGAAGCATGAAGTACGTAATGCGAGTCATTCACCCTCCTAGGCTTATTTGCGACACCCGCCGGTCGTCGTTCAATATTTTTGGTTATAAGAACCTTCTCGTAAGATGCATAAAAATTGCGTTCATCTTTAGTAATAAATCATTTGTTTTGATTGTTCTTTACAGATAGTTAAAGACAGTTAAATCTTTGGCGCTTTCATAACTAGAATATTGTTCAGAAGAATTAATTTCACAATTCTGCTTTTTTTCAGAGTTCATTAATCGAATTCGGCGTCCTATAAAACGAAATTATTTTACTACTTTCAAATAACTTTTGAAGGCCAGCTACGCGTGCCATAACAACGTTAAATATGATCAAACACAGTCCACATAATAAACACTACCGTTGTACTTCTATATATTAGAGAATCAGAGAAATAAATAATATTTGTAATTTTTCTATTAGATTTAATTGCATAAATGTACTTTTCTACAAATCGCGGCATAGCATACATAAACACACATCTACGTATATAACAACTGCCAAAGATTAGGCTTAATCCCTTATAAATGGAAACAAGCCATTGATCATCCATATATCAAGTCATTTGTTCCAACCATATATTCAAGTCATGCAAATTCATTACTTCCCGACATTTTCGTTTCAGACCAAACCACTCACCGCCATCCGAATTCTCACGATTTCGGAATATATAGCTCATGCCTTTCATTGTAAACAATTTCTTATTGCTGCTTTCTTGGTCTTTGCTCAAGCATTCGACCATGTATGCCAGCAGGCTAGCGTCATTCATATTCGGCCGCGTGATCGTTCCCAACTTCCGTCATCGTTCCAACTCCCGTCATCGTTCCCAACTCCCGTCATCGTTCCCAACCCCCGTCATCGTTCCCAACTCCCGTCATCGTTCCCAACCCCCGTCATCGTTCCCAACTCCCGTCATCGTTCCCAACTCCCGTCATCGTTCCCAACTCCCGTCATCGTTCACAACTCCCGTCATCGTTCACAACTCCCGTCACGTTCCCAACCCCGTCATCGTTCCCAACTCCCGTCATCGTTCCAACCCCCGTCATCGTTTCCAACTCCGGTCATCGTTTCCGCTTCCGCCTCCACCTTCGCCCATGTGTTCGTCCCAGGCCTGCGATTCCGCTATCAGTTTCCCAATGAGATCAATGCCCCCGTCGCAGCGGTTCTGTCACAACACGCGAGAAAGTACGTGCTGTTTTAGCACCACCAGTTTTCTCGTGTATTAAGAACTCTTACATTTTGTTTCTCTGAGATTCTTTTCATTTACTTTTATTCTGTCGAAACCTTTTTCTCAGAAATATTTTCTGAATTTATTAAAACTTCTTCCGTGATTTCTCTAATTTTATTCAATTTATTTGAGCTCATCTTTATTTCAGTTATTTAACGGACGCAATCAATGCAGATTATTTCATTCTACTAATATGCTAACAAAATGTAATATTTTATTAGCATCTTTTGTCTGCATATTCATTTTTATTCTTCCGTATCCTATTTTTTCTTCATGTCTAAGAATCGTTCTTTCTCAATTCTATTAATTGATTTCATTGACATTAAAATTATTGTTTTTTTATTTAGTGCCAGCCAATTCACTCTTTCCTATTTTAATGCTTGCGTTTCACTGAACTTTAATTGGATTAAGTGGCTCAGCAGAAGAGAGCACAAACGAAGAAGGAACAAATGTCAACAACCAGATTTGAAATCACCTCTATTTACCGATTGTATCCGTATGTCCCTTGCTGTGCTAATGACTGAAAATTATGGGTATATTCATAAATAATGCTACATTTTGAATATTTCCTTAGTGTTCGAAGAATTCAAATTTCCGTCAACTTCGTCACCTTCGAAGACAAATACGAAAGATCAATTTACACTAGGTGGGTTAAAAAAGAGACAAAATTCATCGATAAAAGAGAAGCGACCAAGTTTCACAAACAACAGGAGAAGAAATGAGAAATTGAAGTAATGTAATTGGATATTAAGTAAGAGTTTAAAATAACACTGAAAGTTTTTGTTTGAAATGGATGATTTAGGTGACGCATCAGTTTCATTAATAAGTAATAAATTCCGTCGAAATATTCTGACAAATGAAGAAGAGATGGTGACCGTATTTTAATACACATACATCCGCAATAGTCAGAAACTAATTTTAGTATTTCTGTCCTAGATTTCTGACACCAATTGCTACATTTAATTAACTAATTGATTGATTAGTGATTCTGGGTGGGACAAATGCTGTCATTAGTCACAAAAGTGTAGTCCATGTTTTTATCGCGGGAGGAGGCTGTGATCTTTCCCCGGCTGGCTAGCAAGATCCAGCACAGACTTACATCGGCTTGCGTGGTGTTCCTCAAACAGATTCTCTCATCAGCGTGGCACCGCCCACAGTCTAGACAAACCACCAAACCTCCCGACTGATCTACAAACAAGTATGATAGTGTAATGTATGTACTACGTGTAGGTGAGTGAAAGTAAGGTGTAGATGGGACAAGGACGAGGAAGGAAATATCGCGCGTACTTCGTGGCAATTTTGTAACGGTATTGAATCGGCACCTAAATAATACCTTAATTAATAAAATTAACCTAAATCTGCCGTCATTTGCTCAAGATTCCATTTCTTGAATTTTAATTGATCTGATGAAATCATTTAATGTTAATTTGTCAGAGACGCTAATATAGCGAGTTTTCTGAAATTAGAAGAGGGCTTGTATTTACAAATACTATTATTAATGTATCGTAGAGATGTATGTAAAATCAATGTGGAGCAATCGACTGACACATGTGACCTTTCGTAAAAAAATTTCAATGATTGCAATTCTACGTGGTGCATTACGTTTTTAAGGTAAAGTGATCGTAGGTACTTGGCGTGTTTACGTATGACATTCAAGTGTCGTACGTAAATACTTGGCGTATTTACGTACAACATTCATGTACAGATGTTAGTGAAGATAAAACATTTGCATTAAATTTTCAGAAAAAATATAGCACTCTGCGTTCACAATGAATAATGGTTGTATAGTTCCAGAGTGTGTAAACCTGCCTCACTTCATAGTCTTCGAAATGTCGTAGTGAACATGAAACAATGTTTTGGTTATTTTATGCTTTTTTTGTAGTGAACTATACAGCTTTTCTAACTCCTCTACAGACACGTTCCACATATATTCTGCGTGCATCCTTGCTGCTGAAAATTCAAGTTTGTCGCAACTTTGGAAGCCATTTCTCAACTATATTGATTTACATGGCTTCGATAACTTCATTCAATTGTCTGAATTTAAATACTACGATTCACATATTTTTAAAGGCGAGTCATTGAGGAAACGTTCCGATACTTCGCGCATCTCAGAAAATTAATTCTCTAACTATGGAAGACTTTTTTGTTGCTATTTGTACAAAATGTTCTGGCATATCTAGTCAAAACATACAAGTAGTTATAAAATATTTACATTCAAAGGACTACAGAACAAGCAACCATATGAATGTACACGCCTTTAAAGAGGTTCGTTAAATTCACTCAGATGTAATGATTCCTAAGATGAAATTAATATTAAGTAATATTAAGTAAATAAAGAAAGCCCGAACGTAGTACGATATTTTAAAAATCATTATAAATACATCGCTATATGTGACTTTATGTCAGTACATACGAGACTTGCATTACAACGGTTGTGGTGAAGTCACCAAAGACCACAAATGTAATCAATATAATATTGACTTTAATACTTGCTGCACAGTACACAGTATAATGATGATGACTATCATTATCATGGTAATATTCTCTTTCATCTCATTTGGTCCTTCGTCAAATTCTACCTTCATTACATACAATGGACGTGCATAATAATGGTAAAACGACATTTTTAAAAGTGATTACGGTCAGTTCAACATATTCGAAGATAAAAAAACAAAACTGCTAAAGATTCTGATGATTATTATGTAATGAAAATCAAGTAGGGTTACTTCTGGTCGAGACTGATTGTGCTTAAATACAATAATTTATTTCATTATGTATTGTAATAATTGTACGTTGGACGAAGTTCTTGCTTTCAATATTTATAGCAACCTCCCCATTGCTTCGTAAAATATGCGTTTATATCTGGGAAACCTCTGTTAAAAAAATGCGAAAAAGTAAAACTTATGGTTCAATATTCAATGTTCAATGTTTTCAAAGCGAAGCCAAATTGGAACTCGTAACCCTTCATTTCGAGAATTTACCGAGCAATCACCCTAACGATTTCAGTTACAGAGGTCATCTGGAAACCAGTTGGAAACCGATCTCCGAGGGGTTTGTGAGTTACAATTGAGACGCTTATTTTTTATTTTTAAAACCCCGTAAGATATACTCTTTTGTATTTTCGCAAAAAAAATAGAAGCTGGAGGATAGATTTATCGATCCATTGGTAAATCCTGTGTATTAGATTAATAAAATGGCCCAGAGGACACGGCATAGTTTTGGTTTGGTTTTGAAACTCTGTAAATCATTAACTTACGGGGTATATATGTTAGTGTGTATATATCTGTCATATATGAGTGTCAATCTATCACACTCATAGTACATTAAAGAAGATATAAATAATCTCTCTTCTTGCTCTCTCTCTCTCCTCTCTCTCTCTCTCTCTCTCTATATATATATATATATATATATATATATAGTTATATATATATAGTTATATATATATAGATGCACATTTTCATTTCACATGAAAGAGATGTTCGATACTGAAATATCCACATGTACTATCATAGAAACACGTATTTCAAGCATTTGTTTCTGTCATATGAATCATCTTTGATGTAGATGCACATTTTCATTTCACATAATAATGTAATAAATGTCAAATTATAAACTGAACCTGCAATGCGTATTTATTTACAAGTTTAGATAAAAAACTCCTCATTAGTTTTTTTAAATTCCGTAAGTCAAATACGTTTAAATAAGTTCAGTGACTATTGTACAATTACACAAGTAAATTACATGTCCCCAAGGCATTCTTAATCAACATTTATCCATTAGAAATAAAAAAACAAGAAAAACTCTCTATGTACATAATTATTAAATTCTTCTTGTTTTCCCACAACGTTATAATTCCTGACTAGCGGGGTTTTAGAAATAACAGATTCAATTTTGCGTAAAGAGAATTTTCCTTCATCACCGCTTCCACGCAAGAGAAAACTACCATTAATCACGTTATTATATTTTATTGCGACATACATTGACGGATGTTTGTTCTTCTCTGCTTCTTTCCCAGTCCGTATCAGAAGGGATGGATTTGAATGAAATATAACGCTTTGACTGTGGCCCTTCGTCCAGGAAGCTCTCCCGACATCGCTTGGAGGTAAACAACTGATCATTGCGGTCGACTTAATAACTCGGATCTCCGCAAGTGCAACGATCTCACTGACGTTCAGTATATCTAGCAAATTGATTTGATTTGATTTTTTCGTGTTTCCGGGCACGTCAACTGCTTTGGTCATTAGTCCCATTAGTCTAGTGCATGTTTTTCTCTCGGGATATGCGCGGTGATCTTTCCTGCTAGATGGCAGATCCGACGCCAACCTACCGTCGGCTAGTGGGGTTTCCCCCGAACCACGACTCTCCCACCAGCGGGACACCGCCCCAGCCAGGACAATCTCTAAGTTCCCGACCGGTCTCCCGGAATATGTGGTAGTGTAGTGCATGTTAGTGTAAGTGTGTGTGTAAGGGGAGAGGATAGGACAAGGAAGAGGAAGGATAGATCGCGCGTGGTCCGTGGCCCGTTTGTTAGGTACTGCTCCGGCATTCGCCTAGTGTTGATCGGAGAAACCTCGGAAAACTACCGATCAGAGCAGCCGGCCGCTAGAATTCGTCCAGGCAGCGACTGAATTGGACCTAGCTGAAAAGCTAGTGTCGAAAATCTTGCCGCCGTGGGCAGTGGCAACCTAGGACCTCCCAGTCAGAGGCGCTGCACTGACATCAGTTGATGCACTGAGCTACCGCTTCCGGTTCTAGCAAATTAACTACGGCCATCTAACTGAACTGGAACCCGCAACATCCCAATCATCGGTATAAGACATTTACTTATCAAATTGTTGTTGGTTACTTCATAAGTGTTTCAGGTACGTTCTTTTTGCGCTCAACGTCTTGTTGATAATACGAGTACATCGCGTGAAGGAGGCACCAGAAAAGTGTTCATGGCAAGAAGTAAGAATACTACTAATCATTCTAGATTAATGATCTCAAAAGTTGTAATATATATAGGTGTCCACATTATTTGCACTGAATACAGAAGAGAAAGACATAGTGAAGACAATACTATGAATTTCTAATGAGAGATAGGAATCTATACATTTATTTTATTAAATGTTAAAGACAAAAAGAAAAAGTAATTATTTTTAAGTTTTTTGTACCTTCTTTTAAAAAATCTCCAAAAATTTTTAAATTTATTCGTTTATTAAAACCATATAGTGATATTAGTTGTACCAAAAAGACCAAACGTGAATTTGAACTAACGTTTTAGAAACGAGGACTAATATGAAGCATTCAACTGTTTAGAAACGAGGATTTACATAAAGTATTCATTCTACTCCCTGTGATATTCGTATGTAGCAAGCAGATGAAAAGAAAATAAAGTTTCAATCTCTTCAAAATACGTATATCGATTTCAGTAATAAAAAGCTTTAAAAATTGCAAAAATATTATTCGATTTTATCAAGAAAAAGAAGAATTCATTTGATTTTACATGTATTTCATAGCTCGACCTTACGCGAAAACACCTCGGGGACTTGTAAGATTCAATGCGGTGTCGAACGTTGCCGCAAGCCCCGTGGGCCAGTCTTCCCTGCACCGCTGCCCTCAGTGCGCCGCCGTGCCCCGCCCCCTCGCCCGGGGGCCGAGGGCGGCGAGGCGCAGGCCGCTCGCCTGCACTCGCGCTGCGCTACTCGCCCACTTTCTGATCGACACCTCTTTTGCCGCCTGCAAGCCGACGACACGCTCTGCGAGCCGACGACACGCTCTGCGAGACGACGACACGCTCTGCGAGCAGACTACACCATCTGCGAGCCGACGACACGATCTACGAGCCGACGACACCCTCTGCGAGTCGACGACATGATTTGCGAGTCGACGACACGCTCTACAAGACGACGACACGATCTACGATTCGACGACACGATCTACGATTTGACGACACGATCTACGATTCGACAACACGATCTACGATTCGACGACACGATTTACGATTCGACGACACGATTTACGATTCGACGACACGATTTACGATTCGACGACACACTCTACGATTCGACACACTCTACGATTCGACACACTCTACGATTCGACACACTCTACGATTCGACACACTTTCGATTGGTTCTCTCACATCTTTCACTATCACATTCTACACAATGTTGCAGTTGCTTCCCTAACGTGCCTCTCATAATTCCACGATCATGTTAATAATTGATTTCTATTTCTGATTGTTTCATATTTAATTGCCCTTTGACATTTTCCTTTGTTTCACATCACGAGCAACTTTTACGTAACCGAGTCAATCTGTAAACGAGGCGATTCATCATCTGTTTCTTTGCATATAACAACATTTTTCAACTAACGTTGCATCTCCGAGAACCAAGTAACTACGTTTAGATATTCGGCAGGTGTAATCATACCATTACGTCTTCGCTAGAATATATTCGTTCAGTCAACCATTTTTATGCGTCGTCTCGGTTCTGGTTCACTCACTCGCCACGACCACAATGTTTCAAGGGTTCTTAATCTCTCATAGAGAATCATTTCATATTTAATTGTTTTGGTAGTTCTTCCATCCTGAAACGCATGTAAATCAAGACTAAGATTTACTTTCGAAAAAAAAATTAAAACACACATGCAGGGAGCTAAGATGTCCAAAAGTCTGGCTCCAAGAGGGCGATACAAGAAATTACGAAAGTAGATTGTGTACTGGCGAACTACAATAGTATAGGTTTCTGAATAAACGGAACTGGAAAAAGAGGAATTTGAGCTATAATAAGCTGGTTTAAATCTCCAATCTTTTTGCATTAGTTAATTGTAATTTTTTTTGTACTCTTCACCTAAAGATTTTTAATGTAGATTTTTGCGATACCACGGCACGTTCCACCTGAGTGGCGTTTGAGTACCACAGTCTGGGAACTGGCCGCCTCCAACTCGCTCCTTTCACTTCACGGTACCCAACCAGATCGCCCGTTCACGCGCGTTGCAACCAAGCACACCCAGTCACTTTGTTTCATGGGCACTCAAGTTCATACCCCAGAACACAGTTTATACTGTTTAAAGAAACTTTGCTTATGGCGATTGTTGAAAATTTGATTGGCAAACGATTGTGAAATCAAACATTGATATTCAAATGAATGTTATTATGAATTCATTATTATTCGAATGAATGTTATTCACCTGTTTAACACTCAGCATTTGAAGTCCCTGACACATTCAAACTATATAGTGAAGTTTATTCGTTTTATACCATATTTTCTCCTGGTTAAGTAGAGATCCGAACTTTTCTAATTTTAAACTGTTCAATGGAAAATCCTGAGTCTATTGTTTGGCCTTGGTGCGTTATTTCTGATACATCCCGTGCATTGTTCATCTATCGATTCATTAATTATTATTCCTTGTCTGAATTAAATGATCCTTTCAATGAAACGTTTATCAGCTCATTGTTTCATACGTTTCGAAAGCTCGTTCATAAATGCATTTAAAATGTTTCCAAACACTGTTTTCGATAAATACGTAATTTCATAAACAGGCCGTATTCTAATAAAAGAAGAACATAATCATTATGGGTCAGGTTTCCAGGGGAATTTGCTCGCTGTGCTGCTTGATGCCTCCTGCATGTGTTCATTACAGCGTCCACTGTTCGGTTTAAAAACGTCTGTTTTAGTCACTCCGTATCTCTCGGGAGTTTCGATATCCAGTTTTCAGAATAACAGAATTGGTTTTAATTGATAGATCTATCGCCAACTGCTTACGTCATTCTTCCGTAAGTGGAGTGAATGTTTTTTTACCGCGGAATGTGGCGGAGATCCTCCCTTGCTGGATGGTAAGAGCCAGTGCCTACCTACATGGTTGCTTGCGGGGTTTCCCCAACCAGGTATCTCTCACCAGCGGTGGCCTGCCTCAGTAGGAACAAGTTGTAAGCTCCCTACTGGTCTCCCGACATGTGTGACGCTCTAGTGCATGTAAGTGTGTGTGTGTGTGTGTGTGTGTGTGTGTTAGTGTAAATGAGAATAGCACAAAGAATAGGAAGGGAAGATCGCGCGCGGTCGGTGGCCCGTTTGTTTCCAGACCGGCAGAATTCGAACCAGCAACCTGGCTAGTGACAAGTCACCTGTCATTGCCGGGAGTCGACCCCTAGGACTTCCTGTTCAGAGGCAGAGTAGTTACGTCAATTGATGCCCTGAGCCACCTAAGAGTTGGAGTGGCACCAAAAAATATTTAAGAGAAAGACTACTTTTAAGATAAAAATCTTTTAAATTGAAATTATTTAACCTATGTAAATTAAAAGATTTATACTAAAACTAGTTAAAAAGAACCCGGCGTTGCTCGGGCATGAACAGTGGTGTGTAATTTATGAATGATCATTTTCATAATTAAGACTAATCTGTAAAGTTGTTTTGCGTATCAATTGCACCCAATGAATGAGTTTATTCATATTTTCGAAAAATATTAGCAAAAATTAATTTGTCTAAAAATACCAAGAGCAATGCCGGAACATTGACATTATTTACCACTTCAGTTACGGCTTTCTTTCAAATGTTCACACAGGGACATTACATAACCTTATTCAAACCCCAATGAATTTCATAATAATTCTGGACATTGATGAAACCACAAGTAGATCTCAGACATCATTCTCTGGTGGCGTGGAGCTAAACTACTGGCATTGATGCACTCTTGAATCTGTGATGTAAATATAGGCGAAAAATGTCCAGAAAAGTAATTATTTTGAAAATATATTGCTGTTTATGTTTGTAAATCATAGCCTATAGTACTCCAGGCCTTTAATGAATGCTAGTACAAACGTTTCAACGGCATTGGTTCAGTGAATTCAGATATTACCTCGCTGGAAGACAACGCACTTCTGTCTTTATCACAAAAACATCAATGAAAGTAATTTTAATAATTCATTTATATTTGCAGAGGACGAGTCATTTCAGGCATATAAAGCAAAATTATCATTCACCTCATAATAGAACCCTAATGGTACCTTCATCATTTTCTCCTCACAGAAACATCTATTCCAGTAATTTTAATAATTCATTTATTTTTATTTCATGTATACAACATTACACATAATTTTCTTTTGATTTCTTCTTTCAGAAGTTCAGCATTCACATTCCCTTAGTCAAAATCAAAATACGAATAGAACAATGATCGGCCCTTCTCAATTATCCTGCCCACTCTGAAGTTCAGCTTCAAATTCATTGTTTGACACAATTCAAATATTTCAAAATTCTTCCAACAGAACTTGTTTAAAAGCTCCCTGGTTTATTCCCAATGAACATATTCAAATCGAATTACTCATTCTATTAATAAAACAATATTTTCTACTTCTCTCTACTAGGTTTTATTCTTACATATATCATGTACCACCTGCACTCGATTTCCACCTAGGAAAAATATAACCTTCACCAAAACAGAATAAAACCAAAACATTTCTTCCATCCTCCGTAACCTTTCCGTTTAACAACAATGTTCACCAACAGCACATCAATTTAATTTATTTCGTATTATGCATTAGCTACATTTGGTTTCTTCTTTAAGTCTGTAACAAATAAATATTGTATTTCTTAACTTTCTGCCAAACGCCTCATAGGCTAACGCATATGCATATTCAATAGAAAATTATTATGATTTCGTAAATTTTGTTTACTATTTTCCCCTGATTTTTGGTGGAGAAAAGAGTCACAGCAAAACTACAGCTAAGCAAGATTATTAATAAAAATTTGTTTCTAAAAAAATATTCTGATTTCGTAAATTGGGTTTCTTTTGTTTAATATCTTCCCCTGATTTTTTTGGTGGGGAAAAGAGTCACAGCAAAATCCTCACAGGCTAACGCATACGATTATTTAATAAAAAAATTATTCTGATTTCGTAAATTGGGTTTCTTTTGTTTAATATCTTCCCCTGATTTTTTTGGTGGGGAAAAGAGTCACAGCAAAAGCCTCACAGGCTAACGCATACGATTATTCAATAAAATAATTATTCTGATTTCATAAATTGGGTTTCTTTGTTTAATATATTCTTCTGATTCTTTTGGTGGGGAAAAGAGTCACAGCAATATCCTCACAGGCTAACGCATAGATTATTCAATAAAATAATTATTCTGATTTCGTTAATTGGGTTTCTTTTGTTTAATATTTCCCCCTGATTTTTTGGTGGGGGAGAGAATCCTTCAATTAATGCCATCGCCCATCGTTTGATACCCAAAGGGCCTAATAATAGCTGGTCGGCGCGCGGCCCGGAGCGGCGGCCGCGAGTGCCCTCGCGTGGCCGCAAGCGCCGTCTCGTGCGCGGGGGCCGTTAGGCCGCGATGGGCGCCCTTCGATTATTCCCATTCATTTTGTCAGCAACGAGCCCACTTGGCCGTGTTTTTATCTGGCGCGTTTTATTTTTCTTTCCCTCCGCCGTCCCTTCTCCTCCCCACCACCACCGCCGAAAACCACTCCACTCCCTTCCTCTCCACCCGTTGTGTGTCTCCGCTCTGCCCCGCCTCTCCCGTCCTGCCCCGCCCCACCGCGCCCCGCCCTTCCGTGCCTTCCCACCCACCACCGGTACCTGGTCAAGCTCTGCTTTCCTTTCCAGCCTCCTCCCGCCCTTCACCCCCCCTCCTTCCACCCCTCCTCCCTCCACCCTCAACGCTTCCTCCCCCCCCGCCCCCCTCCCCCCACCCCCCCCCCCCCGCGCGTCCAGCAACCTCCCCTTAATCCGTTATTCCACAAACGTCCGCGCCAACCTCGAATGCCTCGCTGTTATTAATCACGATAAAGTCCTCACACAGAGTGGGAAGGTCCGTAATAGGGTAAAGCTCTCTCTATTACTAAATGTATAATTGCGATGTAATTGCCGAATCCATTTCCAGTTAAATAGAATAATTATTTCATAAGCTTATCGCTTCTGAACGAATAAGTTATAAATTAACGTGAAAGCAGCAAACTAGTGAAACTGCCTTTCTTAGTTAACATAATGCACCGTTAATTATACAACATTCATTTGCAGTATTAGGTAAAGTCTCCAATTACGAGGCACCGCTTCTCATTATTGAGTAATAAACCGTAAATTGAAAATTGTTCGTTCAATAACCGAGCAGAAAATTCCGGGGGCGGCTTGGCTTGGCGGGCACGGCAAAGCGAGCGGGGGTGAAGGGAAATGTGGAGTGGCAGGGATGTTGTGGAAGGGGGAGTTGGGGAATGTAGAGACGCAAAGAGTTAAGATGGAGCAATGATAGAGGGGGTTAGAGTGTTGGCTACAAAGAGGTATACCGATTCGATGGGAGTTGGGAAAGATAGTGGGACGATGATGGCACAAAAAAACAATCTGCTGTCGCCGAGATACAACATCTGCACCAGAAACGCAGTCTACTGGGGTTGTGGGTTTGAATCCCGCCAAAGGCATTGATCTTTGCAGTTGTGTTGGTCCGTAAAGTGCATTCACAAACCAGCAAAATGTGTGTATGTGGGTGAATGGGTGATGGCATGAGCATCTGGCATTGTGGTCGTGAGTTGGCTAACAACTATGGGGAACAAACGAGGAACATTTCGGCGCGAAGGTGGAGGTGTCTTGGGCGCTGATACAGCGCACAACAGCGCACACTATACGCGCGCACAGTACAGCGCACAGTATTGCGTGGGTGGCGATGGCATGCGAGGAAAAAAGAAGAGGCAATGGTGATGGATGGCATTAGAAGGAATAAGACGTAATTGGCATTGTGATGAGAGAGACGAAGGGGTGTGTACGGCATGGGCGTGTGTGTCACCATGGGCGTGCGGGTGTGCGCAGGCGTGCGGGTGTTGTTGACCTGTTTTGGTATCAGCGTGGAAGAGTTAGAAATAAGGATTAGTGCAAAGAATATTTATAGACACAGACTTTTGATTGTTGTACTCGTGATCATATGGTAACACAAGTCTTTAATGTGTTAAATATACAACAGCATAGACCGGGGGCGGTACCTCAGTGCATCTGATGTCACTGCAGCGCCTCTGACCAGGACGTCCTAGGATCGAGTCCTGATGGCGGCAGGATTTTCGACTACTAGCTTTATAGCTAGGTCGAATTCACTTGCTCTCTGAAGGAGAATCCTATCGGCCGGCTTCTCTGATCGGTAGTTTTCCGTGGTTTCTCCGATCAACACCAGGCGAATGTTGGTGCAGTACCCTAACAAATGGGCCACGGACCGCGGTCGATCTGTCCTTCCTCTTCCTTGGCCTATCCTCTCCCCTTAAACACATACTCACACTAGCATGTACTACACTACCACATATTCCGGGAGACCGGTCGGAAGCTTAGAGCTTGTCCCGGCTTGGGCGATGCCCCACTGGTGGGAGAGTCCTGGTTAGGGGGAAACCCCACTAGCCGACGGTAGGTTAGCGCCGGATCTCGCCATCCAGCTGGGGAAGATCACCACCATCTCACGAGAAAAAACAACCACTACACTTACGGGACTAATGACTAAAGTCGTTGACGAGCCCGAAAACCCGAACAAATCAATCAAAAGTTACAACAGCCTAGATATGTATTTGTAGCATAGAGGTGCAGTGGCTACTATTTAATACGTGGAATGCACTGATACAATGAATGTGTCTGAATACAAAGTGAAATATACCACGACGTATCGCAGGTGTGAGAGGGCAGTGGCGCCGTGGGTGTAGAGAGGTGAGCGGGCATGAGCACGAGGGCAGCGTGGGCGCAGGCGAGGCCTGGAGCTGGGTCGGGCGCCTGCAAAAACTTCCATTACGCCGGGCGCGGCGGTGCGACGCGGCCCCGGAGGCTACATTGAGCGCGAATGGGTGGAGCGGCGCGAGAACCCGCGGAGAAGAGAAGGGAGAGGAAGGCGACGAGACGGGAAGGGAAGCGAAGGAGCAGGAGGTGACGTGCAGGGGAGGGAGTAGGAAAGGGAGGAGGGCACAGGAAGTTGCGGGATGGAGAGGGGCGGGGAGTGAGCCAGGGTGTGGTGGGGAGGACAATTAGGTGGAGAGGCAAGGTGTGGTGGGTGAAGTGGAGGGACGGGTATGGGGAAGGGGGGGAAGGAAGAAGGGGGGGGGGGGGGGGGTGGATGTGACGGGGGAGGGGTATGTGGGAGACTGATTCGATGGGAAGTGAGATGGGCAAAGTGTGGGAGAGAGTAGCGGGGTGCACAGGTGGTTGATTGATTGATTTATTCGTGTTTCCGAGGGCGTCAACTGTTTTGGTCATTAGTCCCGTTAGTGTAGGGCATGCTTTTTTCTCGTGAGATGGCGCTGATTTTCCCCCGCTGGTTGGCGAGATCCGGCACCGACCTACCGTCGACTAGTGGTGTTTCCCCCTAACCAGGACTCTCCCACCAGCGAGGCACCGCCCCAGCCGGGACAAGCTTTAAGCTCCCGACCGGTCTCCCGGAATATGTGGTAGTGTATTGCATGTTAGTGTAAGTGTGTGTGTAAAGGGAGAGTATAGGTCAAGGACGAGGAAGGAAAGATGGCACGCGGTCCGTGTCCCGTTGGTTAGGGTACTGCTCGGGCATTCGCCTTGTGTTGATCGGAGAAACCACGGAAAACTACCGATCAGATCAGCCGGCCGCTAGAATTCTCCTCCAGACAGCGACAGAATTTGACCTAGCTGAAAAGCTAGTGTCGAAAATCCTGCCACCGTGAGGACTCGAACCTAGGACGGGGTGCTGGCAGGAGAGCGGGGTTTGTGGAGAGAGAGGTGGGTGCGAGGAGGGCGCCTAGTTGGAGGAGTGAGGAGAGGGTGGGGCTGGGAGAGTTGGGACAGAACGGATTGAGGTGGGGCCGGATTGGGTTTCCATCAGAGGGCCGTGTCCGCGGGCACCAGACCGGAGATCGACCCGCCCCTACTCCTTCGCCTGCCCCTCCCATTGGCCGAGGCAGCCAGGCGCAGATTCCCTGCGAATAGTTCGCCCAATCACCACAAAGGAACCGTTTAGCTTCGAGCTTTCGCTTAAACAGACGGAACCCATTAACCTAGTAACATAGTGCAATGTTTATTCGTATTACATCGGTCTAGGCGTGATTGTAAACGTATAATTAACTATTTAGTTACCAGCTCCAAGTCATTCACCTTCAAGCAGTCTTCATTCCATTAGAAGTTTAAATCTAAATCTTGTGTGTTTATCACATTTTACTTATACGAACGTAGATATATTGCTTTTTCTGTCTAGTCGTCTATATTCTACGAAAACATATTATGAAATACATTTTTTAATTAAAACTATGAATAGAGTTTCATTATTTTTGTATTGAGAAATGATGAAGAACAGTAACAGGGTTAAAAATGTATTCAAAGAAATCTCATCTCGTCAAACAAAAGTGTCCGAAGCATCAAACTCTTAGTTGACATGTTATTAAGCAAAATCTTGTTCACGCCCCGTGAAGTTAGACTTTCAAGTCCCGAAGTGAAAATGTACACTATATGTTTCTTATTTCCTGAAAGACGATAGTATTAATGTATTATATTATTTACATGAAATGTGCAAGAAACTGTTTTCAAAAGAACGGATTAATTGGCCGATATGGACAGCGGAGGTCATCGAGATGGAAATAATAATAATAATAATAATAATAATAATAATAATAATAATAATAATAATAACCGCAAATTGTACGCCCGCTTAAAGGAGAAATTACATCAAATCGTAAGAATCGTCAAAATAAAATGAAGACATTACATGTCATTAGGGCTCCTGAAAAACAAAACTTATTCATCTGACTCGAGGAAATATTTCTATTTGAAAGAATGCCAGGTAAACTGAATAATTTACAGAGAACATGCTAGAAGAGATCTGTAACTACTAGTTGAGTGTATTCCAAATTAGAAGAACACATACGCTCTTTTAATCGCTTTTAAAAATTGTTTTGCATGTAACTTCAACATGTTTTAAAACTTCGATTGACTCAGCAATAAACACGTTGTCAGTACTTTATGCTCATTTACTGTAATGTAGTGATCTATAACTTGCATCATCATTACCAGCACCTTTTTCATCATTATCATCTTTAGTATCATCATCTTTACCATTATCGTTATCGTTATCGTCTCCTATATAATTGAAGTAGTATACATACCTTTTGTGGCTCTCACACGCAACCAATATTTATAAACGAGGTCACAAAAAAAGAGAATTTCACGGAGTCGTGACGAATTGCACTTTGACTTTAAAATTGTGAAGGATTTGTTTAAAAACGCATCTATATATTTATGTCAAATACAACCCGCAACACGTGACCGCATTTATGAATCAGTATTGTTAAATAAATCCGGAATGAAGCGTACTAGGTAAAACGTAAAATCTTGAGGTCAAAGGGCTCAAAGAAAAGTTTTTCATACCATTATCTACAGGATGAAATCTTGAACATTCTATTACATTTTTGATGATTGGACGCCTCTCTATTCTACCTCACTGTACAGAGCCTGGAGAACCTGCAACTGTATGTGAAATTGAACTGATTACTTGATATTCTACACAATTGAATTACACGATTGTATCCCTCTGCTAAGTAATAATGTTAAATGAATATAGTATTGACAAGGGTGCACTTTATTATCATCAATTACAAGGAGACATACATAGAACAAGGAACGGAGGATAAGAGGGACTTGAAAAAAATATATATTACAGACTTAATATGGAAATGGAAAAATAGGGAAGATGGTGGGGTTTACCATATAAGAGTTTTTGCACGGGTACGCTAGTTATCTATGTTATCTATAATGTCGAATGCACGCAGACATTGAAAGAAAACGATGCAGTCTCTGGTGATGTGAGAGAAATATATAGATTCATGAGATACCCAGAAATTTGGGGAAAATTAAAAAATAATCGGTTTCAATTTTCATTGAAAATTGAAAATATTTGATTTTGTTATTGAGCATATTCTCTTACTGTGAGTATCGACTCAGTTCATAGAGACCCTGTTTACGAAACAGGCTACTCCATGCGACGGCAAGGCTCCAAGGAAGAGGTGCAGGGCAATAGATATTCGTCATTTACGTGTTGCATTTTGCATATGTTACTGTTCTTGAGCAGTATAAATGTTTTGAAAAATCATTTCATGTAGTCATTTCCGTTGCTTCACGCCACCATTATTTATTATTATTATTATTATTATTATTATTATTATTATTATTATTGATATAAATGAACATTATTAAGCCCTTTACTAAAACGGAAAAATCCCAAATTTCTGAGACGTTTATGGAAATAAGAATGGAGGCTTGTCCATGCCGCGTGCGTTAACGAAGCCGAGTAAGTGGACACCCGCGCTCGCGCGCATCTGCTCCGGGTCACGTGACCCGCGACGGCGCGGTCCACCGCTCGAGAGCTGCCTCCCGCGCCCCAAGTGTTAGATCATCTGCCCCGGGCTCCTTGTTATTCCGTCGCAGGCCCCTCGCGCAGCGCCGCGCAGCGCTCAATTGCGGCCCGCGAGAAGGGGGGGAAGCAGGAGGAACTCGAAGGGGAGGGGGGGCAGGAAACAGGGGCCAAGGAGGGATGGGCGGGACGCGATGGAGGAAGCTCAGGAGACAGCGTTGGCACGCCGAAATGGGGAGGTGGGGTGGATAGAGGCAGGGTGGATGGAGGTGCGGTGGATGGAGGCGAGGGTAGATGGAGGCGAGAGTAAATGCAGGCGGCGGTGGATGCAGGTGGGGGTGGATGCAGGTGGGGGTGGATGCAGGCGGGGGTGGATGCAGGCGGGGTGTATGCAGGCGAGGAGTGTATGCAGGCATGGGTGGATGCAGGCGGGGGGTATGCAGGTGGTGGTGGATGCAGGCGAGGGTGTATTCAGGCGAGGGTGGATGCAGGCGGGGAGGATGTGGGCGGGAGAATGCAGGTGGGGTGAATGGAGGCGGGGTGGATGCAGGCGGTGGTGGATGGAGGCGGGTTGGATGGAGGCAGGTTGAATGGAGGCGGAAAGGTATAGACGGAGGCGGTATTGGAAAATTGAGGGGATAGAATAGGTGGGGAAAGGGGAAGCAGGGAAAGGGATTGAGGAAATTGAACTGTGAAGCGGATTCGGCAGCAAGGCAGAATGGATAGGATGGAGCGAATCCAACGGAGTCCAGGGGACGCAGGGAAGACACTGGGGACTCTATGTAAAAAATGTCTTGTAGTTCGAGAATGACCGAAATGCTAGGCAAGTTCAACCACGAAACGGAAAGGGCCAGCTGTGAGAAACGAACCAGAACAAAGACGTGTGCAAAGGTTGGGAATGCAGAGATGGCGTAGAGAACCGGCCCGAAAAAGGTGGGTCACAAAGCAGGAGATGCAATCAGCCGGTGTAAGTAACATAAAGGAGAAGTTGAAACGGGAATGTAGATATGCTGATTCAGTTGCAAGGACATATGCGTAGAAAACAGGACAAAACGGGGAAGTGGATGAGAAGGGACGGGAGTATGACAAGGAGGGTGTTTCGGATGAGGGGGCGGGGCAGATCGAGAGTCGGGGCGAGAGAGCGGGGAGATGGGCCGGCCAGACACTCCGAGCAGCACGCGCAGTCGGTCCCTCTGATACGGCCCCCCATTTGCATATTTATACAAGCCATAACAATCGCAGTTAATGCTACGCAATGCGTGTCCGGCCTCAATGGTCCCGGAGTCCGCCCGCGGTGCCACTGGTGGTGGTTCGCGGGCAGTCCCAGGCCCAAACCCCGACCCTGCGCAATTACCTAAAAAAAATATTCATACACTTTTAAATTTGTTTGGATGTGCCAAGCCCTCATTCCGTATGCATTGGCCCCATTCTGACGCATTTCGATTCCACTCGATCAGGTTAAATATTTCAGAAAATATTAGAAAGGAATATAAAAGCTATTTCGAAACTAACGATGGGGAACGAACGTAGCACAAAAAACGCGTAGTTACTGCCCTACAAAGGGCTCTATTACGCCCCGATGGGCGCCTGGGTTAAAAATCGCGCCAAATTATTTATATATTTCCTTTGTCGGGAAATTCATTTCACGACCGCTAGCGCTTTTACAACGTAGGCTGAACGTTGAAATTGGCGGGCGCTCGCCGAATTTTATAGTGTCGGAGGTCAAAGAGCGACCCAACCCGGGGATTGGCTAATGTCGTTCGTTTCACAGCGAAAGCAGGGTTAGTGAGGGAAACAGTATTTTTAAAAACGCTTGGGAAAGAATTTTTGGTGGTTTGCATGTTGAATTTGAAACGAGGAAATCTGCTGTTGCAGATTTTTTTTATCTACTGAATGGTAATTTTATAGAGGAGAATGTAATTGATGAAAATTAATTTCTAACGAAATATGATTTTCTTTTGACAAGTGATTACTTCAGATTTGAAAACGGTAGATACTTGAGGAAAGCAGGGAATGAACGATAACGTTACATACTTCCTATTTATATTCTGATTAAACAAAATAAAAATCAGTTACTATTTGGGTTTAATAACAACTATTGTTCATATAAGTTTAATGTTCACAGAAGTACTTCCTTGCCAATCAAAAAACTATAAATATTTTATTACTCACAAATTTTGTTTTCTTTAATAAGAAAAAATACTCTCTTTTAGATTCAATAAAATCATTCAAATCTGAACAATCATAATAAACATTACATTTCAGGGGGAAAATCTCAATAGACACTCGCATGACTCATTTTACACAATATTGCCTTCACACAAATATTCTTGTTGCTGGCAGTAACTTTTAAGTTCAGCAACATTCATGAAGAAAATTGATAAGAAACAAATTAATCGAGAAGTTACTTCATTGACTATGGTTTCGTGTACAGAATGATGCGTCAAAGCAGTCCACTGCCTTCTCCAAAAGAGCAAATGATTCTTTTGTTTCTGAGAAACGCTTCGTGACAGCAGAGCAGTTTCGGCAAAATTTTTCTCTTTCTCGAGTGATGGAAAATTGTGCTTAAAATTAGTAGGAAGCGCTTAAGATATTTCTAAATCTGTCGAAGAAAAACTACTTTATTGAAAACTACGAAAATTTGCGAATTTATGGAATGGAGGTGCATATTCAGGCAGTCTCTTATTGAAGCACACGCTGTGATCGTCCCCGTCGTTACGCCGTTAGAAACTGTCAACTCTATTTATTTCCAATATTACAAGAGACACGCTGGTGTTTTTTAACTCGATTTCCAGCTAATATAACATTTGGTATTGGAGGTAACAAAATTACAGAATCATGCGAGAACACACTGTTCGAAGTATTATTTTTTTTCAAAAATCAATTATAATAACATTTTGAATGAGGGCCAATATATATACAAATATTCAAAAAAAATTACACTAACACGGCAGGTATTTCATTAATTAACCTTTTTCAAATTTGAAAATTTGCTTTGCTAATGAAATTAAATTAAACGAAAATCATATTTCTTAATTAAGCAGCAATTAATAGTAATTTTGTGTCTCATATTTTTACATAACAAGTTCATAACAAAACACTGTGAGATTTTAAATTTTAGGGTACGTAATAGGAAGAATTAACTCACATTTTATTCCATAATTACATGTTATTACATTATTAATTTTTTATAATTATACTTATTTAATTATAAATTATTATTTAATTATATACAATTAATTATAATATTAACATATTCTATCACAATTTTTATCCAATATTTATATTTCAAAAGATTGTGTTAGTAAAATTGGCAGAGCAAAAATTACATTAAAAAACGAGAAGAAAAAAACCTTGTAACATGACTCATTGACCAAGCATTTCACTCAATATTATTTCCACAGATAACTGTTTGATCCCACTAGTAAAATAAAACTCCAGCATCAACAGTGGCCAACCGCCTCCGATGCAGCGGCTCGCCCAGTGCAGTTATTGTCCATTATCATCGCTGGCAGCGCCCACAGCAGCGGCGGCGGTGGCGGCGGCGCGCCATTTTCGGGAAGCGAAACTCCGGCGTTTCCACGCGATCGGGCGGAATGGGACTTCCTAATACGCTACTACTCCATCATTCTCTCATATGTGGTGAACCAACTGCCTCGCCCCGCTACGCCCCTCCCCCGTCATCTCCTCACCCCCTCCCTAACCGGCCCCGCCCCCTCTCACCGCCGCCGCCACGCCGCTCTTCACGGGATTCGGTCAGACCCGGCGATGAGTGCACATAACGCACTGAACAACTGTTTCGCCTATGGAAATTCCATAATTGGTTTCGTGACGTTTGACCCGGCGTTGCGGCGGGAGGGGGATCATTTTTGCGGTCCCGCGTGCCGGTAATTTACAGGGCCGTTTGGGCTTTGGGATCGCGGCGCGACGTCATGTGGCTGCCGGTGACGAGTTTCAGTCGACCTATGTCGGGCGGTTACAGAGGTTTGCGAAATTGTTCGGCCCATTGCTCCCTATTAAAACTAAATATTACCGAGAGGATGTTTGATGGTAGGAAAACGGCATAAGTTGCGAGAAAGAGAACTGCAGGTCAGATTTAAACATTTCTGACGCGCGCTCGCGCGAACATGTATGTATATGAGAGAGAGGGAGAGGGAGAGGGAGAGGGAGAGAGAGAGAGAAAGGAAGAGGGTGAGAGGGAGAAAATGTATGACGGGAAATGAGGAACAAAGGTAGGTGTGAGAGGAAGAGTACTAGAGATAAATGAAAAGTGACATATGGGCAAAGAGAAAAGAAAAAGTGTGCGGTCTAAAGAGAATGTGGAAAATTGACTTTAAGGGAGAGTTACACACATGCATCAACAGTTGCACGAATTCTCCTGAGAAGTACAGATAGCCTATTGGTATCAGTATATCGCTGCGATCTCTGAAAGATGAAAGAAGAAAACGTGGTAATATATGAGAAAGTAAAAATATTTACTTAGTAGTTCATTTTCACGCAGGGATTTTCGAAGACGATTTTAAATCATTCTCTTATGCATGCAAGAAGTCATCGGACAACGGATTTGATACAAAAGCTTTATAATATCTTATGGACTCTCGGACCATGCCACAAAGTAATGTATAAATTGCTCCTACAATAAAAAATACCAACATAGAAATCATTGCTGGCAGAAATCTGAAAATGTACACCAAATCTTTGTAAAAGAAGTGGAAAAATAACGATAAAACGAAAATAAAGAGAAAGAGAATAAAAATAACGATAAAAAGAGAGGTAAAGAGAAGAAAAAATAATGAGCATATAAAAGAGAAGAAACTACAAAGGAACGCAAGAGAGTAGTCGTAGAAAAAAAGGAAAAGAATGTTCTGAAGGAGGAGGAGAAGCGGATGAAAAGGAATAAAATGAAACGTTTCGTCCAACAACAGTGAGCTGCGGGTGCGTCCTTGCCAGTCCAGTTCATTGTAGACACACCACCCATCGCGTGCTGTCTGGCGCCGCCGCAGCAGAGAGCCCTCGCGTTCCCAGTCCGCCTCCGCGGCGGAGACGGCCTCAAGTGCGTGACGTAGTGCGGGGTCAACCCGGAGTTCGGAGGTCACTCGCGGCGCCCTCTGGCTCAAGGCGGGCACGCCCCCCTCCATCCACCCACGCCCCCACCCGCACGCCTCGTTCCCGCTCGCTTCCGGCGGGCGGAGGGCACATGCGCGACTGGCACAGACACATAAGCGAAACCTTTATTAAGCGGCCACAGATGATTCCTGTGAAAGCTGCCCTGGGTTCGATTCGGCAGGAGTTTCATTTGATTGATTGACTGCTTGATGAGTGATACCGGGCTTGTCAACTACTCAGGTCATCAGTCCCGTAAGTGTAGTGCATGTTTTTCTTCGAAAAGTGGCTGTGATCTTCCCTCACTGGATGGCGATATCCGGCACCGACCTACCGTCGACTAGCGGGGTTTCCGCAACCAGATATCTCCCAGCAGCGGGGCACTGCCCCAGCCGGGACAAGTTCTAAGTCCCCGACCGTTTTAGTTACTTATATGTGCAGTAAATTGTGAAAATCTCACTTCGTAAATCTCTCATTGCAATTGGCAAAACTTATTAGTAAATCGAGAATAGCTTCTCTACGATATTTGACTTAGGAGTGATTTACAAGTCCATATCCCGAAATTAAGAGGCTATTTGTATTTGTTCACCATTTGGACGGTTATTTTGTACTCATATTCACACCAGACTAAATTGGGAAGGGAAACGATGAATAAAATATAGTTATGATTCACATTCATTTCACAACAACAAATAACTTGGGGAGGGAGTATTGTACTCTCTAGTATATTTTTTCATCGCTTCAACTGGAAAATAATTACCAAAAACATTTTTGTGGTGCTATGATTTACGAAAAATTCACTTCAAATGTTCTAGTTTTTTAAAATTGTTTTTATTGAACATGTGTAACGTGTATATATATTTTTATATGAAAATCAAAATTTATGAATCCATAAATTTAACATAAATCATAATTTATCACATTCTCATTGGATCGAATATCTTATAGAATATTTTATCATTTCAGGTAATATTATTTTATAGGTAATTATTTGATTCTGAAACTTTCTGTTCAATTAATCATTTCTAAGACAAGAAGATCATTCAAAATGAGTACTAATAAGAAAGAGACATCGGTTGCAGAAAAAGACTACGTTGGTTTCAAAATTTTAAAACTCGTCATTATTTTAAAAAAAAACTCCTTACGCCATCTAAATGAAAAAATTTTAAAATATTGTGCAAACAAAAATACGATTAAAAATAAAAATAAAACCTGAGACCAATTTAGAACACTGCTTTAAATGACAAGTCCTACATATGTACTAACGCTCGTATTTTCATACAGAGAAAAGAAACAGGTACTTTATATTCTACCCAGTACGGTAGTCATTTGGCAGACTTCGTAAAAAACGGCATATAGAGCGGGCAAATGTTTCATTTTTCACGTGGGCGCAAACAAACTCAGAACAATATTTCTTCAATAGGAACACATTGCAAATAAACATTCGTGGATTCGCATTACCTATGCGTGAAAACTGAGCATTTTCATTCCGATATGAATCGCTAGCAGTTGAGAAAAAACTTGGCAGGGAATCTCATTTTATCTCGCATATCTATGCCACTCCACATTTCCCATTCTACGCGCACAAGAGAGAAGTATCACCGAAGGGTCGGCAAACAGCAGCTCGGGAGCCAGATCCGACCATCAGCATAGATTTAGGCACATTGCAAGCGATAATGGAATTGAAACTTTCAGATTCTTTAAAATTTCAAAATATGCACTTTAACGCCTGTGAAACGAAATCTCCAAAAAGTGAAATCTTAATACTCTTACTTCCCCATGGATATTTTTCCTAAGCACAAACCGTTAGTAGAGGTTTCAGATCTTCAATATATTTCGATATATTCAAACTACGACTAATTGTATAGTCAAAGAGAATTCGCTTGACATTCTCTGGGAGTGATTGACATGCAATACGATGACACGATAAACGGAAATGTCGAAATAAAAAATAATATATCATAAATGTCTTGTGAACACGATCAATTGAGACGATTCATACGAATATTTGACCTCTTTGTGTGTTACAAGACAAACGAAAACGTAAAATAGCAATGCATTAATACACGTCAATGCTGAAAAAATGCAACTATTTTAATAATAGACAATTCCTATTTCCAGTTGTGTTTTAAGTAATTTACATTTTTATTTTTACATATTACAATGTGTAAATCATATAATGTCACCATCAGTAGGCTACTAAACAAATTAGAACATGTATATAATGCGTTCACACTTCTTTGATCTAAAGTAACCGTTCAGTGGTCGCGCTCAGTGGAAAGCGAGTGGTCGCGTGGATGATAATTGTAGTCCATTAAAAAATTCTTATTAATAATATTTTACTAACAAATCGTCTTGTAGTTCAAATATAAACGATTAATGGTATCTAAAATACTGACCAGTTTGAAAATACTATTAAATGTATTTGAACGTTGATATTGCGAGCCACAGTCGTGTGCGGTACAAGCCGTAAGGCCAGCACCCGACCTGAGACGTCTTGGGGGGGTGGCGAACACAAATCACCAGATGGTCGACTAGCTCAGTATAGACGTCCCAGTGTGGACACAATAAATAAAAAAATAGGGGGGGGCAGGGTCGTGAAGATCGTTTATGGATTGGATGCAAAAATTACAAACAACTCGGGTGAGAATCACTTTTCACTAAATTCAGAATATATTCTAAAAATATTGGCTGCTTTGACAAATACATACAATGGCACATAAGAAAAAATCAAATACAGAATACTCTTGACTAAAAAAAAAACACTAATAACACAATACACAATTTCCTACTTTCATCTACAACCCAATTGTTTAACAAACACACTTTCAGAAATTCGAAAGAATCATTAAAATATTACTTTACAAAATTTGGAAAGAAACACACATTGAAAATCAAAATTAATACTTTTCCTAACATTACTTTTACAACAAAAAGGAAACTCTTTCTCTCTCTAAAATCCAGAGAATTACTATTATTATAATTATACTCTTACACAAACTCTTAATCACTATATTACAATATTTGATCTTGAAATCCTTTTTGAAAGAAAAGATTGATTCTGTTCTCACGTATTAGAAGTCGGAAACAAATGTACTTTTACTTTTCTTATCTTTTAAGCGTGGTAAATCTGTTACCCTCCCTTTTTCTTTCTACGTGATAGATACAGAATGAGCTTTCTTATTAAACTGAATCACTCCTATCCCTACAAAACATTTTATTTGGAACGACCTTACTGTGTTCTCGGCCGCGTAGAGCAGTCCACTTGCTTCCTTCACCCCTTCCACCGAGCTGCTTCGGCCTTAAAGCGTCGTGGCCTCAGGTTAGAAACGCCGTTGCTCCTCAGAAATCGCCTTCTTCTTCTCGTTCAAGTTTTATATGCTTGAATACTCTCATATAATTTTACTTTATTTTCGATTACAGTTAATGACCAACTGGATATTCAGAGTGAAAATGAACCCAGAGATCACCTTTATATGAGCACCAACTTCAAGAGAGTATTTAAATATACGAAAAGCATGTGAGAGAAAAAAAAACTGGAAAGAGAAATGAATGCAAGCTATTAATTACTGCCATCTATTCAAAATTTCTCCCCTAATTCTTCATTATAAATTCATAATATTTCTTATTACCTTTCTTCTAAGATTATGTTTAAATCAATTTATAACAGAATAATTACCTCTTCTGGTCTTCTAGAAGAGTTTTCCTAAAAAAGTTACAATCTGAAGTCCGCTGCAATGTCACTTCCTGGCGTACCGTTTTCCATACGTCCGCCCAGTTCAGCTGCTACCTTCAGAAAGAACTTTTCTTTCATCCGACCTCCGGTCTCGCCTCTGAGCCCTAAGTGGCGGTCCTCTTGTTTTAAATTCTAATTATCATTCCAAATATCCATCCGCGTTGGCGCTTGTTCAAAATATTCTTTCCTCGCTTTCTTAGGGCGGTATGGACAGTTTTCGGAATCTAAGAAAACGGGCGGTCCTATAACCCTTCTTTCGGAAAAAAAGATTTTATAGGATTTGATTTCATATGCCGTAAAATCTTTTCACAAAATTTATGCTCTTCTTTTTTCTTGATTCTAGAATGTCGAGCAATCTTGTTCTCTTCCCTCTTGTACTCCTACTCCTTGTCTTCTTCCTCATCTTCCTTCTTTCTTCTCCTCCTTCTTTCTCCCTCTTGTTTTTTCTTTTTTCTTTTTACATGATTCTTGTCGGTTACTTTATCTGTTTGTTTCATCATTTTGCCATTTATTTCATTCTTTAAATGGTCGCAAACTGTGGAAATTTTACTTTCCGATTGTATTCCCTTTCATCTAGTGTGCTTTCGCGCAACGGAAAAAATATTTCAATGTATGGCGAAATTAGGAATAAATCTGGCGTAATAATTGACGCAACCTAACAAACCTTTAAGTTGTTTCGTGTTTTTGCGTGCAATTTTATCTATCTCTGCATCTTTTCCATATTCATTTGACTCCGTTAACTGTCACATCATAACCCAGGAACTTAACTTGTTTAGTGCAGAAATTACTTTTCTCCAAATTCAGTTGTAAATTATTTTCAATCAGACGTTTCAACAAAATATCTAGCTTAGTCATGTGTTCTTCAAATGTCTTAGAATACACAAGCACGTCATCAATATAGATAAAAACATCGCTGGACATCTCTCTGCCAATGATATTGTCTAGACATTGTACAAGAGCAGATGCACTGTTCTTGAGTCCAAATGGCATTCTTTTGAAGACATACGAAATTCCCGGTGAATAAATCCTGATATTGTCTACATTCAGGTGCTATCGCTATTTGCCAATACGATGCAGTGAAGTCGGTTGAACTCAACCACTTGATGCCGGATAATTGATTAGTTAAATCCTCTACACGCAACGGTCTGTCTCTGTACGGTAAGGTAACTTGATTCAATCGCCTTGCATCTAACACAACCTTATCTTCCCATTACTCTTTTCTACGAGCACTATCAGATTTAGATAAGAGGTTTTGGACTTCATGATGATATCATCTTTGACCATGGTAGCAATGAGCTTATCCACCCTTCCTTATGTTTTCTGGAATGACATATTGGTAACCCGTGAATGGTGTTTTATCTGTTAATTCTATTTCGAATTGAAAATCTTTACTGGATTCTTGTTTTGCAAACCACCTTTTGATTCCTAAGCAATACTTCAGTTAACTGTTTTTCTGATATGCATTGAGATTATCGTTTCTCTGCACACTCGAACAATTTGTAGTTCACATCTTCTTCCTCCAAACAATTAGCCTCCCAGTAATTCCACGTGAATGAATCGAATTCAAGATCCTGCTGATTATTCGGTTTCAAAGTTAAAGTATTGTTCTCTAAGTTGATAACAACTCCGTGTTGTTTCATGAAATCGACTCCCAGTATGAGTGGATATAAAAGTTCTGACGCTACAAGACACACAACTTGATACTTATTCTTGCCTATCTCTATTTCCAAATAAACTTGTCTTGTTATTGGTTTTGATTTTTCCGATTCGCACCTATCAGAAAAGATTTCACGAGCGGCAATGTAGGTACCTCCACTCCTTTGTTCTTTAATTCATGCAACAAACTTTCAGCTATGACGGAAGTTGCACAACCTGTGTCTACTAATACCGAAGTGTCAACACCCTCACATTTAACTTTAATTCTCGGACACTGCCTCCTGGATCCGATCTGCATTTGTTCTTCTTCGTTCCACGGTTCATCATCAAATGGAGATTAATTCGATTGATAATATCGCCACCTCTTCTTCACTAGATTGTTCTATTTGGTTTGCGGCGGGATGGCGTGTCGAAACAAACCTTTCTAATTTTCCGACTCATGTCCGCGAGATGTACTTGGTCCTGTATTTCTGGGTTGAAAAACTCCTCTATCAATAGAATTTTTCTATTTCTATCCTAGGCGAGGTCCTGTCTTGTCTAGCATAAGTTTGTTTTTCTTGTAATGTTTCGGTTTGTAAGTTTCTCCTGTTTCTGGTTTGCTTACATTATGTTGTTGCTGTCTGCTATCTTGACCATTTACGGGACCATTAGCATTTGCCCTTGCTTTCGGTAACCTTTCATTATACACGAAAGTGGCATCATACAATCCTAGTTGCGTTATTAATTTTTCAGTGGACATTGGTAAGAGATTTTAAGCAAATTTTGCGTCGAGGAAGGAAAATGACGTATTAATAAACAGACAATTTCTTCATCCGGTATCGTCGAGTACATAATTTGAAACAAGCTAATTTCTCCGTTGCATATTCCTGCATGGACATCGATGCCTTCTTCCACGTACCATACATTACGTTAACTTTAAAATTGATTTGAGTTTCGTTATTCAATATCTCGAATAAAATTTTTCTTTGAGTTCGGCCATAGTTTTGGAAACTCCCCTAAACTATCTGCCCAGATTCGTGCATTACCCTGCAACATCTGATAAACGATTCGAGTTTTCTTACTGTCGGAACACAATTTAAAGAAAAGAAATTATCTACCTCTTTCATAAATACATGGATTTTCATCTCCCTGCACTGAAATTAGGAGTACACGGCAATGAAACATACGTGGGCTGAACATTTCCCTCCACTTGATGGTAAATTTTCTAATTGATTTTTCAGTTCTACTACTTCATTCTTATATGCATTAATTTGATGCTGTAGACGCCATCCTGTTCAGAAAGAGCCTTTATTCCACTATCTAATTTATTAGCTTGAACCTGAACTTGTTCAGTAACTAATTTCTGGAACTTTTCTACTCCTTGTTCTACCTCAATCTGCCTGTCGGATACGGCGGTTATAAGATCCGATTGTGTTTCGATCCTAGTTTCAAATTCTTTCGTTACTTGATCCACTTTTTCTTCTAATTCAAGTCCCAGCTCCGTGAATTTTTTCTCTAAGTTCTCGTGTTCCTGTGCTAATTCTTGTTGAACCTCGCTCTTAAATTCGACCTTCCACTGCTCCGCTAATTCAGTAAACTGTGCTTTTAAATTTTCTTCTAACTTTCTATTATTTTCTTCTAATTTCGTGTCGAATTCCGTGAATTTTGTTTCCAATGCATTTATTGCCAGTTATTTTCCTCTAATTTGGTTTCCAAGTAACCTTGTTCTCCTCTAGTTTAGTTTCCAAAGTAACCTTGTTCTCCTCTAGTTTAGTTTCCAAAGTAACCTTGTTCTCCTCTAGTTTAGTTTCAATGCATTTATTGCCGAGTTATTTTCCTCTAATTTAGTTTCCAAAGTAACCCCTAATTTTTTTATGGTTTCCTCTGTTTTTTCCTCCTGCATGACTAACCTCACATCTAATTGTTGCATAAATTGCCCTATTAACCGTTGCATCATTGAATTAGCCCTCTCGAGGTTTCGTTCTTCCTCATCCTGATCTCGTGTTGGCGTTGGCTGTGATTCTGTCGGCGACGTCTCACTAGTTTCTCCTGTCGCTCCTAATTCTACTCGTGTCGTTTCTCCCGATCATCGTACCTGGTGCTTGTCCCCAGTTTCCCTATCGCTATCTGATTCCTCAGAAGTTCCTTCCACGGTAGGTAAATTCCTAGCCACGTTATACTTATCTGCCATTTTGAATCTATTAACTGCCTAGAATCAATCAATTCTTTTCCCAGACACCATACACCTCTACAAAATATTTTACACAGAAATACCCGACACAATTTGAAACAGTAAAACTCTCATATAATAAATATCCTTTTCAAAAAAACACTCCTGAAATAACACACTTTTACTCAACACACTTGTACTCTGCAACCTTGTCAGAAATTTTAGTGAACTGTGATTCAATTGTACTAGTAATTTTAGTTACACCAAATTTTGGTCTCATTTATACCCAAATCGAGTTTGTCGTAAATGCATCCAATAATCGAGCCCGCTTATGGGCGCCAATTGCGAGCCACAGTCGTTGCGGTACAAGCCGTAAGGCCAGCACCCGACCTGAGACGTCTTGGGAGTGGCGAACACAAATCACCAGATGGTCGACTAGCTCAGTATAGACGTCCCAGTGTGGACACAATAAATAAAAAAATAGGGGCAGGGTCGTGAAGATCGTTTATGATTGGATGCAAAATTACAAACAACTCAGGTGAGAATCACTTTTCACTAAATTCAGAATATATTCTAAAATATTGGCTGCTTTGACAAATACATACAATGGCACATAAAGAAAAATCAAATACAGAATACTCTTGACTAAAAAAAAAAACACTAATAACACAATACACAATTTCCCACTTTCATCTACAACCCAATTGTTTAACAAACACACTTTCAGAAATTCAGAAAGAATCGTTAAAATATTACTTTACAAAATTTGAAAGAAACACACATTGAAAATCAAAATTAATACTTTTCCTTAACATTACTTTTACAACAAAAGGAAACTCTTTCTCTCTAAAATCCCGAGAATTACTATTATTATAATTATACTCTTACACAAACTCTTAATCACTATATTACAATATTTGATCTTGAAATCCTTTTGAAAGAAAAGATTGATTCTGTTCTCACGTATTAGAAGTCGGAAACAAATGTACTTTTACTTTTCTTATCTTTTAAGCGTGGTAAATCTATTACCCTCCTTTTCTTTCTACGTGATAGATACAGAATGAGCTTTCTTATTAAACTGAATCACTCTATCCCCACAAACATTTTATTTGGAACGACCTTACTGTGTTCTCGGCCGCGTAGAGCAGTCCACTTTGCTTCCTTCTAAACCTTTCCACCGAGCTGCTTCGGCCTTGAAGCGTCGTGGCCTCGGGTTGAGAACGCCGTTGCTCCTCAGAAATCGCCTTCTTCTTCTCGTTCAAGTTTTATATGTTGAATACTCTCATATGAATTTTACTTTATTTCGATTACAGTTAATGACCAACTGGATATTCAGAGTGAAAATGAATCCAGAGATCACCCTTTTATATGAGCACCAACTTCAAGAGAGTATTTAAATATACGAAAAGCATGTGAGAGAAAAAAAACTGGAAAGAGAAATGAATGCAAGCTATTAATTACTGCCATCTATTCAAAATTTCTCTCCTAATTCTTCCATTATAAATTCATAATATTTCTTATTACCTTTCTTCTAAGATTATGTTTAAATCAATTTATAACAGAATAATTACCTCTTCTGGTCTTCTAGAAGAGTTTTCCTCAAAAAAAGTTTGCAAATCTGAAGTCCGCTGCAATGTCACTTCCTGGCGTACCGTTTTCCATACGTCCGCCCATTCAGCTGCTACCTTCAGAAAGAACTTTTCTTTCATCCGACCTCCAGTCTCGCCCTTGGTCTAAGGTGGCGGTCTCTCTTGTTTTAAATTCTAATTATCATTCCAAATATCCATCCGCGTTGGCGTTCAAAATATTCTTTCCTCGCTTTCTTAGGGCGGTATGTGACACGTTTTCGGAATCTAGAAAACAGGCGGTCTATATATAACAAATTCTATGAAACGTTTCACAAAATTGCGTGTAATTTGCTTTTAATTAAATAAACTCAAATACATGCGAGTAGTTGTTTATTTTTGAAAATACTTGTGCTCTTTATATTTTGTGCCCTTGATGTACTTTGCATTACTTCTATGAGACTATACCATAGCAGTTGACACTTCCGGAAACACGAAATGACATATCACTGAAACAAACCAATCCAGTCTCATCTTCACTCATCAATCAGCGAGGTCGGCGACTGCAACTGCTCTTTCTCATCTGAGAGATCATCTCTGAATATTTTAGATATATATATGGCATAATAAACTTGTGTCCTTTGAATTGGCGTATATCGGTATGTAAATTCAAAGTCTACAAAATTGAGATCAATTTTGTAATAAGTATTATTATAATACAAGTGGTCTAATGAACTATGGCTTATTATTACCACCAACTAGTCAGTTCCATATTAAAAGATATTATAAAACAAGACATTATAAAAATAATCTGTACCTCTTATTGTATACTCTAAACATCCGTTTCACCTCTTCCACAGGATGAATAGCCCAATTTAAACAAACTGTGTAGTGTAGTATAGTGTTTTGGAAAGTTTAGGAAGAGAATACAACGTAGTACGTTCTTATTACTAATCTTATCGTAACATCTCATTACTAATACTACTCGATTGGTGATAAAAATAGACGATAGACACTCGATTTTTATCATCCAAGCGAAGCAGATCTTTCCCATTTTCCAATGTTTCCATCTCTGCTATGAAAGTATCAAGGCAGAAAATAAGCACGAGTTGTATGCAGTCCCTGCAGCCGTAGGTGAAAAACTTGGCGAATGGCTTTAACTCTCCACAACTACCGCCGGAAACAGGTGTAGCCCAGCCAATTTACATTTCTTTGGCGCGCAATCTCTTCTGAGTTCAGAGTAATGAGGGTAAGTGTAACTTCAGATAAACTTTTACACTTACCGTTCAGACCACTTCGGAGCATTTAATTTGGACCATGTTCTTGTCAGATAGTTTTAAAAACGGTTGGGCTACACTTGTAGTCCCCAAGAGCACGACTGTTATTGTTGACCGAAATTAAGTTTGCCTTGCTGGAAATACGTAAGACGATATACTACTATTGCCAGATCACATACTATTATCATATACTACAGTGATACACTATTGTAATGACAGCTGAATGATTCATTATGAATTAAAAAAATAAAATATTTCGTATGTTAATGGGCGTCACTTACCCATATCACTCGGGAGACATAGATAGATTTAAATGCCAAATGTTAAAATTTAATGTTTTTCACATCATATTTAAATAAATAGTTTGAGATAACAGAGTACTTGTTCAGAGAGTTTTTACTGCACTCCTAAATGGCTAAAAATATAGTGTTATCTTGGGCTACATATGTAGCCTGTGCGAGTACTTGCGTTATAAAATAGGATGCGAGTACTGCAGGGTTAAAGGATTGAACACCCCTGCCGCACATCCTTTTCTGGGCCTGGCGGACGGGTCGGTCGGTCGGTCGGTCGGTCGGTCGCTTGTGCAACCAGAAAGCGCGCAAGCCGCTTGTTTCGACCTCCGGAGCTTCAATCCCGGAAATTACAATGTAGTGTTTTCCTGCGAGCTAATTCCTTAATGCAGTCTTAAATCGAATTCCGACGACTTTAAATCTGGAGAAACTTCCTCGGAAACGTTTGGAGGAGGGCTCTACATCACTTTGCTGCCCTAAAGCAGAGAGGAGCACCCTCTCTCTCTCTCCATCCTTGAGGGTGACTGCCCCCACCGAAGAGTCGGCCACGGGTTTAAAGATGTAGAAAGCCTTTCGAGGGGCGATGTAAATTGAAATATATGAGAGCGTCGATGTTTTAATCTGCGTGAAAACTGTAGACAGCAAACGTAGATATCTTCCCCCTGTTTTCGGTCGCACGAGAAATACTAAACTTTAGGGAAATGGGGATAAGGAGGTTTGAAAGTTTATTTTTTTTTGCATGCTATAATGTTTTAGAAAATGGGTCTACTGTTTGAGGATGTGTGTGAGTAAGTGAGTGAGTGTTTGTGTCTGTTTGTATGAGGGAGAGAGAGAGAGAGAGAGAGAGAGAGAGAGAGAGAGAGAGAGAGTACAAGTGAATTGCCTTAAAATAAAAATGTACTAAATCCGTATTATTAAACACGAAAAACTTTTATTCAAAACTGGGATAACAAACATCTACGTAATCATTTAAACCATAAATAAATCTTCGGAATAAACGACTTAAAGAATGTAAGTGAATTAATTTGAAATGTATAAAAGTGACATGTGTTCGGGATTAAGAATTTAGCAAAATTAGTAATTCACTAATGTCTACGTAGGCACATAATGTCCATGGTGCCATTCTTCGCCCGCCAACAACTATCAACTTTCCACTCCGCTCTCCTTCTACAGTAATTACGAAAATAACTAGCTACACGTGTCGCTCCCGAGCGATGATCACCTTTGTCACATATAACTCTACCACAGTGAGCTCCCTTCAATGTGCCCCACTTCCTCTCCCCCGCCCCCCCCTTCCTTCCGACTCCTTTCTTCCCTACCATTCCCGTTCCGTCCCTCTCCCTCTGAATCCTTTCTACCTAACCCCTTCCTTTACCGTTCCTTTCCACCCGACTCCTTTCTTCCCTACCATTCCCGTTCCGTCCCTCTCCCTCTGAATCCTTTCTACCTAACCCCTTCCTTTACCGTTCCTTTCCACCCGACTCCTTTCTTCCCTACCATTCCCGTTCCGTCCCTCTCCCTCTGAATCCTTTCTACCCAACCCCTTCCTTTACCGTTCCTCTCGACCTGACTCTTTTCTTCCTACTATTCCGTTCCGTCCTCTCCTCTGATCCTTTCTACCCAACCCCTTCCTTTACCATTCCTCTTGACCGACTCCTTTCTTCCTCCATTCCCGTTCCGTCCCTCTCCCTCTGAATCCTTTCTACCCAACCCCTTCTTTTACCGTTCCTTTCACCCGACTCTTTTCTTCCTACCATTCCTTTTCCGTCCCTCTCCATCTGAATCCTTTCTACCCAACCCTTCCTTTACCGTCTTTCCACCCGATTTTTCTCCTACCATTCCTGTTCCGTCCTCTCCATCTGAATCCTTTCTACCCAATCCCTTCCTTTACCGTACATTTCCACCGATTCTTTCTTCCTACCATTCCGTTCCGTCCCTCTCCATCTGAATCCTTTCTACCCAACCCCTTCCTTTACCGTTCCTTTCCACCCGACTCTTTTCTTCCTACCATTTCCGTTCCGTCCCTCTCCATCTGAATCCTTTCTACCCAACCCCTTCCTTTACCGTTCCTCTATACCGGACTCCTTTCTTTCCTACTATTCCCGTTCCGTCCCTCTCCATCTGAATCCTTCCTACCCAATCCCTTCTTTACCGTTCCTCTATACGGACTCCTTTCTTTCCTACCATTCCGTTTCGTCCCTCTCCATCTGAATCCTTTCTACCCAACCCCTCCCTTTACCGTTCCTCTATCCGACTCCTTTCTTCCTACCATTCCTTTTCCGTCCCTCTCCATCTGAATTCTTTCTACCCAACCCCTTCCTTTACCGTTCCTCTATCCACCCGACTCCTTTCTTTCCTACTATTCCCGTTCCGTCCCTCTCCATCTGAATCCTTTCTACCCAACCCCTTCTTTTACCGTTCCTTTCCACCCGACTCTTTTCTTCCCTACCATTTCCGTTCCGTCCCTCTCCATCTGAATCCTTTCTACCCAACCCCTTCCTTTACCGTTCCTTTCCACCCGACTCTTTTCTTCCTACCATTTCCGTTCCGTCCCTCTCCATCTGAATCCTTTCTACCCAACCCCTTCCTTTACCGTTCCTTTCCACCCGACTCCTTTCTTCCCCACCATTCCCTCCGTCCTCTCTGAGGGCGTGGAGTCTTGTTGGCTACCGAGAGCAAGTCACTGGAGGCGCTGCGTCGCGGGTCAGTTCAGACTCAATGCAGCGTGGAAGGAAAAGAATATTTTCGCAGATGGCGACAGTTATGCCAAATGTTTGGTTTGCAAAAACGTGCTTCATCACATGAAGTTTATTTTGCAACGACTTTATACGGTTAATCATGCTGCTGAATATGACGATTACTGATATCTTGAAAATGCCGTGCAGACATTTGTTCCATGTAAATTGGTAAAAAGAAATCCCGACCCAGAATATTATAATGCAAAGATTAGACGTATGAAAAGAAAAAACAGAAAGGCGTTTAGTAACAGACACATTAGTGACAACCACATGCATTATTTCGAAGTTATTCAAAAGCGTTAGAAGGAAAAGAAAATCGCGGAGGAACGTCATTTAAAATATATCCTTAATGCGGATGGCAATAATTGGTCGGAATTTTTAAGTATGTTCATAGAAGGAAGGAAACAAAGACGAAATTCAGTTGTTCGTATTAATAATTTGCCAATAACTGACGACAGAGAAAAAGCAAACGCTTTTAATGCATATTTTGCATCGGTTTTTAAGCAGAAAACTGACTGTACGCAGATACCAACGTTATCAGATAGAAATCTATTTCAGGTCGACGTAAGTACTCTACGGAAAGAATAAAATTAATGAAAGCGGAAAATCTCGAGGCCCAGATTCTATTTCCACGGACATTATTAAATTAGGTGGAGAGGCTATTCTACCGTACCTAATTAGGTTATTTAATATTTCTATCAATAATGCTGCGTACCGGAAGATTGGAAGTTAGCATTCGTAGTACCTGTTTTAAAGTGGCGATAAAACGGTACTAAGTAACTATAGGCCGATAAGTCTCACGTCAGTCGTATGCAAACTCATGGAACAACTAATTACTAACTACATCCGGAAAGAATGGGAGGCAGGAATGGCTTTATCAAGGTCAGCACGGCTTCCGAAACAGGTTCTCCTGCAGAGTCAGCTTGTCCACTTCTACAAGATCTAACCGACGAAATTGATAAAGGTGGAAGGGTAGACGCAATAGTAATAGATTTTGCCAAAGCTTTTGATGTTGTTCCTCACGATCGTCTTGTAAATAAATTAATAGATTCGGTATAGACACTAGGGTGGTGGCTTGGATAAACGAACTATTACGTGATAGGAAACAACAGGTTCGAATCGGAAGACCTCTATCAACCTCCGCAAGTGTTACGTCAGGATTCCACAAGGAAGTGTCATTGGACCTCTCATGTTTCTCGCCTTCGTGAATGACTTGCCAAAATTTAGCTTCAAACGTAAGACTCTTTGCTGATGACTGTATCATCTATCAGGTTATCAGAATCAGAGGAGGACGTGAATATTTTGCAGCGAGACACAGACAAATTACACTCCTGGGCAAAAACAAATGGCATGAAATAAACAGTTCAAAAATAAAGCCATCACGTTTGGTAGGGTCAGAGTTATAGTGAAACTGTGTACAAATTGAACAAAATGTCATACCTACAGTCACATCTTGCAAATATTTAGAATTCAATTAGATAGTAAATTGAGCTGGGAAAATCAGGTAAATTTCGTTGTGGGAAAAGCCTGGAGATCTCTACATTTCGTTATGCGGATCCTAAAGAAGAGTACAGTGAGAGGTAAAGAATTAGCTTATATGTCACTAGTCCGACCCGTATTAGAATATGGCGCGGTATGTTGGGACCCGTACAGAATATCGCAGCAAGGAAATCTGAAAAGGTCCAGCGCAGAGCATCGGAATTTACTTTCAGAGGATCAAAAATGAGGTGCATGGGAATCACTCGAAAAGAGGCGGATTAAGCTGCGACTCTATGCTATGTACAAAGCATACGCGGGCTATCCTGCTTGGAATGAAATACACCGTCGTTTAGAAAAACCTACATACTTCGGTAGAGCGGATCACGCGCATAAAATTAAGACAAGAATGCAGAAAACGGATGTCGGGAAATTTTCATTTACAAGCGAACTATTAGAGACTGGAACAGTTTGCCTGCGACAATCTTAGAACCCTTTCCTCAAAGCTTGAGCAACTTTAAAATAAATTAGTTTTCTAGTTAATTATATATTAGGTTATTGTATCAATGTTAAATTTTCCACTGTTAGATTAGTAGTATTTCTACAAAGTAAGTTGTTTAATTGTTAGTATAAATATCAGTTGTAGTAGTATTGTTATTATTATCTTTATTATTATTGTTATTATTTTATTATTATTCATGTAGTACAGTGCAGTGCAGTGCAGTGCAGTGCAGTGCAGCGCAGTGTAGTGTTATGAAGTGAAATGGAGGGAAGGGAATGCGAGAAGAAGAAGCGAGTGTGAAAGAAATGCGTCACAGTTAAGTGTTGTGCAGTGAAGTGGAGTAAGGTTTGCGTGGTGATTTCATGTACTATTTATTATTATTATTATTATTATTATTATTATTATTATTATTATTATTTTAATTAACTCCTTTTTGTAACTTTTGTTAATGAATGTAAGTTTAATGTATGTAAGTCAAGATATTCTGCCACCAAGTTACTACACTTAATTGCAGAATTAACAATAAATCTAATGTAAATATTACCGACGTGAGAGAGATTAAAAATACATATTATTTACTCTAAAGGAGAACGTAAGGAAGTTTGCAGTGCTATGAGGAACAATGCGTTCCATGAAGAACGTTTTGGATATATTCTGATGTTCCTATATTGTTTATCAGTAACATAACACAATAAAAATAGGTTAATTTGATTTATTTTAACTGTCTCATAGGAAACGAAGCACCTCTCATTCTTCTCAAAATTAGCTCCAGTGTCCAACACTCACGAAACATCGAATTTTGGAGAATCTGTAGATGTATTCAGAACATTTCGTTTGAAATTTGTAATTCGATTTAAGAATTTGTTTAATTTACAATTACAATTTAATGTATATCTTACAGTTGTCTCTTCATATAGATGTTTTTCCTTGTAATTTTCAATTAGAAATAACTGATTTGCAGTGTGACACTAAATTAAGGAAAACATTTCAAAGAAAAGAAAAGTTTATCGAATTTTATGAGAACGTTACTCAAAAACGTTTTCCGAAACTGCAACGGATTGCTGCTCGAATGTTACATGTGTTTGGATCAACGAAAAATGTAAGCGGTATTTTTTCTTTTAAAATTTGTAATTCTCAAATGAGAAGTACCATTTCAGATCAAAATGTGAAATGGAAGAAAAAAAAATATTTGCAAATAGCTTGATTTTTAAAATTTGTATCTTATTTACTGTCTGTAACTCGTTATTAGTTTATTTAGTAACTTTTTTACGGTAAATGTTAGAACATCTTTTCATAATCAGCAGTATGATAAACTGTAATACGTAGAAACTAAATTTATTAATGTGTTTGAGTACTCTTTTCAAACTAAAAATTTGGCTCATCTGGCGCAATCCCAAAATAATTTATTTCCATGCTACAATATTTTTTGTTTTATTTTCAAATCACAAAAATATGTGTATCACTAGTAAATGCTCAATGAATGTCACACAAACGTGTCAATGTTTTTCTGTCGAAATATCCTTTCCCAGAGCAGTAGAAATTTTCAGTTCGAGCAATGGAAAATACCCTCAAAAACAAGACGTGACCCAATCAGTCGCACGCAGCCGATCAATAAATTATGACGTAATCTGCTCCGATTGTCGCAGGAGCTGCTAGAAAGAGCAGGGAACGAGAAGCGGTTCCAACTCGGAGCAGATCGCTGGGCGTCCCTATTCTACACCCTACTCCCTATCAGAGACAATACTCCTTTCTTCCCTACCTTTCCCGTTCCGCTCCTCACAATTCGATGCGACGGGAGCGGTAGCTCAGTGCATCAACTGATGTCACTGCAGCGCCTCTGACCGGGAGATCCTAGGTTCCACTCCCACGATGGCAGGATTTTCGACACTAGTTTTCAGCTAGGTCGAATTTATTCGCTGTCTGGAGGAGAATTCTAGCGGCCGGCTGCTCTGATCGGTAGTTTCCGTGGTTTCTCCGACCAACACCAGGCGAATGCCGGAGCAATACCCTACCAAACGGCCCACGGACCGCGCGCGATCTGTCCTTCCTCTTCCTTGTCATCTCCTCTCCCCTTACACACACACTTACACTAACATGCACTACACTACCACCATATTCAGGAGAACGTTCGGGAGCCTAGAGATTGAGCCCGCTGGGGCGGTGCCCGCTGGTGGGAGAGTCCTGGTTAGAAAACTCCGTTAGCTGACGGTAGATCAGCGGTGGATCTCGCCATCCAGAGGGAGATCACCGCCATCTCCAGAGAAAAAAAGGTTGACTAATGACCTAAGCTGTTGACGCTCCGAAACCAACCAATCCTCACAATTCGACACCTTTCTACCGCGCCTCTTCCCACTCCGTCTCTCACAACCTGATGCCGTTCTGCCGGCCCCTTCACCTCCTTCCCTCTCCTTCCACTTTCTTGCGTACCATTCCCGGTCCGTCTCTTAGACCTGACCAAATTCCTCCCATACACTTTACTTAACTTTCCTCTCGGCCCGAATCCTTTCTGCTCTTCTACCCATCCGTCCCGCCCGTCCTCTCCAACTGTTCGTCTTTGCCCAATCTTTCCAGTCCCTCACAACCTACTCCTCTCCTTCTGTCTCTCTCTCTTACCCGCCTAATTGTTTTTGCATCACTACGTTCGCTTCTCACTCCTTCTTCCGCACTTCGTCACCCCCGCGCCATCAGGCGTTAAAGCAGCGAATCGGTCAGGGTGATCCTTGGGCCCGACACCCAACGGAGGCGGATTTTTACATTACTAATACTCCTAGGATTTTAAGGTAAGGACATTAAATAACACCTAAAAATTACATGTAACCAACGTTTCAACCTTACATTTGACATGTATCAGAACATTTTATAGGCTCCAATTGAATTATTAAGCTTTTCCAGTAAACACATTAATAAAAAATGCGTATGTCTAAAGGAGCGTAGTGTCTGCAATGAAATGCAGCAATAATGAAGGAAAGAACCTCCAAGTTATGTTGTTCCTTATCCAATAGACCAAGAAAAGAAAGAGGAAAATGTTTTATTACCTCTTAACAGAAATGTTATTACCTCCTTGATATCCCTATTTACTACTTAGATTATTTACATTCATACAAATGTTCCATGAACCAAATCGAAATATTGGTTCTTCCTCATGATTCCCCTCCACTAGACCGCCCCTATTGCATTCATCTCCACCACTACCCCGACCCACTCAACCCCACGTATACTGTCCCCACCTCTCCCTACTCTTCACCACTCCGCCCCGCCCCCTCCACTAGACCGCCCCTATTGCATTCACCTCCACCACTACCCCGACCCACTCAACCCCACGTATACTGTCCCCACCTCCCACTACTCTTCATCACTCCGCCCCGCCCCTTCCCCCGGGCCCCGCCGTATCCCGCGTCGGAGCGGGGGCTCAAATCCCGTAAGAAAGTCCCGGGGCAGGTTCGCAACCGGCGCAGGGCGCGTGGGTGTTTGCGTGGCCGCCGCCCCCGGCTAATGAAGACCAGAGTCGCCCGCGCGATGCCTCGGCACGTGCCCGCCCCCGCCCCCGCCCCCGCCACTTATCGCACGCGGCGGACCGTTAATTAGAGTCCGTCAAGGCGCCTTGGATCCTCTCTCCCCCGTCCCCGCCCCCCGAAGAAAGTATAGCCCTGGTCCGGGAAGGCGGCCTTGCTAACTTCTGCTCGTGCGGCTGCATAACGCCTTGGAGAACCATTAACAGTTTTGGGAATTGCGCGAGGTCAATACGTCTGAAGTTTGGGCTTCTGATGGAGTCAACTCTACATGTTATTTGACTTACGCTTGAAGTTCTCGTACTTATAATCGGAATGAACTTATTTTCTATATCTTATCGCACCGATATTTGCTTGCAAACGTCATACTCCAGTGTGTCCAAAGAATATTTATAAGGGATACGTCTCTCGTGTTATGTTTGTTGCATTGATTGTTTATTTTTTCTCCTTATTTTTAATTAAACTACTCACTTACTCTTTGTACTTAAAGAAAATCACTTCAATAATACAATCTCAATTTTTTTATTCCGTGGTTAAAGATTTTTTGAACTGTAACTTCCTACATCCATCAAAGTTGAGATTTATTAGAGCTGTTCCAAATCTGGGAAATAGTACAAGGAACGAGGTGATGTGCAATTTTGTAACCGAATATCGCGATGTTTTTATGAAGGGATGAAGAATGGAATATGTGTAACTAATAACTGTTAGATTTTTCACTCTTGAGATGAAAATCGGTTTAACACGTCATGAATAAGATCGTGTTTGCCGATCCGGAAATAATTATGATAGTTTAACTTTTGGAGGTAATTTACCTGATGCTCCTGTAACGTATTCAAAGAATTCTCGAAAATGTCTGCAACTTATTTTTTGAAATTGTTTGCTCGAACAGAATAAAATGCTCCTGTAAACATTGCCTAGTTGCAACTTTAATTCAAGCCGCTCAGTCTTTGAAAATTGAGAAAGTTTGAATTAATGTTCGAACCTGACTTACACCAAAATTAAAGCCAGGCTTGTTTCTCAATGCATTTTGCCCCTCAATTTCAGATTTTGAAATGATACCATGCCCTCTTTTAAAGATACGAGAAATGTTCAGTAATAACATTAAGAAGGGGAAAAATTTCGATGTACCGAATATTCATATAGTTTCGCTGGTATTTGGAGTAGTAACTTGTTCTTTACAGGACACGTTTTATCTGCCAAAGCAAATTGAAAGTGAAAAATAAATGAACATTATCAATTTAGCACGTTGTTTGTCACATGAATCTTGTGATTATGCATTCCCTCACTCTGCACGCCTTGAAATATTCTCGATTTAGTATGTAGTAAAAAATTATTTGATTTAGTATGTAGTGAATTTCTACTATATGTTTCAGATTGTTTCGTTATATAAATCATTCAATCACAGAACTTTCCTTTGATACTTCTTGTCCGGCTCTTTCGAAAGTTCCGTTCACTTGATATATACCCACCTGGATCTAACTTTTACAGCAATTACTGTTTCGAGGAATTTGTGGTGAATGACTAATGGCAGACGTAAAGAACAAATTTCGGCATACAATGGGTCAGACTAGCAAAGCTTGAGGAGACATATTGTGTCATAAGTTGTCCGATGATCACAGTTGTATTTCCCATAAATGTTGAAGTGTATTTGAGTAAATCTGGGTGTAGAAAGAAAAATGACAATGAATGAATCCACGAATGGAAATTTTACGTGTGAACTGGCATTATTCTTGCCATTAATATTTAGAAAGTCCATTGATATTTAGAAAGAAAAAAATAATAATAAACTAGAATTTAATGTGAAAAAAATAAAAATACTTTTAAAACGTGAGATTGACAACGGAACAGAATATGAAAGGATACATCAAACGATACAACTCAAAGGCAAGAAAAGAGGTCAAAATAAAAACGATAATATGTATTGCAGAAGAAGATGTACTGCAGTCGATAGTGTAATATTTTATCTCGACTTTTAGCTCACTCTAAGAAATAGAAAAAATTGTGTTTGTTCTTCAAAGTTGTTAGAATGAGTGTCAACGAACAATGAAGTATCGAATGAGGGAAGGAAAATGTGTTCTAGTAGAGATATCATTTATCTTTTCAAAAAAAGAACTATCTAAAGACAAATAGTTTCCACAAAATACAACGTAACTCTAATATTATCTTTTAGTGCAGAGATTCTTGATAAGACGTGATTTATCATTGAGGAATTGTTTGTTATGGAGCTGACAAACACAAGCAATTTCTTCCCAGTAGCCCAATGTTTTATTTTAATCTGCTTTTATTTCAGACAATTTATTTTGATTCTGGAAAAAAGAATTCATTACATTCACTTTCTGAGAGTATGTGCGACTCTACTATTCTTTATTAAATTTAAAAATATTTTCAAGAAAAAGGACAATTACGTTGATATCCACGCCTGTTGCCTGAAAAATTTATAAGATGATGAGCAATATTTTCCTTTTTTACAGTGACATATTTTAGCTTTCCTTCTGCATCAATTCTGTCCTTCCTTTATTTACATTTCCTAAATTACACAAATGTATTGATCATAATCACAGCATTGTTATCCCCAAGCTTTTGCAACTTCAGGACTAAGATTGTGGTCATACAAGAGTGGGAGTTTGAAATACCAAGTGGATTTTAATTGTAAGTTAGATATCTGTATATCTGTATTGTAATATCTTTCACGTTCAGACTGATCTCAGATCATCTCAAAAGAACTTGTGCTATTTATGATTACATGAGGAACGGTTTGCCTAAGAGTAATTGTGCAATATAGAACATTTTATTGCCTAAAGAACTTCAACACTTAACTCTTTATAGTTCCTATTTTAAAACGAGAAACAGATAATTGCACTATTTATCATCAGTGAACTATTTTATGTAGACCGTTAAAAATTACACATATATGAAATTAACTGCATTTTTAACCAAATTTGTAGGATAGTTTGAACAAATTAAATTTATTACGCGTTTCAGAAAGTCTAAGCCAACACACATTATTCACACAAAGCACATGATAAAAAACAAGAGGGCAAATAAAATACTATTTGCTATTTATTTACTGACAAATCGTGTATTTATTGCAAAGGAACATAATGATTCATTCGAAATAAGTTTAAATTGATGACCAGAAACAAGCAAGGTACCGTTGGCCTTTGATTGATAAAGAAAAATTGAATGAAAGCTCAAAGATTGGGTCAAATGCCAGAAAAATCTTTTCAATTGTTGCATAAGCTTTATCTTTTTCAATTTTTTGTTAAAATTCTTATGAATGATGTCATTTCCATTTTTTAACCTGATATTAATTAATTCAAGCAAAGAGTCACATAGTATATTATTTTAAATTAAATTTTACATTCAACATGAGTTAGAATTTGCGTAAAAAATATTGCCTTTAATCACTGAAGGTAATTTATAAAATCCGGAATAATGGTGAAAATTAAAGCGTCTTCGAACAAAATGATTGACGAATAATGATGCAATGTGCAAAAAAAGTAATATGAATTATTCTATTATAAATTCGGTATTTCTGGCAGTTCTAACAATACTTCCTAAAAAATGTACACAAGGTCATAAATTGCGACATGCATTTTGAACTGATGTGGGGTCACCAGAACATGATCTATTACCCAAAAAAACAAACGACCTTCTCAATGTATTTCAAAACCACGCCCCTAGCTCAATCGCTTAACGCTGTACCCACTTTAGCATTACTCACCGAGGCCATCATACACAACAAATTAATCTAAAACAGTTTCGAGGGTTGAACATGATAATGAAGTGTGTCCTTCACCCGCATTTCCTTTCTTACGCCTTTTTCCTCAACCGCTAATTATTTACAAGTTTCAGTGGTTAATGAAGTGTGAAATACTTCATTACGATTTGACAAATCGATAGGCGAGCCGTACCGTGTTGTTTGTCGTTCTCACACCACTGCCACGTTTGTCGCCGTTTTTCCCTTTGTCCCGTTGCCACCCCCTTCCCCCCCGCCCTTTCCAGTAATCCTTTACGAGGTCTGCCTCCTTCCTGCCTCTCAACTCTCGTTGGGCGAACCCTCATCCCCACACATTGACTCTCGCCTGTTTTGTACCCGCCGGCCTCGCACATCCCAGCACAACCCTGCATTCCCTGTTGAAACCCCCATTGATTGACCTGTTTCATTATTTGCTGTTCGGGAAATCAATGTACCCCCTCCCTTCTCCACGCCACGTCCCCTCCTGTTTTCTGTAACCCCCTTCCAACTAGTTGCAATGGAGTTTTGGAAATATAGACAGTTCGTAAACCAATTATAACAAATTATTTACGTCGTGAATGAGTTTTGTTAATTTTTGACTCGCGATGTGTAAAATTACGTTACTTTAAATTGCCCCCGGGGCTCTGTACAGGTTTTCGGGCTGACGGAAAGTCAGTGGGAAGCACAGATAAATGACACACATCGACGCCTGTTTCTGAATTGATGACTACTCTCAAACAGCGAACGCCGCTCCTCTTCCGATAAAACTTCTAGCATCCCATGAAATTGTTAACACCAAGAGCACACGTCGGTATTTCGCGAAAGTCCACCAAACAAAACGCCGTTGAAAAATTAAATTTATAAAATATTTCGTTCGCTGTTAAATATTTTCCCTCTAAATCCGAGAAATCACACATAAAAATGCTTTGTCGACCTATAAATTTATAAAATAGTAATATCAGGAAAGTTTGTTTGGCGGCGATCGCAATATTTGAATCTAAATTTTATTTCCTATTTGATTTTGTAAGCATAAAATAACAATTCCAAGTAACAGTTTCATAATAGGCTGGTTTTGTTTTTGGTTGAAATGAGAGTGTATGAATGTGGCGGAATTCTGAAGAGAGTAAATATAACTGTAAATGGAAATATTAAAAAAATAAACAAATATTTGCTCGGCTGTTATGTAGACAAAGCCGAAACTTTTTTACTTGACACCAAATTTATAACTTTAATACTAAAAACAATCTGTAAGCTTTAAACAAGTAGGTAACACAACAGCTTGCGCAAACAAAATGAAGTTTTAAATAATTACTTCAGGGATTGCTAGTTACGTGTACTTTCAGTATACCTTTCTTATTTTCTGACTTATTAATTTAAATATTCGTCAATGTAGTACGTTTTTTGGGATTCTAAATACTAATATAGTTTGAAAATTGGCTATCGATAATAGAAAGCTGTTATTAAATCAGACATGTTGGTAATCCTCTCAGTATATCCTGGCATTATATCCGTTCTTTTAAGTTAAAGTAATAAAAAAATCAGAAACTCACTCTAAAAGTTATTCCATAATTCAACTAATAGTTCGATTATATAACTGTATAATGGTAGTAGTCACTTCAATATTCAATCCTTCACGGAATGAGATACTGTATTACACCCTTGCGTGTTTTTTCTTTGAGCAACAAAACACAATAGTATTTCATTTTGAATTCAAGGCGAAATAAAAAATAAAACACAAAGTATAATTCATCATAATAAATATACCAATTAACATGTATTATTTACGATATATTATTTCTTTTTATCACAAAATTGTCATTACAGCAGCATGAAATAATTTTTGCAAAACGTTTGTGAGAATTGAAATGGTTCATCAATGACAACTGTCGAGAAAACTCATCCTCGTTCCTAGATGCCGAGATATTACACAATCCCTGAATTTTCTATCACATTTACCATTAGTTAAAATACACTTTGGCAGGACAAAATATAATTATTTACAATTTGCTGCCACCACGAACTTGTCTGCCACTTCACATACAGGCACGAATAGTACACGATGATCTAGATCGATGATGTGATGTAATCACTAGTAGACCTTATTCTGCCGTCAGCAAGACACAATGTGTCTCCCACCTTTACCAACGTCAACACTCTCTTCACATCCGTGGCTCGCCTCAACCGTGCATACCGAAGGTGCTGCTCGACTGCGTTTCAGCGCAGCCCAGTATCCGCACGGGAGGCGGGGGTGGGGCTGATAGAGAGCCTTCGGCGGTGATGCTGGAGCGGCGGAGGTGTCGAGTTGCGTCCGCCACTCTCGCCCCACCCGCCGGCGCTCTCCGCGCACTCTCTCGCGCTCTCGGAGGCTCTCTGCAGGCCCTCACGCACCCCACGCCCGGCCCCCCCCCCCCGCCCCCGCCCCGCTCCCGCCCCCGCTCACCGCCCCGCTCACCGCCCCGCTCACCGCCCCGCTCACCGCCCCGCTCACCGCCCCGCTCACCGCCCCGCTCACCGCCCCGCTCACCGCCCCGCTCACCGCCCCGCTCACCGCCCCGCTCACCGCCACGCTCACCGCCACGCTCACCGCCACGCTCACCGCCCCGCTCCACCGCCCCGCTCACCGCCCCGCTCACCGCCCCGCTCTAACGCCCCGCTCACGCCCCGCTCACCGCCCCGCTCACCGCCCCGCTCATCGCCCCGCCTACCGCCCCGCTCACGCCCCGCTCACCGCCCCGCTCACCGCCCGCTCACCGCCCGCTCACTGCCCCGCTCACTGCCCCGCTCACCGCCCGCTCACCGCCCCGCTCACCGTCCCGCTCACCGTCCCGCTCACCGCCCCGCTCACCGCCCCGATCACCGCCCCGCTCACCGCCTCGCTCACCGCCCCGCTCATCGCCCCGCTCACCGCCCCGCTCACCGCCCCGCTCACCGCCCCGCTCACCGCGCCCCGCTCACCGCCCCGCTCACCGCCCCGCTCACCGCCCCGCTCACCGCCCCGCTCACCGCCCGCTCACCGCCCCGCTCACCGCCCGCTCACCGCCCGCTCACCGCCCGCTCACCGCCCGCTCACCGCCCGCTCACCGCCCCGCTCACCGCCCGCTCACCGCCCGCTCACCGCCCCGCTCACCGCCCCGCTCACCGCCCGCTCACCGCCCGCTCACCGCCCGCTCACCGCCCGCTCACCGCCCGCTCACCGCCCGCTCACCGCCCCGCCACCGCCCCGCTCACCGCCCCGCTCACCGCCCCGCTCACCGCCCCGCTCACCGCCCCGCTCACCACCTCGTCTAGCTCATCGTCCCGTTCATGACTTCCTCTTCACTTTTGCACATTTCAAATTTCAAAAATTCACTTCAACTAAACTAGATATTACCTTGCGTAATGTATGTTACACTCGTACTTGTATAATGAATGCGTTAGGTTGCGTACTAGCCATTATGCAACTTATGTTCAGTCGGCAAGTTCGAATAACCACCGTTGCAAATTTTCGGCGCTAGCTAAATAATTTGATTCGAACGCTATCAATGACCCTGAGCGACGCCCACAAATGACAAAATGAGCAACCTGAAGGCGTGTTGTTCTCCACAGTCGCTTCCGTGTTTTCCTCCGCTGAATTGCAGGTGGAGTGTAGAATACTACCTTATAAGCTGGCAATGAAAAGCGAGAAAGCGAGGATGAGGGTAGATAGATATCAAGAGCGAGAACAAGGAAGGAAAGGAATGCAAAAGCTATAACGTGGAAGAGATGGAAAGCGAGAGTGAGAACGAAGAAGAGATGGAAAGAGAATGCCAGAACATGGAATAGATGGAAAGATTGAGAAAGATAAAGAAGAGAAGGAAAGCGAGAATGAGTACGATCAATAGATGGAAAGCGAAAAAAAGAACTTAAAAGGAGATCATATGTAAAGATGTACCTAAATAAGGAATAAAACAGCTAAAAGAGGAATAAAGTAATATATTAAAATGAAGTTGCAACGATGAAGAAGGAAAGAGATAAGTAAAGAAAGGGATAGAATAATGAAGAGGATGAGAAAACGGAAAACATTTGTTATTTCTTACTCATAAAATCTAAACGATAGGTTTAGAATACTTGTAAACGTTTTTAATTATACTGAAATTTTCCTGTTGAGTATTCACTTATTGGTCTTCAGTAATCCTAGAATATCAAATAAACATTTAAATTGTGTGGATTCGCTTCAACCAGAGGCGAGCTGAAGCCATCGTTCAACGCTCCATACATGAACATCTCTATGTAAACCCTCTCCAGAAGTGAACACGTGCAGATGCTATTTAATTAACAGACAGTTGTGGAAGTTTTCATTGTCTATTCTACCGCTTCGCATTTGTAGATCCGATTACTATTAATGGTTTCATATTCTGTTGTTTCAAAATGAGAAACAGTTGGCAGACCCACAAGCTGATCAAAAAGTTCTAAAATTAATTTTTCAATATGAACGCAATGATCACATTTATAATAAACGATATTGTTTTAGATCAAAATATGTTTTAAAGACAATACAATTCACAAAGTACATCTCACCATATTTTTTTTTCGGCTAGGCAGAATTTATCTAAAAGTCATTCATATCTTTACACTTTGATTATTTTAGCTTCGCAGTTATGAGATTCCTAATAAATTGTGTAATAATATTGGCACCATGGAATAAGGTGAACACAAGGTGCGAAGTCGGTAAATCCCATATGCCTGCACTCACTTTCAAATAGTTGTGTCGATGATTCCATAAATGTAGTAATATTTCAGGAAGTATGTGTTTTATGAAAGAAACGCTTAATTCTTCAAATGGAAGGTTACCCGGGTACCTTCCTTTTTTTATTTGTATATTTTTAAACGTCTGAAATTTTGGACTGCAGCTGCGAGTTGTTCATTAACTGAACAATTTTTAACACGTCGTGACGAATACACGTTCGAATACTTTTAACAATTTTATGTTGATTCGGAAATATTTCTACTCTCTACCGAGAGGGTTACTAGCCAATGCATAATATAGATTGATCGAAAATAGATATTTACTAATACTGAGAGTAGTAAATTATCCATATATGAAGAACTGTGATTTTGTTGATTACAATTAAGTAATGACATGACAAAAAAAATGTTCCTATAAATACACACTATATTTCATTTACCCACATACAAGACACTTCGTGTATGTTCCTGAATATTAAACGCTTCCTTGACTTTGATTTTATTTATTTATTTATTTATTGGACTTGCGATTTGCGGATAAAGCAGTCGTAAAGTATTGAAATTCTTTCTGATTCCCCTCATTCTCTGAGAATTTTTGGAACAGCAGATACCAGCTATCTTTCAAGCATGCATTTACTGTCTGCTTTCACAGCACATACTGGAGAGATAGCATGAGTATTTGAGCGCATGATTACAGATGGCATCGCCAACTCTTTTCCAGGTTCCTAAAGAAATACTCTCCGCCGATGAGTCACTTTTGTAAATGAGGAATGTTCTCTATACACAAGATATCAGCCGCTATTCAGGCCATATTTAAAATATTATAAAAGTTCTAGAGCACCTCATTACTGTGTAGTGGGTACTCCCGTTTTGATTAGTTCCTGATAAAGAAGTACCATAATGCATTGTTGATATGAACAAAACACCTTTCTTTTTTTTCGGCATATATCAACAAAATATCACATTTTCTTTGGTAAATGCGAAAGAGACGACATTTCTTCGCGAGATGAGGAAGGCAACATGTCTAAAGCTATATCATTTATTACTCTTCAGTTTCCTTTTATACTCCAGGACATCAGAATTGGAGATAGTACAGTTGTGAAAAAGTCACAAACAATATTTCTTCCAGACCATTCGTAATAAACAGCAAGACCTTTCACAACTCTTTCACCATGATTTACTTCTCTACCATTTGGTATCTTTCAGGTATACAATTGATCATTTAGTGGATAGGAAGTTTTGGAATAACATATTTACTACACTTTTATCCTGTACTTTGCTGATGGCATCTAGTGAGTAAATGCAGTTTGATCTTTTTACGGAAAAACTTGCTCATCAACAGTTCGTGAATCGAACGGCGATTTGAGCGCAAATTGAAATTCAACATTGCAAATATATCAACAATGGCTGCAGATATGTATGTCCTCAAGCGCTCCAAACTCGTATTGACACTATCAAATCTAATCTTCCTTAATCCGGCAAAGATAATTAAAAAAGTAAATAAATTTATTCGTATACGTTCATCTTCGATTGTTAATGGATGCACAAACAAAAACAAAGCAACAACGTTCAGTAAATATTTACTCCAAACGCCGATAATGGTCGGGTTACCCAGGTAACTCCATCATAGATGGTCGTAAAATGTACCATAGACATAAGGGTCAAAGTTATATATGAGAAATAATATTTCAATGACCACAGAAATAATTCTCGAGAAATAAGGATGAGAAATAAATTACCCTGTAAGAGAGCCTCTATTTCTGAGACACTGTTTATTAAACGTAATGATTTATAAATTCTGGGCAGAATTTCACGAGGTACTTTTACTATATAAAAAATGTCTACTCTAAAACACGTCCAGTTGCAATCAAAAGATATACCAGCTGACGCCACGAACACCATTCGCCAATAGTATAAATAGAATTGGAGAAAAAAAATCACGAGAACCGGTCTGTTCCACAAACAGTAAAAACGAACATCACAAGCTTGCTCAACTGCTGGTCAGATTCAGCGTCCAGAACCGTTATATTTGTGTTTCGTTTTACATCTACCGGACTCGAAACTTTCGCCATCGAGAGAGAGAGAAAAAGAGCAAGCGACGTGGATCCGAGGGAAAGGGTGGGGAGGAAAAAAGCAATTCCATAGAAGTGTTGGAAACGAGATCTCTATCGTATCCAATAACGTTTCGAAACCTGCCGTTGCGATGCCAGCAATCGGCATGGTGAGGCCGAGCACTGAGCGTTGAGGGCCGAGGATTGAGGATCGAACGCTGTCGGGACATGCGCGTGCTCATCGCACACAGCAAACGGAAGCGCTCCACCTTTCCAGCGATTCACAAAGGAACGAGTCGTGGCTTTGGGTCTTCGATCTGGCGACAAACAGCGTTTGTAATAGCCCTTACCGATCGTTTCTTCACCTGCTGTCTATGCTGGAATTGCACAACGTTCTTGTAACGATAATCACCGTGCTGTGCCGACCTAAGAGCTCTTACAGGAATCTGCGACCTACAACGATTTACCTACAAAGACGTATGAGTGGGGATATTCAAACCTTCAAAGAAGTATGAGTGGGGATATTCAAACCTTTAGAAGTATGAGTGAGGATATTCAAACCTTCAAAGAAGTGTGAGAGGGGATATTCAAACCTTCAAAGAAGTATGAGTTGGGATATTCAAACCTTCAAAAAAGTATGAGTGGGGATATTCAAATTTTCAAAGAAGTGTGAGTGGCGATATTCAAGCCTTCAAAGAAGTGTGAGTGGGAATATTCAAACCATCAAAGAAGTGTGAGTGACGATATTCAAACCTTTAAAGAAGTATGAGTGTGGATATTAAAACCTTCAAAAAAGTATGAGTGGGGATATTCAAATTTTCAAAGAAGTGTGAGTGGGGATACTCACCGGAGCTTCGGGAAGCGAAACAGACCACATACGAACAAACCATTACGTGAACAAAAACACACGAACAAAAAATAACGAAGAACACATTCAGTTGAAGTAATAGGGTGCATATTGAGTTTTCTTTAATTAATTTTTTTAGCACAGTGTTTGAAAATTTTCATTTCAATATTCATCAGTTTACATTGCGCCTATTTTATTTAATTATTTAATGCATATTTATTTATTATCTATAAATAATTTTGAAGATAAATTCTAGTAATTGTAGTAAGTATTTATAAATAGCTTTCAAGCCTTTTTCGTTTATGTGTATTAAACCCTGCCTCCAAAGTTTATCCATCTTCTCGCTCTGGAAAGTTTTATGTTGTTATGACCTTTAACAACATTAAATATTTTTGTTCTGATGTTTAATTTTTATAACTGTTGAATTGAGAAATGAATAGTAAGTCATCCTTTTTGTACTTAATTGGATAATTGAATGTTTGACATGTTCTGGTAGTTCCATGTTTGCTAGCGGTCTAGAAGAAATTGAAGGTTGTTATTTTGTTGTCTTTATTCCGCGAGGTTAGTGTTCAATAATGTTACCATGTTTGTTGAATTAGTAATAATTAATCATCAGAAATAATTTTGTTAAGAATTAAAGATATGCCCATAGAGAGCATCAAAATTTTACGCACAAAATTGGCGAACACTAATGGAAGTATTAATAAATTGAATTCTGAACTCCACTTCTATGAATTAAAGACATAACTACAGAGATAATCGAGCTCCAATAAATCGTGTTTCTTGTTTAACAGAGATGAGCCAATTAACACATTGAAGAAAAATTACCTTTACATTACCTTTTGGCTGAGGTAAGCCATCTAAATATTTAAGTGCATTTGGCAATTGTAGGAGTTCATGCTCTGAAACACGTTGGAGAGTACGGGCGTGACTAAAGTTCTGAGAGACATGGCAAGACTTGTACCTAAAAGTGTTCAGAGTACATCTATCCTTCTGTGAACAGCTCAACAGAGGCGAATTGGTATTTTTCTCCGAGGTGGAACGATTAAAACTCCAGCCAAGTAACGGTAGGAGAGCGAATGGGCGCGTTAAATCATGACTAGGCTTAAGCTTGACAGTCTCAGTAAGTCATTAGCACACTCTTGATATTTTTTAAACACGTTTTATGATCAGAACATTTTAAAGTGTAGAAACTATAAGTGACGCATAATGAGGGGTAGGGAATAATTGAGGGGCTCACCAGTGGAATGCCTACTGGCAGGAGAAACTCGAGTACCTCGAGAAAACCTACAGCAAACCCGACTGTGTGTAGTTCGCGCAAGTTTTCTTGATACACGAGCTCCCTAATCCTCATCCAGCGCTTCATAGCACATTGAGATACTTAGATTCGACTCGGAACGAGACGTACCAATTTACAGTGGTGGCAACAACTTCCTCGAACTCTCAAAACAATCGTAACATTTCTCATGGGACGTTTTGGCGCGTTAAGTTTATGTCCATAGTCAAAACCAGAAGACAAAAACAACAACAGAAGTCAAAAGACTGAAAAAGTTCAAACCATTGGATTTGCCAAATAGATTTTAAAATGACAATAGTGATAATACTGTGATAAAATCAACACCAAATGTTTTGTCAACATTTACAAGTGTGTAATACGATAAAGGAAGATCACCAGTGGGTGACCTTCCCATGCAAGTTTGTATTTTCTAACAGCATATTTACTTAGTGTTCTTGTTTTGAACAGATTGTAAATTTACAGATTTAAATAAAAAAAGTTTATATCCGCAGTTGGTACGCCCGTTTACGCCGTGACGTAACAGAGGCCTCCTCTCCCCGCAACCCGGCTGTGGAAAATAAAAAAAATTTGCGCACATTATAGTCTGACGTCACGAGCCGCCCATATATACAAATTTAACAATTACACTGCGGCAAAAAATATTAACGGTAAAAATAATCCGTCTTTTGTCAAAGCCCCTATTATATTAAAATAATTTATAATATTAGTCATATTTTATAGCTATTGTAAAAAAGCATGTGGATAAGGATCTCGATAACAAATTTCAACACTGCAGAGTGAGTCTGAGCAGAGCCAATAGGCCGACCGGTCTTCTCCACACAATTTATCTTCATTCTTGTTACTGCCTTTTCTAGTTACAGACAAGGTATAATTCATTATGTATCAACATGAAATCGTTGAACTTCCTTCACCTCGTGCTTCACTAACGCTCTTTACGGTAGATACTCCAACTAACCGACGGGACTTTCATAACTTTTTCATCTAAAGAATGACCATTCATTAACCTCGATTTCAATTAAGCTGTCATTCAGTGGTAAAGACACTAACGGCAGCTCACGCCGTTCCTGTATGTAGAAATATACGAAAAATAATTATATTAATATAAAACCAAATTAAGAGAGAATCTGACTTTCGCTACCAAGGACTTACATGTTATTCGCAATACCGATCAGTTGTTTAATGAGTGTCTTAAATTTTATTTCGAATTAATATCTGAGAGTCGTGAGGAGAGAATTTTACTAGAAATTATCATTAGGCCATAATGTGTTAATATACGGAATTATTTTAACACTATTCAATTTTTTTTTCAAAAACGCTAAGAAAACAAAAAGATATTTCAAACTCCCACAAACCTCGAAAAGACTTTTATATGATTTACATTTACGTTTCAGATTTATTTACGTCGTCTTACAAATTTACTTCATTTTTCAGGCGAGTGTCTGTGTCAAGCTACAAGTATAACAAAGAAATTCGTGATTTTTTTGCGATAACGATAAAAAAAAGTACAATTCCACATACAATATATTAAAAAAGCAAAAAGTATATGAAGTCGAAGAATAAGAAAGGAAATAAAACAGCTAAACGTTCATTTGTAAATCGTTGAAAGTCAAAATCCCCCTCTCCAGAACTTCATTTGTGGTTCGACGCCAAAATCGTTTTCCGTTCCCACAATTAATCCAGGGACGAAATGACTCGGGAGTGTTGATGACGCAGTGACAAGTGGAGACAATGATACGGGTCACGGGCACAAAAGAAAGGCAGCGCAATTGCTGCGGGCAAACAAAGCGATCGCGATGTTTTGAGGGGGGTTGTGTGTATTTTTCCGCGTTTGGGATGGCGTAATGGCTATGGATTCGTTCCCGTATTCTCTGTCCGCTCCGTTTGTGTCGTAAGCGAGTAGAAGATAAACGTCAAGTCCGAGCCATGGAATGTATTCACGAAATGTTTGCTTTTAGTTGGATATTCCCTTATCCCTTTGTTATCTTTTCTTCTTCGTAACTGTTTTTTATGCTTTTGTTCCCCGCGTTTCCTTTTTCGGTTTCCCGCGACTCTCTTTTTTTTTCTTCGCGGTTTACATCGTCACATTTTCCTTTACGTCTACTCTGTATGCAATATTTATTTATTCGCGTATGTTCATCTGACTTCCTAGCTGAATAAAGCGTAACATTGCTTTCTCAACATACATGAAACGTCCAAAATATCAACAAATGTTGAACGCGAAACCAGTTATTTTGACATACAAATAAGCGACACTTTATGTGCTTGGTAAACCAAATAGTGTATGTATATATATATATATATATATATATATATATATATATATATATATATATATAGGAGAGAGAGAGAGAGAGAGAGAGAGAAAAAGAGAGAGGTATTGCAAGAGAAATTGTGTACTTAAAGAGCAAACGTTTCCGTTCTGATGCACAATTTATTGCAGGTTTTCCTCTTCTATTAAACTCAAACCGTGTCAGTTTTATGTCATATTTGTGTGTTTCAGTCAACTGTGTCATATTTCCACGTTCTATCTTCCGACGTTCCCCACATGTTTCAACATTTGCGGTCGTTGACTCATCAGTTTTCACTCACCGTATCTCTCTCAGGTTTTCGTTATACTACGATCAATTCTTTTAGTTTCAAACTACCGTGCTGGTTTTTTAGTCACATCTCATTCTATATGCATACTGACACGTTATTCACGTATTAATATCTTCCAGATTACGTATTTTTTTATTTGCATAGTTCATTACTACCATGGGTATTTGAATAGTTGAAGGTATTCTTTTCGGAGATGGTATTCGTATAAAACTGTTTATTTATTCTTTCTGAAGAGTTCTTAACGACCATAAATGAAATTGTTTGCTGGCAGGTTAACGGGGCTTGATCAGAACAATTTTTACTTGTTTGCTAACGTTTCGGAAACTTTCATTTCCATGATCAGGACTTGCAACATCGTGAACAACTCAACACCATTCACTGCACCATCCTCCATCTCCGGCACCTCACACGAAATGAGGGACACGACATTACCCTCACCACACCAACACACAGCATGGGCTAGTATCAGTCTTTCCTTTACATCATAATTTAACATATATTAACGGACGTATTGTTACTACAAATATTAAATCAACTTGATATAATATACAAAATGCATTATTTTCTTTCGTTTCTATTCCATCTCGTAAAAACTGAATTTCTAATGTTTTTAACTCCCCATACAATTTCTCCGCTGAGTATTTTCCTCCGTGATAGAATATTGTTGTAAATACTTAGTTACAATTTGTTGGGTTTTATCAACAGGAGTCGTGTAGCTAGGTTCGCGAATTTCAGTGCAGAAAGTGGAAATGGCCTTAACTGCAAAAAAATAGGTTTTAAATATAATTGGTGTGAGAAATGGCAAAAATAATCACGAACGACCATTTGTTTTACATTTTGCCGATACCCGTCGGTGGGTGTCCTTATTAAGAACCCGTCACTTTAATAGATGAGTGCATTGGACTTGTTGCATCAACTCACTCCCCTGACCCTAAGAATGAACAACAGATACTAAAGAAGAGTGAAATAACACTTTATTTTATGTTTGTTTTCTTTATTAATTAGCACATTATTATTTATTATCTTTATTATTAAATAATTAATTAGCAAGTTCAATAAAATTTTCTAATCCGTGGGATCTTGAATATACCTCAACCTCTCAGTAAACTGTTCATATTCGGCTATTAGTCCCCTGATCGGTTCCTCGCCCATCATTAACACATTGCTAACCGACACCTAGAAACGCTACCCCACCCCAGCTTACAGCCATTTTCGCGCGGTATTGCATGAACACGCGGGTTGGATGCAATAGATTTCATCTTCATTTACCTTACTGCAAATTTATATTTCCTATTTGACTCCACTGTTCCAAAAATGGAACAATTTCGAAGGTTTATTATCTTAAATATTCATTTAAGATTAAAATATCGAAATGTAACCGAAGGTGACAGGGAATACGCAGCGAAGGGAATATGCTCATGTAACTACGGTTTGTCGCTTTGGAAAGCTCTAGAAGTATAATTTAGCAATATAACACTGGTTTAACATCGTTAGCAATGGTTTAACATTGTTAACAATGGTTTAATATTGTTATATTGTTACAAATACGTGCTACCAATAATGACTGTGCGCCAACGGACGAGACGAGAAAGCGCGACAACAATGAGGGACGACAATTTGCGAGTGCTATGCACACAAAATTAGGGATATAGGAGAACATTGGATATAGGAGACCATGAAAGGTTCTAGAAGCGCTAGTGTCAACTCATTTCTGACATATACGGAGTTCCATATGCAAACGATAATATGTCTCGCAAATTACTAGCGTGCTAAGATGGAAATTTCCGTCTGTGGTCCTTGCCGGTTGGGCGAGAAAAGATGGAAATTTCCGCCTCCGGTCCGCAATGTATTAACTCCCTTCAAAAAGTCATCGATTGCTAGGGGGTCGATACCGACCCTGTTGGAAAACCCTGCTCTACGTCACTCGGAAGGTTGTAAGATGTATTCTGATACTTACTTTAGTGCTAGTGCCAAAAATCCATCGATGTTATCAAAGCATAGAACTTCTGTTAGAAGACAACACGCTGTAGATGCAATGGCGTTGGTCTAGCGTAGTCAATTTCTCTATTGAACAACCCGGCAGAGAAACCTCCTTCGAAAAATGCAGAGACAAAAATATTATTTACATAGAACTTTGTGCATTTTAAAGATTTTTTCACACTTGAACAGTGAATCGCTGGGGATTCAACCGTCTTAACGAACCAGGGACGTTACACCCAATTTTCTCATTTTTCTTTCACTTCCATTTCATTGTTGCGTCATGCTCTTGTTTTTAGTACATGACTGAGAGATGAAATTTGAACGTTGGCCATGTTTTCGTATTATTTATTAAAATCTAGTTTTTATAGTTATCAATAACTATACTCATTTGAAAATATATACTATTTAGTTTCATTCTTGAAATAATCCTCTCAAATATCACAGGCGTATTGGAAATTACGGATCAATTCAAAATACGCATCATATTAACATTGATAATCTGATCACGTAGTATTTGATACTCCCAATTTACTAGCTAGACAAGTTCTAAATACACATTTACACCGTAGATTATTTTATTAAAAAATGTATTTTAATAGAATATTTTCTCTCTCCTGTACGCTCGTTTTAAAAATGTTTATTGAATTGTAATATCTATATTTACCTCCCCAAAAACTACACAATTGTATAAAAAACGCATATTATTATTATGCTATCAACGTGACAGCAAGATTTCTAAACAAAATCTGATATACACGTTTTCTGGCTGTGTTACTTCAGAAAACAAACTACTTCAAAAACGCTGAACGCGGATCCATGAAAATAGTATTTCAAAAATTAATATTGAAACCAAATATCATAATTTCTACCCAACACAAAAATATACATTCGTATAAAGCCAGAGTATCATTATCATTATACTCTCAACTGGTCAACAAGGTTTCTAAACAAAACCTGCGATACAAGTTTTCTGGCATCGTGAATTCAGGGAACGGATTGTAAAACAATCTACTTTGAAAACGCGAACAGCCTCCGTCTCCAAAAAGATCTCTTTTTCATCCATTCCGTAGGACTCAATCTTTTGTCGTGATTTCAGGCATGAAATGGCATATTCAGGGTACGACCTCATCCGAAACGCTTTCGACGGCGGGGCAGAGGACGAGTCTGTGCAGAAGCCTTCAAATGCTCCCGGGTATTGACGGAGTACCACACTCGAGAAGTGAAAGATCGGTTTACTTTTGTCAGAAAGTTGGGCTACTTCGTTACAAAGGGCACAGGCGGCGAGCGTCAGCGAACGCGATCGGAGAGGGAGGGGGAGGGGGGGAGGGTGCAGGGATGTGATGGGGGGGGACGAGGGAGGCGGAAAAATGTCTGCCGGTACCCCGAGAGCTTCTTTGCTCGAGGACCGCTCCATTCAGCACGGCGGGAAAAGCAGCGTGGTGGTCCGGGCGAAATTGAAAGGGGGCGGGGGGCGGGGGGAGCTGGGAGGGGGTGAGGTGGCAAGGGGCAAGCGCGCAGACGGCGAGTAGGGTTGGGGGGACTCGCGCTCCGGCGCGACGAGGGAGGAGGGAAACTTTTTAACAGTGATTTTCCTCTGGAATTGGTAATGGGTTCTGGCAGTCCCGTGTTGGGCGGAGGCCTTCGCGGCCCCGGGTTTCCCTCCTCCCCTCCCCCCCTCCAGACCCCCCTCCCCTCCCCTCCAGAGCCCCTAGTGCGAAGCACAGGACTCGGCCGGGGAGTTTGCATTCCGAAGTCAGTGGATTTGAGATTCGCATCAACACGTCGCGTCGAAATTTGTGTGTTTGCGTTATCTTGTTCAACTTGTCCGCCCCCTCATCCTCCGCTTGCGCAGTTGGGCCTCCTCCTCTTCCCTTGCCTCGTCCTCGCTGCCTCCCTATGGCTCTGACCCTTTCTTAGGGTCCTTCGCTCTCCGCTCATTCTGTTCAAAGACACGTCGTCGCTTACTCACTCGCTCTCGACCCGTCTTGCACAATCGCAGGGTTTTACTCAGCTGCCCTCTTAACTGTGCCGGTCCTCTAAGATCGTTTCCCGTCTGGACGAGGCCTTCCATGCAGAATACCCGTAGCAATTTCTGACACTGCATATTTTACGATCATTTCCGTTCGAACTTCAAGTACTATAGTTGTTATCCCCACAATAATCTCAATGCATTTCCAACCTCATTCATCATGGAAATTATTAGAAATCTTCTTTTTTTTGTGTTCAATGTTTCCTCTTATTTTTTATACTCAAATGAGACATACATTAAAGGTATGGTTATTCTCAATTTCACGTTTGTGCAATTATCTTAGTATTTTTTACATTTTCGCTACGATAAATATTCTCGACAATGCCTAACTCTAACTCTTGTAACTCTTCTGCAATCTGGAAGGCAACAATTGCCAAACAATATTGATTTTTCTTTCGCATACTCTGTCATTTACATCTGCTCACTTTGTTTGCCTCTATTAATATAATCTATAAATCTTCTCTTTACCCCAGGACGAATATGTATGGATAGACATTAACTTATTAGGACTCTGCCTTAAGTCTACTCCTCTTGGTCTGTTTTTTCATGATTTCCATTTATGTGTTATAGTCCGCAGTAGCCTAATAAAGGTAATACACGTACATTTTGCATTACTATGGATATACACGCACACCCACATGACATTCTATAATGCATACTGGTTCACAGACACTAAGCTTACTTTTTGTTAGTTGGTTGGTTGGTTCCGGGCGCGTCAACAGCTTAGGTCATTAGTCTCGTAAGTGTAATGCACGCTATTTTCCTCGGAAGATGGCAGTGATCTTCCCGCAGTGGATAGCGGGATCCGGCGCCGACCTACCGGCGGCTAGCGGAGTTTACCTAACCAGGACTCTCGCACCAGCGGGGCACCGCCCCAGCCGGGACAAGCTCTAAGCTCCCGACCGATCTCCCTGAACATGTAGTGTAGTGCATGTTAGTACAAGTGTGTGTGTGTAAGAGGGAAGGATAGGACAAGGAAGAGGAGGAACAGATCGCGCGCGGTCCGTCCCTTTGGGTGATTTGATGCACTGAGCTACCGGTACAAAGCCTACTTAACGCATACGCGTACGCCTTATACCAGACCAGTGAGCTTTATGCTCATTCCTGAGAAAAATCTTTTACCGACGTCTACTCTATTTTCACTTATGTCCCGACCACTCTTTTGTCTGCTCCACCTCCCAATTCCTACACCTCCCCCAATCATGCCCGCCCCTCGCCCCGGAGCCAGAATTCACTTCCCGCACTAACTGCCCATTTCGCTCCCCTTGTACGGTTTCGCGCGTAAGTCGGCCCCGCCTCCATTTCCCTTGATTTAGCATCTCGGGGACACTTCACGGCATAAACAACCAGCATAGAACATTTCGCGAGCGGCAACTGCCACGCAGCAGCGTCGCATGCCCATACGGACGGCACCGAAGCGTAGATGAATGCATAAAGGGATAGAAGGGCGTGCCCCTCCCCCTGCCCCGAAAACTTAAAAAAGGGCACCGTAACCCTACGTAATGAAACATTTTATTTACCTTTGCTCTGCACAGTAACGCTGTGAAGGCGGGAATTTATTTTCCTAGTGGTATACAACAGGGTCACTGCCGCATTTGAAACATTTGGATTTTGGCGTGCGTATCTTACAGGTAATATGAATTTTTTAAACCTTAATATTGGGAAATGTTTCACGCTTAATATCCGTTAATACGATCAATTATTCATTTCCGTCATCTTTTAGGCTGATAATGTGGGAAAGTGACCCACATATTTGAGGAAGATAAGTCTTCTAACCAACTGTCAACCCTGCAAATGGTTCAATATAAAATCAATTGCGCTGATCAGTTGTATTTTAAAAAGTTATAATTTCATTGTCCTTAATTCTTTTATTTACTTACTGTACATTTTATTTATACAATGTTTCACTGAAAAATATTGGTAATGCTTATTGTTTGCAAAAGAAATTAGAATAATTATTTGATGGTACTTGTGTAATTTTGAAAAGTACTGAACTGAAAGGCAGAATATTATGAAGGAATTTTATATTACCTAGTTTCTACTCTTCATACTTTTTCTTGCATTCCATTACAGTTTCACAAGTTCAGTATCCATGTCAACGTTTGTAACATTTACGACCATTAAGTGAAGTAGAATCCAAAACCAGACGGCAACAGTCGCAATAACACGTTTTATCCCACCACTCGCAAACGTCGTGTCGTCCTTCTGCCGGCCAAACGGTCGCAGTGGGACAAAATCGGCTCCGACCACCCGACCACCCAACCACCCACCACCCGACCACCCAACCACCCACCACCCACCACCCACCACCCGACCACCCACCACCCGACCACCCGACCACCCGACCACCCGACCACCCGACCACCCAACCACCCTCGTCCGCCACAATGTCCCCAACCCGCTCGTTGTTCGTCCTCATGCAGCCTCATGCGGAGCCACTTTTACAGCGTTGCGCATGCTACGTTTATTTCGATTTGCCTCTTTCTTCTTTTTTTTGTTGCGTTGCCGGAGCGCGAGCCGCGGCGCGAGAGAGTAACAGCCGCCGAGGGGCGCATCGCGTCGTTCGGGCAGCTTCGGCTGCCGTCGGAGCGATTTCCGAGGAGCACCGCGTCGCAGAATGGACAATAACAAGCGCGGCTTTGTCCTCGCGCCGGGAAGGGGATGGGGGAGAACGAGTGGACCCGCGGGCGGTATTTGCAACGCTGCCAACCCCCTTTTTTGTGGATCTAGAAAACTGGGGAAAATCCTATATATTTCTCAAACCTGGATTTTGGAAAAAAATTGGGGAAATAATCGGATTAGTGTTATAAAATTCGTGTTATCCGCGTATTATAAATGTTTAAAACCCGGCCGGGACCGAAGTTTTGTTCGAGTTCCGGCGAAATTCGTGTTAAGCGAGTTCGTACTAACGAGGGTTTACTGTATTTCTATAACGTGTTAAACTACTCAGTAACTCGCAGAAAATATGGTGTTGTTTGAAATCTGAAAGTCCTTGGTATCTGTACTTTCAGTTTACATTTTTGTGTTTGTAATTGTAAAAATATTAATAATACGCAGATTGTTTTTGAAATGTCGACGTCACGCACTACCTGGCTGTAAGGCGGGTAGTATTGGCGCCAGGCCACGCAGAACAGTGCGTGAACATTGGTAGGGAGCAGGATGGGTTTGACCAGGCCACGGCTGGCTAGAGCGCAGCAGAGTAGAGAAGGTCAGAGTAGGTCAGAGTAGGGCAGAGTGAGCAGAGTAGAGCAGAGTGAGCAGAGTAGAGCAGAGTAGGCCAGAGTAGGCCAGAGTAGGCCAGAGTAGGCCAGAGTATGGCAGAGTATGGTAGAGTATGGCAGAGTATGGCAGAGTATGGCAGAGTATGGCAGAGTAGGGCAGAATAGGGTGAGTAGAGTAGAGTAGAGCAGAGTAGGGCACAGCAGGCCACACCACTGATACACTGTAGACAAAATGCACTCCTTTTCCTGTCTGAATAGATATAGATACGGTAAAGAAATATCCGGACAATTCGGCTTCCACTAGTAACAACACGAATTTCCTCCAGTAATAATAAATACAATAATTGTATATGTTGATTTCGTTGTATTACGATTTACATGAATTTATCGAGAATAGTTTTTAAGAAAGCCAATTAACATACTTCTAAATTTAGTGCTCCGAGTTGTGTCTGTTTGAGTGTGTGTTATTCCGTTTTCTATAACTTGCATAACGTCTCCTCACATTATATTTCTATATTAATTCAATCTTTGGAGATCTATCACCCGAGAAGGAAAGAAACTACAACCATCTTACAACTTCGTTCTTTTTCCATCGGTTGAGTTGCAGCATTAATTGCTGGTAATGCTGGTATAAACGTTGCCGATTATCTGCCCTAAAAACATCAATAACAACCTATCATATTTTCCCACTCTACCAGGGCAACAAACGTAAACGTATGACATGTCAGTTTCATCTACTTCACATCCTAACAATTGGGCCAAGTAGCTCGGAGGTTCCCGGTAACAATTCTAAAATACTTCGCACGCCTACATTGTCGAATTCATAAATGGACATAGAACTTTAAAGAAGCTGTGACGAGAGCACAGAGCTTGTCCCAGGTGGTTCGATGCCCCGCTGCTGATGCAAGATACCAGGATGGGGAGAACCCCGCAAGCTGATGTGTCAGTGCTGGATCTCCCCATTCGGCGTGAGAATAATACCGCCACCCCCGTGATAAAACACCAACTACATATACAAGAGAAATTCCCACAGCAGCTAACGCGCCCGAAAACATAAAATAATCCATTTAAAGGATCTATGAAGCGCCTCCGTGATATAAAATTCCGGAAAGCAAGGACCCAACACCCATGCCATAGGTGAGATTCGAATCCGCAACCTTTCCCACCTAGGCGATGACATCGTACGCCCTTAAGACAATTAAAACATCCTGGGCGTTTCATTCATGATCGCGTTCAGTTTTCCCTGACACACGCCTCATCATTTTTGCCCATTGTAACACTGATGGTGGTGGCTTTAAGGAAAGGCTTTATCGCTCCAGCGTTCCTGTCATTAGAATGTCGCGGGTTTCATACTGGCAAGGCCTACCTGATATGTTTAGCAGTGATTAGGTTGTGACATCGGGCAGAATGGGAATTAGTCGTCCGACTTCTTCGACCATTGATTCACTTGATCACATCCAAGCTAAAGCCGGTTTAGCACTCTACAACACTTGCGCAATCTTTGCTTCCTATTCCCTCGACATTGATTCATGATTATCAGAGCGCAAATGCAGTGATGTTGACTGAAGAGCAATGACGTTTTTCAGGGTAAGGAAAGGCCTACAAATGTAAGGAAATACTTTTGTTCATACACATACCGTTAATGTATAAATTACTCGGTACACAAGGGTTGCACGGTGATGTGCAGTGCATTGAATTGAATTGACTTGAACTGAAGTGAAGAGATGGACAGGGAGTAGCACTTTTTATCTACTTTTTACATTTGCCTATTTGTTTCCATTTTTTGCATTTATTTGCAGTATATACCTGTTAATTTTTAATTTAGCTGTATATATTTTCTTTCAACTCTTACATTTATAAACTTTTTTATTTGATTGTCACCAAGCGAACGCTCATTTGCAGCAAGAAGTTTGTATCATCATCATCATCATCATCATAATAATAATAATAATAATAATAATAATAATAATTATTATTATTATTATTATTATCATCATCATAAACACAATTATCGTCATTATATTTCCCAACCCGTACTGGAGCACTTTGGGAGAGTCATCACGTCAGAAAAGACTCTTAACAGCGGGGAGACCTAGCAGGCTTCACAAATTGCGCGAGACGAACGTTAGAAGAACCATATTCTCTCCTCGATGTTGGCAGTTCCGCGCAAACAGGGGGGCGGGGTCGCCGCGGGATGCGCTCAGATCTTCTCCCGGACCGACGTACTCGCATGCAGCTCTCAGGCACACGTCCATTGCCGACGGGGGACCTATTGCATGCGCCGGACAGATGGAGCCGGTGTGAAGCGACGCTACGCGGTCGCAAGATCGTAGGTTAAAGGTCCCGATCAGGATCTCCCCAAGACTCAATTTTGAGACCTCACGTTCCCTCATTTCAAATGCTCGCTAACATATCCTTTCCGATCGGATAGTGCCGATTTCGAAGGATTCAAGTTGAAGCTTGAAATTACTCCCTCCTTCATTGCTCGATACCAATATTGCAAGTTTTATGTATAATTAGAAAAATTACAAAATTGATTGAATCCCTCAATAAATATGAAACTAATATTTTTTTTAATTAATTTTATATATAAAATTTATTTTAATATAAATAAGTAGTCTTTAAGTATCCCAATTCAATTTATATAAATTATTTTAACATCACAAATTGAGCAATTTTTATACATTGGTATTAAGGAAGTCATCAAATAGCATGTGAATATACTCACAAAAATAGAGAATATTAGAGGTAAATTAAGTAAATTTATTAATAAATAACAAACTGTGCGTAGGATTATATGAACATAGTTGAAGTCACAGTTGAAAGCACGTCTGCGCGAGCGAACGCATCCAGAGGCTCCCGGTGACATCGCGGTCCCGCGCACGTCCTCGTCCAGAGGCTCCCGGCGACAACCTGACTCAACGTAACAGCACGTCCAGAGGCCACCACGCAAGGAAATATTTTGCGAATAAACTCGTCTAGAGCAGCCAAAGGATTAAATTAAAAGCTTTTTGGAGCACGAAATTAAAAGAAACGCCTGACAACCTGAACTGTATTCTTCAGGAAGGAAATTTAAAATGAAGATCGGTTATACTATGACGATCTTGTTGCGTTATGAAAGAGCAGCTACGTTTGTTAAATCGAACCAACATTAGCCTACCAGGAAAATAACACAGTTGATTTCAATATGGTATTGATTCAGAGTAACAAGTTTCAGGAAATGAAATATTCCCTATAGTTATCCGTAACTACTGTTTTACGTACGGCCACGCAGTAAAAATTGCGCAAATGAGCTTGGTTTCTAAACAGAAATGGAATGTACCTTCCTACCCATATTTTTAATGGGTAAGGGTTTAATACCGAGTAATGTGTAAGCCATCGATCCTCTAATGGACCATTCCACTTTATAAGAAAACCAAGATCTAACGGTACTGGCAAAACTCCCACAACTTTTCGAAAAAAATCCATTCAAAAAAGTCTAACAAAACTGAAGCAAAATATCCCTGGATAAATTATGTAAATACAATCAAATCAGGTCCAGATACCCAAAAAGATAAACAAAAGTACTCTTTAATTTACAAAATATATTGCGTTTTGTGTTTTTTTCGACAGGGAACGTACTTTGTCCCAATACGTGAGTTATGAAACAGTCACACTCAATCAAAGAGCACAAAAATAATAGTCTATTACGAAAAGTTTCGAATGAACGCACAGAGTGATGATCATTTCACGAGAAACACAGGCAAACTGTCAGAAACGCTTGGGTCGCTCCGCACAGGCGCTCCATCTCTGGAAATGAGTGAGCGGGCCACACAGACGAGTTATGACTATCCATAATTTTCAAGTGAACGAATACAGAGCAGAGGAACAAAAATTGACATACATTTTCTAGTAAACACGAATAGTGAGACATAGAACAAGAGGACTTAAAAGCAGAGTTTCGACGGTATACGGAATAACATGCCCCCAATTGACATGAAACGTGATATACAGATATTATAGGTAGGAGTGAGCGATTAAGTCTTTATACCGGCAGCATCCACATTTGAAGTCGTCAGTCACGTTAAATATAGTGCATTCGACATCGCGGGAGGTGGCGATGTTTCTTCATGACTGGAACATGAGATCCAGCACAGACATATACACCGATTTGTGGATATCCCTCACGGTATCTCTTCTACTGGGACACCAACCCAACCCAACCCAACCCAACCGGGACAAGCCACCAGCTCTCGACTGGTCTCCTGACTGATGTCCCCTTAGGACAAGGAGAGGGAAAGAGAGGGAGAGAGAGGGAGAGAGGGAGGAGAGAGAGGGAGGGAGAGAGGGAGGGAGAGAGAGGGAGGGAGGAGAGGGAGGGAGAGAGGGGAGGAGAGAGAGGGAGGGAGAGAGAGGGAGGAGACAGAGGGAAGGGAGACAGGAGGGAGAGGAGAGAGAGGGAGAGAGAGGAGAGGGAGAGAGAGGGAGAGGGTGAGAGAGGAGAGGGTGAGAGAGGGAGAGGTGAGAGAGGAGAGGTGAGGAGGGAGAGAGAGGAGAGAGAGAGGAGAGAGAGGAGAGGAGAGGAGAGAGAGGGAGAAGGGCGGAGAGAGAGGAGAGAGAGAGGGGAGACAGAGAGAAATGGAGGGAGCGTTTATGTGTGTGTGTGTGTGTGTGTGTGCGGGTACGCGCGTTAGGGCAGACAAGATGCCAATGACGAGAAAGAAAAGATCGCGCGTCGTCTGTGGGCTGTTCGTTAAGCTACTGCTCCTACGTTCCCCAGATCTTGACACGAGTAACTACCAAAAATTATCAGAACAGCCTGCATCCACAGCAGGCCTTCAGACAGCAACTGTATTTTACCGCGCTACCGTGCTAAAGAGGAATTTCCTCCATCACCGAGACTCGAACCCTAGGGCATCCCAGTCATCACTCTGCAGAGACAAGGGTGCTGCCACTGAGTTGCTGCAGCCAGTTGATACGCAGGAAGTCGCCACCGGACGCAGTAGGCGCCGTCACGGCACGCGGAGCCGCAGCGCGCAAACGGGATCGTAAGGGAGCGTGGCGGAGCGGAGCGGAGCGCAAGGCGGAGGACTTAATGGGTCGCGACCGCGAAGCCCTTCGCGGGCGCCGCGCGCCGCCTCCTGCAATCGATAGCGAAAATGGAGGCCACGCGGCGGCCGGTGCCGGCATACGCCGAGGCGCCGGGCGCTCGAGGTGTTCGAGGCGCTCGAGGTGTTCGAGGCGCTCGAGGTGTTAGGGTCAGCGCTCGAGGGTTCGAGGCGTCGAGGGTTCAGGCGCTCGAGGTGTTCGAGGCGCTCGAGGTGTTCGAGGCGCTCGAGGGTTCGAGGCGCTCGAGGTGTTCGAGGGGCGAGGCGCTCGAGGTGTTCGAGGCGCTCGAGGTGTTCGAGGCGCTCGAGGTGTTCGAGGCGCTCGAGGTGTTCGAGGCGCTCGAGGTGTTCGAGGCGCTCGAGGTGTTCGAGGCGCTCGAGGTGTTCGAGGCGCTCGAGGTGTTCGAGGCGCTCGAGGTGTTCGAGGCGCTCGAGGTGTTCGAGGCGCTCGAGGTGTCTCGAGGCGCTCGAGGCGTTCGAGGCGCTCGAGGGTGTTCGAGGCGCTCGAGGTGTTCGAGGCGCTCGAGGTGTTCGAGGCGCTCGAGGTGTTCGAGGCGCTCGAGGTGTTCGAGGCGCTCGAGGTGTTCGAGGCGCTCGAGGTGTTCGAGGCGCTCGAGGTGTTCGAGGCGCTCGAGGTGTTCGAGGCGACCAGTTCAGTCGCTCTCTGGAGGAGAATTCTAGCGGCCGTCTGCTCTGATTGGTAGTTTTTCGTAATTTCATCGATAAGCATCAGGTGAATAACGGAGTATAACCCTAACAAACGAGCAATAGACTTCGCGCGATCTTTCCTTCCTCCTCCTTATCCTTTCCTCAGCCCTTACATATATACACACTTATACAAACGTATATACTAACATACACACACTACTCTGCCATATATCCCGGGAGATGAGTGGCAAGCTTAGAGCTCGTTCCGGCTGGGGCGGTGTTACACAGATGGGAGATATCTGGTTGGGGAAAACGTCGCAACTCGATGCATAGGTCGGCAGCGAATCTCACCATACGCGTGGGCAGATAGCCGCCACAGTCCTCGATGAAACACCCACTACACTTACGGGACTAACGACCAAAGCCGTTGACGCTCCCCGAGTTAATAATCAAGTAATAAATCGAGTCCTTTTAGTGTAAGATTGATACGTTCTGCAAAGTTTCCGGTGATTTATTTTTTTCGGGGAACGCCGAAGTAGAGTTCTCAAGGAGCGTCCGTCACTGGTCAGAACAAGCGAAGAGGACCGGAAGCGGTAGCTCAGTGCATCAACTGATGTCACTGCAGCGCCTCTGACTGGGAGGTCCAAGGTTCGAGTCCTGACGGCGGCAGGATTTTCGACACTAGCTTTTCAGCTAGGTCGCATTCAGCCGCTGTCTGGAGGAGAATTCTAGCGGCTGGCTGCTCTGATCGGTAGTTTTCCGTTGTTTCTCCGATCAACACCAGGCGAATGCCGGAGCAGTACCCTACCAAACGGGCCGCGGACCGCGCGCGATCTGTTCCTCCTCTTCCTTGTCCTATCCTCTCCCCTTACACACTCACACTAACATGCACTACACTACCACATATTCCGGGAGACCGGTCGGGAGCTTAGAGCTTGTCCCAGATGGGTCGGTGCCCCGCTGGTGGGAGAGTCCTGGTTAGGGGGAAACCCCACTAGCCGATGGTAGGTCGGCGCCGGATCTCGCCATCCAGCGGGGGAAGATCACTGCCATCTCCCGAGAAAAAACATGCACTACACTAACGGGATTAATGACCGAAGCAGTTGACGCGCCCGGAAACACGATAAAATCAATCAATCAATCAAAAACAAATGGAGATTAGAGGCAATGGGAGAGGAGCAAGGCAGGGAAGAAACCGTGTGACAGAGGTAAGCGGTGAGTGAAGACAGTCGTGAAAGCCTGACTCCGTGACGATTGAATTGTTCTAGAAGGTGGGGTGGCGAGAGATGAGCAAGTGTTGAAGGCGAGGAAGTGAGGGTGTCAATGACAGTCCGGTGGAGGAGAACCAGGAAGAGGGTAGCGATGGTGGTGAGGGGCGGGCCCCGTTTTGTTCCCTCTGAAACACTCCTTACTTATCAATCAGCATTTACATATTTTAAAAGATTTTGTAGTAACACATCACATTAAATATTTTTAGTAACACCCAAGGCGATTCATGCCATGCGAAAAAATCCTTCACCTGTTTTATATATTTTATCGCTGAAAATTTTGATTCGAAATTTTACCAACAATCGGGGCAGTAATTAGCTACAGTTTTTTTAGATATGTCTGTTAATTGATAACAGCTAGCTAACTGTTCCACAGTCAGACGGTTGCAGTGCAAGTATTATAAAAGATGTGCTCCACCAAGCTTATCTGTAGTGTGTCCTAACAGCATAAATCCCTGTTCATTCCACATCTATCTCTAAAGAATGTCGCAATGTAACGATTGAAACGGTAGACTTATCAGGACGCAAAGTGTGCCGCCGTTACCGGACAAATTTGCCAATGCAGGGATTCGGGGATCGGGATTCGCACCAAGGGTCCCAAAGATACTAAAGGTCTTGTCTACTTCACTACGAATAGCCACTTTGTCCACCGAATTTCATTAACCAACTTAGGAAGAACAACACAGCCAGAAAGAAGAGAACAACACTCACTGATCAGAGAAGTGTTAGTGACAAACAATCCTTGTGGGAATTCTGATACGGTGTTTGCGTTATTACATGAAGAAAGCAAGAGAGTCAACTCTGTCAACATATTTTCCGTGTACTTAATATAAATATAACAAGTTGACGGAGATGACTACCTTAATTTCTTTACCAATGATGCTCTCACTACCATTGATAAAGAAGACTGCATTGACGTGGTCAGATCTCAAATTCAGACCCCTCCTGCAAACGAAAATGAAGTGGCTTGCATGCAAATGAAGCAAGTACAAGTCGGATAATTTTGTTGAAAATCCCTCTTTGAAAATACTAGACTTTTTCAAGATCCACACAGACCACCGGTCGAATAATATCATGTCAGTTCTCACCTAAGTTAAAGAGAAGGAGGTATTGAAACTTGATGAGGCCATCCCCGGAGATTCCAAAAGAAGGGAGGCCTGTAGGAGGCCGATAAAATAATGAAATCTTGTGAACTCCAACTAGAGACGGAAAGAAATTGAGGATGGGGGTTCCAGTTTTCTCAATAGTTTGGCTACACAGATCAAATGAATCACCTCAGAATCCTGGCATAAAAGAGAATTCAGTATTCTTCTTGTCGCTCACATCCTGGTAGGTACTTACGGTATTCCTGGGTCTTGTTTTAGAACCAGAATCCAATCAATTAGCCACAGGGTGATGAATTCCACCACCACCACAATAATAATAATAATAATAATAATAACAATAATAATAATAATGATAAATCGATTAATACGTTTGATTGACAGAAACAAGAAAGAAGCTATGCTTGTTGATATTGATGTACCATTGGCACACAATCTAAAGAAAACAGAGGCTGAGAAAATTACTAAGTATGAAGATCTTGCTCTAGAAATAAAACAAATGGAGAAACTACAGAGTGTAACAACATATGCACTTTTTATTTCGGCTGAAGGTCTGAAATTTCAGAAAAAATATTTTTAAAAAGGGATTACCTCAACAAAACCTAAATTATGGAGACAAAGCAGTGATACTTCAAACATGTCATAGATCGCAAGTTCTTGAACTAACACAAATGAGGCTTCCATATCGACCGAGCTCCTTTCTTATCGTGGCCGGAATGGGCAAATTGAATCGAGCACAAGCTGCTGAGCATCTCAAGAGAGAATAATAATAATAATAATAATAATAATAATAATAATAATAATAATAATTTCTAAAGATGAAAACTTATCTTACGAACTAAAACATGTTTGGAAATTAAATGCTACCAAAACATACCCACTCGTGATATCGGCGGAAGGCCTGGTCAATAAAAGCTTTCTTAAAAACTTAACAGAACTTAAACTACCCAAAAACGTTCTGAACATGGGGCAGCGCGCAGTTTTGTCGCAAACAGCCGATATCGTAAGAAAATTTTTATCTCAAGTCCAGATATAAGATGAAGTTCTTCTTCTGTGACCGAACCTGTCCCCAAAACAACTTCGGGGAAGGTGAGCATTTCTAACAGAAAAATTGCTGAGAAAACCTAGGATGATGATAATAATAATAATAATAATAATAATAATAATAATAATGTCAACAACAACGAATTGCACGTTGTTGACAATGAAAGATTCTTCATGTGAGGGCAACAAGGGAGAGCAGGTTGGTGCGGCGAGGGTCAGGGGTGTCGTGTCCAAGGGGGAAGGGGGTGGAGGCGAGGAGAGCCTATCGCTGTAGGCGTCAGAGACCAACGGCTCCTCAGCCTCCCCCTCCCCCCGCCCCCTGCATCCCTCGGCGTCCGCATCCTGCCTTCCGCTGCTAAAAAATTGACCGCTTCTTTTCAATTCTCCTTCCCATCTAGCCGGCGCTCTCCTGAATTAGTAAGAGTGCTTAAAGTTGAATAGCTTTGGATAGAAAGGTGAAGGAAGGTAATTTGACACGGAGTATAAAGGAAACTAGACAATACATATTTTATTGGAGCACTTACGAAGTAAAAGGAAGGCGGCAGTGAGAGCCTCATGTCTAATTCATGCGGGTAATCGACTTGCAGGTTTCCTACCCCCCAAGGAGGGGGGGTAGGGTGCCCGGGGTGCGAGTCGAGGCGCTAGACAGTCCCTTTCCCCTTCCTCCCTCGTCTTGCCCCCCACCCCTTCCCTGGCCTACTCCGCCTCCACCCTCGTCGTCCCACTGAACGTGCACAATGCTAGACGGGCGACAAAGACGAACAGTTCGATTGTGTCTCGGTCGACGCACTGCAAGCGACCTACAGTTCATTAGTCACACGTCTGCTTGAATTCGCCCCCGGCAGTGTAGTGTGCGGGAAAGGGGAGGGGGTTCCATGAAGTAGGAATCTATCAGGGTGAGTGATGTTGGACTGAGCTTGAAATAAAACATGCGTTCGCATTCAGATGTTCAGAGGTTTGCTTCTCTGTTTTTTTTCTCTCTTTTCCTTTTTTAGGGGGGGCAGGGAATTGGGTTTTATTCAGCAGTTCGTTTGCCCTTTGGGATGTCTGTAGTTGAAAAACATGTTGGTTAAATGGATATATTTTCTCCTTGTTTCGGGTGAAGCCTTTTTCCCTTTTTTTTACTTGATGTGCTTAAAATACGAAGATAAGTAATCAGTTAAATTTAACATTGTGAAAAAATACTATTAAAATTTTTAACAACTTGTTTTGCACACAGGGGAATTTTAATTAATAATTCATGTTAATATTCATCTAAAAAAATAATAAAATAAAAATTAAAAGCATACTTTTACCAAGCACATATATTTAAAGTTGCCAAAACTGCTGCGAACTACTGGAACCAATTTCATTTTCAACAATAACATCAATTCCTACATGTCACGAACTAATCCGAAGAGGAATGAAACTGAACCTGATTAAAAACAGAGCAAAAGATGGTGAACCCCACGTTTTTCCGTTCGCCGAATCCCTCTCCTCCTGCGGGCTTTGCTGCGAGAATCACTTCCAATCTAAAAGAATCACGAATTCCACCCTTCACGAACACGTGTCCCTGTCTGAGAGACCGGCATAACTTCCCCCCGCGTTTGATCCTCCCCATATCTCATACCACCGCGGCCGGGACTTTCGTTTTCCGCGGAGGCGTCGGAAGAGGAGAATCTTCTGGAAGGCGAAGAAAAAGTTCGCAGCTGCCACCTTGCATCTGTCGTCCCCCGCCCTCATCCTCAGCCCCGTCAGCCATGGCCCGTTCCGCCCCCGGGGTCCCCGTTTTCGCTGACGTCACATTTTCCAGTTTGGCCCACTCACCACGACAATAGCTGAAAAGAAGGATTAAGTGAGGATGTTTTATAAGGCAGATATAACCGCGCGCCACTGGCTCTTCGAGAAAACGATTTGCGCCATCAGAAAGCTTCTTGGTGCAGGGGTGGTCGAATCCACGCCATTGATGGATTGATTATTTCGTGTCACCGGGCTATGAGTAGCGGATGTGCAGTGCATATTTTTAACGCACGAGGTGGCAGCGATATTTCCACGCAGAATGGTGAGATCTGGCGCCAACTTCCAAGTCAGCTTGTAGGGTTTTCTTCAACCAGATATCTCCCTCCAACGAGGAATTTACCCAGCCGGAACACTCTCTAATCACACGACTGGATTTCCGACATGTGAGGTAGTGTAGGTGGGTGTACGTAAGAGGTGAGTCGATGAGAAGGAAGAGAAAAGCAAAATCGCGCGATTGTGGGCTGCTTTTTAGAGTACTGTCCCGGCATTTACCTGCGGTTGGTCGGAGAAACTACGAAAACATTACCGATCAGAGCAGCCAGCCGCCTGAATTGTCCTTCACAGAGCGACTGCATTCGACAGAGCTGTCTTTCTAATCTATCTATAAAATATGTTGTCACTGTCGACACTCGAACTCTAGGACCACCCAGTCAGCGGCACTGCAGTGACAATTAATGCCTATTCCACTGAAGCCGGTCTAATCCATACCCATTCTCTAGCAATATTTAAAGCTCAGCTCCAACCTATCTGTTATTAACATCATTGAAGCCCCGGAGACAAAATAATGGACAGGTGTTAATGTCGTAAACCGAGGTATTAGCCATGGAGATATTCTCTGCGGGGTAGACCACACCCATTCTGAGACTAGATGTCCTAGTAATTTACCGAAAATTGTTAACTTAAAAAGACTTACATAGCATCGTAGGCTTTCACGGCCGGAGTCAATATTAGTAGAAGTTTCCGGGCTGGTAGGCCGTGGTCCAGTTGGCATTGAAGTACCAAACGTTTCGTCCACAGCTGCGGTGGACATCTTCAGTGGCGGCAGCGTCGTGGGGGTAGTCTCCGGGTCGGCGGCTGTCCAGCGACTGACGCCGCGTTCTGCGTGGCGGCGGCTTTTATAGTCGGCGTGAGGGGGGCGCTGCGGTGGAAATTTCGCGCGCTAGCTTGCGATTGGTCGATGGTTCGCGGGCTGGCTCCTGATAGGCTGTCGATTGCGTTGTGGCTAGTTTGGGAAACTCTGTCCTTATATGGTTTTGTTTTGGTGTTGCGGAGTACGGGATACCAGATAGAATTGAGTTTGAGACCTTCTTCTTTCCTGTTGAAGTTATTGGGATGCTTGAAAATCTCAATAGCTTCCCGTTGTAGCCTGGCGTGGTAGTGGTTGGTGGTAGATAGTATATCGGTGTCTTCAAACAGGATGTCGTGTTCCCTTCCCGAGAGGTATGCTCAGCCACAGCAGATTTGTCTGTGTATCCTAAGCGGCAATTCCGTTTGTGTTCGGTGAGGCGCGTGTTGACAGAACGTTGTGTAGTGCCAATGTACACTGAGCCGCAGGAGCAATGTATCCTGTAGACGCCTGCTGTCGTTAGCGGGTCCCTGTGGTCCTTGACTGATCTGAAGAGATTGCGGAGCTGAGTGGTGGGGTGAACATGGTTTTAATATTGTGTTGTTTGAGAATCTTGCCAATACGGTCCGTGCACCACACGCAGTCCCCGAAGAAACCACCTACACGGTGTCGCTGCCATATATCAAAAACATCACGGACCGTATTGGCAAGATTCTCAAACAACACAATATTCCTGCGGCTCAGTGTACACACCACTCAGCTCCGCAATCTCTTCAGATCAGTCAAGGACCACAGGGACCCGCTAACGACAGCAGGCGTCTACAGGATACATTGCTCCTGCGGCTCAGTGTACATTGGCACTACACAACGTTCTGTCAACACGCGCCTCACCGAACACAAACGGAATTGCCGCTTAGGATACACAGACAAATCTGCTGTGGCTGAGCATGCCCTCTCGGGAAGGGAACACGACATCCTGTTTGAAGACACCGATATACTATCTACCACCAACCACTACCACGCCAGGCTACAACGGGAAGCTATTGAGATTTTCAAGCATCCCAATAACTTCAACAGGAAAGAAGAAGGTCTCAAACTCAATTCTATCTGGTATCCCGTACTCCGCAACACCAAAACAAAACCATATAAGGACAGAGTTTCCCAAACTAGCCACAACGCAATCGACAGCCTATCAGGAGCCAGCCCGCGAACCATCGACCAATCGCAAGCTAGCGCGCGAAATTTCCCCGCAGCGCCCCCCCGGGACAGCCGCCACCCGGAGACTACCCCCACGACGCTGCCGCCACTGAAGATGTCCACCGCAGCTGTGGACGAAACGTTTGGTACTTCAATGCCAACTGGACCACGGCCTACCAGCCCGGAAACTTCTACTAATATTAAAAGACTTGTTTATTTATTTCACATTATTGCTAAATACAATAAAGAACAATGGTTTAATGACACAAAACGAAAGCAAGAAAAGGATTCGCCATTCAAACATATTCCTGTTACTTGCAAAGACGTTTATATAAGGGAGAATTTAGTAAGAAAATAAACATCAAGTAGTAATAAGTAGTGAAGGATACAAACATAATACAATTCTCGGTTATTTGATAGAAAAAAAATCTGGCAAACATATTTTCGTACAAAGCCACTGTTCACCGCCTCGCACTGCTTCAGCTTATGCATGTACCCCCTTCTGGATTTTAAGGGGAAATGAGTGCGGAGTCAGGAGAGGTAACCTGTGCGTGTAGGAGCCGCAATCGGTCAAGTACCTGGCAATTGGTCAAGGGCTTGTATGTGACACCCGAGGTAAAAATGCAATGGTTGTGAAATGCAATGGTTGTGTCTGTTGTAAAAGCGGCTCTGCCCAGCAATTAAGGAAGATCATTCCTCAAGTACCATTCCCAGCAAAACTTCTATCTTAGCAAAAGGCACGTGTATTATCAACTGCTTTTACGAAGAATGTGAGAAAAGTAAATCGGCCTCAGTGGTCGATTCACATCGACACCTAAGCTTCGCGCGGTATTTACTGCGTAAATCGTTTAATATTAAGGTACGATTATTAAAAGTAGGTCTTTATTAAAGTGAAAAGTGTGATGTGTGAAGAGCTTGAAGTTTAAAGTACTTGGGGCAAATAGTTTTGTCACATTTACTGATTGTGTACTGTTTTTGAACAATAAATGTTTCGTTTTTTTATGCCAAGTTAATTTTAAATATTTTTGAAGCTCCCTTCTTGAGAATAAAATATTTTAATAATGTTAACATTTTAGCACATATTTCTAAATTATCATTGTTACAAAAATAAAATAAAGGAAAGTCGTTCATTAAATGTTTGTGTTGCATCTTAAGTGGTTGTATGGAAATAATGTGACGGGAACACTTTTTTGCTGACCTTCCTTGCATACGAAACCTTGATCTGTCAATGCTAGTTGTTTCATCTTACTGCCTGTCCCCATCCGACTTTCTTGTATTATCAACCACAGCTCAGACATCTCCTCTCGCTTTTGATCTCACAAAAACTGATTCATACTCTCAAAATAGACAAACAGTTCAACGGAGGTGAGGCATACGTTGGCATCAAGATTATAAATGGTTGCCATCAGCGAACAGAAAAAAAATCAATAAATCAATTGCTTGGGCTCGTAGGAATATACTGCTTTAATAAATGAGAAAATTAAGTAGGCTAATTCGTAATGCGTAAGCAAGGAACTCTGCTTTGTTAATGTTATCATGGGTACTTGAGTTAGAGAGAAATGTGCTATGAATTTAGTACAAGTCAGTGTTATGTTTTGCCTGCACAAAGTGTCGCGTACATTTTTTTCGACGGGTATTCTCCGCTAAGTTCTAGTGGTGTGTATTTGGCGTAATGGTACGCGTTATATTGTGTTGAATTGCCCAAACTTCCGTCTATCATATTCCCTTTTGCCATAATTAACAAGATAATAATGGGATACGTGTATGTATTTGTTCATTTAGTGCAGTCATCATAATATGCATTTATTTATCTTTAATTATGCTTAAAACTCACCTCATTAACGCAGTTTCATCTTACTTGCATCACAAATACTTTTTTATTTTACGTCAAAAAGCAGTTAAAAACTGCGTATGACGTGCTATGGGGAAAAGTGAATTGTGTGCACATTTTCAAAATTCTGTGATCCCTACACTAAGTCTATACTACTTAAATTTTGGAAAAAAAAAAAAAAAAAATTTTAAATTTTGAATTTTTGAAAGGGAGAAAAAAACAAAAAACTCCCATGTAATAAAATCTATTTTCAAGGATAAACAAGCAATAAATTTTGAATTTTGAAAGGGAGAAAAAAAAACAAAAAACTCCCATGTAATAAAATCTATTTTCAAGGATAAATAAGCAATAAATTTTGAATTTTGAAAGGAGAAAAAACAAACAAAAACTCCCATGTAATAAAATCTATTTTCAAGGATAAATAAGCAATAAATTTTGGCTCTTATTACTTCCTGCCGCGACAACATCGAAACGATAATTTGAAGAATTGTGTTTCCACTGAATTCTAGAAGACGTGCACAGAAAATGAAGTTACATTTATGTCCAGAAGCAAAACAAGGGCCATCTCAGCATTTGCTCAATGGATCAGGAAACTGGACGAAAAACCTGATCGAGATGGGGTCATTGACCCGGAAGGTGTAGTACAATAGTTGTTACAGGTTGTTTATACTCATTTATACAGTCCAAATGGTAAATAATGCATTATGTATCATTGGTAAAATTAATGTTACTCAAGGAAAACCACAATAAATTGCTAGTGATACCCGTTATCAAATACACTATTTGTATTACACATTTTGTATTTAAATTTTCGAATTAACGTTAAACCTTGGCTCTGCCCATTCCCAACAATCGTTTAAAGCCGCCTTGAATTGCTAGTGATACGGTTTTAAACATTTTATATGATTATATTAACAGTTTACATTGTCCACAAATGAGGTATTTAGCTCATTGCCACATTATTGTATTAATTGTAAATAGGAGCTGTATATAGAATAAAACATAAGCTCAAATTCGTCTTTTAACGTAATGTAACTTATGTGTTCATGTAATGCACGTTTTGTAAATAATAACCTTCGATAAGCCTAGTGTAGGAAATAAATGAACAATCTTATTAGAAAATACACAGCACCGGTTGTTGCGACGGCAACGCCAACAACGACCAGAGCGGATCGAGTGTCTGATCAGAGCGGGCAGAGATGATCAGAGGATGACCAGAGCGGATGACCAGAGCGGATGACCAGAGCGGATGACCAGAGCGGATGACCAGAGCGGATGACCAGAGCGGATGACCAGAGCGGATGACCAGAGCGGATGACCAGAGCGGATGACCAGAGCGGATGACCAGAGCGGATGACCAGAGCGGATGACCAGAGCGGATGACCAGAACGGATGACCAGAGCGGATGACCAGAGCGGATGACCAGAGCGGATGACCAGAGCGGATGACCAGAGCGGATGACCAGAGCGGATGACCAGAGCGGATGACCAGAGCGGATGACCAGAGCGATGATCTGAGCGATGATCTGAGCATGATCTGAGCATGATCGAGAAGTGATTGAGAAGTGATCTGAGAAAGTGATCTGAGAAAGTGATCTGAGAAAGTGATCTGAGAAAGTATCTGAGAAAGTGATCTGAGAAAGTAATCTGAGAAAGTGATCTGAGAAAGTAATCTGAGAAAGTGATTTGAGTAGTGGTAATCACAGTAGGTTATCCCAAGTTCGCTCCTGAAAAGATGATAGACACATGCTTGAAGTGTCGGAAATCACGTGGCGCTTATCGTGATCCACGTTTGCCATATGTCGACAGCTCCGATCGGTGGTGCCCGAATTCCCGAAGAGTACGCTAGACAATGACCAACGGAGAGCAGCGTTCATAATCTCTCCTTTTACTCCTTCTCCCTCAACAAGACCTGTAAACCGTGGGGGTGTATTATGCAGTGCCTCTGACCGGATCCTAGGTTCGAGTCCTGACGGCGGCAGGATTTTCGACTCTAGCTTTTCAGCTAGGTCGAATTCAGTCGCTGTCTGGAGGAGAATTATAGCGGCCGGCTGCTCTGATCGGTAGTTTCCGCAGTTTCTCCGATCAACATCAGGTGAATGCCGGAGCAGTACCCTAACAAACGAGCCACAGACCGCGTACAATTTTTCCGTCTCTTTCCTCGTCCTATCCTCACCCCTCACACACACTTACACTAACATGCACCACACTATCACACATGCTGAGAGACCGGTCGGGAGCTTAGAGCTTGTCCCGGTTGGGGCGGTGCCTCGCTGGTGGGAGATACCTGGCTGGTGGAAAACCACGATAGTGGACGGTAGTTCAGCGTCGGATCTCGCCATTCAGGGATGATCACCGTCACCGCCCAATAAAAAACATGCACTACACTTACGAGAGCAATGACCTCAGTAGTTGACTCGCCCGAATCAGTAATCAATCAATCAATCCAACCTGAGAAAAGCCCAGTCCAAAGATGGTTGAATATTTCTGAATAATAATAATAATAATAATAATAATAATAATAATAATAATAATAATAGTAGTAGTAATAACCTGTCACATTGTCAGAAAAACTGTCACTGATGTGTCTGATATGTTGTGTTAGGGGTCCTGGAAGTAAATGAAGATCTTGCTCGTTACTTGCTCTGAGCCGTACGAGTGAGCCTAGCCACAATGACATCTGTGGCAGGTGAATGTTTCCCCCCCGCGTGGGAGAAGTGCATAAGTAATAATAATATAATAATAATAATAATAATAATAATAATAATAATAATAGTAATAGTAATAGTAATAGTAATAGTAATAGTAATAGTAATAGTAATAATAATAATAATAATATAATAATAATAATAATAATAATAGAAATAGCAATAATGCATACAATCCCCCCTGGCATTTTTAATGCCAGTAATGATCTACGATGAGCCACATAATTTATTTTACTTATCCCAATAACAAAACATGTACAAACAAGTCTCGTCACTTGCGGAATGGTGCGTAAAATACTGTTCCATGAAAGGGGTATCTCAATGAATTTTCCCTGAATCTGGCGTGACCCGCTGCTCATCGCTTTTCACATCCCTGCTCTCAGAGATGCTCTGTTTAAGTGGAGAATTTCGGAAGTGAAGTTCCAGAGAATTCTTTCGAGTCGAACAGGAGGAAAGAGGCGGGAGAGAGGGAGGGAGAGACCGGAGGAGGAGTGGTAAAGTTAGTAAAATTTCGAAAGTTTCCCTGTTTCTTGCGAAGTTGGACGCTTTGAAAAGGAGGAGAATTCGTTGTCGGACTATATGGAGAAAGATATTCGCAGACATTTATTGGTCTGTATGTTAACCTCCATATTGGCTTCTTTCTCGAGCCGTTGTTATGCGATCAATAAAAAGTGGGCCGGTGAGAATGCGGATAGCTTCTAGAGATAAAAGTATTGGTTTTATTAAAAATAAAACATGTATTCGGGTTCTTTCTTTTTTCTTTTCTTTCTTTGATCTTAGCCTAAAGACAGAGCCCAGAATGGTTCGTAAAATTATTTCATCGATTTTGCAACCTTTCATATTCGAAGTACGGAGAGAGGCAAGTAAAAGAAAAAATAAATATAATACCCAAAAAACCTTTTTTATAGTCTCATAATCTACTATATTATATTTAGTAGTAATACTGATGGAAATGACTATAAAACATATCTGTACTACAATAAGTTAATAATTCATTTTTTTTTGAATTGGATAACAAAGTGCCAACAATGTTTCTTAAAAGGACAAAAATGACATATTAAGAACCATAAGTTGGAAGTGTTATCACTGTCTTTTTAAACCAAATTCCCGAACAAAAATTTTACACTCTAAGATATGTAGACAGAAGTTCAGAACTGAAAAGATTTTAAATCATTTGCCATCACTTCATATGCATGAGTACTGCAATATCTCTTGTTAGCTTTCGAAACTGAAAACAAACAATGATAAATAAATATTATTGCCAATGTTCAATTTTTCTTAAACAATTGAGGGTTTTATAATCAAGGACGATGTTGTTTCATCTAGTACAAAACAGATAAACGTTCATATTATAATATGAAAAAGTTTAAGAGGTTTACTCCATCCAAACTGAATGAATTTACATTAAATAAAACAGTTTGGTAAAATAACTTAATAGAAGTTTACATTGCATTTAAATTTCAACTTCTAAACTAGAAAAATGACTAAATGGATTTTAAAATGTGAATATCATTTTATATTTCCAAACACAAAGAGACTGAAATCTGGGAATCTAGCAAATTAAAAAACGCACACAAAAGTTGATCATGCTTTGGATTACAAAAAAAGAGAATGTCAAAAAGCAAACAACAAGTGAGGAACTTTCTATCAAAACCACCTCATTCCATTATTACCGTTTTTTTAAATTTTGAGAACGACTAGAATAACCTTCATAACTTTAGGTAATAATAAACTTTTAGATCAGGAGTTCCTAAACGTTCTTTATCAGGCACCCATCTGTCACCAGGAAAACTTCCCACGTCTCCCTAGCATATTTTATTTGGTAATGAATAAAAAATGTGTGATATTAAAATAACAATACATTTATTTTTTACTCTTTGCCATTACTCTTTGTAATTACAAATTAAATATCTTTTTCTGACCCCTTATAGAAATGTTCGGTTGTTTTCTTTAGGTTAGATCAAGAAAATGCAATACGTTTTAAGCCTCATCAATATCACAAGTTATAATTGAAATTTAACACGTAAGGGACAACAAAAGAGTAAAAAGGATGAGCTTGTATTTTGTACCAGATATCCTACCGTTGGTTGAGTATCAGGAAGTGCACAACGTAAATCATTGGCATTACGTCAAGTTGGCCCCGACAATTTGTTTGAATAGCAACAAGTGCTGTAAATGCTTTCTCCCACAAATAAGTACATGAAAAATGTAGACACAATCGCAGCGATTGCTGTGATACACTGGGAGTACACTTTGTAATACTTAGCCCAAATCAATGGTTTATCCATTTTATCAAAATCGAACTTGACAGCAGAAATTGTTTTTTTTTATTTCCAAAGCCGGTTCTTGAAGAGCGTGGGACAAGGAGTCTATGTTGGCAATGAAATGATCCGTTGTTAATCTGCAAATGTTCTCCTTTTAAGTGTTAGGAAAGTACGTGTTGAATTCTTTAATAAAGTGCTCCAAATGGTTTGCTATTTGTTCATTTTATAACTCCTCCTTCAAAACCACCTGAAAGCGTGTTTCTTCAGACACTAAAACTAGTTTGGTCAAACATAATTAACTGTAAGTGGGCGCCAATATTTTGTGCCTCAATAGTTGCAGCTTCTCAACATATTGCTGTTGCATCACGATGTGTAACTATATTTGACTCCGTCCTGCAATTTTAGGTTAAGGTTGTTCATTGAATCAAAGAAATGTAACAAATAAATCTCAATAGTTTACCAATTGCACAAAGCTGAGAGGAAAGCATTGATTTTAAAAAAAAAGGAAAATGTCTTAGCTGTCAAGGGTTGACGGTGTATCAAACATTGAAACGCAATCACAGCAGCATTATTCTCTCTTACCAATTGCACAAAGCTGAGAGGAAAGCATTGAAGCAACGCAATTCGTTCAAACCCCAATCATTTTTTCCTGTGGAATTTCATTTTTATCTGGCTGCTTTCCTCACATCAACAAACTTAGCAGTTGTTGCCAACTCTGTACAAAACAGTACCTTGTCTTTCACTCTGCCGTTTTCAACATATCGAACATATTAACTGAGAAAATTCTACCATGTATGCACTCTGGCCCAGCTGTATTGCAAAAAAAAGGGGATTGTTGATGATGTCTTCGGCCTTATCATCAATGCGGCGTTTCACAGAATTGTCAGAAAGCGGTATTTGTGACAATTTGTTTCTACTATATAATCCAAGAACAATATCAGCTACCTCCAACAGGTATGGTTTATGAAGCGTCTTCTCTTCTTGCCTAGCATAAGAAGTCACACCTCTTATGAAGCTTCAAGCACTTTTTCAGATGAAAGAGCAACATATCCAGTACTATCGAACCTCGTGCATTTTCAATTTTCAAACTATGCGGAAAAAAGTAATTTGGTTTGTCCTTAACAAAAACATATTTCGTTGAGAAATGTTCAAGATGACTGGCATTATGGCATCATTGCTCAATACATCATACAGCAAAGAGTAAACTGAGGATTATCGACAGCATCTTTAAACCTGAACTGGAGCATCTTTATTTTATTACGGAAAAGATGGTTCCATGGTTCTTGGTATCCTGACTTAAAATTACGTTTTAACTGAGGTGAAATAAACAATAATATGTCTTTTGTACTTTATTTTATTAAAATAACTTAGCGAATATATTTAGAGACTTGAGTTATTTAATTTTTTTAAATAATACAAAATGGGGAAGTTGAGAAGAAGGTCTCATGTTCGCCATGTGATCAGGACAATTTTATTATTATTATTATTATTATTATTATTATTATTATTATTATTATTATTATGACAATGCCTTAAATAAAATAAAAAGAAATTGTATGACTTTCAGAATGCAATAATATATTTATATAACACTGAATAAACATTGAAAACATCGTCAAATGTTAATAAAAATAACCTGACAAATGTTTATTGTTGCATATAGATTGTTTCTTGGGGGGATTATATTGCTGGTTTGGAGGTACACTTCGATGTATATTTTTATTGTTGGCACATAGTTAGTTGTAAGGATGAAGAGAAGTGGAAATATTTTTATAAACACCATAATTTATAAAAATTTTATTTTAAGTTTTTGGAAAAATTCATAGACAATTAATGCTTTTCAGCGAACAAATATATAAGCACTATAGCAGATTACATTAAGCCAAGATACACACACTCCAATGATGACTCGCGGTTTACGAGACCCTGACCGTTGCATACAAATATATAATTTTACAGCAGCAGTGTACAAACAATAAACCGGTTATTCAAAATACTGAAATGAATTTACAGGGAAGTCTCGGTTGCGTAGAACGTATTGTGGCAAACTTCTGAAGCAAAATAAATTATAAAGGGTCCCCATGATCGTGATGCAACAGTTAAGGGTTAAGTTTGCAAATAAACTCATATAAACATAGTTGTAAATGGTTTTTTTGCTAAGCTCCTTCTCAACGATAACGTGTCACAAAACACTCAATGCACATAGCAACTACGACAATAAAATTAAAATCTTTCTAATGCGCCACGTCCTCGAGAATTTTAGATTCACACGGATCTATGGGTCCCACGCTCCCTGACATGGCTCTACGCCTCCCTTAGGACACACCCTCACTTTGAAAAGCAATGTTTTAGATCACATCCAGCTTGTGCCTCTTAAAAGGAGGTAAAACATATTGTAATCGTATCAAACCGCGCTGAGAATTCTGTTTCTATTGTAAGATATATTCGAATAGCATGGGCTGCTTTTCATAGCAAATGCTTTTAAGTATAATAATGCAACAACGAAAAATTCCCGTTGAATTCTTAAGTAATTAAGTGCGAAAGCAAGAAAAGACACTGGCTTGAGACACACTGTTGTCTTGGTTATAGTCTTGACATACGGCGTCGTTATGGAAACCTCGCAGGGCCAGAGGACTACGGAGAAAACTATAAAAGTTTATAGCAGCGGCTCGCCATTAGGTCCGGAGCCAGCGATGCAGGCTTCCCGCACTTGCCAGGAAAATATTTTGATTGTCGTTTTGGTGAAACTCTAAAATGGCGTCATCAAAAGCTGACGACCACTATTGAAAATTTCTGGGAGTAATGTAGCACGAAGGGAACCCAATGTTGCCCTCAAAACGTTCTACTATTTTATATTTCGTAATTTCATTTTGAACTCTAAGATGGCCATTTAATTTTTTCGACCAAAACGTTTCCTGAGAACAAAATCTGTTTCTTCCTTTTTTTTGTGGTCGTGCAATGCTCATGTGCTGAAAGAAGAAAAGAAACGGAATTTTTTCATGAAAACATTTCCAAATGTCTTTGATTTTTAAATATTTAAGTGAATGACTTTGATTCGTGATATAAAATAGTTGCAGCAAATAATTTTTATAAATAACTAATACACAAGGATAAGTCCCTTTAGACTGAAACAACTATGGGCATGACAGATTGCAATGTAGCCATGAAATAAAAGAATTTCTTAACTCATTGACAACGACATGATCACCAGAATTTTAAAATTAATTTGTCAAATTCTAAAAAGAAATCGACAAAAATATCAAATTGAAAATATTTCTATATCATATTTAGGTAATATGTATGGTCTTCAATAGTCATTGCTGTCTAGACAATTAAATCGACTATCCCCTACAAAATACCTAGTCTATTTCCTATAAATTAATACCTGTAGAGTGTTATTATCAAAGTTATTATTCCATTGAGACATTGGCTATAAATTCCAAAGTACTACCAGTTAATAAATATTAATTTTTTGAAGGCCAACCAGATGTCATGATATTTCTGCAACATTTTGTTTCACTTAACTGTCACGTAACTTTGAAACGGACTTCAAGAATTTTAATTTCCGGCGGCACAAATTACTTTTCATTTTAATATGTTCACTGAATAATTTTAGCAGTTTTTCTTAATAAATCCATTAACATAGGGCACATTAAAGTGAGTCCAATGTAAGTAATTCACACAAATAATTATACACGTCCCGAAAATGCCATGTTACATTCTCAACCTCATCACACAATTCACAGTCCATATCAACCAATGTCCCCCTAGAAGTGATATTAGTACAACAAATATACAACGCATCTTTACGCCACCCACGAACTTAAAAAAAAGAATCACAACTTTGCCAGACTAAGTTGTCAAAGAAAAGAACACACCGAAGAAGGAGGGAGAAGAAACCTTTTTGCCTCCCACAAAGACAACGAAGAATGTCCTAATTTCACAGAGCGTGCACAAAAGTGCCCCCACAGACGTTCTACGTACCTGATGAAGTTACACAAGCGAGAACTCGCCGAGTAATAATTCTATGCTTATTTAAATTTCATTTCTTTTGTCATTTCTCGAAGCTTTTTTTTTCGTTCCATCTTGAAATCCGAGTGCATTTGTTCATTGTACTGTATTTTTGTTAATTATCCCGTACATTAATTACTTTCTTCTCCTGTCAGGTTTCTTTTGTTTCCCCCTACTCTTCCCTCTCGTCTTATTTCTAATTTAATTGTTAACGTTTTCTCGGTGCTCTCCCGCAAGACGAAGAAGGGTCGGCCGGGGCAATCCAGTCTTCCTCTCCCCGCCCCCCGCCGGTTTAATCAACACGCCCGCTGTCCCGAGGGGCTGCGGGAAATTCTTTTCGTGGATCCGCGCGCGGGGGCGGGAGCGCCTCGCTCGCTGCCTCTTCGCTCGATGACACCCCAAGGTTCGCAACCGCGCGCCGTGAACGCCTCGTCCAGATCGCCCTCCCCCCCACACACGACAGTTAACTCCGTCACACGTCCTGCCTCCACGCACCCGGCCCACACGCTGCCCCATGACACCCCCCTTACTCCACGCAACCCTACACCACGCACCATACACCCCCGCAACTACTCTACTAGACACCACTCCGCCAACGCCCCACTCCGCCAACGCCCCCTCCGCCAACGCCCCCTCCGCCAACGCCCCCTCCGCCAACGCCCCCTCCGCCAACGCCCCCTCCGCCAACGCCCCTCCGCCACGCCCTCCGCCAACGCCCCTCCGCCACGCCCCTCCGCCAACGCCCCTCCGCCAACGCCCTCCGCCAACGCCCCTCCGCCAACGCCCTCCGCCAACGCCCCTCCGCCACGCCCCTCCGCCAACGCCCCCTCCGCCAACGCCCCCTCCGCCAACGCCCCCTCCGCCAACGCCCCCTCCGCCAACGCCCCCTCCGCCAACGCCCCCTCCGCCAACGCCCCCTCCGCCAACGCCCCCTCCGCCCCAACACCATGGACTCCGCCTGCACGCATCCCGCCCCACCCCACGTACCCCGCCGTACCTCTCCGATCGTGGAACGCCAGCGAGCAAGGCGAGGCGAGTGGTCGCGGCAGCCAGGCTATCCTCTAGGGAGCCGTGCCGGTCTCCTCCCCGTCTCGCCACAGAATCGCTTAAAGAGGACAAGGGAAGAAGAAAGCATTCGGGTCCCCATGGAGTTTCGTGATTGTGGGTCACTGTGAGGTTCTTGGCCGGGAGCGGCCGGATGGGGTCGAGTAAGCTGTGTGTGTATGTGTATACACGTATGAGAGTGCTGCATGTGTGTGTGTGAAACTGGAGTGTTTGCTCAGATTTCCTGGAGCGTATTTTAGGCTATAAAATGTGTATTACCACGACACGTCTCTATTTAATTTTTGGTATTTCAGGCTGTTGCAAATGTTCCGTAAATGAACACATTACTATTTGAAGGCTTTCATTGATTTCTCTAGTAGTAGAGCGTAGACAATATTTTTAAATTTATTTTTTGCTCAGTAAAAATAGCTCAGTAAACATTACTATTCTTATGTATTAACATAATTACTTGCTAATTTTAAATATAAAACTGTCATGCTATTTCAAGGGGGAAGTATTTCCTATTGCGGGATCTCAGTCTGGATCTACATCTGGAAATTTTTAGAAATATGTGATATAGAGTTTTTTTATTCGTGTTTGGAAATCGGAGTTTTTGGCATGTTTGAAAGGTGGTAGAGCTGAGATTTCAAGTAGGTTATAATAAAAGTTGTTGGCTAGATACGTAATGTATTGATCTAAGGGTTCCTAATTTAAGTCGTGGAGTTGTACCCAGAAGAACAAATTTTGAAAAATGTAATAGAAGGTTCCAAAATATTGTGCATACGACTTAAGAAATGAAGCTCATACCTTTCGAGGGGAACAAAAACCTGAGTTCAATGGATTGAAGTCCGAGTTTACAGACCTAGAGTAGTTGAGTGGAAGATCACCGCTACCTCCCCAGATAAAAAAATGCACTACGCTAATGGACCTAATAATCTTTGCAGTTAACGTGACCGGTAATATCAATCAATCAAGTTTGCGAAACCGGCTTCTCTAGTTTCATTTCATCCTTCAGACACATTATAATTGTATTATCCTCTAATTCATCGAGCCACACCTAATTTCAGTTTTCTACATACATTTGCACAATGATGAGGTGCGAAGGGCTGATAACGGTCTGAAAAGATTGAAAATAATGTAATTTACAACACGGTGAAAAGAACAAGAAACTCGTCAGATACAAGATTTTCATACATTCTTGTTGAATTCTGAATTTTTACTGCAAGGACGCTACCACACAATAGCGTGTGAGAGTGGGTGTCCTATTTTCAGGCACCTTAGTTTAATTGATTCATTAGTGATACCGGGAGTGTCCACTTCGAAGGACATTAGTCCCTTAAGTGTAATTCATGTCTTTATCGCGGGAGGTGGCACTGATCTTCCCTCGCTCGATGGTGAGATCCGGCGCTAACCTACCCTCGGCTAAAGGGATTTCCTTCAGCCAGGTATCTCCCTCTGTCAGGACAAGCTCTAAGCTACCGATCGGTTTCTCATTGGTTTAATGTTTTAGTAAGTATTTATTTCAACTTCTCCATTCACGAAAATGAAGCAAAGAATCACATGCGATTTATATATCAATAAATAGTTACGTCGTGTCTAAAATAGTGAGGAGTGTCTTTTACAGCAGGTTGCCTTGCCAATATGTTTAAAACTCAAAACTAATTCATGAATTTGAAATATTATTACAGCAATATAATTTTTTAACACCTTCCAAATACGGGAAACTATTTTGAATAATACCAAGTGCTACTCATATGTTATACACTGTAATATTGATTTGCGCTAAATTGAAATTGTTAGTAACGTTTTTCTGTGGAATATGAAGTACATGTTTCATTATCATTAATCATTGACTAGTTTATTTATAACAAGTATTATGATGATTACTAGAGTTGCGATTTGTATGCATTTACACATTTTTAAACTACAGCATATCCTTCGAACAAATTGAATACGTTTTGAGAGATTTAGAATCAATTTAAGCCATTTCTAATTTGCATATTTCTGCATTTATTTCACCATACGTGGATATTTTTTTCAGATTTGAACCTTACGAGCATATATTTCTAAATAAAACCCCTTCCTCCACACAAAATTATCAGACAGCTAACACATATCATTATCAGTCGCTGCGAATTCATAACTCCACACATCGAAAGGAAGTAGGATGTGGCGAATGGCGCATCCCATGTACGAAACGAAATCGAATCGAACTGTCAACGCCCACGTCGCGCCCTAATGCAATAAGGGCCAAAACTCCAAAATAACTCAATACATAGAACAGCCTTCCAAAGTTTTTTCGAGGTCATTTAAATACATGATTTGAATTTGAAAAAACGACATTGTTGCGTATCATGTAATGAAAAACGAGGAAACTAACAATGGGTATATCTCAATTTTCAATTTTTCGGATTGATGGATTGATTGTTTCGTGTTTCCGGGCGCGTCAACTGCTTTGGCCATTACTTCGGTTGGTGTAGTGCAGGTTATTTTCTCGGGAGATGGCGGTGGTCTTCCCCCGCTGGATGGCGAGATTCGGCGCCGACCAACCGTCGGCTAATGGGGTTTCCCCCTAACCAGGACTCTCCCACCAGCGGGGCACCGCCCCGGCCGGGACAAGTTCTAAGCTCCTGACTGATCTCCCGGCATGTGTGGTAGTGTAGTGCATGTTAGTGCAAGTGTGCGTATAAGGTTTGAGGATAGGAGAAGGAAGAGGAAAGAAAGATCGCGCGCTGTCCGTGGCCCGTTTATTAGAGAACTGTTTGGACATTTGCCTGCTCATGGTTGGTTTCGTGAGCCCTGGTCTCTCGTCGCTGCTGTGTTCATTACGCAGCTTCCATTCCAATTCGTGGAACTTTGAAATTGATTCCGTAATCCCATACCTCCATTATTACCTCAAATCTTATGTGAAAAAATAAAAGTAGTCATCTCCGTCAACTTAATATTAAGTTGACGGAGATGACTTCTTTTATTTCTTCATGTAATTACGTCAACAACACCGCATCAGAATTTCCACAATTCAGATCTTGTGTCATAGTGCACTGTAAAGCGTATGGAGGAAAAGAAAATTTCAAAATGCCGAAAATCGTCTAACAGGCAAAGATCTAGCGGAAAACAACGTCCCTGAGATTTCACTATTATTCTGAAAAGTTAGTTATGCTTTTATGACTCTTTTTCCAACACACCTTTTCGCACATTTTTAATTGCATACTATACCAAATATATTTAGTACACATGCGCATATTTCTTTTTTATTGCATACAAATCACAACCCTACTAAAATTTCAAAACAATCACACCATTGTATCATTATTTATTACCATTCTTCATTATCATGATACATTATGTGAAAAATCCGTCATTACGCGCTTAATTCCGCTATACACATAATGCTGTTCACGGGTAGATGCGTACACAATGTAATGGCTCGTTGGTGTGTGAAGTTTCTTTCACATCTCCAGGCTACTACTTTCAAGGCCGCTCTTTTTCTATACAACGAACGACACAAAATAGGTCACAAGAACGGCGTGCTTCAAAGTTGCCGTTGTCCACGCGTCGTCGAAAACCAACATATCATTCTTCTACCCCATTTTTCTGATGACGCCCTCGATATTAAGATCGGCTCTTTTCCAAAGGAGCCCGCGAACAAAACAGAAACTCTAGGCGCCGCCGCCGCCACAAAGTTAGCGACAATGCCCCCCACCCACGTCTTTGCGATCGGTAAAAAGTTATTTGTGTGCCCTGACTGCAAGCACCTCTCCACCGGAGCCGTCCTCTTTGAGAGAAACGACCCAACTTTTCTTGAGAAAAAAAAATGCGACCTGCTCTGACGTAGTCGCCCCCGTCCGCTGGCGGTAGCCGTGTGCGCTGTGCCGTTAGCCAGCAGGAAGGCATCTATCAGCCCACCACCGCATCTTCCCCGAACAACGCGCGTTGAGAAGTAAGTGATAGTCCTGTGCGTAAGTTTTTGCGGAGTGAAAGTTGGCCTAAGCTATGCGGTCCATAAATGGCTTGGGTTCGTATGATGTAGTGTTAAATGGACTACTAAACGTTATACAGTAAAATCTAAGCCGAAATCGATCGGGACACAAAAATTCCCGTTTAGAGAGGTTTCTGTTTTATACAAGGTTGTCCATTTTTATGACACTTGTGATATTGACGTTTCTGCCTTGAAGATAGTAAATTACATGACTTTATTATAATTCTCAAAAGAATTTTAATATATAACGTATATAAGGAAGAAATCACAAATAAATTAATATCAAACACATCATTGAGAGCTTCGAGTTGAAAAATATACACCTTTCTGGCTACATTCGAACTGAACTGCTTGTTGACTCAACGCACAATGCTTCATAACTCAGCACTACAACTTTCTGATACCCTCGCAATGTGTATCTATCTGATCGAGGGGTAATGATTTTCATCATGGGTTAGGGAGACGCGTGAATAGAAGCCATGCCCGTACATCTTCCCACTCTCAGAGAGTTCTGAGACACTCAGAGCCTGGAGAGACAAGTGATAAGGTCGAATTCTACGTTGACACCTAAAGGACCTCTCTTTTAATGTCACGTTTCCTAAAACTAAATCGCGCGTATCAAGGATAAAGGATTTCAAACAAGCTTGCAAGTTCATTCATTTTATTAGGAATATCTACCTTCTCTCCGCCAAAAGCATTATGCACAGGAATTCCATTTTATAAAGATTTTTCCCCCCGCAGGACAGGAAAAACCGCTCCGTTTCCGCGTTGGAGAGGTTCCGTTTTATGTATAAAATGCCATTTAACTTCACAGGTCGCAGACATTTTCCGGTTTAGGACAAGTTTCCGGCTTTTACAGGTTCCTGTTTAGACAGATTTTACTGTATAAATGTATAGAGATCAAAGCAGGTTAACCGGCTTGAAAGACTCAGGGTATCAAGTAATGTTCCTGTATTGCCACTGAGCGGGAGGTGCTAGACTTCGCATCTATTTTAGAGCCTAGCTAACTAGCAAGCTAGCTAGCCAGGTCGAATTCAGCTAAGGTCTGAAGGAAAAATATAGCTTTCAGGTGCTGTGATCGGTAGGTTTCCGTGGTCTCTTACATTGACACAAGTCAAATGACGAAGCAATACCCTAAAACAAACGAGCTCGAACCGTGCGCGACCTTTTCATCCTCACCTTTACTTACACTTACATGAACTACACTACCACACATGCCTGGATACCTGTCGGAAGCTTGAGCCTGTCACGGCGGGGACGTTGCCGGTGGCAGATTCATGGATGAGGAAAACCATGAGCTGGCCTACAGGTCGGCGCCGGAATTCTCCATTGAGCGAAGGAAAAGCACCGCCATCGTCTGTGTTCACATTTCATATGCCGGACTAATGACATATCACTTGACGCGCCTGAAAACACGAAATAATTAATCAATCGAAGCTCAGAATATTTAGTTCCTTCGTACGTTTTCCTTCAGAAGCCAAGAAAGCCGATTGCCTTACAAGGTATATTTCTGGTATGCACACTTTTCTCGACATTAAACAACACCTCGAAGCTAAATTGTAAAGTTGTTCCTTGCCTTAGACAAATAAAGACAATTTACGCGGATATAAAACTAATAATTTAAACTTGTAGTAAAATTAGTTTGGAAGATATTTAGTACATAAAAATATCAATTTGTATTACAACCTCCGGGTTTTGGTCATAAACTTATGCGTGATTAATATGCAAGATATGTTCAAAGAAAGAAATATATCTAAGAAAGCCTATTTCCATTTTAACACAGTGTTCTGTATGACGATATGAAGCAGGTGACATTTGACAATTGAAGGCAGGTGACAATTGATTTCGATTTTACTAAAACAAAATATGTATACATCACAAATACAAAATACGTAAACAAAATGTGAATAACATGTTTTGTAATTGAACGATATCCTCCATGAAACAGAGAAAATAACATAAATTGACTGAGGGAGGTTGCAGAGAGCACATAAAATGGCCGATTTTTTTATTCTCTAAATAAAAATAAAAAGCGAGCAGTCAACAAACCATATTAGGTAGTTTATGAAAAATTCACGATTTTAAAATTATTCGTACATAATTTCACATGTGAAACATTTGAAAAAATGTTTGTCTCATTCTCTAAGTTTGTATTTTCGAAATAACTCCAGGGAATTATTTGGATAGTACAGGTCTGAAGCGTCTTTTTCTCGTGGTTTTGATTGATTGATTGATTTTTTCATGTTTCCGGGCGCGTCAACTGTTTTGGTCATTATTCCCGTTAGTGTAGTGCATGTTTTTTTCGCGGGAGATGGCGGTGATCTTCCCCGCTGGATGGTGAGATCCGGCACCGACCTACCGTCGGCTAGCGGGGTTTCCCTAACCATGACTGTCCCACCAGCGTGGCACCGCCCCAACCGGACAAGCTCTAAGCTCCTGACCGATCTCGCGGAATATGTGGTAGTGTAGTGCGTGTAAGTGTGTGTGTGTGTGTGTGTGTGTGTGTGTGTGTAAGGGAGAGGATAGGACAAGGAAGAGGAAGGACAGATCGCACGCGGTCGGGCCTGTTTTAGGTACTGCTCCAACATTCGCCTGGTGTTGATCGGAGAAACCACGGAAAACTACCGATCAGAGCAGCCGGCAGCTAGAATCCTCCTCCAGACAGCGACGGAATTCGACCTAGCGGAAAAGCTAGTGTCGAAAATCCTGCCGCCGTGGGGAGTGGGAACCTAGAACCTCCCGGTCAGAGGCGCTGCAGTGGCATCAGTTGATGCACTCAGCTACAGCTCCCGGTTTTTCTCGTGGTTATTTCACCGTTATTTTCGTGTGCCGTTACTGAAAAGGAAAGCATCTATCTCTCGAGGGCGCACATTCAGTAAAGAGTACGCCGTGAGGACTAAGCGATGGTCCCAACCTCTTGATGCATAACTTTCCCCGGACGCTGAAAATATAAAAGAATTCTTCTCAAGTGCGACATCCAGAATGGAGAGGGAAGTTCGTGGAAAATCTCGTTTGCGCCATTAAAACGCGGAGAAATGAAAATATGGACGGCTCACTTGAAATATTTTCGTAGGAAAACGCCGTTCTAAATCTCGATTCTCTAAATTCAAATCACGTCCACAGGAGCATTTCATTTGCTTCTTCAGATGAAGATGGATCTCAAATTTGAACTCTTAGAAAGTGCTCGTATTTCTCAATGTTCATTTTTGAGGACTTGCTTGAATCCAGAAAATTAATCTTCCAGTTGGTTACATAGTGTATATGACTCAGTTCTTCTATTATCTTCTTACCTAATGTACTATGCACAGCCAGAAATACAAATGATATGTTGTGAACGAATCTGGAAGTACATTGTTTCATTTGTTAGCAGGTGAAACTAATAATCCTTATCTCTGTGTGAATAGTAAGAAATAGGGGGTTGCTTCGCGCTCAATTGCAGTTTTGACAATTAACGAATAGTTACTCCTAGTAAAAAAAAATATTGCGCTTCAAACACATTTTGCTTTGTATATTTATCTTCACCCAATTAATTTTAAATTTCTCTTTTAAACAGGTTCCCTAGCCTAGCCTGTGCACAGTACTACCAATTCCTGGTGACGTTCACGTCCTAACAGTTGTAGGAAAACTTGCATTGTCATGACGCATGGCTCGTGTCAGCGCAATAATTTCACCGCGGCACAATCGATCCCGAAATAAAAAAAAAGACGACGTGGGTGTGCGTCAGGAAGTCGGTGTGTGCGCGAGATACAACCCGGAATAATAGATTATGATAATATTGAAATATCTGCGCGTCGCGCGGCCCGGATAGCACCCCAGCGCGCATGCGCGCATGCGTGCGCTGGGAAATGGAGGTCGGAGGTCGCGGATGCCCGGTCGACACGAGATATCGATACGCTGTCGGTGGGTGATTTGTGGGCGGGCCGGCAAAGCGGCCGAAGTCACGCGTGCTCGTGCGCTCGCGGGGACGAAAACCCGCGCGCGTGTTTCACACGAGGGGATTCGCCGGGCGGTCACGCTGGGAACCGCTGCGCCCCCCCCCGCCCCCGCGCGTCAACAGAGGCTGAGAGGGGGGGGCGCTTGAAGTAGTGCACGAGGTCAGTAGCCCTCCGGCGCCACACGGTGTTTCGAGGCGAAGAATAGTTATTTATGATCCAACTTCATAAGGCATTTAACCTCGAACCATTATCACAGCATATAGCTTATCACATCATATATCCCATTATCACAGCATATAGAGATTTTTGCATAATTTAAAGGTTTCTATATATCCTGATACTGATTTCAAAATTCTACATTTTCAAAATAAAGGCACCAAATTAAATATATTAGAAAATTTAGAAATCTTAAAATTATGCAAAAATCCCAACCTTTTATGCCTCAATGAGCAAATCCATAGTAAAATCCAGCTCCTTCATCAATTTATTAATTGACCAGTTTTACCATTTTTCATTTCCTCCCTTACCTTCCCGCAGTCTGCTTTCGTACAGCGTACAATCAAAATGGCTCAATACTTTGACGACTTTCCATGAAATTATGCGCTTAATCTGTGTTACTTGGGTAAGTACTAATTTTAAATAATTATTTTATTGTTCACTGTTTATATATGATTTTGTTGACGTTAATACATGTGTAATTTGTTTATGAACTTGATTATAAATTGTAGAACCACTGAAGATGAGAACAGTGTTCCCGAAACACGTGTCTGGCTATATGTAATCATGTTAAAATTACATTTAATACTATTCTGGTAGATACCTCATTGACCTCAGATAGTTTATCATGGAGTACCACAAAATCTCTGCTCCCACCACAGAATAGGTAAAGTTGTAACACCTAATCTATCAATACCAATAAATACCATCACCTACCATCAAAACCAATAAATTGAAAAAAAAAGTTATTTATGATTCGAGTGATCAAAGTAACACCTTTATTCTATTAACTGTTATTTTATTAGGGGAGGGCGGATTTTCATAAAATGTATTTTTTTCTTTCACTTTAGAACAATTCCTTTTAGTTTATACATTAATTTTATACAATTTTTTGCATTTTCGTCGATGTCGACTAATGAGTCATTTATACCTTTTTCTATAATTTAAAGGATTTTTTCGGGATACATCGACTTTAGTATCACTTAAATGGTACATGCTGAAAATAATATTTACGTGATGCAACAAATGTTCACAGAATTCCTGGGTAGCTTATTCGATGTATAATTAATGTTGTTTCAATTGATTTCGTAAAAACTATAGACAGATCTTCTAGTAAACAACAGAAAAAAAAGAATAGTATGAAAATTCAGTTCACTTGAACAAAAGATAATTTTAAACACATTTTAAGAGCATTTTAATGATCATTTTTTACGGTGTTTTAGGTCATCAAAATCTGCCCCCTAGTTATTACGAACTGATCAGAGTTCGAAAAAGTTGTCTTCAGATAACCTACGTAGATTAATACATAAATATATTTTTGACAACGGTAAAAGTTGTTCTTTCAGGGCATGTATAGCGTGTTAAGTTAAGTTTTAGCGCTAGTGCGAAGATTAATTATTGATTGATTGTTAGTGATTTTGGGGGCGTCAACCACCGAGATCATTAGTTTCGCAAACGGAATACATGTTTTTTCATCGAGAGGTGGCGGTGATCTTCTCCCAATGGATGGCGAGTTTCGGCGCCGACCTACAGTCAACTAGCGGGGTTTTCTCTAAACAGGTATCTCCCACCAGTAGAGCACCGACCCTGCCGGGACTAGTTCTAAGTCCCCGACCAGTCTCCCGGCATGTGTTCTAGTGTAGTGCATGTTAGTGTAAGTGTGTATCTAAGGGGAAAGGATAGGACAGGGAAGAGGAAGAAAATATCGCGCGCGGTCCGTGGCTCTTATGTTAGGGTACTGCTCCGGCATTCGCCTGGTGTTGATCGGAGAAACCACAGAAAACTACCGATCAGAGCAGCCGGTCACTAGAATTCTCCTCCAGACGACTGATTTCGACCTAGCAGGAAATCCTGCCGCCGTCGGGGCTCGAAGCTAGAACCTGCCGGTGAGAGACACTGCAGAGACATCAGTTGATGCACTGAGCCATCGCTCCCGGTGCTAGAGCGAAGAGTGAGACGATGCAACGCCGTGGCAGTGGAGCGAGTCTCGGCAAACAGCGGCGCCGGCTATTTTGTGGATCAGCAGGCGCCAGGAGCAGGCATGAACCACACAGTGAGTGAGCGCCTAGTGATGTTAGATTAAACGTCAAGAGAAGATACGACTACATGATTGTACCTCGTGATTTCTGGTACCATGCTACGTTCATGAATATCTTCTGATTGGCTGCCATTAGGAATATGACTTGGATTATTTCTCCCGGGATCTGATAACTTAGCAAGATTTTGTTATGTGTACTAAAGTAATTTACGGTTTATAAAACCTTTTCCTTTTCATAGATTTTTTAAACTCAGCTTTAGCGCCAGTGCTATTAATTGAACTTTTTGCACAATATGCGTTCTCTGAAATAACACCTTACCGATGGCTTTCTAAAAAAGATATTTATCTACTTTGGTGATTTGAAGACAAATTGTTCGGAACTGAAATCAGCTCTTAATAACAGTTATTAGAATACAAGTGTTCTTATAATCTTGCAATTAACATCAATGATGAATTTTGAAATGAAAAGGGAAAGGGTTTACACATGTATTTTGATAATCCACGGCCTCTCATTAACTGTATCAACATATGTCTGATACATGCCGCGGGATAAATAATCAAGTTATGACGAATGATTTCTCTTCACAATTTTAGCTGAAAATTTTAGTTTATTGGAAATCTTACAATGATTATAAGTTATGACAGTTGACTATCAGTAAGTATAATTAAGTTCTATCAATGAGGCGGATTAAGGTAGCAACTATTATCAATCCAGTGACTGATCAGAAGGTCCTAAGGTTGGACACCCAGTCGATGTAAAGATTTTTGACACTAGCTAGATAGATAGGTTGAATTCGTCCGTTGTCTGGACGAGAATTATGGCTGCTCTGGTCGGCAGTTTCCCGTGATTTCTCCAATCAATGCCATGCGAAAGCCGCAACAGTACCGTTACAAACGGGGCACGGACCGCGCGCGATGTTTCTTTCCTATTCTTTGTCTTATCCTCATCTCTTACTTACACACACACACACACACACACACACACTTCACCACACTTGTCGGGAGTCCATTCAGAAGCTTAGAGCTCGTCGCGGTTGGGGCAGTGCCTCGCTGGTGGGAGATACTCACAGGAACTCACTCACCCCCCCCCATGCAGACTTGTACACAGACGTCAGATTTCACCTCGCAGCGGAGGAAGGACACAGTCAAATCACGTGATAAAAACTTGCACTACTCTTGCACGACCAATGACTATGAGCACATCCGAAAATAAGAAATAATCATTCAATCATTCTAACACCAGTCAGTCATCCTATCAACAGTGTCAAAGGAAAGTAATTTTACATACATTCCCGTTTATTTCCGCATTGTTCCCCATGCCTCTTCTCCCATCCCCCGCTCCGCCCCGCCCGCTTTCCTTGCTTTGTATCATTTTTACGATAAGAAAACACGAAGGGCCGACCTGGATACTTCAGGTCGCTAACGCTGAAAGGGCGTAGCTTTCTCGTGCCTGAAGGACCGCGGGTTTGAATCCCGCCCGAGCTAAGTATTTTGGTGCGTATTCGGATTCGAGTACACAATTCCCGCTACCGATTCCGTGACTCCCAAAGTTACAAAACCAATCTAACTTACAATGGCCGCTGAATGATGCAAGTAGTTGAAAAGCGACCTTAAATAAGTTAAAAAATATAATAACGGGAAGGGTTTTAACGCGAAAATGGTTTACCTGATCGTGTGGTTTTCATTTTAAGCTAAAAAGAAAACCAGTAATGTATATGCATGTATGATTGCTCCTAATCATCTCAATTTCCTACCTCTAAAGGACCAAATCGGAATCACCTCTCAAAGACTATTTGTGTTCAAGTTCCGTCGTTGAAGATGTTTTGTGATTTTAATATCGCTCGGGTCTTTTTCATGATATTTGATGTACCTAAACATCCCTTATGATTCGCTTTAATTATTGATGTCACTTTTGGGTAATATTTATTTTAATCGAGAAGTATTTAGAATGATAAAAATTTCTGACGTATAACTCTTTAATTATCAGTAAAAAGTGTAGTGAGTACTTCATTTCAAATATCAGACAGCTCAGGACTATCATACAGAATATTTTAACAGCAACCTTATAAAAACAGAACTGCTAGATATGAATAACGTACATTATTATGTCACAGTTAAATTGGAATGTTATGAAATGTTGACATCTATTTGTATGCGAGTGTGCTTGGTGAAGTAATGAATAACAGAAAGCTGTTTCGATGTCATATACATAGTCTTCTTTGTGACACTATTCTCGTAATATTTATGAGGTATTTCGGATAGCAATCTGAAGGGCATATGACGCTCTTTAACAATTTTTTCTTCGTTTCTGGATTTTCTTACAGCAAATATTGAGATCTATCGATTCAATGCAACGTGATAAAATATTGCCCTTCGTTTTTGTTTCTAATTATTCAGTTAATTTGACAATATGAAGACGTAAGCGGATCAATATATCCGCTTATCTCACTAATGATCCCTCTGTTTCCAATCCTGTAAAAAAGATGGAATAATAGAATATTTTATTCTATTATTCTATTATGGCTATAAGGAGTAGCCGAAACGACATGTAATCAAAAAATACTATTTTTAATCAATATATACTATAATAAATTACTCTTGAATATCAAAAATTAAAAGTGGAACTGGTTGTGTTAATAATAATAGAAATCTTGCAAATAGAGTCAGCATGTTATCAAACTTTTCTCTCCCTTCCAGAGTTGTTTATGCTCTCTCCAGTGTTGTCAAGTGAAAACATGAAAAGCCTTTAATGTGCCTGTTAATGTGAATGAGATGAATTCGACGTTACGTGCTTAGAAACAGCGTTTCACCGTATGTTTAATGCAATTTGTAATAGTACAATTGGATTTGGAACAATAGTTGCAGGTGACAGTTTCTGTCAGTGTATGCTTGTGTACATTTGTTACTCAGTAGAAAATACAAGGGTTGGTAAACCAAACTGATGGTGGCAACCTCGTGTATGCTCATTTCTCATTAATAGTTTGTGAATTCCAAACAGATACGCGAGTAATAAGTAAGAGATGAGCAACTATTTGAAGGAGAAGAAAAGAACAAATATGAAGATAACGAGAAGTACACAGTTCAGACTGTACCTAGTATAATATTACGTAGTTAAAACATGTCGTTAACAAACACCAATGGAGATGGTCAACACTCGTAGTAATTTCACAAAGGAAACTACAACAGTAGTACGAGTAGCTGAAAATTGGAAGCATTCTGACCAGACCAAAACCAGGGTTTTTCGAAAAGGCATGCCCAACATACCTCGTTTCAAATTCTAACGGTCAATAGTAGCCTACACTTTCTGTCTCTCAATATGACGTCAAAAAATATTGACAATATGGACGTGTCAAAGAAGACTATTTAACAGTAGCGCTTCTAATAAATGATGGGTTTAACTGACATGAACTATGTATGCTTCAATTACATTTAAAGCATTTTAATGAGACTTGATTTGAATCAATAAATGTAACTTCATTATCGATGCACGTTTTCTAGAATTCATTGGGAAATACAGTTCTTCAAATTATCGTTTCCATGTTGTTGCGGCATTCCTTGACGAAGGACATCATGGATAAGAGTCCAAACTTTATTGCTTATTTATCCTGGAAAATAGATTTTATTACATAAGAGCTATTTTTTATTTTCAAAATTTATGTAGTATATGACTCAGTGTAGGGATCACAGAATTTTGAAAATGTGCACAGAATTTACTTCTCCCCATAGCACGTCATACGCAGTTTCAACTGTCTTTTGACGTAAAAAAGAAATCATGATCACTAAAGCTGGATCATATTGAATTGAACTAATTTATATCATTGCTGTAATCATTAACATTTGTGTGAAATGAAATTATCTAAAAAATCTATATACGAGATATTTTCCTTTTACAGTAGTTTCCACTCTTCATATTTGAAGATCTATCACTAATTAAACAAAACTTGAAGAATAATAAAGACACAGAACTTGATTTAACCTTGTAGTATTTTCTTACTTGTAGAGAATAACCATTCATTATATGTGTATATATGAATTTTTGAAACTTATTTTGAATCGAAAGCAATAGATGAGTGCGTTCATCACTTTCTGCACAGTCTGCTTCCACTTGCATGTAACGCAACATAAACTTGTACGTGTCATGCTTCGATATTTTCGCTGCCACTCCGAAATGTTTACACACAAAATGTTCAATTGCAAATATCAACACTAGGCTGTCGAAAAATTTAAAAGGAGCAACAGAAACTCAATTTACAGGGCAAACAAAATTTGCTGAGTAGTTCATTCAAAAAATCCTTTTTTTTTCAATGTGTTTACGATTCTTGTGAAACACATGATACAGGGAAAATTGATACATATCAGTCACATGAGGAATAAAATATAAAATTAGTGAATATTGAAAAATAACTTTCCTAATAAATTTGTAAACAAATTTCCACATTGTTTCCAATAAATAATTTGTTTTAAATTTACATTATTACCAAAGAAATGAGATTCATTGTGTAAAGGGAATGAGGCAAAGATAATTTCAAACAGGATCGTTAGCGCTCTTTACAGGAGTTCTTGTTCTAAGCTTGTTCTTCAGTTTTGATCTACTTCTCGAATTGGATATATGGGATCTCCGGGGATTCATGAGAGAACCAATGGATAGCTACCGATTAGGGCAACCGATCGATAGAATTTTCTTCAAGACGACGGATCAATTTGACCTAGCTATCTAGTTGGTATCAAAAATTCACCTACGACAGATCTTCCCAAAGAGAATCCCTGCAGAGGAAGCAGGAATTCTGGCTCTGAGCTAAAAAAACTGCGTCCGGCCCAGTTTAGCTCGGTTTCTTTCTGATAGGTCAAAGACGACCTCTAAAGCCACATTATGGAGAGTCAATCTGCCATGAATAACAGACGTCGGGTTATTTCCTACTCTTTTTCGTCAACACGTTCAATGCCAAGCGCATTCTCGCTATACCACGCCTCGGTACCATACTGGTTTTTGCGTACGTTTCTGAGCCGAAAGTAATTGACGCACTTCTAAACATGCTAAATCATTGAAACGTGTGCCAATATTGAGTATAGTGAAATAGAGTGTACTTTAGTGAAATTGAATATCAACCTTCAGTAACCCTGCTAAAGCAGGAGGCCTTTGCCCTTTACGGGATGTTATGGACTAATAATAATAATAATAATAATAATAATAATAATAATAATAACAATAATAATAATATACCCCTACTAGACCATATGGTCTCGCATGGACGCCAACGTGTCATGTCATACGTGAAGTAAACAATTTCCTACCAAGACAACGTGGTAAACAATACCAACACGCAAACGAAATAACGTTCTAAATAAGGAAATACTTCACGGGACTAGTTGACGTTTTGCCGTGAGTGGCGGAAGTTTGTGACGTGGCAGCGGCCTTTCCCCTCGCAATTGACATAAAGTTACTTTGAGATCGTTAAACGCATAATGTTACACGCAGTTTAACAAACAAAACTCTTTGTTATAAAACAATGTTAGAAAAAAAAAAACAGGCAACCAATCACAGAATGTAATGAAGTAACTAATTTACAATACATTTATCGGGATTTTATATTAAGCATGTGCTTCTAAAATAACTTTAAAAGAACCCCTTGAATCTTGTAAATCAAACATCTTCACCAATTAACAACACGAAAACTAATGTCCATTGCATTTTTATCCTCAATTTAATTTCATTGTGCAAAATATTGTGTTCTTGAAGGCGTTTTAAACATATCTCTTCATCAAAACAAAGTTTGCACAAACGCATAAAATAGACCCTTGCCACGAGATCAAACAATACGTTTAACTACTCGTTTTTAAAGGATGGATTTTCGTCGCTGCGGAGACTTGCGTCTATCATTTGTAGGTTTCGTTGTGTGGCCTCGCAGTGTTGGAATTAAATTCACGAGCTGGAGCAGATTAAGTGATAAGATCCCAATTTTCTTCAGGACGCGGTTTAGTGATTGCTCATTTCCTCTTCGTCTCTGTGCGTAATACACTCCTGTGTGCAGTTTCCTTGAATTCCATAGAGGTACGACTTCGCTGTGACGACAGCATTCTCTTCTCTGAAACGAACTTCTCACAGACGCATAAAATGAAGAGTACATAGTACGGAAATTAAACAAAACGTTCAACTAACCACATTCATACGACGGATTGTGCCATGAACCTGGTGGGGTAGGGGAGCAAATCAAAAATGGGTTTTGCCAAAGGAACATGTGACGTGCAGCTGTGCGCAGTCAAAATTCAGGGCCAAAGGACGCCCCGTCGGGTTACCCGTTTTCGGCTCGACAGCCTGCAACGTGCCTTTCCCCACCAGCGATGACCCAGCCTCTCGGCCATGGGATAAGGGGTTCGTGTGGTTTATCCCTTCACCGTATATACTGGTCTTCATAATCGTAGGGCAGGCTTTCTCATCGTCACACACCAATAGATACTGGGACATTTGTAAGGTAAAGCACACAGGTATAATTTGTCCCAGCCGGGAACAAGTCAGCATTGCCTGCTTTGAAGGCGTCTGCTTTGCCGGAAACAAGTCTGCTTTGAAGGAGGTCTGCTTTGCCACCGGACCACGCAAATTTTGCTATGCTTCTTTCCCCGTTTAGCAACGAAAGAAGGTATCACACAGGCAACGAAACAGGCGACTAGAATAGCTCGAGGCTTCTTTTAGGCTCCAAGAACTATTACATAATACATTAAATCTACTATATGGGACTGCCGGCTTTTCTGCCTCTCCAAAGCAAGGCGTACGAAGGAATTTTTCGTTGCTAAAAACCACGATCGGGTTTGAACCCGTAAACTTAGGTATAACACCCCGATTTGCTAACCGCTATATCGCCGAAGCCGTGGTGTATTTTTTTACAAATAGCTAAGTTTGTGAAGAAATGATATAGGACTTATTGAGATGTGACCGGCTTAGGTTGCTCAGGGCATCAACTGATGCCACTGCAGCGCCTCTGACAAGGAGGACCAAAAGTGCGAGTCCCAACGGTGGCAGAAATTTCGACATTAGCTACAAAGGTGGGTCGAATTCAGTCGCTGTCTGGAGGTGAATTCTAGCGGCTGGCTGCTCTTATCGGTAGTTTTCCGTGGTTTCTCCAATTAACACCAGGCGAATGCCGGAGCAGTACCCTACCAAACGGGCCACAGACCGCGCGCGATCTTTCCTTCCCCTTCCTTGTCCTATCCTCTCCACTTACACACACCTTACATGCACTACACTACCACATATTCCGGAGACCAGTCGGCAGCTTAGAGCTTGTCCCGGCTGCGGCGGTGCCCCGCTGGTAGGAGAGTCCTGGTTAGCGGGAAACCCCACTAGCCGACGATAAGTCGGCGCCGGATCTCGCCATCCAGCGGCGGAAGATCACCGCCATTTTCCGAGAAAAATCATGCACTACACTTACGGTACTAATGACCAAAGCCGGTGACGTGCCCGGAAACACGAAAAATCATTCAATCACTTAAATATCAATGTTTTTGGTCGATATTTTCATCGACATCGAAAAACTTTTGTTGATGTATCGTTGTTTACTAAAATTTGCCAACACTCCGTATGCCCCTTTGCTCGGAGATGACCGCTGGGGGAAACCCCACAAGCCGACATGTAGGTCTGGGCCAGATCTAGGCATCCAGTATCTTCTGTCCACCCCCGTGATAAAAGCATGCAATACACTTACGGTACTAATGACATTAGCAGAAGACGTGCACGGAAGCACTAATCAATCAAACTCTCTGATGGAGAAGTGAATTTCGCCCTGAAAAATGTCGCAGTCTGTCGACCAAAACGTTATCAATTCTGTCCAGAATGCGGCTTGTACGGCCAAGGAAATCTACGTTTTCACTATCTATTGTATTTGAATATCTTTCCTCATTTGCCATCGAACTGCCCACCCGGAGGAGATGTTTCTTAGTCACCCCAGCATTGTTTCGCCTACTGTGATGGTTTATAAAATTGACTTTTAGATATGTTTATAAAATTTCAAGTTTCTGAATGGCTTTGTAGGAAATCTTTACGCACGCAACTGCTCTTTTTAGGCTATAGTTAAGACTCATGGGAGATGAATGCGATAGTAATGAATATATGATAGCAACAACGACCCTGTAAATGATGATGGACCGAATAAAAGGCAAGAGACACACAAGAAACCTGAAAGTCCTCCGAAAGCTTCGTTTGTCCACCACAAATTGATTATGGAGAATTATAAATTAATGGATTAGCCGGGAATCAAACCTGGACCTCAACGTATGCGATAGATATTACACTATGGGCCATCCTTTCCTCGCAAGAGGGTCAAAATAAGCGTTCTTATTCTTTCTCCCTTGTCTCACCCCACCACCACCGCACACACCCCATGAGCACAGCGTGGAGTTTTGGGGAATGTCTTTGTGGACGTGACTTCAGCAGCGGCGATGTCGACTGTTTTACGGCTCAATGGAGGGAAATAGAGGAGCTTTGGAAACAGTGGACCAGAATGAACAAAATGCGGTGTAAATAAAATACCTTCAGCAATATAAATTTAATAAGAGTAGTACGCGAGTTGGAAACATTCACTGTATTTGAAAATTTAAGTAAAAAATCAAATAAGTATAGTAATTATTTACAGCATTTTAGAACCAGCAATTGAAAAACAGTAAAAACATCAATTTATTCAATATTAATGAAATTAAAATGTTTATAAACGCGCAGTTCTGAATAAAATATTTCGAAATTGGAACAAACTTCTACATTTAAGTATTGCTTGACATAAAAGTATGATTTTTAATCAATATGCAAGCCAAGATAACTTTAAATTAATTACAAGCGAAAAATAAATTGGGAGAGAACGTTTGTTTTCCTTCAATTTAATTCTTCTCTCGGTCGTTAACATCATAGTTGTAGAAACCGTCTCACCTCCTAGAAGCGAAAGTATTTTTCTCCTAACATTGTGTAATGCTGTCATTGTATGCCCGCAACTAGTTGCATAATCTTACTCATAACAATACAGATTTCATTATGATATAGATTCTTGACCGATTACATAGATGTTTACAAACGAACAATTGACACTTGACACAACTGACACGTCAATCAATGAGAATCGTTCAATCAGAAATTCAATCGTTCAATGAGAAATGTTACGTTCAAGAGAAATGTTACGTTCAATTGTATACATTAAAATTGTATTTAATATTATATTATGTTTCACAATTTTAATTTCTTTTATTATTTTTTCGTGTAATATTATTTAAAATAAATTGGATCCTAATTTCACTTTGATCCTCTTTTACAAGCGCAGTACTCCCTCACAGTCGGATTAGTAACCACAGCCACCTCCTGCAGCATGGGAGGGTAGAGTTCGCAAGATGGCCTTGGCTGAATCCTGCATGTCAACTGCATATAAAAGTAGTAGAAAAAGTACCGTTTGAAACCAAACAATACCGGACAATACCGAATCAATGCTGGGCGAATGGTGGAGCAACACTCTTAATGAACGAGCTACGAACCGCGCGCGATATTTCGTTCCCCATTCTTGGCCTTCCTTCCACCCTATCATTCTCACTAGCTCACCCTCCCTCTCTCTCTCTCTCCCTCTCTCTCTATATATATATATATATATATATATATATATATATATATATATATATATATATCTCTCTCTCTCTCTCTCCTCTCTCTCTCTCTCTGCTCTCCTCTCTCTCTCTCGCTCTCTCGCTCTCTCTCGCTCTCTCTGCTCTCTTCTCTCGCTCTCTCTCGCTTCTCTCTCGCTCTCTCGCTCTCGCTCTCTCTCCGCCTCCCTCTCTCTCTCTCGCTCCCTCTCTCGCTCTCTCTCTCGCTCGTTCTCGCTCTCTCTCGCGCGCTCTCTCTCTCGCGCTCTCTCTCTCGCTCTCTCTCTCGCTCTCGCTCTCTCGCTCTCGCTCTCTCGCTCTCGCTCTCTCGCTCTCGCTCTCTCGCTCTCTCTCTCGCTCTCTCTCCTGCCCCTCTCTCTTCCACTCACTACACACACCTGTCTCTGACACCTCTCCCCTCTCTCTCTGACACACTCTCCCTCTCTCTCGTTCCTCTCTCACACACACACACACACATTAACGCACTCTAATACACACACGCACACACATGCAGACTCACATACAAGGACCACCAAGCATGTCAAGAGCCCAGTGACCATTACGCTGGAAGGACTAAACTATCCATCCTCGGTTCACCTTGGCCCACTGTGGCACGAGGCGAGTGGCTGGGGCTCCCCTCGAACAGACGTCAGCAGGTCAGCCACGTGGGGCGCGTGCGCGCGAGGGCACTTAAGCCGCCCGCGGCACGTGGAGCGTGGGCCGCACAGGTGCGCTTTGAAGCCAACTTACGAGCAGCACGTGCTCTTTGCTCGCATGCGCCACTTCAATGCGATTCGCTACATACGCGACAACGTTCGGAATGGAACCTTAATATTCGCTTTTTTTAATTTATTTATTTCGTCAAAAAAATAAACAGTCAAAAACTGTATATGACGTATGGGGGAGAAAATCATCTGCGCACGCTTTCTTGATTTTCACAGTCCTTCCCAACAATTTAACTATTAATAGTTGAAAGATGAACATATTTAGATAATAATAATAATAATAATAATAATAATAATAATAATAATAATAATAATAATAATAAACAAATTTAAAAAGCGAGGGATTAACATTCGAAAAACTAGATATTTTCGTTGCCAAATTATAGAAAAAACATATTTTTAACGGTAAAGGAACAAACAGATTTGATTTTTCTGTATTGTTAACAAATAGAAACTCACCCTCAGCTCTACTACCACTACAAGCAAAAGGAAAGTTCAACAAAACGTGCGCATAGTGAAGCTACATTTACGTCCAGAAGCAAATCAAGGGGTCATCTCAGCATTTGCTCAATGGATCAGGGAAACTGGACAAAAACCCGATCGAGATGGGGGTCACAGATCCGGAAGTACGTTATTTGTTGCAGGCATATTGAGTTTTTTTTTAATTATACAATGCAAATGCAAACTAATTCATTATACTATATCTTGTTCTTGTTAAAGTAAACATTATTTTTCTTTTTGACGATCAGTTTCAATTCTGGTGAATTAGAAAAAGAAAGTGCTGGTCTCATGAGTACATTCCCCACTATCTAAATCATTGCTTTTGTAAGTGAAAATACCTATGAAGCCTAACTGCGAACGATTAACTCCTGAATAATCATTTTTATGTGCTCTAAATAATCTAATAATGCGAAGCGTTGATTAAATTTTACACGACTAAAAAACCCAATAGCCACTTTAAATGTATCACGGAATGTTGTTTATGCCCATATCACTTCAATTTAATTTTAAATAGCTTTTGATTTATTGTTCATATCTGACAATCTATATTACGGGGTAGAGTGTAGAGGTCCCCAAGAATTGCTGAATATTGAAAAATTATAAAAAAAACTTCGAAAATGTCTCATTTTGAAGTATACCGTTCGTGAAACATAACTCGGACCCAACCTGTTACCTACTTGTTCCCGCCTATCCCCCCTCTTCGTTTTGCGAACATCAACACGTAGCAGCGGGTTATAGTCACCAATCAGACTCTTTCGTCCGATTCACCCACATCTTCATACAGCTACTCCCATGTACCTCTCTCATTTCCCCAACTATCCCTGTATGTCACCCACTTGACCTCTCCACCACATCATTCAAATCATTCTGTACACAGTTCATCTCTTCAACCCTCAAATAATTCTAAACACCGAGCTCCAAAAGAATTAATCTTTGAAGTAGTCAGAGACACTAGGGACCGAGACGACAATGCATATCTACTTTCTGGAATGCGGCACTTATGTTTAAAAAATCTTTATCTCGAAACTCCACGTTTCGAATCACCGTACATTGCACTGTGGTCACCAAACACGTTTTGATGTCGCAACTTTCTCCAAACCGAGCAGCTACAAATACTATCATGATAGGAAACAATTTCATAGCTTACTACTGAAATTGAGAAATTTTCGTATTTTTCTAACACCTATCTAAACATTCTAAACACATTATCACGCGTAGGAGCATATACGTCTTTCAACTAAATGCATGTTATTGTCAAATGACAGACAGACCTCTACATAACAGCCATAACCCTGCCAAAGTTATTCATATGTTTTCCTCGTGAAATTGGACATCTTAATCAGAATCTTATTGTTTCTCCTCACACTAAATCTCTTTCTTTTGCACCGGGAGCGGTAGCTCAGTGTATCAACTGATGGCACTGCAGCGCCTCTGACCGGGAGGTCCTAGGTTTGAGTCCTGACGGCGGCAGGATTTTCGACAATAGCTTTCCAGCTAGGTCGAGTTCAGTCGCTGTCGGGAGGAGAATTCTAGTGGCCGGTTGCTCTGATTGGTAGTTTTCCGTGGTTTCTCCACCAGGTGAATGCCGGAGCAGTACCGTATCAAACGGGCCACGGACCGCGCGCGATCTGTCCTTCCTCTTCCTTATCCTATCCTCTCCCCTTACACACATCCCTACACTAACATGCACTACACTACCACATATTCCGGGAGACCGGTCGGGAGCTTAGAGCTTGTCCCGGCTGGAGCGGTGCTGCGCTGGTGGGAGAGTCCTGGTTAGGGGAAACCCCACTAGCCGACGGTAAGTCAGCGCCGGATCTCACCATCCAACAGGGGATGATCACCGCCATCTTCCGAGAAAACACATGCACTACACTAACGGGAATAATGACCACAGCAGTTGACGTGCCCGGAAACACGAAAAAAACAATCAATCTTTCTTTTGCGAACATCAACACACGTAGCTGCGGGTAATAGTCACCAATCAGACTCTTTCGTCCGATTCACCCACATCTTCATACAGCTACCACCATTCCTCACCTCGCGAATGAAGTCGTATGTCTCACTTTTAAAATTACGCCAATACTCACATTCTTCAAAAATCTTTCCTCTCTCTAAACGACGCGATCTTTCGATCCCCAACACGTCCCGGTGGTTAGGGTCACCAACCACGCTCGTACGTCGTCACCAGCGACCACGGCCACCCTAAAACCTCCCCGCTACCCCTATTCATCACCAGGGCCGTCAGGGCGGATTTATATCGAGCGGAAAAGACCGGCCCTATTTCACCCCCCTCGCCCAGTGACGTCGCCCAGCCCCGTGAATGCGATTAAAAATCGGAGCAACACGAACTCATAAAGCACAGAACAAAGCCATTAATGTCTTCGGCATTATCCACCAGGGCTATTTACGCCCCGCGTTTTATAGCGAGTAATAATTATTAGTTACGAGACAAATCCCTAAGAATTTACGGGATGTTCTAAATATTACTCTATCACTGACACGGGCCAGCCACAGCGCTCTGAGTGCTCCCTGGTGATTGAAAACGGACGTTCGAGTTCTGTTGGAGGGGGAGGGAGAGGGAGATGGAGAGGGGGAGGGAGAGGGAGAGGAGAGGGGGAGGGAGAAGCCGACGGATTGAATTAAATCCCGGAGCGTGTTCGTGTTTACGGCCTAAGGCTGGCAGGCCTGAGCGGGTCACTAGCTTCTCCCGTTTCCTGAGCTCGCAACCAGATGTGGCCAGCACTGCATTGCGTATATCAGGGTTGTTCCAAGCATTTTTGTACTGTCGGTTGGTGACTGTAACAATGATTGAAGGATACGAGTTGTTAGTGACGTACTCCAGGATGGTCACAGTCAATAGCATAACCGTTGATCTACACAATGTTATTATCAATGTCACAGGCAATATCAGTATCAATGTGAAGTGTTAGTACCAGTTTTATAAACACAACCATTGTAAATATCTGACAGTGTCAATGTCAGAGCCAGTATTGAAATTACGTGATCAAGGTTTACCACTATAACGAGTAGCATAATTTCTATTCGAGAAATATTTCACCAATACAGCATTACAACAAAACTGTTTTATCTAATTGCCTCAGATATCTCTACAAGGTAAGAGAATTCATCTTTATAATATGGTTGGTTATTCAATTAATACAATTTTCGTTATTGACAAATTTACGTACATTGCCATAAAATATAAAAGTGTATCTTGCTAAGGTGAATCCGCTGCACTGATCGGATTGTATTGGAAATTTCATTGTTGAAAGTAATGCTTATTCTACTAGTGGTACTAAAACAGCACTAATTTCTCGTCCTTAGAATGGTTATATTTATCCTACAATTTTTTAATATTTGGAAAAATCATTACAAATCGTTGAACATTTGGTGCGAAAAGTAAATTTTCCTAGTAAATGTCAACACAAATTTCGTAATTATAACTGCTTATCTTATAGCTAAATCATGTCCAAACAATGAAACGTAATTCTCAAAACTTCAGCTGTCATCTCGCGGCGCGGAATGCTTTTGTCGCATTTATATCGTATTTGAAAAAAGAAAACCAAATTGGGCCAATATGAATTAAGGTTTGCTGATTTCTTGAAAGAAAATATATCAGTCCTTTGAAAATGCCAATACACGGAGGAAACTGGATTATTAAATAGGTTTTAAATAATTTCTAACATATTAATTTGTATACAAATAACAAAATCTCAAATGTAAGAAATGAACAAATCAATTCAAATAATATAGAGATTCTAACGTGTGTGACATCCAACTGCCTGGAATTCCCTCTCGTTTAGGAAGTGCAGGAATTCGAAGCGGGCGAATATGTTTCATGCCAACTTATCAAAAAAATAGCCATACTTTCGAAAAATTCAACACGACTTCTTTCAAGATCTGATTTATTTAAACACATTTCATTCAGAAAAAATGTGTCGAAATACACACAATTGTAGTTGTAGGAAGACGCCGAAAAAAATTAATTAAATATTTTTTTAACTTTTCGAAAAACCAGGCATTCCAACGAACATAAGACCTTCACTATTCACTTCAGCGTTCTTTACGCTATCAAACGTCCAAATTTAATAAAAAAATGTATGAAGTTTTAATGAAAAAGTAGTTTAAGAAAATAAAAATTGCATATTTTGCACACATAATTTTGCAAAAAATCTCATATTTAATTGAACATTCTCAATTGAATTTGACATGATTATTAGATATGATTTTCATTTTATTTCATTTTGTTGTTTGAAAAATGTAATTTTAATTGTAGTTGTAGTAAAAAGCCGAAAAAATTGAAGTTTTGGAATTTTGAAAAATCAAAATTTCCAAGGAACATGGGATCATTAGAGCGTCTTATACGCTATTTGGGGTCAAAATATAATCAGGGTTTTCAACAAACATGAGACTTGCATCATTCTCTTAAACGTTCTATATACTCCCCAACAATAAATTTCAATCAAAATTGATGGAGCAAATTTTTTGAATTTTGGAGGATGTTTTATAAATTAGCAAGTGGTTTTATCAACTTTTTCGTTACTGGGGCTCTGTCCCCATTTTTTGCGCAACATTACATAATTTTCTCTCCACTCCGCAGCGAGAAAGTAAAATTACTAACGTGTGACAAATAAACAGCCAAGGAAAACCAGAAAAAAATCTTGAAATTGATAGAAAACAGAGAATAACACACACACAAATGAGCGAAATTACTAAGAAGTATTTTTAAAAATATTATGACAAACTTCCGTATTAAGGGGGGAGAAAACTACGACATACGAGTAGTACTTCATCGAATCCAACCACTTCCTACATTCAAGGTACAATGATGTCCGAACAAAATTGTACTTGTTGAAGTGAAATAATTGAACTATAATTACTTCAATAGAGAGAAATAAATTGGAAGAAATATTTGTTAACACATTTACTAATAAAATAATACATCAAATAATCGTGCTATAAAGCGTGATAATGCAATAAATCAATAGAAATGTTGAATGTCCTGAACATTGAAATAACGTCACTGATGCTTACCTAATGACTATAACCGAATAATAAAACTACTAATGGGATATATGGGTATTTTTACATTCACCCGCAATTATTACAATTAATTGCAATCAACATTTCATACAATTAGCGATTCAAGCTAGTTATGAACTAATGAGTTAAAGCATGGAATCATTAAAAGGTGTAAAACAAAGTAAGTTAACTCACCGATATTGTATAAAGTTTGGGTACGGTGCATGGGTGAAAGTGCAGAGTTAACAGCTACTCACCTGAAAAAGTAAAACAAAAATATAACCTGAAAACAATTATAATAAAAAATACACTATAAAATTACCAGGAATATTTCCATGATTACATTATACCAGCAGTGCGACAAATGCACACTTGACAATTGTAATTATTAACCATTTAAAATAGAGCAGCACACGTTTAGTAAATGTCTCGCTATTCGATATATACGTATTATTAAAATAGAAAGGAATTAGAGGCACGAAAAGTAATAATTTCCACGAATTTAATTAGATCATTCCCCTACACTAAAACAATAAACGTGTGCAGCAATGTATATAATTTCAGCTTTCATCATCACACACATATTTCATTTCCTCAATTAATTTCCCAGAAAACGTAAGCTTCATTTAAGAGATAAAATGGCTGTGATTCAATCACTCACAGCGGTCATTTAAGAGAGAGCTAATGTCGGGGCTACTTAGTGCGAGAAACTCCGACTGTCCCCTTGCAGCTACGCCACCGACTCAGCGAAATTAGCTCATCAAGGGAGATCACCCTGGGAAGAACCAACCCGTCACCTTCATCCCCTCTCACCCCCGCCACTGCCGAGCAGCCCGCGGAGGGCTTCACGCGGCCTGACCCTTGCTCACCCACTCACCCGCCTTCACCCTCGCTCACCCACGCCCCCAGTGGTGGCTCGTGCCGCCGATGTAATTTCCAACTCATCCGCGAAAATCCTCTGGAAGACCGCGTTTTAACCCCACCCCCACCCCACCCCGGCAGGCGGCGGCGAGCGGGGAAGACGCAAAACGAGGGGGCGGGGCTCTTTCGCCATATGTCGTTTACCCTCTAAGCACGCGGCGACGCGTCTCCGACGGCGTTTAAGCCGCCGCTGATATGTTTTCCGTCTAATTTACGAAAATATTAGTTTATGGTCGCCCCCCCGCGCTTTCGAAGGGTTTTTATACTTCGGAGACGAATGGGGGATGGGAGCGAATGGCGATTTTTACCGCACACAAGAGGGATGGCTGGGGGCGGGGAAAAGGGCTGGGGCCATGGCTGGGAAGATACCGTTGTGTACGCGGAGATGGGGAGAGCAGTAGTGAACGCGCCGTAATGGGCGAAGGCGAGCACGGGGGTGGCAGTGGGGTTGGGAGGGAGGATGGCTGGGGCTCACAGGCGGGTGTGGGCGTGGGGGCGGCGCGGGGCGGCGCGGGGGCGGCGCGGGGCGGCGCGGGGCGGCGCGGGGCGGCGCGGGGGCGGCGGGAGAGAGAAGAGTGCACGCAGGGGAGTCGTGATGAGAGGGTGGGTTTAGAAACTGTAAATCATTGTAATGTGCCCCCCCCGGCAGAAGGTTTAGCGAATTTCTGGCAGCGAATATGCCGTCGACGCTGAGATAAAGACTAGAGGTCATCGTGCGTTTTTCGTTTGCTATGTAAGCGTATATGATTGATGCATGTAGGGCAACGGAATTGAACTGAAAGCGAAACTATAATCACCTTCCACCGCTTTATTAATCAGAATTATACTTCGCACGGAAGTATCGAAGTTGACTCGAAGATTTTATATGCACAAGTTCATCGTTATTTTTCTCCCTTTTCGAAGACACCAGCGTTCCGCCTCGCGAAGCAGCGCTCCCAGTCGCGGCGAGGGGAGGCGGCTGGAGCCTGCTAGTTACGCACGTAGCCGCACCGGCGCCGCAGGGGCACAGTGGATTCACGCTAGTGAGCCCGAATCCGCCCCATCCGTTCCCACACCCAGCGGCCCCGCCCACTACATCCAAACCCTCCATTCGCGCCCTGTCAGTCCAATCTTCATTCCCCGTTTTCTCTGCTCCGCCCTCCGCTTCCTCCGTCCCCGCTTCCTCCGTTCCCCGCTTCCTCCGTCCCCGCTTTCTCCGTCCCCGTTTTCTCCGTCCCCGCTTTCTCCGTCCCCGCTTTCTCCGTCCCCAGCTTTCTCCGTCCCCGCTTTCTCCGTCCCCGCTTTCTCCGTCCCCGCTTTCTCCGTCCCCGCTTTCTCCGTCCCCGCTTCCTCCGTCCCCGCTTTCTCCGTCCCCGCTTTCTCCGTCCCCGCTTTCTCCGTCCCCGCTTTCTCCGTCCCCGCTTTCTCCGCCCCCGCGTCCTCCGTCCCCGCGTCCTCCGTCCCCGCGTCCTCCGTCCCCGCGTCCTCCGTCCCCGCTTCCTCCGTCCCCGCTTCCTCCGTCCCCGCTCCTCCGTCCCCGCTTCCTCCGTCCCCGCTTCCTCCGACCCCGCTTCCTCCGACCCCGCTTCCTCCGACCCCGCTTCCTCCGACCCCGCTTCCTCCGACCCCGCTTCCTCCGACCCCGCTTCCTCCGTACCCGCGTCCTCCGCACCCGCGTCCTCCGACCCCGCGTCCTCCGACCCCGCGTCCTCCGACCCCGCTTCCTCCGACCCCGCTTCCTCCGACTCCGCTTCCTCCGTCCCCGCTTCCTCCGTCCCCCTTCCTCCGTCCCCACTTCCTCCGTCCCCACCTCCGTCCCCGCTTCCTCCGTCCCCGCTTCCTCCATCCCCACTTCCTACGATCCCGTCCTCTGCCGTCCCGTTCTTGGCACCCTCTCCGCCCGCCCTTCCCCGCTGCCGTCGCCGTCGCCCGCCGTGGCGCCTTGTTTGCGCGGCGAGAGCGCCCCCTCGCGGCGGCGTCCTTCCCCCCTCCCAACCACCGTCGTTGGGGCGACTCAGGAGATCTTCACGCGTCGCGCGGGAACTGGAATCGATAAATCGTGAACTTGAACCGGAAGGACACCGGGAATTTAATACCACGGTGGGATTCCGGGAAGAATTTCCCTTGCTTTGTATTGAAGTACGGACCCTACACCCTTTCATCCACAATGTGTTTACGGTATCTCCGCAGAATGAGGGTTTACGTAGGAATTGAAACTGAACAAGGGACAAGTGGACGATGTCATTACAAGGAATATGCATACACATTTTAAAATACGAATTCACGCGACTAGTCATTCAGTTCCTATCGTTTCCTCTTTCCGGAGCACATTTACTTCTTAGTCTAAAGTCCCTTTCCTCTCTGCTATTTCACCTTCCCCCTCTCTCTTGTCACTACTATTTTACAATTTTCCATTCCTCCTATTCCTTAGGCTTCTGATGTACCATGCCCATACATCTTCGTTTAATTAACTCTTCTCAATTTTCATATTCATCCCCCTCAATTATACTTCTTGCTCCCTCTCTCAACCTCATTTTGTTTATTCTGTCCTTATTTTCTTCTCAGTAGTCCTCTTCTTTTCTCTTCTTAGAGTGGACAGGATCAACGGAAGTCAATCTTCAACCACCTCAACTTCCGTTCTACTCTTTTCACGAGAATGGACCTTTACACTACTCCTACATTCCTTTTCCACCAGTGCTCCTCCTTCTCCTCTGCCATTACTCCTCCTCCCCAACTCCTTCAACATAATTTTGCTTGTTTCTCTCTTCGTCTTCAAAAATTATTTCTCCATCTCCTTTCCTATTGCTTTAAGTTCGTCACTATCTCTCCTTCTCCTCTTCTACCATTACTCCTCGCCACCATTCTACTCTTCCACATCATCAACCCCTCTCCCCTCCATCACCAGTCCCTTCCTCCTCTACCATCACCAGTCCCCTCCTCCATTATCATCAGTCCACTCCTCCTCCTCTATCACCACGATCATTCTCGTCCAGCACAACCACGGTTTTCCTCCTCCATCACCATTACTTGTCCATCCCTGCCACGACGCGTCGTTCTCCTTCATCACTGCTAGTCCGCCTTTCCTCTGGCGATGATGCCCGCCCGCCCACCCACCCCTCGCCCGCCCGCCCTTCGCCCCACCTGCCCCTCGCCCGCCCGCCCGCCCCCGCCAGCCCCTCACCCGCCCACCCGCACCTCACCCGCCCACGCGCACCTCGCCCTCGCCTCCCGCCCGCCCCACGCCCCACCGCCCCACCGCCCACCCGCCCCACCGCCCCACCCGCCCCTCGCCCCACCCGCCCCTCGCCCCACCCGCCCCCCGCCCGTACCTCTCCCATTGGCGCCTCGCCCGTCCCGCCCGCGCACGTCTCGTTACTGCCCCGGGGCCCAGAGGGCGCCTACACCTCTCCCGATCCGCCAATCTCTCACAGCGCCTTGGAAATGTACACGATGACTTCGCGGAAAATGGATGTTTTTTGTACTCCAGCATTAGAAAGGACTTTTATCATTACAAGAAATCGTTCATAAAAGGACATCTTACGACGCAAATTGTGACGTAGTTGCCGTTTATAGCACGAATAATTGCGTCATCACGCCTTCAACCAAATGCAGCATGAGAATCGAGGGATTGAAGTGGTAAACTGAACAGTCGATCACCGTTGTTTCTTTTTTTCGCAAAGATGTCCAATGCCTGTAACGTCACAATAAAGTCGTTTCCCTAAATCAACTTTGCTTCTCTTCTAAATATGTAATGGTTTTATAAAAAAACGTTGCGTATGTAATTCATTTATAATGTTGCTTTATTCCATTCAAACGACTTTGAAAATTCGCTCCTAAGGTCGCTCGTTTTCAAAACATACACTCCTGTAATAAAGCTTGACACTATAAACTACTTGCATAAACTATTTTTACGATATGAGTGGTAAATTGGCATTTTATTGTGTCAGTAGGAAATGTGGCGGCTGGTAGATCGAGTGGCGAAATACTAAGAGCAAAATAAAATCGCTTTTACCACGTGTGTCATACACTATTTTTAGACAGCTTTACTGACATTCATTTTACTTTAATTCAAGTTTACAAATAACTTAATGAGACCTTATGGTCAGTAGAAGCTGATACAATCGGATGAAAACATTTTAATTTTTTTTTTTTATTTACAGTGTTATCTGAATATCTTACCATTGTCTCACTTCTAGCACTAGTGCTAAAAGCGGAATTTTTAGCATGCTGTGCATGTCCTAAAAATAACGGGTTTTACTAGTGGCCGTCTACAAATATATTTCAATTCACTCTGGTTACAGTAAACCTCAGAGGATTCAGTTTTGAGGTTCACTGCATCCAATAATGAAAAAAAAAACTCCTCAATGATTGAATTTACTATTCGACAACTTCACTAAAGTATCGAAATATAACTAATTCGAAATCTCAATACATATTTTCTTCTGATGTTGGGTAGTTTTTTTCTGAATACTTTTAGCCGAGTACTACCGGCAAAAATGAGTTACATATTTCAGAAGAGCAATTCAGGCCGACGCCGCTGAGAGGTTTTAAGATTTTCTGCCTAGTTGATTCTTGGAATAGGTGAGACAATTAAACGATGATATACTTTCATAGAACACCGTTATTATAAAATCATAGCGTAATGGTGCAAATTATTTACAAGTAGTGTCCCAAAAAGAAATATAACATATTTAGGAACAGTAGAGAACTCAGAATTTTAGAAGACTGGTTTAAATACTGCGAGCATAAATAATTGTTAAATTCATTTAACTACTTGGTTTATTTAGGCGGGATCGAGTTTTACAAAGATTGGCCAGCAATTGGGCTGGAACGTACGTAAAAAACTCGTGCTGACATTAATATAAACAAAAATAAAAGAAATTATAAAGTTATTAGACTGTAATTATTCTCGAAAATTCGAAATTAAATACGTTCTCATTTAGTTAAAATTCTGATAATTATAATGTAATAACTATAATCTCATTAGCGTATAACAAAATTCACAAAACAACTGTGAACGTGTTTCTTACAATGGAGTGTCAGGTCAAGAATCCAAGGTACTTCACAACTACTAATTCAGAAAACGGAAATAAACTTTCTTTTACGAGACTCTTGCTTCAACAAATACAGAGTGCCATTAACGGGAGATTTTGTGTAGGGAAAGTGCTACGACCGCACGTAAACAGAACTCAGCAGCATTCAACGCGTACTACATTCAATAATCACCAGGGAAGCTCATCGGCAGAGTGATAAGAAACCAGAATCAATAGAACGCTGAAGAGGCAACAAATAGACCGGAACGCAAGCTTTGATGTGGTGAGAGCACGGAGAGAAAAGCGGATGAGAGCATGTGGTGGTATCGATCCGCGAGCTAGGCAGCAAATAAGAGCTTTTAACTGCCTCCATTTGGGCGAACCACTTTGCTTGCCGACGACGGCCGGCCAAACGAGCAATATTATTTCCTACTCAGCTTTCAGTCAGGGGAAAAATATATTTGACGAAGCATTCCACCGGTGCTAGCCTCAGGTGAAAATACGATCGTAAAATGAGAGTTTTCCTTGTGTTTCTTATGATGTTTGTTTTGTAATGTTTGAACATGTGCAGTTATTATTATTATTATTATTATTATTATTATTATTATTATTATTATTATTATTATTATTATTATTATTATTATTCAGTGTCTACCAGCTTTATGTAAAATAAAAATACATAAAGCAAACAACATTTCTATGTGGGAAATAGGTAAAAACCAAAGTGTTTTTAAGTAACTTTTAAGCATTTCATTAAAAATTGTTTGTAGGATTTAAAAAAACAACAATTTTATCCAAAATTAAAAACCTTTAAATTCCACAAAAAAAACTAGGCACACGAATATATACAATCAACAAATAACCTGCATAGTAACTATCGATATTCTATCCGTAAAAGTTTATTTTAACGAGGTGAATAAGGGAAGCTGTACAGAGTAAAACGATTGCGGAAGGAGTAATGACAAAATAAACCAACGGAGAGTATCTATTACATATGTCTTAAACGATAATAATATACAGAATGTCTCGATTAAACTACAAAAAATCGTGAGTGCTCCTACGCCTAATATTTGAAAACGTTGGCTACAATCCCATCGAAAATTTCGCTTGTTCACAAAACTCCGTTTATTTCAGTAGCAACATTTAAATATTTTGGGACAAGTACTGCGCCTGTGATGCGTTCAAAGGTAGAGGAGAGGAATGGGGCGCCCAACAAACAGGATGGATGGCGCGGTTTTCGTATTTCCAGTCCCCCAGGAGCTCCAAATCGAAGGTAACTCCGTGCCTGTTGGCTCAACGTTCAGATCTAGGCAGAGGTTTGAATTTGCGACGGCGAAGTACCTGGAACCAACTGATCTGCGTTGGAACGGAGTGATCTGACAAAAGACTCCTATAGGTTGTATTTCCTAATACTTTTCCGTGATTCTCTCCAATGCCAGGGTGACAGAAACTTAATTACCTGGCCACGGCCCGCACGCTATCCTGTCTTCCCCATTCAGAATTTTACCCATCAAACGTCCGTTAATATAGCCGTGTGTGCGGAGGAAATGTGGCCACAAGGCCAAAATACTCTGCGAGAGAAAAGTCTCTCAGCAGTGACCCGAATCAGAGCCTCCCATTATAAACTGCATACAATTGATTTATTGATTATTTTTTTCGTGTTTCCGGGCACGTCAACTGCTTTGGTCATTAGTCCCGTTAGAGTAGTGCATGTCTTTTCTCGGGAGATGGCGATGATCATCCCCCGCTGGATGGCGAGATCCGGCGCCGACCTACCGTCGGCTAGTGAGGTTTTCCCCTAACCAGGACTCTCCCACCAGCAGGGCACCGCCCCAGCCGGGACAAGCTCTGAGCTCCCGACCGGTATCCGGGAATATGTGGTAATGTAGTGCATGTTAGTGTAGGTGTGTGTGTAAGGGAAGAAGATAGGACAAGGAAGAGGAAGGACAGAGCGCGCGCGGTCCGTGGACCGTTTGGTAGCGATACTGCTCCGGTATTCGCCTGGCGTTGATCGGAGAAACCACGGAAAACCACGGAAAACTACCGATCAGAACAGCCCCCGCAAGAATTCTCCTCCAGACAGCGACGGAATTCGACCTAGCTGAAAAGCTAGTGTCGAAAATCCTGCCGCCGTGGGGAGTGTAACCTAGGACCTCCCTGTCACATGTGCTGCAGTGACATCAGCTGATGCACTGAGCTACCGCTCCCGGTAAAACTGCTTATAGCAATCAGACCACTGGGAATCAAGTGAACCGGACAACACTTCTAGAGCCTATTATGATGGTGGAGAGTACACAATTTACGTTTTAAAGCTGCAGCTTGTTCTACAACATAATAGCTGTTACACACAGCAAGATGCCGCTGCGGAGACACATTTTCGGCCCGTTAACAACGTACATCAAAGCTAAGCCTCGTTTCTAGCTTTCAACGCGCGACGTTTGCTAGACGACGCACGTCGGGAAGAGCGCTTGTGCGCCGTTGCGTATAAAATCCAGCGTTAATATGCGACGCACATTACTTGACGCGCGTTAACGCAACGTTTGTGTGCCCAACCTAACCGTAGACGTAAAACCGTAAACTTAAGGCGGTTACGTTAGGCCACTTTCAATACAAAATTAGACGTAAACAGCCGCAAAACTTAGAAGTGAATTGTTAAGCGTGACCATTCACAAAGCCTTGACATAACCGTAGACGTAAAACCGTAAAAAGTTCACAAGTACCAAGCTTTTACGTTAGGTTTACGTCCGAATTCTGCCGAAAACCAATCAGAGAGCAGCATGAAGGAAACAAACATGGAGGATTTCAGATTGTGATCAGGTAGTTTGTGGTTAAGGCGTTTCATTACTGTTATGTACTGAGCTAGTTTGTGGTTTTTATGCAAGTAGTCAATTCAAAACAGGAATTTGGGCCACTTTTGGCGAGACGTGGCGAGTGAAATAATTCCAGTCGACGAATTACTCGTACATTTGGTGTATTTTGGTTTGTAAACAAAAGAAAATCCTTGTTTATAAAATAAAGGAAACGCGAGCACTAACAAACAGCTACTCGCATTTATATATTAAAAATCGATAGTAAAATCGAAGAACAAGCTAGACACCATGGTGAAACAATCTTTCCACCATGCTAGAAACAAATCGATAATTTATCTAGTTTCAATACTTTGAAACCTGATTGGTTTTGACGAAACTTATGTTCTAGCATACTTCCTCATTGTGTCCTCATTTTTACGCGTACGTTTTACCGCTATGTTTACGGCATTACGTTAAGTTTAAGAAAGCACTACTCGCATTTATATATAAAGAAAAATCGAAGAAAAGCAAGTTAGACACCATGGTGAAAAAAGTCTTTCCACCATGCTAGAAACGAATCGATAGTATATCTAGTTTTAATACGTTGAAATCTGATTAGTTTAGACGCAATTTACGTTCCAGCTTACGCTCGTCATTGTTGCCTTGTTTTTACGCGTACATTTTACCGCTAAGTTTACGGCATTACGTTACGTTTAAGTTTGTGACTGAGGCCTGGCGGAGGCGAGAAGCCAGAAGCTCCGAATCGAAGACGCAGGCGCCGCGTAGGGCCGAGCGGAGGGGGGCGGCGGTGGCCGAAGGGCCCAGGGCGGTCGGAGGAGCCGCCGGAGGCACTTGCGAGGGCGTGAGTGGAGGGCGAGCGGAAGGGCGAGACGGAAGGGCGTCACGGCGACTTCGCCCGCGCGAGGGGATGGGGCGCGGAAGGGCGGAAGGGCGGAAGCCGAGGTTAGGACGGGGGAGGGAGTGACGAAGAGGCGACAGCTGCGGCGAAGGAAGCGACAGAATTTCACGATACACGAGGGCGTGTCTACCAGTTTGAAACCACAAGCGGGGGACGTGGTGGAAGTAAAGTGATTTTTAAACGAGAAGTTCGTTGAATGCAACTGATTCGTGAGAGGAGAAGAAAAAATGTGTTCACGATGATGTGAAAAATTTATTATTATGACCTTCCGTCTTCTCCAGCAGGGAAGTTTGTTGTCACGTCTTGGAAATTGAATTCTATAAATGAACTTACAAAATCTGTGATACCAACACAATATGTGAGATGTGACTTGTGTTAATATTTCTCCAGAGCGTCATTGCTAAGAGTACTTTCTTGCGCGATTGACTGTTTTTGTGAATGCATAGTTATAATTTGACTTGATTGACGTGATTTGATTGACTTTTATAATCATCTTAACTCCTAAGGGTGAATGACGGATACGAAAGAAAAGGAGCGAATTTGTATTGTTTTATTATGTGTCTGTAGTTTTTTTTGTTTTTTTTTTATCAAAAATCCATTAAATGTCAAGTTCGTCAATATTTGTGTTTGTAATCAATGGAATATTACTGTTCAATGGTCGGTTCATAATCGGCTATTGTCCTCCAATCGACCCCTTGACCTTCGAGATTTTATCGACCCACGGGATGTCGATGCCGACCCTTTTACGAACCTCTGACGTAGACTCTACATTTCTACTACATAAATCTTGATATTTGGTTTCTATTGATTCTGATGCTATGAGAAAATATCACTTTTTCTCTTGAACAAGCCGCAACTGTGCTTCTTTGGAGAGATCCCGTAACTGTCGATAGAGCCAGTCACTCACTATGGATAGTCACAATGGATATCTGTTTTTCTTCTGCAACTTTCCAATCCGGAATATTACGATTCAACTACTGGTCTGCCAGGTTTATGAAATTCTGTATATATTGTCATGTATTCTTATTATTGCTAGTAGTTTGGTAGGCCTTGCACTCGCGTCCCCTAAAAAGGGCTCACAAATACATTGTTTTTAATGACATTAGGAATTATTTTTGCTCAATTCGAAAGAAAATAAATAACGTATTTCGTCATGAATGATGAATAAAGTTACCTATAGACGAAATGAACGGTCAAGTTTAATTATGGTTTTGGGTCGCGAGGCCAATGAACTTCTTTTACGAGGCCTGAAATCTCATGGGAACGAATTAACTTTTATGTAACGGGTGTACCGGTTCCGTGCACCGTCTACTCGTATAGTCTAAGTGCCTGATTTCAAAGTGACTTTGTAAAGAGATGCTAAATTTTATAAGTGGATACATTACCAAACATTGATCATAACATTTGTGAAATATTTAAATATTTTATGAGTTTAAGATTTCAATTGCAACAATATGGCTTGACTTTTAAAATTTCTGTTTTGTATCACGATCACAATATATCTCACGTACTGTTATTACCATTCGTGACTCAACCGGATTGATCATTGTTGTCATACGATACTGAATGAAATTTTTTGATGTCAAATCAGTACGAAACATTGAATTTCAAAAATCAATATTTTCATAATCGATTACGTCGATGAATTACAACAAAGTCAATAGGAAATTCTGCAAAATAAGATTAAAATGACGCAATTTAAGTTATTTTTCAATACATTCACAACCTTTCCAGGATATTTTTAAAGTATTTATGTAATAATAATATATTTTGCTCACTTAAATGAGCAGGAAACCTCTTTCGTTGGAACGTTTGTTAGCGTGCTGGCTTCCCACGGCGGCAAATCCGGATTTGATTCCCGGCCGAGGCAAATTATACCTGAGCGCTTTCCTTACAAACGTCCCAGTGTCGCTTGCTGTGTGACGATGAAAAGGCCCACCCTAAGGTTATAAAGACCACTATGTACGGTGAAGGAATGTCTTCGTGATAACCCCACGAACCCCTTATCCCATGGCCGAGAGGCCGGGTCACCGCTGGTCGGCCAAGGACCGCAGCGGGTTGTCGGGCCACGGAACAGGAACAGATGAACAGAAACAGTAAACATAATTATTTAACGATTTTACTTACAAAAAGGCGGAAAATAATGCCCAGAGAGCCTATTATGTATGCCTGTGCTATTATAAAAAAGAAAGTATGCCACTAAAATTCTTGTATCATTTGCTCATCACATGTGAGCATCACACGTGTTTTGTGGGTTGCATGTCGTACGCTCCTGTTTCAGCCGTATGCGAACGGGAATTTTCGCCATGAGAACACGTCGGGCGAAAAAGCCTCCCCTCCCGTGGTGGGAGGTGAATGACGTCCTTTGTAAGCCTCGTCGCCTACGTAAAAGAACTAGCTCCCTCACGGTGCATGTCAGATTGAATCCTGTCACGAGCCGTGAAGCGGTGAAAAATTCGTAGAGAGAGTTCTTTTTTTTTCGTCTAGCCTTGGGACGGTTCATGGTCCGCAAGCTCCCTTTTCATCGACAAGCCCGATTTCGATTCCTGACAAGGGCATAAGAAATTTGAAACTTCCACAGTGCAGCAACACATTGCAATCTCCAGAGACTTGGGTAAGTGTGAAGCAGTTGACTCTAACCAAGGGGCCACGAGCCATGCGCTTTTTCCTTTTCTCATTCTTCTCCCTTCACCTTACTTTCACACCGAACACAAATATTTTCCATATCTCACAAAACCAGTCGGATCATGAGAACTTTTCCAGGCTGGAGGGGTGCACCATTGTAGGGACAACATGAAGTCAAAGTTCGGCGTCAGACCTCACATTCTAGTGAGAAAGAAACACGATCACCTCGCTGCTACAACGCGAACTTCCCCCACAACCTCCACCCACCCACTTACCCAATTTGCTTAACCACCCACTCGTTCACTGACACCCCTCACTCGCCCACCCCCCCAATCCCCACCCTCACCAATACCCACCCCATCACCAATCACCCACCCCGTCCCTCAATCACCCACCCCGTCACTCAATCACCCACCCCGTCACTCAATCACCCACCCCATCACACAATCACCCACCCCATCACACAATCACCCACCCCATCACACAATCACCCACCCCGTCTCTCAATCACCCACCCCGTCTCTCAATCACCCACCCGTCTCTCAATCACCCACCCGTCTCTCAATCACCCACCCGTCTCTCAATCACCCACCCGTCTCTCAATCACCCACCTTGTCACTCAATCACCCACCCGTCCTCAATCACCCACCCGTCACTCAATCACCCACCCCGTCTCTCAATCACCCACCTTGTCATTCAATCACCCACCCGTCACTCAATCACCCACACCGTCACTCAATCACCCACCCGTCTCTCAATCACCCACCCATCAATCACCCCTCATCCATTCATTCACCCAATAACCCTCCCAGTTACTCAACTTCTTAACTGCCCCCCCCTTAACATCCACACTCACTCACCCACTCCCTAAACCACCCACCCATTCTACCCAACCTGTACCCTCGTCCTCGGCGTCCCCTCGCCGCGCGCGCAAGCACGTCGCCCGTCAGCCCGGGGCGCGTCAGCAGCGGCGGCGGCGGCGTCGCCCGTCAGCGGCCACTAACGACGCGGGCGGCGCGCGTGCCGCGGCGGGAGTCGAGGCGCGGCCCGCGGCGGCGGCGGCCGATCAATGCGACGGGGAGCGGAGGCGATGTGCCGCGCCGCCGCCGCCCTCCACGCCCGCGCCGCGCCGCTGCCGCCGCCGGCGGGCGACGGAACAACGCTGCTCTCAGACACTCGCGGGCGAGGCGCGGAGCCGCTCTGGGCTGCGCGTCGAGGTATATAAGGGTTTTTCTAAGGATGAGCCAACGTGACAGTTCGCGTAACAAGTGAACATCACATGTCATTCAGAGAAGTATCCCTCCGCCGCGACTGCTGTTCAGCCACGCCTCTTCGTAAAGTGTTAGGTTATGGCTTCTGTGAAAACATCTCCATGCAGAAGAGTTTCGCTGAGGTACATGCATGTACGCGAGTCCGGGAAATATATAAATTTAATTACGTATGCGGAAAATCTCTTTACCTGCTGTCACAAACTGCCACGAATGTAAAGAGAAAGCTCTCAATCACAGCTCGCCACGCAACAGCACCATAGATGGAAACACGTGAACCAGTACCCATCTCGGTTTTAAAATAAACGTAATATTTATCACACAAAAAGTAAATTCAATGTAATGTTAATAGAAAAAAAGAATTTTTACGGAAGAGCACATAACACTGCACTTGTTAATTTGAATTATTTCTCAAAGTGCTCTATATTTTCCGTCGGACGAGGACATCACAAAAGGAAGCGTCGAAGCCATTTACAAGTTAGCCAACTGCAAACAAACGAATGCAGGAAGGAATGCAGCAATGGGCTCGAGGGCACGAACACAGAACCTTCAGTTATGTTGCCAGCACTAGCTGTCACTTTGGCTCATCCTTAGGAAAATCGTTGTATAGGACGGCGCCGCTCCGAGGCGGAACTTGCTGGCGGTTCTCCGCCCATCGTTGCTTCGTGGGGCGCCACCCTGCGCGCTCCTAGGGCACCGTGCACTCCTTCGCCCTGATTGGTTGATTCATTTCATTTATTTATTTTACGTAAAAAAACAGTTGAAGCTGCGTATGACGTGCTATGGGGAGAAGCGCATTCTGTGCACATTTTCAAAATTCTGTGATCCCTACACTAAGTCATACTACATGAATTTTGAAAAAAAGAAACTCTCATTTAATACAATCTATTTTCAATTTCAAGAAACAATAATTTGAATAATTATATTTCCCACTGAATTCTAGAAGACGTGCACAGATAATGAAGTTACATTTATGTCCAGAAGCAAAACAAGGGGCCATCTCAGCATTTGCTCATTAGATCAGGGAAACTGGACGAAAAACCTGATCGAGATGGGAGTCATTGACCCGGAGGCTGTAGTACAATACTTGTTATAGGTTGTTTATACATATTTATACAGTTCAAATGGTAAATAATGCATTATGTATCATTGTTAAAATTAATGTTACTTTTCTTGTGATGCTCAGTGTAGTCTCTAATTGTATAGAAACAGTCATGCAGCAGAAACGATTTCACTTAGGATTTAAACTTTTATTGCATTTAATCGTTTAATGTCATCTGGCAAAGCGTTGTAAAATAACGTACATGTATTGTATGGTATTGTTAGTGATTATGGGCGCGTCAACTACCGAGGTCATTAGTCCCGTAAGTGTAGTGCATATTTTTTCATCAAGCGGTGGCGGTGGTCTTCTCCCGCTAGATGGCCAGATCCGGCGTCGACCTACCGTCGGCTAATGAGGTTTCCTAACCAGGACTCTCCCACCAGCGGAGCACCTCCCAGCCGGGAAAATTTTAAAGTTCCCAAACGGTCTCCCGGCGTGTGTGGTAATGCACTGCATGTAAATCTTCGTGTGTGTTAAAGGGGTGGGATAGGACAAGGAATGAGAAGGAAAGATTACGCGGGGTCCGTGGCCCGTTTGTTAGGGTTCTGCTCCAGCATTCGCCAGGTGTTGATCGGAGAAACCACGGAAAACTACCGATCAGAGCAGCCGGCCGCTAGAATTTTCTTCTAGACAATGACAGAAATCTATTTAGTTAACTAGCTAGTATCGAAAATCCTACCACCGCCGGAACTCGAAACCCAGGAACATCCCGTCAGAGGCCCTGCTGTGACATTAGTTGACCCACCTCTCTCGGTCATTGTTTTAAAATACCACGCGTTTATAAATGCGAACTGGTCAACATCTGGACAACACAAGTCTAAAAGTGTGACGTTCAAAATTTTTATATAAAATGTTTCCTGTTTTAAAGTTTTAATAAGTCTTTTAAGAAACCTGGACATGAGATTTTTTGAAAAAGAAATCTATTAAGGTTGAAACGTTAAAATGTTAATAAATTATTTTAAAGAATTGGTACTTCCTGTTTTGAAAAAGAAGTCATAAAACTTTTACAAACATATTACGAATTTCCATGCGCACATAAATTATAAGAAAGCTTTGTTTATAGCAACTTTCTTATTATATTATTAGTAAGAAAAGAACTTTTCTACTATATAAGCAGCCTGCGGACGCGTTAAAAGGTCCCAATGGATTTTCTCTATACCCAAGAACTTGGAAAAAATCTAGAAGCAATGAAACAATAGCGATTTTCACTAAAATGTAAATATTTTATTTTTCCATCTGTGCGTATACAAGGTATCGGCTAAAATTTTCTACTTTGTGCATTACTACTTACGACAGACCTGACAATAGCATGCTTTTAAGAAAGATGCCGCCCGTCATTGCAAATTTTCTAAGCTTGGTATTTAAAGACGTTCTGTATATTTATTCAACTATGTTATTGCTGTATTCGTGAAGACCATCTTTATGAAATGTTTATTTTATTGCGGTGCTACATTTTGTTTGCTGTTGTTGAGAACTGCACGCTACTTTTTGAAGAAAACATGAGATTGTCTTCAGCAGCACTTTCACTTATCCGGTGAATTTATTATTAATTAGTATTTTGGCACTTCTGATCACGTGGCATCATTACCCATCACAACACAAACTGGAGCCAGACCCTCGCCAGATTTAGTACTCCTGTCTAGGTACCTCAGGTTCTCAAGAAGAATGAAACTCTATTAATGATCTTGTCATAAATCTACAAATAGCTAAAAGCCGTTTCACCATTGGTGTTCAATGTCATTAAGGTCCAAGGAAGCGATTTAAACATGCTGTGCTGATGTAAATTTGTTTAATGGTTGGTATAATGTGTGACTTCGTTATGTATTTTACACGGGAAAGGCAGTAGCAAAATATTACCCTTTACCACTATAAAATGCTGTATATAATAGAATACGAGACTCCGCCTTTTCCGTTAGTAAATTCAGCCCTTGTTCTCATTTTTAAAATTCCGTTAAATTTTTTTCTCTTCACGATGGTTATCACAAAGGTGGTGGCGCCTTGTAATCTTACTCCTATCTATTTATGACGATCGCCTATGGTCATCCGTTTCATTATCCATCCATTCATTTTTTTGTCAGTATATCCATAGTACTCCTACCATCAATAAAATTCGATATACCACTGGTCGTTTTTTATGACTGCGAGAGGACGTTTCCTGAAAATATTTTTCAGGTGAGCAATGCATTAATGAAAGTGGAGTGCTCTTCCTGACGAGGTTTTTGTAATTTCCAACACTTAAATATTCCATAATGTTCCAGTATTTTCTGTACTCGAACATTCATTTCTAATAGTTAATTATTCAAGTGAGTGTTTTTGTTTAATTAATCTACATACTTTTTTATACGTCCATTAAACACACTCTTTTAAGATAACATCTTGTCTCTCAAAATGAAGTAATTGCCTGTTATTTAATAAATTAAGAAACGAAATGAAAAATAGTCTTACATGCGAAAATAAACAGACAAATGAATAATAGGAAAGACATTACTTCTATAAAAATAGAATATATTTAAAATGTTTTTTAAGAGAAGATTAATCTGAAAATGTCAGGACAATAAATTTTATAACAAAAAACACCTTCAGAACAAAATTGGATGATCGAGAAAAGGAACAAAATCCTGCAAATACGGTGAAACCGTAAATGGAAAAAATAGGAATTGAATATATAATATCGAGGATAATAAAAAGACTTAATAAAACCTATAACATATTATAATTATATACGTATATAAATTTGTTTCCCACAGAAAATACGAAACAGCTAATACAAAAAAAAAAAGAAATTAAAGAGAAAATTAAAAACACACAATGTCACAGAAGAGAAACTCTTCTGCATCAAAGAAAATGAAGAAGAATAGAATGGCCAAGAGGGGCAGAGAACTTCAGAAGATACACTCTACAGATCAGAGAAGTAATAACTCGCAAGAAAAGAAACAACAGAAAGCAGAGGAAGCACTGTAGAGAAGCTTTATAATTGTAAGTGAGGCCTCCCAGAGAAAGCGATTCAGCAAAAGCGAATGAACCAAGTGTCTGCGGAAGCGAGGCGAAGGTGGAGGCGTAGAAGTGGCCAGTGAGAGGAAAGAGGAACAGGAAGTGGAGGAAGGGGGAGCGCTTGCAAATGCGCCGCGTTAATTGAAGGTCGCGGAGCAGCGAGCAAACAGGGAAGGGGAAATCTGAATTCATTTTAAATTAACGCTAAAAAGATTCATTAATTATTTCAGAGGCGGTGGTGGCGGACGCTATTCGCCGAGAACCTGCCTTTGTTGCAGCCGCCGTTGCAGTCCCACCAACGTCCCTGCTACCGCATGCAAGACTTATTCCTCTGCAGAGCTACTCCATATTCTACATGGTTCAGCCGTTCCACAAACCAGTTTATGAGGTACTCACAGCTAATACGACGGCCTCCTACAAGTAGCTTCATTGCAAGATATATCTTCTCCAGTAGGACTACACCAATGATTGACATCACCAATCACACTGATCATAAACATCCTGCCGGACAAATACACCAACTCGTATACACCCCTTCCTGTCATAGAATTCACCGACGTCACCCCAACTTCGGTGTCACGCCTAGATTTCTGACTACCCAATTGGATTCGAATCATCCAATGAATTATATCGATCACGTCGAACTCACATATTACAAATTTATCCCTCCGATTACATCAAAAGTTACTAAATCTTTCCAACTAGGCGATCACATCGACCCGTCTCAATTCCTGGTTGTTCGTATGCATACCCTGTCTCACCTGTTTCCCAATTCATTCTGAATTTTACTATATTTCTTATGTCCACGTCTACATGACCTCCAATGCATCACAGAGCCAGCGTATCTGGTTTCGATGAAATTGATGCTCGTTGAAATGCACCTTTTGAGAATTAAGCACAGTCCTGTGTTCTTGGTTTGGAGATAATATACGTTACCACCCGTGAACATACTCATTTTGACACTGTAAACAGCACTGTTACCATCATTGCTTTCTATAAAAACATCTTCTTTTATACATATCTTCACAGATGCCACTATAACACTGCTTTAACCCGACAATGCCATTGTTGTCATCTTTGTAACGTTATAGTACTCGTTTGAAATATCAACAAGGTTGAATTTAAAAATATGCAATGCCTTATGTAGAAGATATAAGAAATATCATCGCAATTACATTGTACTTGCCGAATCTCATCGCTGTTACTGTTCTTTTCAATCGAATCCTGAATATGTCGTCCACGTCCACAGCAACAGCCTAAATTATACTAAAGGAAGTCAACGGCGAAAATACCAAATACGAAAAGAATAGGAAAGATATTAGCAACGGAAATGTCTTTTCACTTTACCTCGCGAAATGCTCCAGTATCACAATCTTTAGCATTTCTACGTTCAGATAAGTTATACGACAGCCACGATATCAACTACATCACAACACATCACTGATACACATTTTCGATACCTTTCAGCACCACCTCTACCTTCGATATGTGCATCTCCCCCCCCCCCTCGTTTCTTATCGTGCACTCCGCATCTCCCCCTCAATCCTTCCACCACTATCATCGCGTTGGCCATCATTAGGACCATCACAACTACAGCAAAAATATCGTCTTTATCTTCACAACCAAATTCCTTTGCACCGACACCCCTGGTTCATCGTTCACAGCCGCTGCCTCATTTATCATTACTTCGAAAATCCCTGGTCCCTCTCCTCCGCCATCATTACCACGACCACCACTATCAGCATTTTCAGCTAAGTCGAATTCAGTTGCTGTCTGGAGGAGAATTCCAGCGGTCAACTGTTCTGATCCGTAGTTTTCCGTGGTTTCTCCGATCAACACCAGTCGAATGCCGGAGAGGTACCGTAAGAAACGGGCCACGGACCGCGCGCGATCTGTCCATCCTCTTCCTTGTCCCATCCTTTCCCTTACACACACTTACAATAACATGCACTACACTAACACATATTCCGGGAGACCAGTTTGGAGCTTAGAGCTTGTCCCGGCTGGGGCGGTGCCCGCTGGTGGAGAGTCCTGGTTTCGGAAAACCCCACTAGCCGACGGTAGGTCGGCGCCGGATCTCACCATCTAGCGGGGAAGATCACTTCATCTCCCGACGAAAAGACGCACTACACTAACGGGACTAATGACCAAAGCAGTTGACGCGCCCGCAAACACAAAAAAATCAATCAATCAATCAATCTGCGTCAACATGTCAACCTTCACCAGCAACACTAAAACTCTAGCAAAAACGTCGCACTTGTCCCTATCATGACGGTCGCCCTCACCCACCCACACACCACCACAACCACCTCCACAAAAACTGTTCCGTCCTCACCATCACCGCCACCCATCCTACACCACCACCAGCCGCACAAAGACGAGACGCGGCGGCGGTGGCAGCGGCGGGTCGTGCCTGAACAGACGACGAGCGAGTGGGGCCCATCGACGCCAAAGAGGGCTGAGTGTTTTCCCACTCAGGGCTTCTTCCTGCCTTCGGAAGCGGCGGCGGCGGCGGCGGCGGCGGCGGCGGCGGCGGAGGCTCCCGCTCAATGGATACATGATAACGCGACCGCTCGTCCCCGCACCGCCACCGGCTACGGCGGAGGCGGCTTGTGTTACCTTTTCAGCCTTAAGTGGGGCGAGCTCGCGCGCGCTTGCCCCCGGGCCTGCCACCAATCAATACAGAAAAAAAGGGAGCGGTCGGGATAATTTTATCGTTAGGCGGCGGTGAAAGGGGTGTGAACCTTCGAGGCGGTTTTGTTAAGAGGCTTGAATTCATTCGCGTCAAGAGCAATTTGATCAACAACTCGCTTGGGTTTGCGTCGATGACCGTCGCGTTGTTCCAGGGAAAAGTGTTCTGCGGAAATGTGCTCCAATTAATTGACGTTGTCTTTCACGCATCATTAATTTCTCATGAAAATAATCTTGAGAAATATTTGAAGAGAAATTATTACTATTCCGGGTATCGAGGGAGGAAACATTGAAACTTTGAAAATATTCTGTTAAGACAATTTTAAGCATATTTTGTCTAACAAACACTGGATTTTTCGAATGGCTGAGCTGCAATAAGCACTCAAAATTTATTTGAAATTACACTTTCTATTCAGAACGTTGCACTACAGAAGCGTTTAAACACTCCAGAAACATGTTGATGGTTTATTTACAATATAAATGAATATGCATTTATTCAGAAAAAAAATTAACACAGAAATAAAAAAGCAGCCAATTTACACTATTCGTCTGCTTTTTATTCCTGCATACAATAGGATAACTTTCACGCACGATATAACTCACATTAAGACAAATTAATTTTAGAAATACTACGAATTTGCAAACGATAATTTTGTGAAAAGAGTAGCATTTTACAATGTTTTATTTTATTGACACCTATTTTACTATATATGAATTGTTTGCAGAAATTTCACACCATTGTTAATAAAGATACTGTGGGCAATCGAGTATTTTAAATTAGCACGTAGCCTTGTTCAGCGTATGGACAAATTGCTTAGAAAAGCTTTTACTCGTATGCATTTGCATTTGGTTCTTGTTCTCCCTTTCTCCTAAAACACTTAACTTTGTAATTAATCAGCTTCTGTCATACACGTGATTCTAGAATCATTCGAATCGCCAAACATTCGAGATTCAAAAACTTAAGCCGAGGCTGTTTCTTAGTCATTCTAACTATTCCAATTATATAGAAACGTTCCAAACATTTACATTAATCATCTCTTTCATCTTACTGCTGCACATTTATCGATAGAGTCAAAAGCTTAATTTCAAATCTTTTTTATAAATAATAAATTTAAAATGATAGTGCTAAAAACTATAAAATTATAAAATTGAATTTGACATATATCAATGTATTATCTTACGAGAAGGTAAATCTAACTGACAAGTAAAGAATGCCTTCAGAATCATTCCGTCTATAATAATGTTTTGTTATCAACATTTCTGATTTTGTCGAAAAGATTTGACATTTGAATAGCGGAAGAAACTCAGCATTTGAATACCTGAAAATATAGGTTTCGGTCGCGGGATTAAAATTAGGATTCATATCGCAGATTAGGATTTCATTGAAATAAATCAAGGTGTGAATTATATAAAATTAGAATTACATTCTCGAAAACGTAGGAACCTAGGAACAACAGCGTTGAAAATGAAAATAAAATTTCATATCAAAAAACAATAAAATTTGATTCGAGCAAAAGTAAAATTCAATTTCGGAAAAAATAAAGTCAAATTTTGTGGAACAATTAAATTCACACCAGAATAAATAAATCCAATTTAGTGGAAAAGAGAATTCAAATTGGAATCGAGAGAAAAATAGAATTCAAATTGGAATCAAGAGAAAAATAGAATTCAAATTGGAATCGAGAGAAAAACAAAATTCAAATTGGAATCGAGAGAAAAACAAATTCTAATGAAAATTGACAAAAAAATAAAATTGAGATCAAGAAAAAAACTCGCATTGAGAAAAAAACCAAAAGAATAAAAATCGAGATTCGAACCTAACAAAACGAGACTTCGTCCCCTCCTTTCAACAAAGCTAATAGGGAAAACCCGTCGTCACCCGACGCATGTCAGCTCACGCGTCCGGACGTTAATCACACGCGCGTCTGGCATCTTGGCGCGCGGGGCGCGGGATATCCATCAGCCGCCTCCGGGGGCAGAGGCGGGGGCGGGGGCGGCAGACGGCGGCTGTCGGGGCGACGCGTCGGCGACGTAGCGACGGCGGCGGCGGCGTCGCAAATCGAGATTGATCGCGCGTCGCACGCCACGAGGAGCGTGTTTCGACCGGCGACGCCTCTCGTATTTCACCCGACCGACGCGTCGCATCGCGACGCCCACGCCCGCACGCGCAGCGGACGCCGTCGCGGCGCTCCATTGGACGGCAAGACGCCGTCGCGCGTCAGGCTGCTGGCGGCGGACTTCGGAAGGTTATGGTCGCGAGGGTGATTGGAAATGTAGGGGTCGATCGATAAGTAATTATGATTCAAGTCGGGGAAACAAATGAAATTCAAATACAGCAAAATTAGGAATAGAATCGAGAATTCATCTGGGATTGGATCTTAGCAGGGTGATAGTAACTGTCTTTGAATTGTGGGAATTCTGATTTGGTGTTGTTGACGTTCTTATACGAAGAAATAAAAGAGGTCATCTTCGTCAACATATTATGTTGTATGTTGTCAACATATTATGTATTAATATGTTGACGAAGATGACCTCTTTTATTTCTTCTTAGCTGTCTTTGATATGTTTAAGATAAATATGTGCATTTGGCATTTTGGGGTGGGGTTAATCCCACATTTACCAGATAGCGGAGTTCCCTGGCATGTGCCTTGTTTTTATTTATTATCCATGCGAGAGGGTAAGGGGGGCATGTGGCGAATAATTCCTAACATCATACCTAGTATACTTCGTATGCATTCGTGACTTTTTCTTTCGTCATACAGGTGAAGAAAGTGAGACGATTTTAAAGGAAAGCTACAACGCAATTTTTGACCCGACCGGAAATCAAACCTGGGATCGCTCCTTGAAAAGCTAGCACGCTCGTAATGACCCATCGGAAGGGCGTTTAATATAAGTGCCTTTAAAAATACTAATTTAATTTGTAAATTTATTTTAATACTTTACAACTAACGTTTTTAAAATACAATGGTGGTTATTTACAAATTTAAACTCAATATGTAAAATAACAGTGTACATTAAGTAGTTTGGTGAATTTGATAAGACTTTAGATTCGAAATGTCACATTTTTTAAATATTTCCTAGGAGAAATTATCTTGGGAATTCTTTCTTTTTCCGTTCTAATAGATTGGTAGTCAGTAGTCAATATTTCGTGAGGAAACATACGTGTCTTATAGTGTAGGCGGTGAACAGACACATATAGGGTGGTTGAATAGGCACATCCAATTTTTTTTTAATTTTCGTTATAGTACAAGAAATACTGTTGTGCTAGCAACCAAAACAATGTACAATGACTGCAGGCATGGATGACCGAGGTCGCTAATACTGTGGGCCGTTGCTGCCTTGCGCTTGAAGGGTCGCGTGTTTGAATCCCGAATCGGGCATGGATGTTTGTAGGTGCTTCTTACGTGTCGGTTTCCCTCACAGTTACCTCAAGGTAAACAATATATAGTGCTATGACCTACTAGTTAAAAAGTGATCTTTAAAAAAATGTACGACTGTCGCACAAACCATCTCCCGGAAGTGGGGTGTACATCGACACATTAAAAAAAATAATAAAATGGTATGTAAATATTGTTATAAAAGCCTTCTAAATTACTCTTGTACAGAAAAAACTTGGTTGAACGTGAATAAATGTGGAAAATTGCCTTTTATCTTTGCCGAAGTACAACTGGAAAAACAATTCAATAATCTCAATATTGTCTGAAATAAAAACATTCATTAATTAGTTAACTCACTGATTAAATAATTTATTTATACATCCAGTTGTTGGAATAAATGTTACAAACGTCTAGTGATGCAGAAAGATTCAAGGCGAACACTTTTTCCCTATGAACGTGCAGTAGGAAAATCTCGTATAACCAAATTACATTTGTAACAGTTGCCCCAGTTCAGAAGGCAATTCGTCATGCACTGACGTTTACCACGTATACAATCTGAGACACAATCAAAGACAATGTGCATACCTCCCAAATACCAACGGAGGATTATCTGCTTAACAATCAGAAGCGAATCGCACAAGTTTCATTTAGATATACGACATTTCCCACGACACGTTCATTGGCAAAATGTGATCATCTTCGAACATTGTGCTAAAAAATTAGTAACATTCATTCCTAACCTCTATTTGTTATTTATTGTTCAGTAATTTTATGTAAATTATTTTATAATTTGTTCATTTATATTTAACGTAATTTCTTTATTTCTGTGTTGCGTTTGTCGTTTATTTAATGCTGCGCAGCACGCGTCGTGGCTGCCGCTCTCCTCGCGGGCCGCGGAGCACGCGCCGCGCGCGCCTGCACAATGGGCCGGGGCGCGAATCGCTGGCGGCTGCTTAATGGGCTGGAGGTCTCCATTGGGCGCCACAAAGGCGTGATGGATGGCGGCGCCCGTCCCGTCCCGTCCCGCTCCGCTCCGCCACGTCGCTCCCCGCCCCGCCCCGCCCCGCCCCCGCTCGGGCTGCCGATACGGCTGCGAGCGCGCGTGCCTGGGGCTCCACACAGGGGGCGGGCGCCCGCTGGCAGGAGGGAGTGGGTGCGACAGGGAGGGAGGGAAGGAGTGGGTGCGACAGGGAGGGAGGGAAGGAGTGGGTGCGAGAGGGAGGGAGGGAGGGAGGAGTGGGTGCGAGAGGGAGGAAGGAGTGGGTGCGAGGGAGGGGGGAGGAGGGGGGAGGGAGGGAGGGAGGGAAGGAGTGGGTGCGAGGGACTCCAAGGGTGGAACGATGAGAGGGCGTGAGAGTGAGCGACCTACCGCGCCTGCACGGGCGACCGAGAGAGTTATGGTTGGTTGGTTGTTAGTGATTCCGGGCGCGTCAACAGCTTAGGTCATTAGTTCCGTAAGTGTGTTGTGCAAGTTTTTTCCTTGGGAGATGGCGGTGATCTCCCCCCGCTGGATGGCGAGATCCGGTGCCGACCTACCGTCGGCTAGTGGGGTTTCACCCTAACCAGGACTCTCCCACCTGCGGGCACCACCCAGTCGAGACAACCTCTAAGCTTCCAACCGGTCTCCGGAGTCACCGTGTGAGCGAACGAGCGCGCAAGCGAGCGACCGATTGACCGACCGGCTCGCCGAGTAACCGACCGACCGGCCGAGCAACCGACCGATCGAGCTAAAAACCGACCGAGCGAAAAACCGACCGCGAAAAAAACCGACCGGACAAGCTAGCGACCGGACAAGCGAGCGACCGGACAAGCGAGCGAGCGACCGACCGACCGACCGACCGACCGACGACCGACCAGCCGGCCAAGCGACCGACCGACTGACCGAGCAACCGACCGGACGAGCAACCGACCGGACGAGCAACCGACCGGACGAACAACCGACCGGACGAGCAACCGACCGGACGAGCAACCGACCGGACGAGCAACCGACCGGACGAGCAACCGACCGGACGAGCAACCGACCGGACGAGCAACCGACCGGACGAGCAACCGACCGGACGAGCAACCGACCGGACGAGCAACCGACCGGACGAGCAACCGACCGGACGAGCAACCGACCGGACGAGCAACCGACCGGACGAGCAACCGACCGGACGAGCAACTGACGGGACGAGCAACCGACCGGACGAGCAACCGACGTACCGACCGACCAAGCGAGCGACCAAAGGCCGACAAAACGAGGGTGCGGGGGTGGGTTGGGGGAGGAAGATGCAAACTTGTCAAATGGGGGATGTGTAGGGCAAAAGTAAAAGAGAGTGAGTGAGTAAATGAGAAAGAGTATTTGGGTGCGATGGGAAATGAGATTTTTTAACCGAGCAAGAGCAAATGAGAAAAAGACGGGGAGGTTTCGATTGTTTAGTAACAGGTGAGATGGATGAATGCGGAACAGCAACATAGAAGAAGAGAAATCACTCATTAGCAGGGAGAGAGGCAGAATGCGGGAGATTCAGAGTGTGGGAGGGTGAGGTAGAGGGGAAGGGGGCACGCCTAGAGTTTGAGAGTGCCTGCGATGGGAGGCGGGAAGGTGAAATAGATAGACGGGAGTCTGAGAGGACAGGGTGGTGGTTGTGATGGAAAGTAGAGGTGCAGGAAGGCTGTAGAAACCACGAAGGAAAGTGCACGTTAATTATTGTGCAAGACTGTTAGATGATGAGAAAGCGAAAGAGATATAGTTTAAAAGAATTAGAAAAGAGAATTCGGTGATTAAATATCTCGTAAATTTCAAAATCGCTTTGCGTCATTATGTGTGAATGATTTTCGGTAATAATTTGCATTATTTTATGTTCTTGAGTGTGCTAAAGCGCGTTTGTCTTGAGAAAAAGAATAAGAAACAAATTCAACTCAGTTCGAGAGATATCGAATCAATTACGTTCTCTTGAACTATGTGTGTACAAATTATCTAAATTCATTATAATTCTTCAATATATGGTGTACTTATGTTCCAAACTGTAGAAGTACTTTAGATTGCTTCATGGGTCCTGGAATTGAGTTTATTTTTAAGCTTCAAAATTACAATTATTTACCTTAATTCTTTTCATTGATTCAATTAATCGCTAGTTGAATCAATGTTCTTAAGCCAAATCAATGAAATTGAAAATGAAGAATCACATATCTTTCGACGTAAGGAGATGAGAAAGAGTTGCAAAAATGTTCGATTCATAAAATGACTAAAAAGAAGAAGAAAAACAGTAAAAGCAATATTAGTATTAATGAAATTTTTCTACAGTGAAATTATTAGTACTCCAATTGTTTAAAAAAAACAAGAAACATTTGTTGACAAAACATATCTCAGCTACGAGTGAACCCGTAATTCGGAAATCACTCTAAATCCTCAGCGGATGAACATGACAGGGGCTTATGGCAGGTGGCAACATACTCAACCATAACTGGCCCTTCTTACAAAAAGGATTGTATTTTTAGGTTGTAAATAATATTTGGTCGTTATAAAACTTTACTTAATCGAACAAATAAAGTTCAATGTAGTTTTAAAAATTGCATTAATCGTTCATTGTAACGGAGTTTGATATATTAAAACCGGAGATACGATACGTCGACAAAGCCCTAAAGACTGTGTACTATAGTCTAGGCTTCGAACGGCCTACAGTATTCCGAGTATAAGGTGGCTCTGATTTCTCTCTCTGATACCAAACTTCAGCATCTCACTCAAAAAATATGCTGCGGGCTCATTCAAACAGTCCTCTCCGCGACGTATCGGTTCAGATATCGACTTCCAAAAGCGACATCGAAAAAGACTCACAGCGTTTCGGAAAGCCAGGCCGGAACGTGAAGGGGTGAGATCAAAGGCTAAACGCGATTCCCCAACTGCTCTCTAATATTTGAACACGTCGCTAGTGCTCTGAGACACACCTATGCATATTTTATCGCCTTTCGCTGAAACTTGCAAAGGCAGGCTTATGCTCGCACATTCGTTAGATATTAACGCAGATCGAAAACGAATGTTTTAAACTCGCCCATCTTTTTTTTTTTTTTTACTTTCGACGTGTTTGTTTCGAAGCTACAAAGGATTACTAGTGTCAAGCCCAACAGCGTACTGATGTCGGTCTTGCACTCTCACGACGATTGTGCTTTTTAACTTTGACAGCTTTATCGAACATTTGCAACAAAAGCTGGGTATAGGGCACAAAATACTTTTTGATACTTCCTCGTGCTTATTCCAACAGTTAGTTTTGTAGAAATATGTTTTAGTTCGTAAAATGACCAACCTCTGAGTAGAACCGTAAAGGTGTGCCCACAAAATATAAACATACATGTTTTTTTATATCATTTAACTAACTATTTTTCAGCGAATAGTAAATTCGTACCATGATATTTACGTGTATCAAAACTGCGACGACAGTGGAACTGAGATATTTAAAATCCGTATGGGATAAAGTTTGGATTTAACGAATATTTAGAATTATCGAGGTTAAAATCATTGGTTGTATAGAGAGGGTAACAGGAAGTTCAACGATCCCCAGAATAATTTTAGAAATTAGTTTCTCAAAATAACGCTTCCCAGGTCGGAAATTATCAGTTTGCTGTTAGTAAAACTTTTATCTTATATTATTTAGAATGATGAACACCGAAAGAGTGATTGTAAAAATATAATACACGGTGAAAAACGAACAATGATAAACCTGGAATTTGAAACATTTTTAACAAGTATCTCTTTTCATTGCAATTTGAAGAACATAAGATTAATTCATTTTGAAGAACACGCGTTTATTTTCTACACAGTCTCACAACTCCGTATATCATTCTCTAATATTACATCTATGAATCAAGTAACGAAGCACACATTTAACGACAGCTCTTTTCATTCAGATTTAAAGAACATGAAATTTATTAATTTTCAAGAACACACATTTATTTTCTACATAGACATACAAGTACGTATATATTTCTTTGATATTCTTTCTATAAATCGGGTAACGAAGCTTACAGTAATTTTTTAACCATTTTTCGCCATGCAAATCAAAATTCACTTGTAACATTTTACACACGACGATTAAAAACACCAAATAGAAAATAAATATTTGAAGAAAAAAAAGATAATAAAACACACAATTTTTATTCGCGTTTCATCAAAACTACTGCTCCGGAGTGTGCCTTTCCGGAAATTGAGGTAAAGGAATCCCGTTTCCCGCTCGAGAATCGGAACAAGATTTTGTCTATTATTCTTTCGGCGCAGTCGTAAATGTTGGACGTAGAGTTCCGAGCGAATGAAGGTATTCGTTTTTACAACTACGCTACATCTCGTCAGACGCGAAAAAGATACCACCATCTAGGGGTGTGGGTGGAGGTGGGGGTTGGGGGTGGCGGTGGGGGTTGGGGTGAGCAAGAGGGAATGTCTGGGTCTGGCTGCGGTGGCGCTGTAGCTATAAAAGAACAGTTCACGCTACGTACAGCATCTGTGTCCATAAAACATTGTATTTGCGCGGGGTTGCGTCAGGAGGGGAGGGCACTCTATAAAGTTGGATTACACACCAGCGTAAAAGCAAACAATCTTTAGTTACTTCGTCCGGAGGTTATCGATACAGTACAAGACCAGGGTCACGTCATTTTTTCCCCTTTTATCTAGCGGTATGCGCGCGCACGAGAGAGAGAGAGAAGTCTCGATACGAAACGGAATAATAAAACTTCAAACACGCCAAGGAACTGAAAGTCGGAGGTAGAGCGGGAGAAACTTCAAAGGGGTCGTCGTAATGAGACTCAAATTAAAACGTAGTGGTTTCATATTGGGGAACTTAATTACCCGTAGCCCACTAAAACTAAGAGGCCAGCGCAAGTCGAAGTTAATATTAGAAGCGAGAAGGCCCGTGTAGATTGTGAGCACGGGTCGAGCAGTTCATGAGACGCAGTAAACGTTGAACAAATTCAGAAATTCCAGGAGTTACAGAACCGTCTACATTATTTCCGCACCTCCTTGAATCAATATTTTGAAGTATTTTTCTTTTATGTGGAACTAATCTAAAACACAAAAATAAATCACATTAACTTGAAATAGAATTTATTTTCATCTAACGACTGTTTTTTATCTTTAATAATCAATCACATGTGATGTTAATACCTAGAACAATCACGAGAATTAAATAGTTACAAAAATCTTTACCTAATGCTAGTTTGTTTTTCATAGTTATAGAGATGATGTATTTTCATATTGCACTTCCGTAGTTTTCATTTTTCAGTTCATGTGAATAATAATATCAATTTTATGTATTTTAAACCATATTGAATAAAATTTAAAGATATAAAAATAATGCAGGAATTTTGGCCTTTTCTAAATTAAATTGAAATTTATTGTTTCATTAGAAAACCATCGCGCTGCGAGAAAACGTCGATATCGAAAAACGATGGAACATTGGTGAAACATGTTAATAAGAAATACAGTAGAAGAAATCTAGCTTCAAAATAATCTTGCTAAAAAGCGTACGACGCAGAAAAATAATAAAATAATGTATAATAAAAATGGCAAATACAAATAAAGGCAAGTGATGAATTATAAAATTGATCAATTTATTCTTAAGACAAAAAAAAACTTAGAAGAAATGAAAAACGTAGGATGTTTGAGGGAAAAAAGGAATCAATTCTTTTTTATGTTTATATTTTAATTGCAAAACGTATTCATAAATCTGACTTCAGAGATACCTTCTCATTTCATTTAATTTTTCTAATTTCATTTAAGTAACGTAACCACTAAATACACCTTGTTACCGATCGTAACTTTCAGCGAATAGCACGGAAAGTGTCTTTTCACTCCGCCAAACATTACGCGTTGCATATAAACTCACATTAAACATTACTCTATGGTGAGCTGCCGCAATTGTGTTTCAATTTGTTGTGTGTGAGTGTGCTACTGTTGGTGTTAGTTACCTACTGGTAAGTTGACGTTTCAATTACGAATTAGTTACAAGGTAAGTGTACGATTTGTTAGATGCACGTAAAGGTGGGAAAGTCATGTGATTCTGAATGATGCCGACTATTTTTTCCATGTATCTCTGAGGAAGGTCGGAAATGACTCCGAAATATCTGTAGGAATTTAGTGAAATAATAAAGCAACAATCCAATATGAAGCAGCGATGCGTGTGTTTGTGCTTGTGTGTACTTACAAGTGTGTGTACGCGTGTATAATGTATTTGTGTGTGTGTGTGTGTGTGTGTGTGTGTGTGTGTGTCTGTGAAAATGTGCATACATAGACTACTAGTCCCCATTCGGTTCATAGTTCGGAGCAAGAGAAGTGTTAATAGACGAGAAGAATTTTTTGGAATCTCTCTAAAAGATACCTCTCTCGACGAGAAAAATCGATTGGCTCTCTTTTTAGCCGGATCATTTTAGAATATTCAGAAAGAACTCTGGAAAAATAAATTTTCTGATGTTCCAAGATTCTTATAGAGCTCTTTGGATGCTTTCGCGTCATAACATCTCTTTGCGAAGTCACGTGAATCGTCATGTCTTAGTGATATTAACCATAAATAAAACTATTTCGTAACGAAACGTGTATATTACATATACGTGTTCGATTTTGTGCCGAAAACAAGTAGACCCAGCAGAAATTCCATAACTTCACTAACCACGATTTCTTTCTTTCAAGATTTGATTGTTCTCATTTGAACTTCATATTCACATTATATTCCTATGAGTATTTTCATTGTGTAAATTTACGTCTGGTCGACAACGTTTTCTTGAAATGAGTCTGAGGATGAACGAGCATGCCAAGAATAGAATGTTACAAATATCTCTCTATCCCAAATAAACATTTTCAACATCGAAAACACTTCATATGTTTTCAATGGCCCGAAGCGCCACGTGTGCTAGTTGCATGTTAATTTATTACCACAATGGCAGAAAACCGAAGCCGAAAGGTTTTTAGTCTCACTCGAGCCAAAAGGTGATCTCCACCGCATTCACCCCCCCTCCACCGCACTCTCACGGTCGAGCTTGCCAACAATGTCGTTCGCGAACTGCTGCTGCTTCTTCTTCTTTTCTCCCCACCTTTCCTCTTCTTGTCGCTGGATTTATTTGGTATCGGCTGCCCGTGTTGCGGAGCTTTGCTTTCGGCGGTTCAGCCCAGTCATACGTCACCGCGAAAGCGCCGAGCGCCGCGCGCCGCCTTGTGATAAAAGTATTCGGGCGCGACCTCCTCTGGGAAGTTTTTTGCTTGGAGCTGCTGCTCCGAGAAAGGACTGTTGGAGTCGGCGGCGGCGACGGCGGCGGCGGCGGCAGCGGAGGCGGCGCAGGCGGCGGTGAATGGGGCTTCCGTTCCTGAAGCACTTTTGTCCGTATTTATGTGACAAGTGTATCCATATACTACTATACGCGCAAGACAGCCAGAATCCTATTCGCGCTTCACATCTGTCTTGTCCCTGCGCCCTTTAAATCTCTTATATCTCCTGTCGTGTATATTTTCTTCTTCTTCTTCGGGCGTCATATAGTTTCTCATTTTTCTGTGATGCTTATCATCTGAATCTATTTTTTTTAAAAATTCCAACAGAGGTTTTATTTTTAATTATTTTTCATTAGTTTCACTAAATATATTTTATTTGCATATATTTTCATTATTATTTTGTCCTTTTCATTTGAACTGAGTCTTTATTGTTCACATTCTCTTACTTTTCTCGCCATCCAATTCCTCTCTTATCTCGGCCTCTTCTATATGAAGATTTCCTTGAACTCATAACAGAGACGCACTGTAGATTATATGAATTTATGAACAGATGTTGATAATTATAGAACGGTGTATTGCCAGAAAAAGGAATTTTCTATTTCGACAATACTCTTCCAGAAATTCGGTTTTTACACCGCAACTTTACAAGGAGGGTCTGGAATTTACTAATACTAAAAATCAATCCAAATAGTTTATGAGTAAGCATAGTATGCAGCCGTGTGTTTGTGAATCTCTGGAAACACTTGAAACGTAACGAATTGTTAATGAAAGTTTGCTAAAAAGTAAAAAGGAAGCTAGTGGCAACTTTGCCGTTACTTTTCTAGGTTCAAAGTATTAGTAAGACTTCCGATGTCAGAGAGGTCATTTGAGATTCCTATTATTTAACATTAATGTACTTTTAATTTCGCAACTTTTATAACAGAATGCGTACTTTTAGGTTTTTCATAATATTTTAATTATAGTTTATGTATTGAATTAATGTATTGTTGAGGCTGCAAATATAGCTTGAATATTTTGGGAGAGCTTCTGCAGATGTTCATGTCGAAACAAGACTCCTATCGTCTCTTAATCCTTTGACACAAGGGAAAATTCACAAGAAAAGTATTTAAGAACTATTAGCTTATCTCAGCGTAAGAATTATTGAGTATTCAAGAAGCTGCCAGTGTTACCTGTCTGGTCTGTTTGGTTACACGTAGTATTTATCTCGTAATTCGTGCATATCATGTTATTACGCGGAGATTGAGTGCCAATGCGTTGTTTCACGGAGACTGCAATGCTGTGAGCTAGACACATTTCCAATCGTAAAAATCGAACTTTCAATGCAGCCAAGATGCATATTACTTTGATTTTTTTTACTAACGAGACCATTTTTTGAGAAACTGCTCGGCTGCAGATTCTCAAACAATTGAAATTCGTGTCGTCTACTTTGGAAAGGCGACTGATTCTCAGAATTCGTCGTGACTATGCTTGCTATTCTAGCCTCGCATCTTTTCCGGTAGCTGACGCGATATCCCGGGCATTTTTGAAAGTAGTTCAAAATTTCAAGGCAGTCGAGCCCCTTCCAAAGAGTTTCATACGAGAAATGATTTCCCTTCCTCTCTGTAATTCAGCCCGCGGTTTTTAGGGAAAAATTAGCTAAGCCAATGGCAGAATGTTTGAAATGTATACCCTTTGCTGTTAATTAGCGCCTAAGAATTGCTATAAATGATTGAATTCCAAATACGGCGTCAAATTTGAATTAATTTGGCCGCCTTTGTGTCAACATATATGTTCCTTTTAATGTTTTCTTCTTAATCATAGACATATCATCAAGACTCACCTTTTTAATATGTGTTCCTATCTCTGTTCTTTTCAATGCAATAAAGTTACAACATAAAATAACCAAAGATGAAAAACTGGGACCGTGGTCGCGATGATGCGCATGACATCACAGCATTTACTTTATGAGAATCTAGAGCACATTCGCAGACCCTAGGAACAAGTTCCCACCGCAATCAAAACCAAGTGATTTATCCATGTTGTACACCCTTGCTTAAACACGAACTTGCGTTTCATGGTCAGTCTCGACAGGAAATTACAGATTCTGGAGCTTGAGCCTCTCCCAGGTGTGACCATCATTAAATATTAATGATGATGACGCAGGTTGTGGCATTGTCGTTATGCGAATTCCCACTCTTTCGAATCTCTGGGACGCGTCCTCTGGACTAGTGATATGTACATGCGCGTCCGGGACTACTCTGGACGCACGCAACGACCTCACAGCGATTGCGACGCCACCTCATAAGCCGGTCTGCTCAAACACGTCTTCCCAGTTGGCGGTCGCTCTCAACAGGCGGTCTTCCAACGCGGACCCGCTCTCCCGTATTTTGCCGCCACCGCCGTTATTTCTGCTCTGCCGACACCCTTCCGCACCCTCCAAACCCCACGTCCAAGTTTCCCTCCGCCCAGGTCGCCTTTGAGGTGGACGCTTCGCTTTGACTTGACCGCACGCACTTACAACCACGCGGAAAACCGTTTCGGAATTTCGTTTGGAGAAACAGTCTTTGGTTTATTATTAGCATTTCGCCGTCAATCTCTACGGTGTATCCGACAGTCATGTTAAGGGCGGGCACAAGCCCACGTCAGCACTTTCGATAGCGCAAGATGCGGCGAGGAAGCAGATTGATACCTTGTGTCTCCATCAGATAGTCAAATTTATATACGTAACAAATCTGTGCAGTGTCGTATTCTCCAAACCAAAGAAAGGAAAAATATACATTTCAAAAATTTAAAATCAAAAGAATCAGTAATCCAACACTTAGAACACGAATTGCTTAGAAATAATTTACTCCAAGAAAATAATCAAAAAAATCTGTTTATGTTGTCAAGAAGTGGGAATTATTCAGTCGAGATGGACTTTAGTATTCACTAATCAATCTCTGCAATTTTGAACAATAGACTAGGGAACACTAGCAGGTACAGAGGATTATTAAATAATACAAGTTCAGATAATAATACAAGTACAGATAATATTATTTTGTTATAAAGTATAAAGTTCTGAAAAACAACATTCAATTGATTTGATGAAATTTTACGGAAAAGTTTGAATAAAATTCGATTAGTAAGGATACCAGTTGAGTGATTTTCTTTTTTCATCAAGGGATACCAGAAGATATAACAAAAAGATCTCCAGTGATTGATTTTTTTTCGTGTTTCCGGGCACGTCAACTGCTCTGGACATTAGTCTCGTTAGTGTAGTGCATGTTTTTTCCTCAGGATATGGCGTTGATCTTCCCCGCTGGATGGCGAGATCCGGCGCCGACCTACCGTCGGCTAGAGGGGCTTCCCCCTAACCAGGACTCTCCCACCACCGGGGCACCGCCCCAGGACAAGTTCTAAGCTCCCGACCGGTGTCCCGGAATATGTGGTAGTGTATGCATGTTAGTGTAAGTGTGTGTGTAAGGGAGAGGATAGGACAAGGAAGACGAAGGACAGATCGCGCACGGTCCGTGGCCCGTTTGATAGGGTACTGCTCCGGCATTCACCTGGTATTGATCGGAGAAACCACGAAAAACTACCAATCAGAGCAGCCGGCCGCTAGAATTCTCCTCCAGACAGCAACTGAATTCGACCTAGCTGAAAAGCAAGTGTTGAAAATCCTGCCGCCGTCAGGACTGGAACCTAGGACCTCCCGGTCAGAGGCGCTGCAGTGACATCAGTTGATGCACTGAGCTGCAATCATCCGGAGTAGGATGATTTCTCATTTACTACACTAACGGGACTAATGACCAAAGGAGTTTACGTGCCCGGAAACACGAAAAAATCAAATCAAATCAACCTACCTCACTCACACGGCCACGAATCGTTCTCTTTTCAGTACCTCCACGTTCCCAATGGTTTCTCATTTCCTCCGAAGCCGCTCTATCCGTCTACGCTTCCACCTTCCCGCTAATTCCCCCTCCCCGTCTCCCCGCGCCCGTCTTTGGCTGGCGGGCCTCTTGAACGGCGCGGCGCGGCGCGGCGCGGCGCGGCGCGGCGCCGCGCGGCGCGGCGCGGCGCGGCGCGGCGCGGCGCGGCGCGGCGCCGGGCTTTATGAGGCTATAATTAACGCGCGCGTAAGCCAAGAAGCCTCGTAAACGAAGGCGTTCGCCGCCGCCGCCTCAATCGCAGAAACACGCCCCCGCGCCGTTTATGCAGCCGCCGCCACACACACTGCGGAATGCCTGCGGGGGATTTGGCAGGGGGTGCTTTGCGTTTGAGACTGGTCGCTAGAGTTGGAGGCGGGTGATGGACCAGCAGCTGATGAACGAAGGAGCGGGAGGATGGTGAGGATGAGGGTGGAGGGCGAACGCGTGATGGGTTGGCGAGTGATGGGCGAGTGGGTGATGGGCGAGTGGGTGATGGGTGGGCGGGTGATGGGTGGGCGGGTGATGTGCAAGAGGTTAAAGGGTGGGCGGGTGACGTGGGGAATGGTGATGTGCAAGAGGGTGATGGGGCACTGGGTGATGGGTGGGCGGGAATGGTTGGGCGGGTGAAAGGGGGCAATTGGTGATGAGCGGGGGGTGATAGATGGACGGGTAATGGGTGAACAGTTAAAGAGAGCTATAGGGCGTTGATGGGCGGGTGATGGGCAGGAGGGTGTGTGCGAGTGTGTGTGTGTGATGGGCTGAGTAAAGTGAAAGGGTGATGGTTGTGCGGAAATTCGGAAAGAAAGACCTGGAATCAATTGCTACAAATACCCATTTTGTTGCAATTTTCCTAGACATTTTTCTTTGGCATGGTCTGAGGAGATTAATCAGCGAAATTGTTCGCAATAATTTGCAGCTCGCTTGCTAGGAGCGTCGCAACGCTCCTACGAATTTAAACTTTCGCGTTTTACAAACTACAAACATGACAAATTAAGGAGTAGTAGTTGCCATTTGAGAGGAAAGGGCTGGGCTATAACGACTATTTTCAATACATAATGACAAGTATAAATTGCAATTTCGCAATGCCATCAATAACATTTACTACGAATTTTCTGTAAACTCAGAAGAGAGTTTGCTACAATAACATTAGGAACATACTGAACATCATGTTAATCAAAGTGTAATAACATTCTGAAGCAGCATTATCAATTATCCGTGATTATCTAATAATACACATCACAAGCAAACCATCTAGCGTAATACTCCGAGCTTTCTCAGAACTGTTGTGCTGTTCACAGAACAATTCGACGCGAATGCGAAATCTATTTGACAGGGGAAGGAAACTAACTTCCGTTTTGAAATGTAATTCTCTGTACGCAATATAGCAAATACTACTCAGTTAATGCACCAGTAGTAACGATATTATTGGAGTTTAAACAAGGAATTCCGCAAATGAGTATTTTAAGTCGAGATAAGTTGAAAACGACATGGTAATATTTTATGAATACGAGGTAGAAGTGACCCTATTAACAACCAAATAATTGTATTTCGTCCGATGTTTTAATATTGTGGTCAAAATGATGTGAAAACAATGTTTAAAATTATTTTTTTCCGAATTATTATCAGTCTTTAAATTTTCAATGATAAAAACGTTTCTTCTCTTTCAGTTTTCTGGAAAATAAATATTGCAGGTATAAGCAATAAGAATATTTATATCAAATATAATTATATAACAAATAAAGAAATGCTGTATTGAATGAATACTTCATATCTTTCGGTGTTTATTGATACACAAATAAGTGAACACTCATCTGAAATATTAGGCTGGATAAATCGGAAGTTAAACTTGCCTCCAGGGTAGAGTCCAGGAATAACTAAGAAGAAAGTGAAAGGAAGAAAAGCAGAAATTTAGCACAGATTTTTGCTGGTGGTTGATAGCAACGCGGTTTGAAACACCCTGGCGTTCAACCATACTTAAAAATATCCTTTGCATTAGAACGGTTACGTTACGAAGAGGAGCGCATTTTATTTATTTAACCTTAAAAACAGAATAACTGCATGGGAACTATGGAAAACTCTTTAGTCTACAAGCAACCAAGGAACAATTCAAATATATGCTGAATGAATACAAGAAAATTGAACAAAACATCCAACAGATTCGGAAAGGGGGACTCATCAAATACTTGAATATTCCAGCTTTCAATTCCCTAAATATTTTCAGGAATCCAAGATTTAAGGATGCAAGCATTAAAATATCCAATTCGTAACCAACACTAGGCATGCCACACACGAGAGTAGTCGTGTTTTCACCTCGTCTGCAAGGGCAGTAATACCTCAACTGCTCCACTGTCGGCTAGGCGCGGGCGACGTGGCCCGAGAGGGTATCCTAGCATTTGCCTCTGCAGCGAAAGCGCCGAGGCAGGCGCGCACGGGGGGGGGGGACGCAATCGATTGCGCGAATCGAACCACAGGCGTCGCGTAATTCCTGCCTCCATGCGCGTTTTGCGCCCGCTGAGAAGCCTACGGTTACACCACAACACCCGCCCACCTGACACAAGGGTTGGAAAACCGGTTTGGGTTTAAAACCGGGTACTTACCATATAAGTATAATAATAATTACTCCTATATACACGTAAAATTATCATATTCCTAATTATTTGTAGAATTTTCTAATAATTCTACATTCTAAATGTGTAAAGACAATTAAATAAAATTGGAAGGCGGAATTTAACTGGAAGCGGAATTTTAAGTCCGAATTCTGTCCGTAGGAAACGAACATCTGGTAATTTTACTTCATACTTTAAGTATGCTGCAGGTGGGAAAAGGAATAGATGCACGTTTTTGTTGAGCTGCAGAACCTCTTCACTTTATGACCAGCCATATTTACCCGTTTTACTAAGTTATTTATTAATGATAGGAATGAGTGTTTACAAGATTCGATAACGATAGTCACCTCCGTATAAAATAAACTATTTTCATCGGCAAAGCACCTACAAAATTTGTTTTGGTAATACTGCCATTTAAATATCTGATCACTCACCTCCTCATACTTTTAGAAGGATGTGATCTCCAGAAAACGTATGTGGATAATACTGCGGTTTATATCATGTCACCGCTTTCTACATTCTCAAAACAAATACTCTTATGTAAAGTTGGGAGAAACTATGGAACGATCAATATTTGAATTCTCTTCGTATTACAGCTGACGTTGAAACATTTCCAAATATTCATATATTAAAAATATTTATTATTATTTATATTTATTATTTCTCAACAAATTATTTTCCAAATCTTATGTCTGTATCACGCCGTTATTTTTAGTCCTGAAATCCTTGAACTATGTTCTATTCGCTACGTACAAATTCTCTCCTTTTCCCAAGAAAACATCATTCTTTGTATTACTTAGCTCACTTTATCTCTTTATAACTCATTCATCACCATGTAGGGTGAAATACATCGAAAGCTACAAAGGTGGAAGATTTCAGGTCGAAATGAGTAATCTGTAAATTATTCATAGATAATTACAATACAGCCTAATTATTAAGAATATTATTAAGAAAATTATTTATAATATGTAACAAGTATTAACTAAGACATTAGTTTCACTTTCTGATAAATTGATATGCAACTAAAAGCATTGTGAATTCAATATTGTTTCTGCAACCGTGAATACAAGAAGTATTCACGGTTGTGAAACAGGAATTTATTTCATTTCACGAGTGTGAACGTTACAAGTCACACGAAGCTTTCTGCGCTGCGTGTAGCCTCGTGTTCACTTTTGTCGTCGTTGTCGGATAAAGTGGCATTATTTTGCTGTATCAGATATCGTGAGTCGTGCATAGGGTGAAAACGACGCTACTGGACGGCCGTAATTTTTACAGCGTGCACAATGCGAGGAAAAGATGGGAGCTCCAAACGATATAACGATGTCCCTGATACATTCAGCATGATAGACGAGAAAGATGAGATGAGATACTTTTATTGCTATACCACATAAATGTAGTAACGAAGATTAGAGTGGCAGGAGAACAAGGGCGTTTGGTTACTGTAGTGTTCTGTCCTACGAAGTGGCCTTCCCTTCCGATAACTTTAGATAGGATTTTTCCATTTTTGCAAATGAAAACTGTTCTTAAAAAACGTTTGTACCATAAAAGAATTGCATCAAATGTTGTTGATTCAAATATGATAACAGTACAATTACTTATCCATTGACGAAGCAACATTGTAACAAAGACTTCAGAAACTTCTTTCCATTATAATGAATAAATTCGTAAAATATTTGTGTTATTTGATCCTGACGAATTGTTTTCTGACGCCTCAATACAAATGCTCTCAAGCGTTACCTCGATATCACAATTCGTTAAAAAAACAGGCCAGAAAAATAATGATCACCACCCTGACCTTAAAGTTACTTTACATCAAACCTTCAGTACTGTGATCAGCAATAAAATCACAAGTTGTCAAGGCAAGCGTCAAGGCTGCCAACTGAAATAAGATGCTGACGAAACAGTTATTGTACATCATTTACTTCTTAACTTCAAAATTTAATACCAAAATTACATCAAATTTTACCGGGAGTGGTAGCTCAGTGCATCAACTGATGTCACTGCAGCGCCTGTGACCGGGAGGTCCTAGGTTCGAGTCCTGACGGCGGCAGGATTTTCGACACTAGCTCTTCAGCTAGGTTGAATTCAGTCGTTATCTGGAGAGATTTCTAGCGGTCGGCTGCTCTGATCAGTAGTTTTTCGTGGTTTCTCCGATCAACACCAGGCGAATTCCGGAGCAGTACCCTACCAAACGGGCCACGGACCGCGCGCGATCTTTCCTTCCATGTCTTTGTCCTATCCTCTCCCCTTACACACACACTTACACTAACATGCACTACAATACCACATGTTCCGGGAGACCGGTCGGGAGATTAGAGCTTGTCCCGGCTGGGACGGTGCCCCGCTAGTGGGCGTGGCCTGGTTAGGGGGAAACCCCACTAGCCGACGGTAGGTCGGCCCCGGATTTCGCCATCCAGCGGGGGAAGATCACCGCCATCCCCCGAGAAAAAACATGCACTACACTAACGGGACTAATGACCAAAGCAGTTGACGCGCCCGAAAACACGAAAAAAATCAATCAATACACCCAATTTTACTAAATTAATCGTTTTAATTGAATAATGGAAATAATGAACACATTATCTGGCACACATAAACTTACACCATCCATTTTTAGTTCGATACTATCAGAATATTAACACTCTTCTTCCAAGTTAAAGAATCTTTTTAACTATCACGCAAGGCATTTGCTTCAAAGATGCTTGTTTGAAACAAGTTATCCGCCTACGACGTCACGGCTGCGACATCGCAGCTTGAACCGCGGAGCGGGCACGAGCATCGTCGACGAGGCGAGAAACGCGACGCTGAAAAAACACACCCGAGGCCAAAGACGCGCGGAGGGGCGGGGCGGGCGGAGGGGGGGGGCGGGCGACGCGTAAACGATGCCGTAATTTCCATGTAAAATGGCCGAGATAACGGTCTCCGGGCGACGTAATGCGACACGAAGGACGGAACCGCCGGACAAGAGAGAAGTGGAAAGGGGCAGCGAATGAAGCCGAGGTGGATGGGGGGAGGATGAGTGGAAAGGGGGGCGGGGAGGGGGGAAAGGGGGGGGGGGAGATGGAAGGGGAGGGGTGGAGGAGTATAAAGTGAGTGAAGACATGAGAAGAGGGGAAGGGAGGGAGAGAAAAGTGGGTGGAGATAAGAGAGGGGGGAAAAGAGGATGGTGGGGGGGGAAGGGGGAAGAGGTAGAGGAGTTGAAAGGGGAAGGAGAGCGGGGGGAAGGGAAGGGCGGAGAGCAGAGTTACATTCCACAGAGAACACTTCATGTTTTTTCCGCCTGCGGAGTACCCTCTTACGTTCTAGGAAGTTGCACTCGTGGGGATCACGTGCCCTACTCTTTCCGGGACATGAAAGACCTCTTATTGTAATGAATGCGCAAATTGTCTTCATATGATGTGACAAGCATTCTTATTTTCAGAAATTTAATATAAAATCCTATGGTAATAACATAAATTTTTTTATTGGTAATATTTGAAATGTAATGCAGTCTCAATTTATCGTGATGGTTTAGTAGAAAAAACACGCTGATTATACGAAATGTCACTTCCTGAAAGAACGGTTAAGTTACAGGCAACAACCAGCAATTATCTCTCTTATTCACCGAGTGCTTCTCTTTATCTGTGACGATACAGCAACATGAATATACATAGTCTGTCACTACATAGCAACATTAATATATATATATATATATATATATATATATATATATATATATATATATATATATATATATATATATATCACAATCCATAAGCGTTCTCATATTCTGGAATCTAAACATTTTTTATGCATTTGTACTACAACTAAAACATTTTCATTTTATTGTAAAATCACGTTTAATATTTGTTGCGACTATAAATTGTGCGTCTCAATTACACGCGTTTAAAATTTCTAACCCATATAATCCGCATCTCTCTACTTTGCATTCAGGGCTATGTTCTTCCTTAATGTTATGTCATTTGTAGCGTTTCGTCCTTGACACGAATGATGTTAATATACCTCTCGACTGATGATAATAATACTACTTAAAATACAATTAGGGCGTAACAGTCTTGTTTTAGACGTAGTAAACGCCTTCGTAATTAAAACCTTGAATTCAAGAATTATTATTGAATTGAAAAAAGAGTGACAGCATCCTTTTGTTTTTAAACCCTAGTCGCATTTCCTCTCGAGGGCCGAGTAACATGACGGAACTGTTCTTGACCTAAAAACGACCTTGCGTTGTATTCCTGGATCTAAAATTGGGCAAAAAGTCCTGCGTTGTTAACTACTTCTCAGGGCGTTAAATGGTTCATTTAGGAGACCTGGTAATGAAGATGTATGTAGTTGACCGAGTGGTGCTGTGAATGTAGTCATCATTGCTGACAAGCGATACTATCCGTAATGCAGACACAAAATGGGGACGATCTGATCTTTATGTGATTTCACTAAGAGGGTAGGACTAAAAGGTGCAGAGTCAAAATTGTAAGTACTTGTGAGCTATGACTATTACAAGAAGCACCGGCACTTCATATTTTCACTAGATGCGTTTGTCATGATACTATATTGGATGGCAAAATCCCATAAAATCGGATGCGATATATTATTTGAACCAGTAATTTGAAAAGGAAATTAAGTCCTTGTTTCATAGTTCTGAGAAAAAAAAATTAACATCCACAGTTGGGATCTGGGACATATGTGTTGTACACAAAAATTGTAGAACTAGTCGTTAATGATTGCTTGAGCTACTCTGTTAATTTATATTTGCATTTTTGTGATATGCAGAAACGTTTTTATATTCTTGACTTACTTCCTATATACAATTTTTATGAAATATTTTTTTAAAAAGTTTCTATTGTTTTATTTTTGGATTGAAGAAGCAATATAATCATAGAGTAAATGTATAATGATGTGAATAACATAGTAAACTTCGTGGACTTTAAAAATACACTTACTAAATTAATAATAACAGCACCTACTCATCGTCGATTTTCACTTCAGTCTGCAGGTATGTTAAATCATTTTGGTACAAATGTTGGTATTCTTGTGGAATGTATTTTACTATTTTTCGAATATCGGTTATTTTCTTCTGTTGATTGGAAGAATAGCTGGGACATAAATATTCTTGGAAGGGAAGTCTGGTCGTGCCTTCCCTTGTCCCAACATGAATGAATACTTGAAAAGCCCATTAATATGTGTATTGCCGTGCCACGAGGTAACTAGAATATTCTTTATCACACGTTGGCTCCTTTACTTGGAGAGTCTCAATGAAGACTGCCAGGACGAGCAAAAGACTGTCGTCATCTTAAAATAGTTCAATCAGAAGGTTTTGAAGTCTATGATCTTCTCGAGGGGAATTACTGTTGTCATTAAGCATTTAGGCGTTTCATATCTGATAATATTAGTTCTTCAACGTGAGGTTCAGAAACTGGTTCTGGATTTTTTTCTCTTTTACCAGTCACTAGAATTTCTAGCTGAAAATGGAAAACATTCTTTAAGATGGACAAGTTTCATTTTCACACTGATTTAAAGCTTGAATAATAACAAAGAAAATATACCTCGACTTTTTAAAAAATGTAAACTTATTTCTATTTTAAAATCACCTATTCCTTTGTTTCTAACATAGTATACCTTCATTAATGTAACGGGAACGTTCCGCTCGTGTCATGTCACCTATCATTCCTCAAGAGGCGAAGCGAATCCGTCAGTGCCATTGCACAGCCCATGGCGAGCGCTAGACCCTCCTCCTACCCGCGCCCAAAGCTGACATCCTCGAGCGAATACGACCGGCTGCGACGTATCAACTGATGTCAGTGCAGAGCCACTGACCGGGAGGTTCTAGTTTCACTCTCGAAGGTAGCAGGATTTTCGACACTAGCTTTTCCACTAGGTCGAATTCAGACGCTGTCCGAGGGAGAATTCTAGTGGCCGGCTGCTTTGATCGGTAGTTTTCCGTGGTTTCTCCGATCAGCACCAGGTGAATGCCGGAGCAGTACCCTACCAAACGGGCCACGGACCGTGCGCGATTTTTACTTCCTCTTTTTTGTCCTGTCCTCTCACCTTACACACACACACACTTACATTAACCAACTAACCAAAACCCCACTGGCCGACGGTAGGTCGGCGCCGGATCCCGCCATCCAGCGGTGGGAAGATTACCGTCATCTCCCTAGACAAAACAAGCACTACACTAACGGGACTAATGACCAAAGCAGATGATGTTCCCGGAATCACTAACAACCAACCAACTAACCAACCAACCGGAGCAGTACCATAATAAACGGGCTACAGACCGCGCGCGATATTTCCTTCCTCTTCTTTGTCCTATCCTCACCCCCTAATCACCGATACACACTAGATTCACATAATAAATACACTACACTACCACACATGTCGGGAGATCAGCCGTAAGTTTAGACGTTCTTCTGGCTGGGGTGGTGCCGCGCTGGGGGAGATACCCAGATTGAGAAAAACCTCACAAGCCAACGCGTACGTCGGTTTCCTCACCATCTACAGGGTAAAGATCACCACCACCTCCTGTGATAAAACATGCACTATACTCATGGGAATAAAGACAAAAGCAGTTGACGCGCCCGGAAAGACAACATAATAAATCAACCTATCCAAATTTCTTTTCTCAAAATAATCTCGGCACCGTGCATAACAAAAACTACCCCTCGGGGACCACAATGTAATTTTAAACCAATTATATTACCACGGTTGATATCAATAACATAATATTCAATTTTCTTCCACGATTTTTCAATTTCTTACTGATAAATCTAATTATTAGTTTTTGGCCTGGTGATATGATAAATCTGTCTGTATGTCGTTCACAGAGAACTCCACACAGTGCGTCATCGGCTTCTGTGGAAAAATCCCACTCCACCGCTCCGCGCCGCACCCCCCGCAAGCACTCACTCACGCACGCACGCACGCGAAGAGCGGAATGCGTACAGGCACGCGCGGTCACGTGTAGCACGCGTGGGCGCGGCCATTCGACACTCCCCCCACCCCCGCGAGACGGGGTTGGGGGCGGGGCAGGAGGAAAGGGGACACGTCGATGCTCACATAACGAGCCTGCTTTCGCATCCGGCGGTTTCAAGCGCGGATCGCCAGGTATGGACTTCATCCCACGCTCCGCCACGCGCCATGCGGCCGGTCGTTCACGCGTCGTCGGCGACTCGGTCGCGAACGAGTTGGTCGATCAGGACACACGCTTACAGTGAGCCGAAAGCACATCAAACGGAAGGGTTCGTATGTTAAATCATATGATTCCTTTCATACCACCACGTAAAGACCGTTCACTTATCGTCGGCAACTCGGTCGCGAATGAGTTGGTGGATCGGGACACACGCTTACAGTGAGCCGAAAGCACATCAAACGGAAGGGTTCGTATGTTAAATCATATGATTCCTTTCATACCACCACGTAAAGACCGTTCACTTTCGTCGGCACTCGGTCGGAACGAGTTGGTGGATCAGGACACCGCTTACAGTGAGCCGAAAGCACATCAAACGGAAGGATTCGGATGTTAAATCATATGATTCCTTTCATACCACCACGTAAAGACCGTTCACTTGTCGTCGGCGACTCGGTCGTGAACGATTTGGTGGATCAGGACACACGCTTACAGTGAGCCAAAAGCACATCAAACGGAAGGGTTCGGATGTTAAATCATATGATTCATTTCATACCACCACGTAAAGACCGTTCACTTGTCGTCGGCGACTCGGTCGTGAACGAGTTGGTGGATCAGGACACACGCTTACAGTGAGCCGAAAGCACATCAAATGGAAGGGTTCGGATGTTAAATCATATGATTCCTTTCATACCACCACGTAAAGACCGTTCACTTCGGCGACGGTCGTGAACGAGTTGGTGGATCAGGACACACGCTTACAGTGAGCCAAAAGCACATCAAATGGAAGGATTCGGATGTTAAATCAAATGATTCCTTTCATACCACCACGTAAAGACCGTTCACTTGTCGTCGGCGACTCGGTCGTGAACGAGTTGGTGGATCAGGACACACGCTTACAGTGAGCCGAAAGCACATCAAATGGAAGGATTCGGATGTTAAATCAAATGATTCCTTTCATACCACCACGTATAGGCCGTTCACTTGTCGTCGGCGATTCGTCGGGAACGAATTGGTGAATCAGGACACACGCTTATAGTGAGCCGAAATCACATCATAAGGAAGGTTTCGTATGTTAAATCATATGATTCCTTTCATACCACCACGTAAAGACCGTTCACTTGTCATCGGCGACTCGGTCGTGAACGAGTTGGTGGATCAGGACACACGCTTATAGTGAGCCGATAGCACATCAAATGGAAGGATTCGGATGTTATATCATATGATTCCTTTCATACCACCACGTAAAGACCGTTGACTTTCGTCGGCAACTCGGTCGCGACCGAGTTGGTGGATCAGGACACATGCTTTCAGTGATCCGAAAGCACATCAAATGGAAGGATTCGGATGTTATATCATTTGATTCCTTTCATACCACCACGTAAAGACCGTTGACTTGTCGTTGGCAACTCGGTCGCGAACGAGTTCATGGATCGGACACACGCTTATAGTGAGCCGAAAGCACATCAAATGGAAGGGTTCGTATGTTAAATCATATGATTCCTTTCATACCACCTTGTAAAGACCGTTCATTTGTCGTCGGCGACTCGGTCGCGAACGAGTTGGTGGATCAGGACACACGCTTACAGTGAGCCGAAAAACAAATGGAAGGGTTCGCACGTTAAATCATGTGATACCTTCCATACCACCACGTGAAGATGTAACGCATTGAGTCCTAGGCGCTTTGTGACCCTGAACCTAGGGTATATAGAGGTAATTTAAGTTACATTAGTTATTATTTTGGTGAACCGAAAACATAAAGTCTTACTATTAGTCTTAGAAAGGTTAGGAATTTTGTTAATTGAAAAGAAATGAAAATTAAGCAAAAGTGCCAATTTTTATATTTAATTGATATACTTGCATACATTATAAAAATACAGCATACAAAAATCTGCGAAACAATATACATTCTTCAGAATCAGAATTTTCATATATTTCATTCATAGTTTTTCGAAATTTTCCAAACGTTATTACCGATTGATTTTCCTTAAAGCCATAATTTGGCACACTCAACGTTTGGCATAATGGCATACTCAACGTTCGATACTCGAAACACACGTGCCACAATACAGAACTCGACCTACTATTGCAAACGACTATAAAAAGCGTGATATTACCGGTTCTCATTTCGCAAAATAGTTTTCAAATTAGGGAACAGTTGGCAGCACAATACAGCCACATCAATGGAGATGCCTGCTCAGTGCCCGGAACCGACTGATACTCGTGTTCGTACGCGGAAAGGCGAGGAAACGTACGTCCGAGCATGGCTCGCTCTTGAAACTCGCGAGTATAGCCCGAGTATGGCCTGAGTATAGGTCAAGCGCGAACTTCAATGTGATAATAAGTAAAATATTTAGTGTATATTTTAATTTGTCTCTTAATTGGTCTGCTTTTTCGACCGACCATTTAAAAGAACGCAGTAAAAACAATACAAAATTAAACGGGGCACGTATTTAGTTAGCTTAAAAGCAAGAAGACATAAAATCAAATGTTGAAGCTATGAGAAAACATGCTACAAAGAAAAATAATAGAAAATGCATTCAGCATTTTGGTGGGAGCTTTCGAATTATTACATCGTGTGTAATGCAGTTCAACATACTTCTACTTTACACCAGTTATTATTTAATTCTGTTTTATACACATTTATATTTTATACTTTGCATTCTGAAAGTTTTCAATATTAATTGTAACTAACTGAACCGGTGCCAAAACTCCACGCTTTCGAAATAATTGTTTTAAAAGTGAAAAACGTCATAGTAGAACTCAACTTTGAACAACTAGTCTCTGAACTGTGCATTGCAGCACTGTAGGACCGTAACTTTGTTTTTGAAGCTATTCTAAAAATGCAAAGCGTTCAGATTAAATTGCAGAAAAAAATAGAACAATCTTTCATTTTATCGTGAAAGATTATTTCCTATTTTCCTTCGCTTTTATTTTAGATATATTTCGAGTTTCTGGACATTTCTGATCCCTCATCCTAAGGAAAGAGAGCAACTTCAATAATTAAATCTCCAGAAAAGTAAAGGAAAGCGTAAAAAGATATTTTGTTGAATACTGCTTAATAAACGTAAGTGGGGTTCCACTTGTTCCTCACCTGTCCCTCTTTATATCCCAACATATCCCCAACTGCCTCCAGTCATTTCCCCACATGCTCCCAAATGTACCCAAATATTCATGTTCCTCAGAGACCTCACCTACCCTGTCACAACAGATGACCCTGTAGAAACACAAAAAACGGGTTTTAGGGACTAGGAAACAGTTTCCAAGCTGTACGTGATTATAAGGTGTTTTAGTAATGTGTTGGTCATAATTTGCAGACTTCAATTTTTCCCCCTTAAATCTGTTGGATGTAGGGTATTTGGGAAATTCACTGTTTATAATTTTATTATAATTTTAAAATACTGCACTTTTACATTATGATTAATACTGATGATGGTGTTTATCACAAATCATTTTCCTTTTCATCAAAATGCTTGGGCAATTTATTCCTTACTTATTAACCCTTTTTATATATAGTGCAATTTATATGTGTAAGGGCAAGTGTTAAACTGGGATTTAACTTAAATATTAAAAATATTAATTTTTTACATTTTCAAAAACCTTAATTTTATTGGAAGCCTAGACTTTCAGGGATGAAGCCTGTAGCTACAAGGCTATCCGGAGACAGCCGCTCCTAGACACAGGTGCCAACATTTGGGCCCCAATTCTGCGACCTGCCACAGAATGAAATACGACAGCCAAGTACGTAATATTTAATTTTATTGCTTTATTTTATCTTTATTTCATTTTAGTTTATTTTTTGTTTATGTTAGCTTTATGCCCTTTTATTTTTATTATTCTTTATTCTGTTCATTTTGGTTGTCTATTTTCTCGATGCGGAGTAAAGAGAAAGTTATGTAATGCTGTGCGAAAAAACGGCGAATTTTCGGCAGAAAAACTCTTATTTCAGGGTCCTGGTAATGAAAAAGTGGATAAATCCAGTTCATAAATTTAGAAACAAATCCTGTAACACGAGGTATAGCCAGAATCCATGTTTTGTGGGTCTTTGATACCGAAATATCGAATGACGGCAAACATCCATCCGTCTGTGAGCAACGCTAGCGGCTATTTTCTCCAAAACTAACCAAACATTTCCTTCAAAACTGATATTTCCCAATCGACGTCCCCCCTGATGTCACGTCCCCTTGACTATTAAACCGACATTTTAATTTTGGGGAGTTCTTTACACAAAGACCATGGAACATTTTCAAATTTATCAAAAAATGGCTGCATCGTTTGTTATTAATTTTTTTGTTGAATAGTTTGAAGAACGTTTAAGAAAAATGTACAGATCTCATGTTCGTTGAAAACCCTGATTTTTCGAAATTTGCAAATGTTCTAATTTTTTCAGTCTTCCTACAACTAAAATATTAAAGATTGAGGTTTTCTCATAGCGAAATATGTCTCTTGAATATTTTAAAATAATTCATGCACAAAGTTTCGAAAATACGAGTTCTTTCCGCAAACTTTTACATGAAAATACGCGCTAGAAAGTATATGCACCACTACTTTACAAAAACAATATTTTTATTGCTTTATTTTCTCTTTGTTCTCATGTTTTCTTCTTCATTCTTTGTTTTTTGTATCTTTATTCATTTTATTTTTATTACTATGTATTCTGTTAATTTTGTTTCATTTTTTCTTAATTTGATTTTATTGATTTCCAGGTGCGTGTTTCGCCCCACTGCGGACCGAGCCGGAGCTGCGGTAGCCGTCCCTTTCGCTGCGCCTTCGCCCTCGCCCGGTGAAGTGGGACGCGCCGCTTCGCGCAGCAAGCGCATGCGACAGCGTCGCCCTCGAGTGGCGCAGCGATGCGCGGCCGGTCGATGGGCGCGCGCGGGCGATTGGTTGCGGGCAGTGGGCGATTCCCCGGAGCGCCGCTATGCAAAGTGTTACTCCCGGTGGGCGATCGAAGGGTCAAGTGGGAAGAGGAGCAATCGTTGATTTATTGATTTATTATGAGTGATTCCGCAAACGTCTACTACTAGGATCATGTAATGCGTTTTTTTTTTCTCGGGATATGGCTGTTTCTCGCTCGCTGGATGGTGAGATCCAGCGCCGACGTACCGTCGGCTAGCGCCGTTTTCCCAATCAAAGTATCTCCCTCCAGCGGGTCACCGCTCTAGCTGGGAAAATATCTACGCTCCCATCCGGTCTCCCAGCATGAGTGGTAGTGTAGTGCATGATAATGTAAGTGTGTGCAAGGGGTGATGATAGGACAAAGAAGAGGAAGGAAAGATCGCGCGCGGCCCTGGCCCGTTTGTTAGAATACTGCTCCGGAATTCGCAGTGTTACTCGGAAAAACCACGGAAAACTACCGATCAGAGTAGCCGCCCGCTAGAATGCTCCTCCAGACAGCAATTGAATTCGACCTAGCTGACAGGAGCAATAGTGGTCGGGGAGGTTGGGAAGGGCGGAAAATTAAATCAATCGTCGTGAGTAAAATAATGTTTATCATAACAATGTAAACGTATTTTCTGGAGCTCGACACTTTCTGTATCTTTTACTTGTAAGAGTGTGGTTCTACGAGGACCATGGTCTAGGTGGACATTTACAATATTAACTCTATAACTCAATAAATAGTTTTCACATAATCATTCCCTAATCAATTACACGGGTCAAAAAAGAAAGAAAGAGAGAGAAAGAGAGAAAGAAAGAAAAAGAGAGAGAAGGAAAGAAAAAGAGAGAGAAGGAAAGAAAAAGAGAGAGAAGGAAAGAAAAAGAGAGAGAAGGAAAAAAGAAAAAGAGAGAGAAAGAAAGAAAAAGAGAGAGAAAGAAAGAAAAAGAGAGAGAAAGAAAGAAGAAGAGAGAAGGAAAGAAAAAGAGAAAAAGAAAGAAAGAAAAAGAGAGAGAAAGAAAGAAAAAGAGAGAGAAAGAAAGAAAAAGAGAGAGAAAGAAAGAAAAGAGAGAGAAAGAAAGTAAAAAGAGAAAGAAAGAAAGTGAGAAAAAAGAAGTGAGGAAGAAAGCCAGAGACAGAGGCAGAGACAGAGAAAGAGACAGAGAAAGAGACAGAGAAAGAGACAGAGAAAGAGAGAGACAGAAGTATTGCGAATGTGTCTTATTTATATTTTTTTCCATGGGTGTTATTTGAGGGTATATTTGCAATAATAGATTGGCACATCTTTTATTATGAAATTCATAGTATCTATATTAAATAGAGTAAAAAGTGACTCCTTTATTTTATACTTACTGTGAAATACGGCAAAAAAGTGACACCATGTCGTTCCCTTTGTCGTCTTTCCCTTTCTTCTCTTGTTCAAATGCTACATAAAAATGTAACAATATTGATGTATTCTAGTAGGTGAAGTTATTTTATTCGAAAGGTAATTTAAAACACCTGTTAAGGGTTATGAATAATGGTGTACGTTTATGAATTCAATTAATCAAGAAAAACATTTTGGTTTCCGTGCCGTTATATCATATCTATTATTAGCTCCAATGTTTTTTCCACTACTTTCATTTGATACCGTGTGTTAGTATTTCATCTTAGAAAATACGACCTTAATAAATCTATCAAATAAAGCGCCGTTCATTGTTTTACAACAAAAAGTCAAGAGGAAAATTTTCATCACTCATGCGATTACCGGATTGGGTCGACTTTTGGCCGAAAAAAAAACGAACGTGTTGGTTACACGCAAACATCTTAACCCTACAACCTAAAAGAAATATTGGTTCCCATTTCATCGCTCTAGTACAATGTCTATATATACTTTGACTCGGCAATTTCCTAATATTTACCAGCGTAATTGATTTATGAGGCACGGAAAATATAATCCCCTAAGTTAACAAACTGATGCAACACTCCATGATTAGATACAAAAATATTTCACATGAGAACTGCTGAAACAATGTTTGACATGCTTTCTGATTTGGAATCTGGTAACAAATTTGACTGGCAGGTGTCACTGGAGAATATGAAATAGAAGAGGAAGGGAAAACTGGCACCAGGACTTCCTGTTAAAATTTTCAATTGTCAGATAGAAATCTACATGAAAATATTTTATCGGAGTTTGAAGAATGCGAAAATTATTTTGGTATTCTCTTAGAGGCACCAAGGGTCAGATAGAATATGTTTTGTTGAACTGTAAAATCGGTTACTTTTTCAAAACATTCGAACAATTTATAAAAGAAGTGATAATCACATACGAATATAATGTTGTTTGTAGACATAAAAATAAGAAAAACACCCTAAAACTAATACATGAGCGAAATACAATATCCCTAGAAACGCAACAGAACACTGACCTGGTAGCATTTATTTACTTACTTGAAATAATGGGATTAATTACTAAATAATAACAGACTATTATATTATTTCAAAATAACAAATATGTATTTTAATGACCATATAGCACACATTAACAACATTGCAATTGTTTGATGCATTTACTAAATATTACTGTATTCTTGTACTTCCATGGATGAAGACGCCACCCTTCAATAAAGTAGAAAACTTGTTAACTTTTAGATAATATAGATTTATTGCACGTTTTAATTTGATACAGAGAAGTCTGATGTTTTATGGTCGTCAATTTCATTTAACACAAGAGAACTACAATATCACGAAAATAATACTTCGGATGTATAAGTATTTTCTTAAACCTTCAGCAGTCATTTCTTGCTCTCTGTAAGATTTAGTAAATATTCATTTGCAGGAAAGTGCCCACAGGATTACTGAAGTCCTTGTACACCCTTCGCTTGCGAGCCGCAGGTTATATCGTAGACTTGGAGGGGTAAGACTGCCAAAGCCCTCTCCCTTCCCACGGCTATTGCTTCAGCGTCGTACGGACCCCATGGAGAGCAGTTGTGGTGAAGCAGTGAAGAAGACAGGAGAGGGACTGCCTAGGCCACACACAGGATGAGATTGGGAGGGGTGGGATTGAATGCAGAATCAAAAGGCAACATACAAGCGGTTTCAGAAGACTGGTCACATTGCAAATCACTGCCATCAGGCAACTTCATACTTCGCGTGGAAACGCGCGCACGCACGCGTCCAAACGGGCGCACACACGCATCCAAACGCGCGCGCACACGCGTCCAAACGCGCGCGCACACGCGTCCAAACGCGCGCGCACAAACATCCAAACGCGCGCGCACAAACATCCAAACGCGCGCGCACAAACATCCAAACGCGCGCGCACATCCACAAACATCCAAACGCGCGCGACAACATCCAAACGCGCGCGCACACGTATCCAAAGTCGTGTACGCACGCATCCAAACGCGTGCACACGCGTCTGAACGCGCGCAGGCGATTATAAACTTATATTACCGTATAAAATATGTATAAACGAATCGTGGACCATGAGCGGTAGCTCAGTGCATCAACTGTCACTGCAGCGCCTCTGACCGGGAGGTCCTAGGTTCCCACTCCCCACAGCGGCAGGATTATCGACACTAACTTCTCAGCTAGGTCGACTTCAGTCACTGTCTGGAGGAGAATTATAGTGGCCGGCTGCTCTGATCGGTAGTTTTCCGTGGTTTCTCCGATCAACACCAGGCCAATTTATTTATTTATTTATTTATTTATTTATTTGCGTCAAAAACAGTTAAAAACTGCGTATGACGTGCTATGGGGAAAAGTGAATTGTGTGCACATTTTCAAAATTCTGCGATCTCTACACCAAGTCATATACTACTTAAATTTTGAATTTTTGAAAGGGAGAAAAAAAAACAAAAAACTCCCATGTAATAAAACCTATTTTCAAGGATAAACAAGCAATAAATTTTGAATTTTGAAAGGGAGAAAAAAAAAAAAAAACTCCCATGTAATAAAATCGATTTTCAAGGATAAATAAGCAATAAATTTTGAATTTTGAAAGGAAGAAAAAAACAACAAAAAACTCCCATGTAATAAAATCTATTTTCAAAGAAAATAAGCAATAAATTTTGGCTCTTATTACTTCCTGCCGCGACAACATGGAAACGATAATTTGAATAAATGTATTTCCCACTGAATTCTAGAAGACGTGCACAGAAATGAAGTTACATTTATGTCCAGAAGCAAAACAAGGGGCCATCTCAGCATTTGCTCAATGGATCAGGGAAACTGGACGAAAAACCTGATCGAGATGGGGTCATTGACCCGGAAGCTGTAGTACAATAGTTGTTACAGGTTGTTTATACTCATTTATACAGTCCAAATGGTAAATAATGCATTATGTATCATTGTTAAAATTAATGTTCCTTTTCTTGTGATGCTCAGTATAGTCTCTAATTGTATAGAAACAGTTATGCAGCAGAAACGATTTCACTTGGGATTTAAACTTTTCTATTGAATTTAATCGTTTAATGTCATCTGGCAAAGTGTTGTAAAATAATGTACATGTATTGTATGTGAATTTTTGTAATGAGCTGTTGATACTGTCACCTGATGAATATGATTTCTACGTCGAGTGTTATAGTAATAGACTTCGGCGTTTTCTGAAAATATATTCCGCCCTTGAGCAAGTCATTTTTACAAAACCACTGATTCGTAAATAAAAGACACGGTAATGGTAAAATTCCTAGATTAATGAAGAGAGGCTTACATGAATCACGTGGGTGGGATTTGGTTATTATTCGTACAATTCGTTTTGTAATCTAAAAGTCTGGGAGCTATAAGATGTATTTCCCAGAATATTATGCCATATCTCAGGCGGGAATGAACATTCGCGAAGTATACACAACGAGCAGTATGAAGGCTGACTGAATTTGCAAGAATTCTGAACGCGTAGCATAATGAACTTAATTTTGTGTTCAATTCATTTAAATGGACGTTCCATTTAAGGTTTGACTGAATTGAGAGACCTAAAAATTTTGTTACCTTAACATCAGTCAATGGTACATTGTTCATTTTCAATGGAGCACAGAATTGTTTATTTGAAATAGAAAACTGCATTAAAACCGTTTTCTTTTCGTTTACTATTAATTTGTTATTTCGGAACCAATTTGAAACATCTGATATTGTACTATTTACGGTTTCTTTATTGCAAAGGATGTTCGTATCATCCGCAAAGAGAACCGTTCTTCCGTTTCGAATCGTCGAGGGCATATCGTTTACGTAAAGTAGGAACAGAGTAGGGCCTAAAATCGATCCTTGAGGAACTCCACATGCAACGGGCAAAGAGTCGGAAAGGTGCGTACGTAATGTTCCATCATTCCAGTAAGGTATTTCAACTCTCTGAGATCGTTGTTTAAGGTACGAACATAACCAATCTAGAGCAATACCACGAATTCCATATGAAGGTAATTTGGAAAGTAAAATGTCATGATCAATGACGTCAAAAGCTTTTGAGAGATCTAAAATAATCCAATAGGTGCCTCGTTTTGATCCAATGATGAGGCGACATCTTTAAGAAAAGAAAATATAGCTGTTTCCGTTGATTTTGATTTTCTAAATCCATGTTGGCAATCTGAAAGCGCGTCGTGTTTAGTGAGAAAGGTTTCCATTCGTACGTAAAAAGTCTCTCTAATATTTTTGAAAAACTGATAGAAGAGACTGATAGAATGCCGGAGCAAGTACCCTACCAAACGGGCCACGGACCGCGCGCGATCTATCCTTCCTCTTCCTTGTCCTATCCTCCCCTTACACACACACACTCACTAACATGTACTACACTACAACATATTCCGGGAGACTGGTCGGAGCTTAGAGCTTGTCCCGGCTGTGGCGGTGCCTCGCTGGGGGGAGAGTCCTGGTTAGGGAAACCCCACTAGCAGTCGGCGCCGGATCTCGCCATCCAGCAGGGGAAGATCACCGACATCTCCTGAGAAAAACATGCACTACACTAACGGGACTAATGACCAAAGCAGTTGACGCGCCCGGAAACACGAAAAAATCAATCAATTAATCAACGAATCGTGACGTGAAGGGACGAATGTGTTCGAGGAGCGGAGGGAGTGGTGACGGGGCAGCGGAGCGGTGACTCGCACGATGAGGCAAACAGGGCCTGTGGGCCGAGTGTTGAGGTGGAGAGTAGCGCTGTGGGGGGACGGCGTGTGCCGGAACTACGCTGCCCCGCAGGGTGTCGCCGCTGTCCTCCGCAGCCGCCCCGCCCCCTGTCCCTTGCGCGGGGAGGGGACGGGAGCTCTGAAAGGCGAGCGAGGGCCGGGCGAATAAGGTGCGTGCGCGGGCAGCGGGGAGGAGTAGGGGGGGGGGAGAAGAAGGAATCGTTCGCCTGGACAGCTGGCGCGGTCGTCTCTGGCGAGATGAAAGCATTCTGAAGGTAAGAACACGCGGAAGACACCTCGTGTTCGCGACCGGCATTCACATGTAAGTGATTTTGGCTGTCCGGGTGGCGCCGCGTTGAAGGCTGTGTTGTTGACGGTTCGACCATCTTGTCGTGGTCTTCTTCAGGGCTTTTGTCCTTTTTTTTCAATTTTCCCTCCGCCGGTATCCCTGGCGAAGTGGGAATTTATTCAGACAACGGAATACAGTATTCACTCCATCATTTCTGCTTATGGAGCTAAGGGAAGGGCAATAACTTAACTAACTTAAAATTAAATAAATCTGTATACATAGTGCCACTTCGGGCGAACACAAGATTTAATAATAGAAGTGTATTACGGTTCTTATAGAAGTTCTTAATGTTGTTGATTTTTCTTCATTTTTTTCACTAAAACATTCACTGAGTCTATACTTACAAACATTTTCATTCAATACTTCACTGCACTACACCTCACTTAGATAATCACTTTCTACATCACTACACCTCAGGGCTGTTCTGCGCTCCGGTTAATATAAGGGTATGAGCCGAGTACGATTGGCCGAAACAGTCGGCAAATAGGAAGGCTGCCCGTCAACCGCGGGGTTAAGTCGTGTGGCGTGGTGCGTGATCGGACGGCACGGAACGGTCCGGTATCGGGCGGGAAGAAGCGGTCCGCGGTTGGCCAATGTGTTCGCGTAGCCGTTCCTCTACCGTTCTGCCAGTCTCGCCGATGTAGTTGAACGCGGAGCTGGGAGAGCTTGCGGCTCCGTTTGTCCGTATCTTGACTTCAACATTTGCATGGAGTCGACGGAAGTTCACACAGAGCAGGTGGCGGAACAGTTTTTATATGATTGATTAGTGATTCCGGGCGCGTCAACTACAATGGTCATTATTCCCGCCGATCTCTCCCGCTGGATAGTGGATCGGACGCGGTCCTACTTAATACCTTTAGAATAGTAGTAAGTATAATACGTAATAGATAATTAGGTAAAGGTAATTATACGTAATGTATTATATATTATATTATATTATATTATATTATATTATATTATATTATATTATATTATATTATATTATATTATATTATATTATATTATATTATATTATATTATATTATATTATATTATAATAGATTATATTATATTATAAATATACGGGCTTGCTGGGATTTTTCCCAACCAGGTATATTTCAATAGCGTGGCACCCCTTCAGTCGGGACAAGCTCTATGCTCCTGACTGGTCTCCAGACAATTGCGGTGGTGTAGTAAAAATAAGGGATGTAGATAGTACAAGGAAGAGGAAGGAAAGGTCGCGCGCAGTCTCTGGCACTTTATTAGGGTATTACTTCGGCATTCGCTCGGTGTTGATCGGAGAAACCACGGAAAACTACCCATCAGAGTAGGTGGTCGCTAGAATTCTCCTCCAGACAGCTGCTCTATTCGACTTAGTTGGCTAGCTACAGTCAAAAATCCTGCCACAGTTCGATTCGACCACACTGTAGGACCTCCAGGTCAGAAGCACTACACTAATATTCCAATTTATTTTTTAGTTACAAATTACACAGCACTGAATTGCAATTACTTTCCTTCCAATGTAATAGATAAATCTCTTGAATGAACCTTTCGCCTCTATCCAATTTATTTTACTGTAAACCAACAGATCTCCTTCAAAAGCGAAACTGCATTTTCTTGGCCAATCTCGAGTTTTCATTTGTTTAAACCTACGTTCGCAGCGATTGACTAAATGTGTCCATGAGGAAGCAGGACATCCAAAATATTTCATATGGACCACGACTATACCCGAGATTAAGGGGATTACAGCGAATTATTTAGTGTTAAAATGTGCGTTATGTTTTTCGTTTGTTTGTATTTCGAAGCAAACATGGGCTCAGCCGTGATTAGAGCTAATTATTTTAGTTCAAGCACAAATAACGTTAAGAAAGAAGTTCAAATTACTTTTAAAGGTTCCCATTTATTATTTGAATGAAATATTATAACATTTTTCGTAAAATTTTACATTAATACTATTAAAGAAGGGATAAAATACATTAATTTTAAACACTTACTTGTAACAAGTATATGAGTATTTAAGAACAAAAATCATGTCTGATGAACCGAGTGTGTTACGTACTGCAGAAATGTGTGTCATATACAAGTTAACGAATAAAGCAAGTTAAACTTTAAAAGCTTACTCAAAATTTTACGACAGATACACGTTTTTACTACTACAATTTGTTTACTTTCATCATTAAATAGGAACTTATTGTTTCATTCGCATTTTACATAAAATGCATATTTCAAATTTAATTAGTTTTGTGTTTTGTTTATAAACTTCCATAATTTATTTCGAAAGTTATTTTTTGGAACTTCAACATCCCAGATGAAAGATAATAAAAATAATAATATGCAGATTCTCTCAAACCATGTCATTCATCTGAAAACATTCTTTTTTTAATTTTCTTTTTCAGATTAAGATCGGGGCTGCTGTAAGAGGGGAAGAACACTCTGGATATAATTTGCAGAACACTTGAAGCTGAAGCGTTCCGAAGTTCCCCGAGTAACCAAGTTCCTACACTCAAGGGCTTGTTCGGGTTTCACTTGCAGATGACGGGAGTATTTCAAAAGCTGCAGGAACTTTGCAAAGCGTACCTGATGGAATACTTGAGGTAGTATTGGAAGTTCAAATTGCAAATTAATTTGTTTGGTAATAATTTTTAATTAATGCTTTTGGGACACAATTGCCGTATTTTGCGAAAAAGTTTTCTGTAAATTCAACGGTTTCATGATTTATGTCCCCGGAATTTCTTATTCTGAGGCGAATTAAGAAATAATTTAAATACAGAATTTATTTAATATTTTACAACTTTTTCCATACAATTTCATTATAAACGAAAGCTTGTTTCTATGTTGCATTTACACTTTCTCATTTTCATTGCAATGATTGGCAATGGAGAAAGAATACATGTTATTGCTACCTACAAATGATCCTATCATTGCTTCGGTGTTGTTGTTTTTTTTACTTTTCACGCCTATTTTTTTAAAAACAATTTTAACGAACATTTTGTGTGACTATCCGTATGGCTATCGTTGGAAAGGTTTTTGGTGGCTGTTCACTTCAAAACAACTTCGTGAAGAAACCTTCCTTCCGCTGGCGTGATGCGGGATCGTAACGAGGGGGTCATAGAGTGGAATTCAAAGAGAGCGTGAGGGTAATTATCATCTCGAAGGTACTCTCGATGGTGGAGAGTCGTTGGTCGATGAAGTTCCTTCCTAATGTAACTGCATTCCGACTGAGGATATACATAGTTCCGACTCTTTTTTGTGTTAATTCCATTCGCCGGCACGAGTTCTCTCGATATCAACATTCTTTTGAAGTTCAGCTGATTTAATAATGAAAGGAATTAGTAAGTAACTCATTCTTCTCGTGAACCTCGAAAACGAGAACTGAAAATTCACTTATTTACACCTCAAGGAAGTTTCCCTCGCAGGTAATAAAACATGGTTATTCATGTGACGCTCAGTTGGCTGTAATATTCAAAGGGATTTAAATTTAATAATATCAAATTTCAAGGCAATAATCACGCTGTACAATATCGAGAATAGAACTAAAAGTGTTAATTGCTATACATAAAATGATCAGTGCCTATATTACTACTAGGAATGTATATCTGTATAAATGTATTTTTTAAAAAATCGATATTGAAGTGCAGAATGTTTCAATAGTGCGACGATCAATGTTGCATTTCAATAATAATAAAAAAGATGTTGTTATTGTGATTGCCTCGTAAGTACAAGAAACAATTTACTTTTGCCTGGTGTTGATGAGAGAAACCACGGAAAATTACAGATCAGAGCAGCCGGCCGCCAGTATTCTCCTCCAGAAAGCGAATGAATCCTACCCAGTTTTGTAGTCAGTATCGAAAATTCTGCCACCGTCGGTACTCGAACCCCAAGGCTTCCCTGTCTGAGACACTGCAGTGACATTAATCGATGCCCTGGGCCTCATCAGCCGGTTTTATTTCTTGATTTCGCAATTGAAATCCGATTTTTAAAAAAATATTTTCGATGAGATGCATTCTACCATCACTTACCAGAGAGAGCGCCGCGCGGTGATGGAATTTAATTTAAGAACTAGCAGCTATCGTATTCTGTTGGCACAACGCGAGGTTCCTGGAAGTAATATTTTATAAGGCTCGTTATTGACAGCTATTCTTCGAAATTAAAGGTCGTTTCATGTAGGTGGCATCCAAATGAAAAAAGAATTCATTCTATTTAATTTGTGGAAACTTTCATGAGAAGAAATGCTTATTTCTAATCTTTATTTTTCGTCTAAAAACATTAATTGATAGAAATCAATATTTGCTCTATAAAAGGTAAGTTTTTCTAATTAAAAAATGTATGTTAGCCTTACGCGAATAAAAACAATGCTTCAACCCTTCAAGGTTTAAGGGAAACAATTTCATCTATGTTATGTACCATACCCTGTGTCACCATACCCTGAAGTAAAATCGTTGTTCCTCTTTGCCAGAATTCAACATGCGAGTACTGGCGTATGAAACAGTGTTCTTGTGAATCCTTTATCAAAATAATATTTTTTATGTAAAATGAGAGCGTTTAATATTTAAAATGTTGTATTTATGTGTTTCTCTCGGTTCTGTACAAAAACCTAAATATCAGAACATGTAGAAAACTAAATATTGCGCGAGTACACGTGCTATGAATGGCCGTGCGAGTGCTGGAAATATAATAGAAGCTTCAAATATGGTTTGCAATTATGTATTGTTTCTTTCCATAGTGTGTTCACTTATAATATAAGCACAGATAAATGCGAAAAGTGTTTAATATTAATAAAAAAAACTTCATATTCGGTGCGTTGGACCGGGAGCGATAGCTCAGTGCCACTGCAGCGCCTCTGACCGGGAGGTCCTAGGTTCGAGTCTTGACGGCGGCAGGATTTTCGACACTAGATTTTCGACACTTGCTTTTCAGCTAGGTCGAATTAAGTCCCTGTCTGGAGGAGAATTCTAGCGACCGGCTGCTCTGATCGGCAGTTTTCCGTGGTGGTTTTCCGATCAACAACAGGCGAATGCCAGAGCAGTATCTTAACAAACGGGCCACGGACCGCGCGCGATCTGTCTTTCCCATTCCTTGTCCTATCCTCTCCTCTTACAAACTCACTTACACTAACATGCACTACACTACCACATTCCGGGAGACCGGTCGGGAGTTTAGAGCTTGTCCGGCTGGGGCGGTACCCGCTGGTGGAGAGTCCTGGTTAGGGAAACCCACTAGCCGACGGTAGGTCGGCACCGGATCTCGCCATCTCCCGTGAAAAAACATGCACTATACTAGCGGGACTAATGACCGAAGCAGTTGACGCGCCCGGAAACACGAAAAATCAATCAATCGGTGCGTTGGTCGGAGTCCAACTAGCGAGTACTCGTGTTTCGAATGGCTGCGCGAGTGACGGAATGTTAAGAGATCTTGTATGTAAACATGATGTGACATACCAGACTGTCACACAATATTTTGATGGGAAATGGGGACAAAAATGTATTAAATTCATCGTAAAAAGTGTAAATGTTGAGGGAATAGGCATGCAGGCAGGGCATTCCTCAGCAACCAGGAAGCGGAAGTAAATAAACATAGCTCGGCAAGTAACGGATAGAAGATTGTGATATAAGGGCATGTAGGATTGGTGGTAAACTGGTAATGGGGTATGACGTAGAAGGAAACTGGAGATTGTTTGTAAAACAAAATAAATTTGTAAACAATGTATGAAAGTTATCGAGGGTTAAACTTTTGTAATACTATAGATGAGCTTTAGACCGCTTACCGTGCACATCGTATTGCAGAGGTTATTGTAAATGATAGATACGGGACTTGGCGGAATTTTGCGGGAAATAATTGAGCAATTAGGACTTATATTTTGTGTGCGTAATTCTATTTGAAACTTACAATAATTCTGGCACCGGGAGTAGTAAGTGAAACAATAAGTTGAGGAGGACATTGACCCGGCAGCGGACCGAGAACAAGATACAAGAGAGAAGATTGGTCGGAGCGGTGGATTCTTCCTGGCCTCATCGTCCAAGAGCGCATGGATATATAAATAGTAAGAATAATAGCGATATAGACAATTGTTACGATCGGTCATGACCAAGGTGACATTTTATGTTAAATCGGTGAATAAACTTATAACGTTCTCATTCTGAAAAGGAAAAGCTGATTATCATTTCTTCAGCATCTTGTGCTATCCACAGTTTAATAATTTCTTTCTAGAAACAAATTTCATACTCCTCGCTTCTTCTACATGGAGAGCGGATCGAATGATCGTTTGCTGGAAGAAAGTAAGTACCGGCGACGATTATTTTCGTAAGAACCCAACCGGCAGAGCTAGTGGGATAATTATTTCCCTTTAGATGTGTTTGCGGGAAATTTAAAATCACAACCCTTTCCTGGCGCCCAAAAATGATATAAATTCGGAAACCGCTTGCAGAAATAATTTAACAGAAACGGAGAGCGTTTCAATGAACATTTATTTTATTAAAGGGACCTCAGAACTTCTTTTTCAATTTTTCTGTTTTTATCGAATAACAATCCTCATGTTAAAACTGTCGTGAATTTTGGTAAGTGAAATTGAGTCCTAGAGTAAGTGCATAAAGTGCGTCCTTCCCTAAATGCAAACATTCTTTTTTAAATCACAGATCACAACACAAATGTGCTAATAAATAAAGTAAAATTGACTTGCATGTTTTGTTACTGAGAGAAAGTGACGTATTCTGAGAGATTACAAATCCCCACGACCGTAGTTTGCATTTTCAAACCTCATCGAGTTAGCAAACCCAAGTTCTCTCGATTTACAAAGCGCTGAATCAGTGATCGCTCCAGTAGTCCAATGAGAGAATGACAAATATTTGAAGTATTTTCATTGTTTCCGCGCAACCAGAATGTAATGTATTTCAACGAAAAGGACGTTGAAATAATGGGATTTGAGTCACTGGAGCGCACGGATGTTGGCTGTAAGTACGGGTTTGTTTCGAGTACGGGGAGTTGCCGTGAATTAATAAATAGATTTACAGGTTCTATTCATTTACTTGCTCACAGACGTTGCATCGTAGAGATTGCTTGTAGGCGTGTGTAGTGGGTTTTCCCGGGTATTCACTACTTATTTTGAAACTACATAACTTAATCCAAACATTTGGAAGAGAGAGTTTTGTTTAAAAAATTATATTCAAACTAATGACATTTAAGGTAAACCAATTGTTTACATAAAAAATTTTTTAAACAAATAAAATATTTTAAATCATAATTAAATTTATAAAGTACTAGAGAAATTTTAGTACAAAATACATAAATATTTACAAATACTTTTTTAGGGAAATCACCATTTTTTTAAGTTGGCAACCAGGAAATGAAAAGTGACTACCAAATAAAATCACTTTCGATACATCTGTGCTATTAATTAATTGAATTATTAAAGTAATTTTTAAAAATTTAAGCGACTTTGTAAAAATGTGTATCAGATATGAGTAATTTAAAAGAGTATTGTGAATTCAACAAATTTAGCGTAAACCTCTTGGCATTATAGTTTTCATTTATTTCTCATACATTTATAAAATATTTCACGAATACTCTTCATGATAATTAGTTTTGTGCAACTCTTTCTCGGGCAACACTTTTTAATATTTATTTGCATATTAATTTAAAACTGAATTTCGACGAAGCTTTTGATCTTTATGAAAGAAAGCAAGGCGATGTGCGTGATAGTGCTTTTATTATTTAACTTCAAGATTTCGAGCAAAGGTAAGTAATTTTAATGTTGTTACTTAGACACCTACTAAGAGTAAGTGTCCGCGGTACTCTTCACTTTGTCTTCAAATCACGGTCACAAATATCATTTTCTTTAGTTGTGTTTATATAGAACTGCAGTTTATTTCCTTAAAGGTCCGCCGTTCACTCTAAGAAAAATACACCCTCAAGAAGACCTAAAACGGGAAATCATATCAGTTCTCTTATACCGTTACAATACGTTAATAAATGTTACAACTTCAGACCGCATGTTCGTCTCTCAGGACTTTCAGGAACGTCAAGGGAATTAATACAAACTTGTAATCAAGATGCTTAAGGCAGATGCTAGGCTGTTGACGTGCGCGCTTTTTCAGGTATTGCATTCTTGCGTCAAGCACGGAGCGCCAAGCACGGAGCGTCAAGCACGGAGCGCCAAGCACGGAGCGTCAAGCACGGAGCGTCAAGCACGGAGCGTCAAGCACGGAGCGTCAAGCACGGAGCGTCAAGCACGGAGCGTCAAGCACGGAGCGTCAAGCACGGAGCGTCAAGCACGGAGCGTCAAGCACGGAGCGTCAAGCACGGAGCGCCAAGCACGGAGCGTCAAGCACGGAGCGTCAAGCACGGAGCGTCAAGCACGGAGCGTCAAGCACGGAGCGTCAAGCACCGAGCGTCAAGCACGGAGCGTCAAGCACGGAGCGTCAAGCACGGAGCGTCAAGCACGGAGCGCAAGCACGGAGCGCAAGCACGGAGGAGCGTGAACGCGGAGCCCGGAGCTTGCAGATGGAACATCGGAACGCGAAGCGTTCGAGCAGTGTGTTGAGCGGAGTGTGGAGAAATGGGGTTAGAAGCATGAGGTACAGGACCAGTGGCAATGGGGTGTGAAGCTCGAGGGGCGGGCAAAAGGCCAGGATGGGATGTGAAACGCGCGGCACGGGGTATCAGACTCGCAACGTACGGAATGTAGCATGGGCCATGAAACGGAACTCGCGTGGGCCTTGGAGTGCGCAAATAAACCGGTGCGGGCGTAGATGCCGGTGGTGTGGCAAGGTGGAAATCGCGCGGAGCGCTTTGTGTGGGCGGTAGCAGAGGCATGAGCGACGACGGACGACAAAGAACGAATGCTCACTCCCACCCACCCCCTCAAAGACTCCTCCGGACACCCGCTTCACCCCCGACCATGTTCCTCCCCTCTCCCTCCCCCTCCCCCCTTCCCTCCCCTTTTCTTCCTTGGTCCTCTTCGCTCCGACCCTGTCCCTCCTAGCCCCGACCCTGTCCCTCCTCGCCCCGACCCTGTCCCTCCTCGCTCCGACCTTGTACCTCCTCGCTCCGACGCTGTCCCTCCTCGCTCCGACCCTGTCCCTCCTCGCTCCGACCCTGTCCCTCCTCGCTCCGACCCTGTCCCTCCTCGCTCCGACCCTGTCCCTCCTCGATCCGACCCTGTCCCTTCCGCTCCGACCCTGTCCCTCCTCGCTCCGACCCTGTCCCTCCTCGCCCCGACCCTGTCCCTCCTCACCCCGACCCTGTCCCTCCTCGATCCGACCCTGTCCCTCCTCGATCCGACCCTGTCCCTTCCCGCTCCGACCCTGTCCCTCCCCTCCGACCCTGTCCCTCCCCGCTCCGACCCTCCGTCCCTGCCACGCTCCGACCCTGTCCCTCCCCTGCCCGACCCTGTCCCTCCTCGCTCCGACCCTGTCCCTCCTCGATCCGACCCTGTCCCTTCCCGCTCCGACCCTGTCCCTCCCCTCCGCCCTGTCCCTCCCCCCCCCTTCTCCCCCCGCGCTTCATCTAGACTCCGTTCTCACCGCACCCGTTTCCAGCTCTCGCCCCGCCCCCGCCCTGATGTTCGACGCGCAGCGAACGGCGCTGGGGCGGAGGCGGGGCAAATTAGCGAGTTTACTTGCTGGGCTGGAAGACGATTTGGGCGGCGCCGCGTGCAGGCAGGCAAGGCGGGGGCGAGGGGAAGACGCAGGCAACAAGCAACAGGACAATAATGCACATGACAATGGAAGAAGAGGAAAGAGAAATTGAGAAGGAATGAGAACTGGAAAAAAGTAGGGGGGGAACTGATTTAAAGGAAAAAAAAAAAAAAAGGGAAACGAAGAGTATGATAAAGAACGAAGAGTATGATAAAGAACGAAGAGTATGATAGAGAACGAAGAGTATGATAAAGAACGAAGAGTATGATAAAGAACGAAGAGTATGATAAAGAACGAAGAGTATGATAAAGAACGAAGAGTAGGATAGAGAACGAAGAGTAGGATAGAGAACGAAGAGTACGATAAAGATCGAAGAGTATGATAAAGAACGAAGAGTATGATAAAGAACGAAGAGTATGATAGAGAACGAGAGAACGATAAAGAGCGAAAGATACGATAAAGAGCGAAGAGTAGGATAGAGAACGAAGAGTACGATAAAGAACGAAGAGTACGATAAAGATCGAAGAGTAGGAAAAGATCGAAAAGTAGGATAAAGATCGAAAAGTAGGATAAAGAACGAAGAGTAGGATAAAGAACGAAGAGTAGATAAAGAACGAAGAGTATGATAATGAACGAAAAGTATGATAATGAACGAAGAGTATGATAAAGAACGAAGAGTATGATAATGAACGAAGACTATGATAATGAACGAAGGGTATGATAATGAACGAAAAGTATGATAATGAACGAAGAGTATGATAATGAACGAAGAGTATGATAATGAACGAAGAGTAGGACAAAGAACGAAGAGAAGGACAAAGAACGAAGAGTAGGACAAAGAAGGAAGACTAGGACAAAGAACGAAGACTAGGACAAAGAACGAAGAGAAGGACAGAGAACGAAGAGAAGGACAAAGAACGAGGATTGGTTGTAGAAGTGTCGTTCCGTGGGTGGCGACACCTGCGACGTCGACGGAGGGAGAGCAGTGACTGGAGCGGGAGTGGAGCGGGGGTGGGCGGTCGCAGGCAAATGACGCGCGTAACGACGTGCGCCGGCAGTTAGCGCGGAGGCGCCGCCCAACTTGCTCCAAAATAGCAACAAACTCCTCCGCCGCGCGCCGCACCGCACCGCACAGCGCCGCGCCGGAGTCTGCTGCCACAATGGCGCACGCACGCACGCAGGCGATCAGCACCCTGGGCAACGGACGCATTCCGTCAAACAACCCCTCAGTAACGACCGTCTCGTTCCGAGGAGTAAATACACGCGAGAAGCTTCAAGTCGTAATGAATGGCGTTAATATATTCATTGTTTCGTAATTCAAGGCGCATTACTGTCATTGAATGATTTTCTCGTGTTTCCGGGCGCGTCAACTGATTTGGTCATTAGTCCCGTTAGTGCAGTGCATGTTTTTTCGGGAGATGACCTACCGTCGGCTAGTGGGGTTTCCCCCTAACCAGGACTCTCCCACCAGCAGAGCACCGCCCCAGTTGGGACAAACTCTAATCTCCCGACCGGTCTCCAGGAATACGTGGTAGTGCAGTGCATGTTAGTGTGTGTGTGTGTGGGTATAAGGGGAGAGGATAGGACAAGGAAGAGGAAGGAAAGATCGCGTGCGGCCCGTTTGGTAAGGTACTGCTCCGGCATTCGCCTGGTGTTGATCGGAGAAACCACGGAAAACTACCGATCAGAGCAGCCGGCCGCTAGAATTCTCCTCCAGACAGCAACTGCATTCGGTCTAGCTGAAAAGCTAGTGTCGAAAGTCCTGCCACCGTCAGGACTTGAACCTAGGACCACTCGGTCAGAGGCGCTGCAGTGACATCAGTTGATGCACTGAGCTACCGCTCCCGGTTTACTATCATTAGTCTTGTAAATGTAGTGTATGTTTTCATGACGGTAGGAGGTGGTTATTTTTTCCCCGCTGGATGATGAAAACCGGCACCTACATACAGGATAACTTGTGAAATTTTCCTTAATCAGGTATCTCCCACCTGCGGGACACCGCTCTATCCGCGCAAGCTTTAAGCTTCCGATCGGTGTGGTCCCGCAAGTAAGTGGAAGAGTGTGTACGTAAGAGGAAGGGCAAGACAACAAGAAAGAAGGAAAGATTGAGCTCGTGGTTTAAGAATATGGTGTACAAATGTCCATTACTAAGGGTCCCAAATACCCTCACTCCTGCCCACGCCATGCCTATCGCAGCAACTCCTTGCAACTGCTGCGAACCCACCATCACCGACATCTGCCCTCAGAGCAACTGCCACGGACTCATCACCGACATACCAAATCTTTTATCTCATTCAGTGGAAGACGATCATACGTTGTTCACACTCAACGGTCACCGCATTAGCTGGTGACATATCAACGCCTTTCACCGGCAGAAGCGGTGGCAAGGCAGTCTTCAATACGAAACATTTGTCCACCATGTTGATTGGTTGATTAGTTAACCATGCGCGCCAACTGCTAAGATTATTATCCCGTAAATACAGTGCATGCTTTTTCTCGAGAGGTGGCAATGATCCTCACCCACCAGTTAGTGCGATCCTGCGCGCTACCGTCGGCTTGCGGGGTTTTCTCTAACCAGATATCTCCCACCCGCGAGGTACCGCCTCAGCCGGGACAAGCTTTATTATCCCAAACCGGTCTCCCGGCATGTGTGGTAGTGTAGTGCATGCAAGTATGTGGGTGAATGTGTGTGTGTAAGGGGTCAGATTGGGACAAGGAAGGGAAAGGAAAAATTGCGCGCAGGCAGTGGCCCGTTTGTTAGTGTATTGCTCCAGTATTCGTTTGATAATAATCGGAGAGACAATGGAAAAATATCGATCAGAGCAACCAGCAACTAGAATTCTCCTCCTGAGAGCGACAGAACTGTACCCAGGTCCTTGCTAGCGCCCAAAATGCTGCCACCGAAGGGACTCGAACCTAGGATCGCCTGGTCAGAGGCATTGCAGTGACATCAGTTGATGCCCTGAGCTACCACTCTCGGCTTCAACAGATTCTTAAATCACAACTTATTTCCATCTATGTTTCATGTTACCGAAAGTATTTTATGAAACTGTATTATCAAGAATTTTGAAAATATTAACCAAGTTTATGAATTCCTCAATACTAAGATTTAGTCTTGTCAGACTAGTTCAACACATTTCAAAGCTTTTTTGGTACAAAACGATCGCTATCAGAACATCTGAATGGTGGCTAAAAACGAGCTAAAGCAAGATTCTCACACCGGTGGATGATAGTCGATGCGACTGAAAAAACTAAATGTGGAAATAAATACTTGATACAATGGGACTACGACTACTTTTAATGATAAAGACAACAAAAGCGCATTATTCTCTTTTGTTTCAAGTATCTTACGATAATATCAAACTCAAAACGCCCGGGATGGAAAGATAACTTCATTCGATTTTTACAATCAAACACGCACACGTGCAAAATCCCTGCCTGAATTCAGCCACAAACGCCATTGGGTTCCTACATTCCCTTTCAAGCCATTTCAATAGCTGCGTTCCTCCTGTTCGAAACATCCATCCAGATGTTTCACAGCAGTTATCTGCTTTTATCCTCACGTTCCACTCGCTTCCTGACTGTCTCAGGAATACAGCCTTCTTTTCGTAAAATCTTCACCTACACACCTCCGCTTGTATCGTCACCCTGTTATAGTGTGCATTCGCGCCTAGTTACTCCGACTCCGACTCATCGCCCTCTACTCTCTCCTACGTCATCACCTACTCAATCAACTTTTTACATCCACCGCAAATTCCACATCCGCCTCAGTACCACCTTTACCTATATTGCCACTCCCACAAGGAAACAATCGACCTTCCTCTACCATTGGGGCCTCTCTTTCCCCTCCCTTTTCCGACATTCTTCCGCCCCCCTCCGCTTCCCCTATCTCATCAGCGTCTCCCCTCCCTCTGTATTTTACACTCTTCCACCTCCCCCTTTTCCCTTCCCCCTTCATTCCACTTCCAAATCTTATCCTCACACTTAGGACTTTCATCTCATCTCCTCAACCCCTTTTCACTTCCCATAAACCCATTTCTCCATACCCATCTCGCCAAACCACCTCGAATTTCCACCCCACATTCCCTCCATCCCGCAAATCTTTCCTCCCCTCCACTACATCGCCACCCCCACCCACTACATTGATTGATTGATTGATTTTTTCGTGTTTCCAGGCGCGTCAACTGCTTTGGTCATTATTCCCGTTAGTGTAGTGCATGCTTTTTCTTGGGAGTTGGCGGTGATTTTCCCCCACTGGATGGCGAGATCCGATGACGACCTACCGTCGGCTAGTGGGGTTTCCCCCTAACCAGGACTCTCCCACCAGCGGGGCACCGCCCCAGCCGGGACAAGCTCTAAGCTTCCGACCGGTCTCCTGGAATATGTGGTAGTGTAAGTGTGTGTGTAAGGGAATAGGATAGGACAAGAAAGAGGAAGGATAGATCGCGCGCGGTCCGTGGCCCGTTTGGTGGGGTACTGCTCCGGCATTAGCCTGGTGTTGATCGGAGAAACCACGGAAAACTACCGATCAGAGCAGCCGGCCGCTATAATTCACCTCCAGCCAACGACTGAATTCGACCTAGCTGAAAAGCTAGCGGTCAGGACTCGAACCTAGGATCTCCCACCCACTACAGCTCGCTCCTACCTCCACCATCGACTTCCGCATCCCGGCCACACCCTGCCGTCACCCTCGTTTTTACCGCTACTCCCCCGCCCCGCCCCCGCGCCGCCGCCCGCAGCCCGCCGTTTACGACGCTAATCGCGTTGTGTGCGTGGCGGCCCCCCAAAGGGCCCGCACGCACCAGCCTTTGTGCGTGCGCCCGCGTGCGCGCGCGTGGCGGGAGCGTCTGCTTAATTGCCGGCGCGTGAGGCGACTGCGCCTTATCGTCGGAATCGCTCGCGATGTTCCTTTGTCGGGAATGTTTACGTTTTCAATTGTTTCTCTGTGTGTGTTTGTTGTTCGCTCGCTCACTCGCTTGTTCGTTGGTTCGTGCAACTGCCGAGTCGAGTAATTGACGGGGGGGGAGGAATTTCGTGCGGTGGGGAAAAGACAATCGTGAGAAACTATGTTACAGCTTGTAGTGTTACAAGTTATAAGCTAACAAAACACGAAACACATCTTTTTTTTTTTTTTTATTTAAAGCTTTTTAACCTCCTTAAGGAAGTTATTTGCTTTTCTTAAATTTTACAATACATATTACTTCAATTTTTATACATTACATTGATTTACATTTTACACTACATTTCAACTTTTACATTCAGTAAATTTCTCTGTTTCAACAATTCCATATATCTTATACTTTTATTTTACATAATGACAGAAATGCATAAATGTATTTCATACCGGTGCTATTAGGTTGTGCAAGGAATATTTTGACATCTAAGGGTAAAAATATTTTTATCTTATTCAATCTTTTGATTAGGTATTCCCTTTCCTCTTTATATATTGAACATTGCCATATTACATGATTTAGATCCTGATTATTGTATCCACAATTACATGCTGGATCAGATATCAATTTGACTCTAAATAATGAAGAGTTTAGACTGTAATGGCCAGCTCTACATCGGTTCACCATTGAAGCAAAATCTCTCTCAATGGATTTGCCATGAAACCAAGGTCTCTCAGCTTCTTTATAAAATGATGCAAAGTATTCCTTGCCTTTGATGTTTGCGGCTTGCTTAATACTATTAACCGTTTCCTTCATAGCACTGCTCTTAAAAATATAATGAAAATCGGTATAAGGTATTTTTAAATTTGAAGGTTTCTTAGTTGTAGCAGTTTTTGCCAGCGAGTCAGCCATTTCATTTCCACTAATCCCTTTGTGTGCAGGTATCCAAATAATATTAACTTTAAAGTTATTGTCAGTATGAAATTCCTTTATCTTATTTTTAATATCTAGTAAATAGTAATTAGTTCTTATATTTACTGTCTTTTTCTAATGTTAATAACACACTAAGGAATCAGTGTAAATATCAACATCTCTGTCTTTGTGCTTCAAAGCTATGTCCATTGCATCTCTGATAGCTATACATTCAGCGGTGAAAATTGATGCATATGGATGCAGACTTCTAATTACGTGAACATTGATATCAGGACAGATACAAGCAGTTCCAACTGCTTTGGCATCCTTGACTTTACTTCCATCAGTGTAAATGGATATAGCTTGTGAATTTAGTACTGACTTTTGGAAGAATTCATTAGGATTCTTTGCATCCACTAACAATTTTCCATATTCTTTATCCAAGAATACCTGGTACATTAAAGTGTCATAATTAAACTTATATAATGGAAAATTTTGATCAGCTACAACTATTTTTCTAAACATATAATGTTTTCATACAATTCTGTAATACATGGACTTTCTTCCTGTGATCAATTGTAATATTTTAAAATAGTTTTGAATTCCTTCATATGTTACAGACTTTTTGTGAGTAATGCTCTTAATTAAGAATTTATTACATAAAAATTTTACACGATCCTCAATTCTCATTAATTTGGATTCAGCCAGAAGTACATTAGTGGGAGTGCTATTCCTGTATCCTAGGGCTAATCTAATCGCTGTGTACTGTAATCTTTCTAATTTGTCCTTTAGTTGTTTTTGTTTGGGGTAATAAACAAAACAGCCATAGTCTATTATAGATCTCACATAGCTCTTATAAAAATGTAATAATGTAACAGGCTCAGCTCCCACCATGTACCTCTGAGAAATTTAATGATATTCATTGCTTTACAACATTTTTCTTGTATATACCTTATATGTGGCATAAAAGTTTTCTGAAATCAAATATTAGACCTAGAAACCGAACAGATTCAGAAGATTTTATTCTGGAGCCTCCTACATTGATATCAATTTCCCCTGGGAGTATGTTTCTTTGATTGAAATGAATAAAACAGTTTTGTGATGTGAGAGCTCCAGCCCTAACCTTAGTAGTTCTTTTTTTATAGTTTCAATTGCATTCTCCATTATTTGTTTATCACTACTTGGTCTTTTAGTTTTCATATATAAAGCTATATCATCAGCAAATTGAGATACTTTAATACACTCTGGAAGATCATTCATTATTTTAGATATGTACAATGTGAATAAAGTTGGACTCGACACTCCTCCTTGAGCCACACCTTTATAAACATTACGAAATTCACCCTCAACACGTTAGTGTATAAATACCTCTTACTGGTCAAAAATTTATAAAACATTATCATGCGTTCAGGACATCCTATTTCAGCTATCTTTTCCATAAGTAAGTCACTATTAACATTGTCAAAGGCTTCACTTACATCTAAAAAAGCAGCAAGAACATCTTCTTTATGCATAAAAGCATCTTCAACACATAAGTTCAGGGCAGTAATATTATCAGCACAAGACAAACCTTGTCTGAACCCAGTTTGATGCTTTGCTATTATATTATTTTTCTAACCACCACTTTAACCTTTCAGTTACCATTTTGTCAAATAATTTACAAATGCATGATGTAAGAGCCAAGGGTCTTAGATTGTTACTATTTGGCTTCTCAATGAAATGAACATATATTTCCTTCCAACTGTTTGGATATTTTTTCTACATACATTCTATTAAATATATCCAATAGCATAATATGATAATTACCAGGTAGGTTAGTTAATAATTCATAATTAATACCATCAATGCCAGGAGCAGAGTTCTTATTCCTTGTTTTCATAGCTCTGCTGAATTCAACAAAGTTGAAGGGATTATCTAGAAAGGGAGTATTTTGACATACAGGCAGCATACTGGGATTAGTAGGAACCCAAGGTGGGCATATTTTTGATAAAGCACTAACCACTTTTTTTTCTTGCTGTAAATTTTCATGTACATTATTAGTCTTAATTTTTACCCATTTATTTTTGAATATTTTTGCCTTATTCCATGTATATGTTAGATTAGAATTAATATTTATTGATTTTGCAAAATTTCTGAAACTTTCAATTTTTTTCCTTTTAAATAGTTTTTTAGCACAAGCTACATTCCTTTTATATTCAATAAGATCTTTTAATTCTTTGGTGATTTCCCATTTTCGATATGCTGCCTTTCTTAATCTTTTCATTTTATCACACTCTGCATCCCACCAAGGCACAGGATTGTGATTATTTTTAACTTTTCTTTTTTTTACCACAGGGGTATTGTCCTGAACTGCTTTTGTCACAATGTCTACAAATATATTATATTTACCAGTACCAGGAGTTAACATATTCTGTCATTCCAAATTGATAATAGTTATCTTGAAGATGATTCCTCACTTTCTCCCAGTCTGTTTTCTTTGTGTTTATTTTAAATGTTTTCTTGTGATAGTAATCTTTTTCCACATTTACATTTATATATACTGGGAAATGGTCTGATCCCCAAGTTTCATTTTCTACTTTCACTTGAATTAGGTGTGAAATATCAGTAGTAGAAAAAACTAAATCAATGTTTGATTTAGCACCTGTAGTAAGGTCCACATGAGTATAGGAACTGGAATTATGCAGAAACAGATTATGTGTGTTAACACTGTTATTCAACAGGTTTCCATCTGTTTTATTAAGGCGACAGTTCCATAGCTGATTGTGAGCATTAAAGTCACCCATGATTATAGTTTTACTGTTTGGATAAGCATTTCCATTATTGAGTCCCAATCTTCCTGACTTATATTAAATTTTGGAGGCTTGTAACCAGCAATAATATTCAAGTTTTCTTTCACATTAGTAATTTTAATTCCACCTAGTTCACACATACTGTGTGGATATTTTAGGTCTTTAATCTCTACAAAAGCTATATTTTTCCTTACAATAAAAATGATTCCTCCACCTCTTTGCTGAACCCTATCTTTTCTGACTATTACAAATCCTGGAAAATCAATATTACTTTCACTTCTATTTTCTGTAAGCCATGTTTCAACACAAATCACAATGTCCATATTTTCTAAGGTCTTCTGCAATTCCTCTGATCTTCTAAGGATGCTTCTAGTATTCCAAACAATAATCTTAAATCACAGCTTGTGAATTTATGTTGACTTGGACTTCTGATCATAACTAGATTTTGTTTTCCAACTCCTCAGTTGACACTTCTGATTCTTGTTCATTGTTTACTAATTTTTTCATAATAGTAGTTATTCTCCTTTTTACATTTTTCTTATTTATATATCTGTGTATCTCTTGTAACATGACAACCAGTCCTGGAATATTCTCTGTATATTTTTAGCTAGCATAGGAATGTCATTGTATGGATGTTCATATGATTTAACAATAAAGTCAATAGCACTTTCCATTGGGATGGGAAAATTGAAATTAATGTATCTGAAATTTGATTTTGTATTTCACTGAAGTGTTGCACAAGATCTTCAGGTACTGATGATATTTTCACTTTCTTTTTAACACTCTGAGATCGTTCTGCAATTTCATTGCTGTCTGAGATGCTGGAATTATTTGTTGAATGCAATCTCTTTCCTTTGTCTGTATCCTGTGTTTTAGCTGTATCCTTCCTTGGTTGTAGCTTGTTATCCACACTTTTCACTTTTGTATGGGAAACACTAGGCGAGTTAATATTAGCACCACTTTGTTCAATGATTTCTTCAACACTAGTAGGAGCATCCTTTTCCACTTCCGTATTATCCTCTTGGTTACTACTCTTGCTTTTACTAGCATCAGTCACATTGTTCTCCTGTTCCATAACCTGTACATCACTGCTTAATACATTACTCCTACACAGACTCTCATTTTCATTTGGTTCAACACCTACGTTCTCTGTCCCTGTTTCATCATTGTTAGATCTTGTACAATATTTGGCCGTGTGTCCTTCTTTTTGACATAGAAAGCAGCTTATTTTATCTGTAGAGATATACACATAATACTTGGTAGAATCGTATATAATTGACATATATTCAGGAAGTTTGTCTATTTCATTTGGTTCCAGATATATTTGCCTTCTAAAGCTTAAGATATGTTGATAACCAGGATTGTTTATACCAGCTTTTATATAGGTAATAGTTGCACTGGTGTTAATATTGAATTCTTTCAGTTTTTCAATAAGAACATAGTTAGGTATAACTGGACAAACATTAGAAAAATGACTCTTTTAGTCTTTGTGATCAGGGCCTTATTTCCAAATAATGATTTTTAACTTTTATTTTGTTGCAGTCTTCTGCAGTTACTTTATTTGCAATGCTAGGATTTGCGAGGTAAAGCATATCCTACCTTGAGAAATACGGGATACATACCGTATATTTTCTGGTCCAACTATTTGTCCGATCGCTACAGTATATTCTTGTACATTTAACCCTTCAACAGAATCAATAATTACTGCACTTTCTTTTTTTGGATACATGTGGTTCTGTAACACATTGGCGTACGATTTCTGCAGATTCTCTGATGGCATCTTGTAGGTTTTCATTTCACTAGGTGTATCCATTTTCTCAGAAAATTAGTGGAAGGCAGATAAACTGCCCCGCTGCGTGTAAACTTTACAGTTCAGTTTTGATAGTATTCTGCAATGATCAGATACTGTGCTCACGAAACACATCTGTTTGATTTTATGCAACAGAATAATGGAAGAGATTTCTTGAATTTGAGAAATAGAGAATAATGACAATTTCATTGTTGATAGTATTCTGCAATGATCAGATACTGTGCTGATGAAACAATGTTAATTTGTATTCAACAAAACAGCTTTATTTATATTCATGGAGACAATTTTATAATACAATGGAAGATAATATTAAAACAAGGTTTCTGAACAATATTTATTTTTTAAATACGACCTTTTGTGAATATATAAACCTATGATAATCTATATAAACAAATGATATATTTTTATTATAATTTTGTGTAAAGACACGCTTATAATTTGTGTGAATCTACAGACAAAACTGATAATTGGTTTAAAAATTGTTCCAACCGATATAATGGTGTATGTAATACATACAAAAATATTATCTGTGGGTATTGGATGTACGATGAATGATTCAACAAATTCCGCACGTGATAATAAAAATGATAGCAGCAAACATGAAATTGTAAACATGCAGTCCTTGCTCAGTCACACATATTGAATCAAATAAACGATATATATGCTCCGTAAATTTTAACTAGGTTGATCTATTCAAAATATTAAAGTTGTCCTTTTCACATTGTCTCGTAAAATATATTAAAATTTTAACACACTTTAAGCGTTTGACAGGATTTTACAATTAAGTTCAGAAATAAGAATGGTTTAACGTACAAATCCCGATTGAAGCTGTGGAGTTTCAAGGGCGAAAAAATCCTTCGTACGCTGTACTTCAGAGAGAACGTAAAGCCGGCTGTCCCATGTTGCAGATGTACGTCATGTAAAAGATCATGTCTAAACGAAGCCTCTGAACAAATTCGAATCGCCTATTTCGTCACCCGAATGATACCATCTTTCTCCTCTAGGTGAAAGGACCATCACAAAATCTGCGTGGTCAGATGGAAGAGCGGAACTGATGATCTGAGACTCGCCACGGTAATAGTAGTTTATGCAATTAGTTTATAATGTTAAGCTTTATTGCACGAGTACATGTTTTGAAAACGAGCGACGTTAGGAGCGAGTTTTCAAATTTGCTGAAGTGCAATAAGCAACATTATAAACGAGTTCATACGCTATTTTTGTATAACAGCATTATAAATTTACAAGAGAATCAAAATTAATTTCGCGAAACAACTTTCTTCTGACGTCTCGGGTGCTTGACATCCAACGCCCTCTGGAAATCAAATTCAAGATGGCATTGTTGACATCCGTGCGAGAAAACGGTGGTCGGCTGTTCCGTCTTCTTCTACCTCCCCACGATTCTCTCGCTACTATTGGCTGAATGTGTGATGTCATGTCGCGTTTAATAATGGCGATGACGTCATGTAGCGTGCGATAAAATACTGGATTATGCACGATTCGGGGTATCGAAAAGGGTCGTTTATAATGACGGTATACAAAAAAATAAGGTATTAATTAACTAACGTGTAAAACCTTGCCAGAGCATAAACTCCCTATAGTACTGTTCTGTTAATCTTACATTGTCCCGATGCAGAAAGATGCTGAATAAACATTAATTTCCACCAGTTGCAGCTTCTTCTCGCAGTACGGATCAAAATCATATATTGGTAAGGATGTTGTAATCGACTAATGAAATAAATAGGATAGATAAAAATAGGATGTAAGTATTGTAATGACTTAAAGGCTATCGGCACACACATATTATCAAGTTATGGAATTACATATGCACTAATCATGTATTTAAAAAAGGCTTGTTAAATATTCCGAGCTGTTTTCAGTTTCTGGCATGGAAATAATAAAGAAACGAAATAGTAAGAGATTAAGAAAATCCCACAGTTTAACCAAAACGACCGATCAAAGCGGTTCATTTCTAAAATCCTCCTCCAGACTGCGGCTGATAGAATCAAAAAGTTTGCCACTCTCGGCACATGAACCTTAGGACCTCCCGGTCTGAGACACTGCAGTGAAATCACATGATGTCCTCAGCCACCTAACTTGGTTAATGATGAGGAAAGAACGAATTATGACGAGAGAGAAATGATTATGAACGTGACAATAGTCGAGATTTGATGCGCGGATGGAACGAAAACCCATACACTCCGCGAGCACGCGCCAAACACACACATGTTTTCTGCAGGGCGCATATCGGCAACCTTCCATGTGACGGTGAGCCTGCGAACTTTGACTGTTCTTTGACAATCGATTACGTACGATGACGATAGTACGATGACGATGACAATGTGAAAAGTTTACCAAAAGGTAAACTGCGAACTTTGACTGTTCTTTGACAATCGATTACGTACGATGACGATAGTACGATGACGATGACAATGTGAAAAGTTTACCAAAAGGTAAACTTTTCACATTGCCACATTTTCGGCGCATTCTCACAAATAGACGATTTCTTACGTAAGATTACAATATGTTCTCCTCGTAAGAAGTAAGGAGAGAACGGACAAATTGTTTGCTAAGATATATTTTGCATCCATGATAATTATATTTTTTTAATCTTCGCATACTTACAGTGATATTCGTATCTACTTGTAAATTCATGTGCACTTTGCGTCCTTGAATTTATTTATTTATTTAGTCAAAAAAAGTCAAAAACTGTATGTGACGTATGGCGGAGAAAATCATCTGCGCACGCTTTCTTGAGTTTCAGAATCCCTTCCCAACAATTTAACTATTAATAGTTGAAAAATGAAAAAATAACAATAATAACAACAACAACAAATTTAAAAAGCGAGGATTAACATTTCAAAACTAGATATTTTCGTTGCCAAATTATAGAAAACTAATTTTTAACGCTAAAGGAACAAACAGATTTGATTTTTCTGTATTGTTAACAAAATAGAAACTCACCCTAAGCTCTACTACCACTACAAGCAAAAGGGAAAGTTCAACAAAACGTGCGCATAGTGAAGCTAATTTACGTCCAGAAGCAAATCAAGGGGCCATCTCAGCATTTGCTCAATGGATCAGGGAAACTGGACAAAAAACCCGATCGAGATGGGTCAAATAAGGCTTGAACTGGACAATATTTAAGAATTTTCCCCTCTTCGATAAACTTAATCTGAGTTTATGTGGCCAACTTCGGCTTTCGACATATTCTTTTCTATTGTCTCCATTTATAGCTTCAGGTCACAACTTTACCAGAACACAAAACTAGCATAACTGACAAGTTACTTGGCGAATTTGGAAATAAAACATGCGGCGAATTTTTTGGTGTCAAATGCATCCTTTTTCTTTACTAAATGTAATAGACTTACTCGCAGGACTATTTTGAGTCGTTTCTGCACTATACACTCGGCTACTGAAATCCACAGGGATTTTCGCTGCTCACTGAAAATCACCAAAAATGTTGCAGATTGTTTACCATGCATAATAGAGTTTTGGACAACCTTGGCACTTACTTGTACATCCTTTTCAATCTTATCTATTCATATCGACTCGTTTATTTCCACCAATATTTTTGCTTTCAAAGGCTATCGCATATAAAGCCATAATATATATTCAACTGTCGTTAAAATTTCGTGGAAATAGTAATCAAGAGTGAAATGTAGCAATTGATTTGCTCGTTGAGAATTGTAATTGAATTATCGTGTAATTTAATTGAATATGTAAATAGTAAAGTGTTAATTTGTGGTTTCAATGCTTTTTAAGCTTTTGTGTGAGTGTACGTTGATTTAACTTCAATAAGCTGAGTTCATTTAGTAGGCATCAGAGTAAATATAAAGTCCCTCAAAACTTTAAATAAATGGTAGACATAAATAATTAAGATTTTTTTATTAAATCACACATTAAATGAAGCAGTATTTTTAAACCTGTCACCGTTACGTAATTGTGCAGGCTTTTAAGAAGAACAAATTTACATGTGATGATATAGTGGCCGAATCATACACAGAAAGGGGCTTGAACTTGCTCGAAACATAAGGCAGAACCATCTGAATGGCAGCTTTGAGAGAAAACATGCCTTTAGCCACGAAGAAATTTGAGCTGACAGGGATGGTCAATCACCATAAGTTAAGTGTACTGGCACGGAGAATCCACATGCCACCCACCAAAACGTTCGAAATTCACCGAACCTTAGTTTAATCTATCTAATGTACTGTAGCAGGTTTTACGAGCAATATATTTGACCCCAGGAATCTTTCACCGCTAATCTCACACCTTGGCGATCTGAATGCGGAAACATATATGAATATAGACAGCAAGGATTTTATTTCGAAATTCTTGGGGATTACATGAAATTAAATGTGATGTCTGGTAAAACGTTGCTTTGTTGGTTATTCCGTGTGAAGGCCTCGTACCATTCACTATTCCGCTGGGCGCCTAGACAACCGGACTTAAAATCATGAGAAATATTTATGGTCTACGTTAAGGTTTGCGTTCAATGATTTGAGAAATTTGTGCAGTTCGATGGTTTGGGAAATAACTTCAACCATTGACTCTTTGGCATGCTGTCATCCATGATATACTGGGTCGAGTATCGGAAGAAATGATAAATCGATTGGAATTGTGGAGTGTGACGAAGGGTGGATATATTGAATATTTATCAAGACAAAAATCTAGGATATACAGTCCTTAACTTAATGTACGAGAGCCGTTCTTCATTAAACACCTGACGGGCTGTAGCAAACAGAGTAGAAAAAAAGAAAAAAATTAATTACTACCGAAAGCTATGTGCAAACATGGTTACTTTTCTACATAATCGTCGTGAAGATTCAGGCATTGTCGTATCTGTGAACAAGCTTTTCGAATTCTTTCTTGTTGAACGTTGCTGTGATGTGAGATGAGCCTGAATTTTGATTAGAAAATACTCATTGACCTGGTAACTTGAGCCTCCTAGCCAATTCATTTCGAGGAAGAGATGAAAATCATTCACCGCTGAGTCGCACTGTACACGGGTCAAGCACGATGCTTTGGCCCCTGACGGAGTTTCGTTACAACGGCACTGTGAGGGTGGGCGTTGACATGAATGAGATAATCTCGCAAATTCTTCATTGGTTTGAAAGTTTACGCATACAGTCAGAATGACACTTTTATGAATTTCTGTCGCACTATTCCCTTCTTGAAGAAATCAAATTGCATTATGCAGACCGGGAGCGGTAGCTCAGTGCATCAACTGATGTCACTGCAGCGCCTCTGACCGGGAGGTCCTAGGTTCGAGTTCTGACGGCGGCAGGATTTTCGACACTTACTTTTCAGCTAGGTCCAATGCAGTCGTTGTCTGGAGGAGAATTCCAGCGGTCGGTTGATCTGATCGGTAGTTTTCCGTGCTTTCTCCGAACACCAGGCAAATGCTGGAGCAGTACCCTACCTAAAACGGGTCACGGACCGCGCGCGATCTGTCCTTCCTCTTCCTTGTCCTATCCCCTCCCCTTACACACACACTTACACTATCATGCACTATACTACCACATATTCCAGGAGACCGGTCGGGAGCTTAGAGCTTATCCCGGCTGGGGCGGTGCCCCGCTGGTGGGAGAGTCCTGGTTAGGGGGAAACCCCACTAGCCGACGGTAGGTCGGCACCCGATCTTGCCATCCGGCGGGGGAAGATCACCGCCATCTCCCGAGAAAAAACATGCACTACACTAACAGGACTAATGACTAAAGCAGTTGACGCGCCCGGAAACACGAAAAAATCAATCAATCAATCCATTATGCAGCTCATACTTGGCAGGAGCGTCCACTGCATCATCCTTCTTCAAGTGCCTTCGGTTCAGTTGAAATTGGCGATATGACGTCGATATTGGCTTATGGACCAAAAAGCGCAATCGATCACTTCACATTCCCAAATCCTCCTACTTGTCTAGCAGTTAAAGGGATTGATCAGAAATTTAAAAAAATAGGTCTCGTATTATTACGTGAAATAGAATTGAATTGCAAAAATACATGCAAGAAATTAAAGTTCAAAATGAATATTTTTTCCTGAAAAAAAAATTCAACATTTTTTAAAAAAATTTTTAAGTAAAAGAACATATTCTCTTCAATTCAAAATTCTGAAGTGTGAATTTTACGATGAAGTAATCTTACTGTGCAATTAATTCATTTTCACAAAATTTAAGGTTGAAGCAGTGGATCAAAAACAAATTAAATTCAACTCTATTCACTTGAATGTCACATTGATTCTTGAATGGTAAGTTTTAAAACCGCTTTTAATACCCTATGGTTTCTATCTGGTCAAACTAAACAAGGGAATGTAAAAATACCGAGCGAATAAAACCAGCAAATAACAAACTAAAATACTTCAAATTGCAGATATGGCAGGTTCGAATGTAGACCGATGCGAAAATCTCCCTCAATCTTTCTCCATCTGTCACGAATAATTTTCACTCCAATAAGTTAAGCATACATTTAAAGTATCAAATCCGAGCTCAACTCACACACACACTACCTTACGAATATCGACATCGCCGCTGTGGTAGAAGCTTACCATCGCCTGTTTCCAATAACACCTCAATAATTCTGAAACTGACGGAGCGGCCGCGGTCTGTCTGACCTGCCTTGCCGAGGGACTTACGCGATCGACAGGTATTAGTGATTAGTGTCAGAATTTCAGTGAGCTTTCGTCGCTAACTTTCTGTAATCCTACTAATATGATCCGACAAATCAATACATCCTAATATAACTGTCATACCTGATTAAACGCGCTCTGAACCTCGAGATACGTGTGGAACACCACATTAGCGACTCTCGCTGGAGCCGTGCTGGGCCGGAGCACTGAACCATGCTGAACTGCAGGTCTCGACTTGCCGCTCGGGAAAGCAGATGACTCCTGGGTGGGAACGCAACACACCAAAAGAACGGACATGTTTTGTTCGAAATGTAGCGCACGATGTGATAATTAGCAGGATTGGTGCAAATATTCCGCCGCATTTTTGAAAATAAAAGTGACATTGTGGAGAAATCCAACTTTAAATGTACCCGAGCTACGAAGTGATTTTCTTCAAAAAATATAATAGAACTCGAAACATGTGTCATTTTGTAGATGATTGCATACGAAACAAATCTCATATCGCATTCGGGAACAAATACCATTATGGACCAAAAATGAATATTTTTGGAGTATTTATGCGTGATTTGTGATTCCTGGGGCGTCAACTGTTAAGGACATTAGTTCCGTAAGTGTAGTGCACACGTTTTGCTCGAGAGGTGGCAGTAATCTTCCCCGGTGAATGGTGAGATATGGTGCCGATATACGCGTCAGCTAGTGAGGTATTCCCTAACCAGGTATCTCCCACTAACGGGGAACTGCCCCAGACGTGACAAGCTCTAAGCTCCCGATCGGTCTCCCGGAATATGTGGTAGTGTAGTGCATGTTAGTGTAAGTGTGTGTGTAAGGGGAGACGATAGGACAAGGAATGGGAAGGGCAGATCGCGCGCGGTCCGAGGCCCGTTTGATAGGGTACTGCTCCGACATTCGCCTGGTGTTTATCGGAGAAACCACGGAAAACTACCGATCAGAGCAGCCGGCTGCTAGAATTCTTTTCCATACAGCGACTGAATTCGACGTAGCTATCTGTCTAGTTTAGAAAATCGTGCCATCCGGACTCGAACCCAGGACCTTCCGGTCAGAGGAACTGAAGTGATATCAGTCGGTACTCTTAGCCATCTACCTCGGTGCATCATTTCGGAGTTTTATCCACGATGGTAATGTCATGTTACAGCGTAAAGTGTGTGGCGGGTTGCATGCGAGTTTAGTCTTCTCCCAGTACTATGATTTCCTAATTTCTATTTTCTCCGTGTTTCATCTATTTGATGCACGATCCAGCAACACATTCAGCAGTGGCACACGTATGGAGTTGTTATTATTGGATTTTGTAAATGGCACAAAATTCTCACATTACTTTATCGTAATATATACAGAAAGGATGATTAAATTTATGACTAATTTACTTACTACTGAAAGCAAATACAGTCGAAAGAAGAGATATAGAAAAGAAAAAAGGAAAATAAATAGTATTTCAGCATATTGACGTTGATTAATGATCGTCGTCATCGTTATCATCCACGATATTACAACCAGGTCGATTGATTGATCGTTAATGATTTCGGATGCGTCAACTACTACGGTCATTAGTCCGGTAAGTATAGTGCATTTTTCTAGGTCGGTGGCAGTGTTCTTCTCCAGCTGGATGACGGGATCCGGCGCCGACCTACCGTCGGTTAGCGGAGTTTTCCCCAACCAGGTATCTCACATCAACGGGGCACCGCCCCATCCAAGCTCTATGTTTCCCACTGGTCTCCGGGCACGTGTGGTAGTGTGGTGTGTGGTAGTGTGTGGGGAGAGGGGAGGATAGAAGGAAGAAGAAGGAAAGATCGCGCCCGGTCCGTGGCCCATTTGTTACGGTACTGCTCCGGCATTCGTCTGTTGATCGGAGAAACCACTGAAATCTACCGATCAAAGCAGCTGACCGGTAGAATTCTCCACCAGACAGCGACTGAACTTAGACTGACTTAGCTGACAAGTTAGTGTCGAAAATCCTGTCACCGTCGGGACTCGAACAACCAAGCTGGACGTGAATGGAATGTGATCAGTCCGGAACTATTTACTATGATTAAACAGTAATAATAATAATAATAATAATAATAATAATAATAATGTAATAATATAATAATACAATAATAATACAATATTATTTAATATAATTAAACTTTTAAAAGAAAAAATTACGTTTTTTTATTTCATCATATAGATACTGGCATCTTTGTTCTAGATTTCTAGCAAGCGAATGGACAAGGGAATGCAAGTGGTCATTTCCTCTAGAGAGTTTGATGGTCCCTACTTGAAAAGTATCAATTTATTTCTGTCAGGGATACAATTATTATTCTACATTACGTACCTCGTGTGTTTATTTTGTACACTACCAAATATTCGCATAAAGGAAATTTGACAAAATAACATTAAACACAGCATTTTTAAAATTCATTCACTCTTGCGTGAGCGAAGATTGTTCATCGTCTCCCCTTGTCAATTATTCGATTCGTCGAACTCTAAGAGTTCTGAATGCCGATTACTTTAAAAATATTGCTATTCCGAGCATTGAGTTCGTCTCCTGCGAACCATCAGAGTGAAATAAATGGAATAAAAAGATGATTTCGTGTATCATTGGTGCAACCAGGAGACTCACGCACATAGCAGCAGAAAGCAGCATGATCGGTTTTCGTATAACTCTAAAGACCACTTCACATATTCGGTATTGGGCGAGTACCGAGCGACTGCTCGGCAAATGCCGAGTAGTGCGGATGTATTGCATGGCATTTGCCGGGGGACGAACACACTTTCCTCGTTCTACCCACCGCTTGTCGGCCTTGTGGACACATCAAAGGAAGCGAACATTCGTCAAACATATCAGCTGCTCCGGATTGGGCGAGCAGTAGCTCAATACTCCGTAAATACCCAATGTGTGGAGCCACCTTACAGGGTTGCATGAGTTGGTTTCGCCTATAATTTAGACGAATTTACCAGTTACGTTTTCCGCTCACGTTCATATACCTCTACGTTTAAAATTGTCATTTACCATCTTTTGATAGAAAACATTTGGAGCAGCCCATTATCAATCCCGTAAGAAACATTCTCAAGAACTTTTACAATATTGATGAGAGTGCGACATTACGTGGAAAACGACAAAAATTGAAGAATTAGTCATAAAATTATAGTTATTTGCGCCATGAAGTTGTTGTAGACCGAATAGCTGATTTGACTAAAGCTGTAACCTGAGACGATAATCGAGGCTTATAACCGACATAGAAAATTATTTGGCAATACATTTTCTTAGAAAACTTACTTATAGAGAATGACTTCTAATACAAAATGTTTCTGACAAAATGATTAATTCTTAGATGCAGAGAGAAAACTTGTAAAATAACGGAACATACTGAACTCAAATTTTAATTTATTTTAATTTTTATTGTGGGTAAGGGAAATTTACATTCGGATAGTAAATGGCTAGAGATTGTTCCCAACAAACCAACAGAACTACGTTTCTTCCCGGAAAATTAGTGCATTTAGCTGGACACTGCACAACGAACGAGTCTAAAACGTTATCGAAATTCGCGATGCTTGTGGTTTCCCGGATCATTTTTGATCGCTTCATTCCGCGAATCTCGTTCATTCAAGCAGATAGCACAGAACGTACGTGGTAATAGATGATGAAGACACAACAAAAGATATGTGGGCTCAGTGCAGAGTCAAGAGATTTGAACACGAGTCATTGTTCATTGAACCAATACTGTCGTAGAAGTTAGATTCTTTATTAAATTGCACACGAGCGACGTCATTTGTTTAGATACTACGATAATGGACAAACGTCCTTAAGAGTATTTGATGGATGAACGTTTTATTACAGTTCATCCAATTTATTTAAGCGGCAAGTTATTACTTCTGGTGTCTCCAGTGTGGCCACCGCCACCGAGGCAGACGCCGTGTGCGATTTCCGCACAAACAGAGCTCTAAGCAAAAGTTTCACTAGAGTACCTACCATGCGCGCACCTTTTCTTGACCGATGACCTTGCTTCCCCTCCTGGAGCCATAAACAGCTGAAGGCAAAAGATCGCAGCGAGCACTGATGACAACATTCCCAGCATTAAAACTTCGTTGGCACGAAACAGAAGCTAGTCAAAGCTAGTTGCTTTCATAGTCGAGAACTTCTGTTCAGCTTTATTACCATTATCTAAAGAAATATCTGAGGCAGGTCCAGGACCTTCAAGGGAAAGCACCTAAAACTCCTATGTACTGTCCCTGCTGTTGCCTACCCAGAGCGATGACCTGCCCGCACACATAGCGGGTTTGAGTTTCATCTACCAAAAGTTGGCATTACTGAAAATACTCTAGTGGCTGTCTTTGTAACTAATACCCCCACTCCGTCTGCATTTCGTCAATCTATCGGACAAGAAAAGTTGCGCGAGTGGTAGATACAACATCCAGACGCTCCCAGAGAAAACAAGAGCCCTGAGGCAGTAGATCCACGAGAGACCCTGAGTTCAAACAAAAGTTTCTCCCTATACTTTATTATTACGAATTTACAGTTCAATTCTATTTCTTGAAAACAAATATTAATAATGAAATGAAATTTCAAGTATTTTTTATAATTATATTTTGAATAGTTTACTTATAAAATTTACCATAAATTATAATAAAATACACATACATTACTTCTCGATTATGAATTGATGTCTGTATCTTCTTGCGTGCTTTCATTGGCTGTTTGTTTGATTTAGAGGTAAATACATTTTTGAATGTTTTGAATTTTTTGGGTGAGATCTCCAATTAAGCCTAGGTCTGGCGAAAAATGTAGGGTTTAATGTGCAATTTCAAGTTCAAATTTCAACACTAAATTTCACTGTTTTCACTTTAATTTACTTCTTGCGAGGATTCACTAAATTTCTATAGTATTAAAATAATTTATCACTCTGCCTCCCTTTTTATTTATGTATTTCAGTTGTCGATTTATGATAATTGCTCTTATTTTAATATTATGTATTACAAAAGTTGCCGTTATATATATTTTAATATTTTATATCAGGAAACTGATCATTATGACTAACCCATTGAAAACAGCTCTTGCTTTTAATAATAATGTTGGCCAGGTCAACGCCTCTAATTCTTTAATTTGAAATGTCGCCAAAGACAAATCACCAATAAACCATTGTTGCAAAGTTTTACCCAGTGAATGTTCCGTTAAAAGCAACCTTCAAAAACTGGAAGTACAGCAAAATATTTTTTTAAGAAATGTTTTAAAAGCTCGATAGTATATCAGAAATGATCAAATTTTAAAAGAATTATCAATAGAACCTCTAAAAACTTGGTTTCTAAAACTTTCTTCCTATTTCTACTCTTCTCTTTCATCTTGCCCAGTCACTCCTTTGTTCACTCTAGGTAAATCAGTCAATATTTTTCCACGAATCAAATCAAGATATTTTCAAAACCTAATACATCCTCCTTAATTAGCTGTAAAGCAGGTTCAGACATTCCTAAATTAAATATTTATTTTTTTAATCTAAATATTGTTTGTATTTTTCTGTATCTTTAGTTGTTAATTTCCAATATTATTGTCTTCAAACATTGTACATGTATGATTAAATGTTAAAAAATGATTATGTATACTACATAACATAAAAACCCTTGAAAGACATAATATTGTTGAACAAAGATAATAAAAACTATTTTTAAAAAAACAGTGAATGAGTCTCTTCGGTTGGCTTAATTGTTTATCTGTTTACTCATCATTCGACTTTTGCCGTAAGTATCGATGATTCCCTCGCTGTTAATGACCACTAGAGGCTCTCGCTTTGAACCAACTTTGCGTCGGGAATCCTGCAAATCTGTTTCTTAGTAAGATAGGGATCTCTTTCCAATGTAAGTGGAGAATTATGTGCCATTTACATAGCAACTTCAACTACTTCATAGGTCACCAAACGTGAAAACTTGAAAATTACACTGAAATTGTGCATAGAATTACGATTAAATCTACTAACATAAAGAATATACAAGAAGATTGTTCAATTTATTAATATTAACCATGTCACACGTAAACCTTGAAAGTGTGCTATACGATAAGTAATTTAAACAAGTTATTTGCTAAATTAATTCGCTAAGAATTTTTCAAATCTACTAGATTTACACCAGTGATGATTCTAGAACAAATGTTGTGAAATGCTTTGAAGTTTCGAAAAATTTGCTTCAATTTGGTAGATGAGGTGTGTGTAAGCAATAAAGCAGTGAGTATGATGCTAATGATAATAGTAACAACTACCTTAGTATTTTTCCCGCAAAACCAACCTTCACGTGACTTATCAAGCTGCTATACGTAAGATTTACTACTGCTACTAAGTGACTTTCCGGAAAATGGTTTGTTCCACCTCAAAATATCAACTAGCCGAGAATACTTAATAAAGATTTTACCCCAATCCATTTTTCTAAAACTTTTATGTGATATGAAGAATATTCTGTAACATTTTGTTCATTTTATCTACACTTTAGGAAACAAAACTTTAGCTTTACGTATTAACGATTAGTTGGACGTGAAAGATATACTTTTATCATAAACAGAATATTAATGGTATATGAATATTGATTTTGAAGAAACAATACGGAGCATACCTGTTCTCTATTTCTCGTTTAAGATACGTAATTTTACGCTTTGATGAAAACCACTTGTTTGACCTTGGGTGAAACATCGACCAGTCAAATTTACATTCTCTTAATTTGGAGGTAGCTAATTACACGAGCGAGTTTCAATATATATTCTGAAAGTTTGTCCTGAAACAAAATAGAACATTTAACAACACTTTTCGAAGTCCTATGTTGTAAGTCACTTTCAGGATTGAAACGTCCGTCTAGAAACGTTCTTGGATGTAACCAGTCGCATTAAAAAACTAACGTAGAGAACAAAACTATCGTGTAATTTGACTATTACAAAGTGGAAACAGTGTCACACAATATTTGAACATTTTAGCACTTACTTAACCATTGAGATCACAGTTTTCAACAACGTTTAACGTGAGCAACTGTAAGAGTCTTACCGAGACGGTTTGCAGTCATGTAAATTATTAACATTAAACTCAACGCACTGCAACCATTACAACTCCTGTACTGTTCCTCCTCTTTCTTATGAAATGTTGCTTAAAAATCATCGAAGCACCTCCTCTATCCACTTCTCTGTTTCTATGTAGCATGAATAATTTCTTTTCGATTCTTTAAAATAATAATTTCTTTGTCCGCATTAAAGATAAATTTTCTGAAAAATATACTTATAATAAAAAGTTGGGAAAAATAATAGTTTTAATGTGCAATAATGAAATATTGATTAATAAAAATATTCTTGTAGGTGTAAATTAGAAATAGGCTCTACTTTGCATCCTCCTTTCTGAGGAGATATGTTGGGATGCTTTATTTCCCACCGCGCCTGGAATCAACCGAACAACGCCCAAAATCAACAGATACCTCGCCTGCCCTCCGAGAAATGAGATTGCCAAGTTTTGGAGTGACAAACCACGAGCAACATTGATGAACCGCGCAAAATCGACAATCACGTAAAATCGACCTCTTAGCAGAATGCTTGTTTCTAGAAGTGTCTTGACAACGACCCTGAATGTAATTACATATTTTAATCAGTTATGTCTTGAATGTAATAATGTATTGTCCGAAATGTAAATAATCATTTTTCAGTTAAAACCCGTTAATGTAGAAAAGCAGACGATGAGACTTCACGAAAATTTACAAACGAAAGAAGACGAACAAAAGGGACAAACATTCAGGCTCAGATGGGAATCGAACCCTTGGACTTGGAGACACTGAAAATTGCCCACACGCATGCCGGCAGAATGCTAATTTCCTTAGTACATCTTTCAATTGCATATGCGAAACGGTGCAAACAGAATCCATCACTTCTGACCGCAGCAGCTAAAAATTCCCTTTTCGCTTTGCTATCTAATACTTCCCTTTTGCAACGAATCGTTAACAGTAACATTGCAATATTTATCTAGTATTTCTCGTGACAGAATTCCCAACGCTTCTAGGAAAAGTTTGTGTGATGGAGTGCGATCAGTGAAGGTCATACTATCTGCAAAATATCCCTATCTCACCTCGTTTGCAAATGCTCTAAATGATAGAAAGTGTTTGATGGGAAATTCTGTTCTACAGATTATAAGAAAATCATTCACAATTCGTCAAATGTCAACCAGCCACACGTGTGTCCACAGTAATTATCAAAGCAAATAGGTAAAAGTTTGTTACTTCGTAACTTCATCTGCAACTTTGGCCTTTATTCGAATAGTACAGTACATTTTCAACTATAATTTCCATAAGTTTAATTAATATGTAAAATATGTAGCCCAATGTTCTTTGCTGCAGACAGGAAATAGGAGGGAGGCAACATTTACCTGACAGATGGTTTATGTTACAGTCGGATGGTCGACACAACAGACCTACTCCTTATGGTCGCATTTGACACTTTATTTTTAACCCAACTATATTCAGAAGTGCACTGACAAAGCCATACGGGGCAGAAAAATATGTTTCCCCAAGATTCCAGTGAAGTCCTGCAACATGTCACACAATGTGATGTCCATGGAATTTCAAACGACAGATTGGGAGATCTGATAGAAGAGCGTGGTGAAAAAGGCACGACGTTTTCTTTCAAGTTTGAAACAGAATTTTTCACAACATTTTGATATCGACTTCATCTCCTCACAATATTCTTTTAAAATCGTAGTACGAAGAAGAGAAATTACAACCAACAGTGTGGGATTTCATAGAACGGCATGGTTCAAACTGCAAAAAACGCATTAGAAAACAACGCAAAAGAATCGTGCCAATAAGTTTCAGAACGAGTTCATCTTCCTTTTTCGAGAAACGGCAAAAACGGCAACAGTTTCGTAGTTCCACGTATGAAGAAAGAAATTTCCTCTCATTAAGTCCTGGATACTCATTAGAAACAAGTTTTGCAAAAATGAACGTCAAACGACGAGCAAGTTTGCGTTGCCAGCACTGAACCTGCTTGGATACAATGCACGGTAACGACGAAGTAGTCAACGTATCTATCTGCAGCCAAATATCTCCGAACACTAAGTTGACAATGACCTTCGCGAAAACGAACGTAACCCGACACGTTCCAATACCCAGTACAAGGTCATTGCGCGATACAATCCCATACGGTTCCTCTGCAACCAGCCGAACAGCAGGTATCTTTGAGAATCGAACGCGGAGGTTTGAAGCAGCTGGCACCAGCGGCACTCACCGATCGCCACAGCCACCAGCACCAGCGCCTCGCACCAGCGTCTCACCACGGCCGTCGTCGTCATCTCCTGCCCGGCGCGTTGTTCATTGCTGCATCAGGCGGCCCCGGCGGGCCGTTGCGGGTCGCCCGCCCGCCATCCTACTCCTCTCCCACCACCACCACCAACACCACCTGCTGGCGCGGTCGACGCTCACCGCGGCCGCACTTCCGCGATCACCCGTCCGCACTGACGACGTCTGCCCGTCGGAGGGGAGGAAATCGCAGCGTCGCGACGCCGAACCGCTCGCGCGAACGCCGCCCCGCGCACTGGCCAGCCACCCCGTCGGCCGCGAGGGCGACGCGCGGCGCCGCGCGCGCGCCTGGCGGCCGCCGCTGCAACCCGCCGCCCCGAGGTCGCGCACGCGCGCGGGGTGGGACAGGCAGCGAGCGAGGGGCGAGTGAGGCCGTGACCTCCGGCGCGCTCAAACTTACATTCTTTTTCTATTTGAGGGACAACTTTCGACTTACAAGCTGTGAAATGTTTAGCAATACTCCACTGTTATATCGACTTGAGGCAACAAGAGCAAGTCTTAAAGACTAGCGTGCGTTCAGGATTTTAACAATCTACCATCCATTTGGAATAATCTGAACAAACGAAATGTTAAAGTAGTTGACGAATTAGTATAAAGGAAAAGTATAAGAAAATCTCTACAAATGTTTTCGTATCGAAAGGTGAAACTACGAAAAGTATTCTCACACTGCCGATAACACCGCAAACACTATTTCTTTGATACTGGCTCGATGACATTAATAACTTTTACAATAATGAACATGGTGTTTTTGACATTCTAAGGCTGATTATAGAATTAATCCAGTTGAATTGATAGACCGGAGAGACCACATATCCATAAACTGTTGTGCAAGTACACATTGATAAGAAACGCTCCATCTCCAGAAAAGTAGTCTTCTTGAATTAAAGAAGGAACCAATATGATTAAATTATGTACATAACAGAAAATATGTGTTTTTTTACGACAGAATGTTGTTATAAAGACTTATCGTGCGGGGTCTCGCCACAGCTGGCGGTGACACGCTTTTGCTGTCCCTGTTTATTTCATTACCTATCATGGCCCAAACGTACCGACAAACGAATCTATTCTGAAAATAGACGAACGTCAGCTGCTAATCATGAGCTAATTGTTTGTGTGCGTAGGTAGTCTGGCGAGGACAGGGACATAACTAGTTTAGTTGGCATCCGGGGCAAGAAATCTAGAGGGAAAAATGCTTGATTTCGAAGGTAAAGAGATTAAATTGCAGTCAATTCAATTTTAGTAGCGCAAGAGGAAATGCACTTGACAGGCTTGGGATGGGTTATAATGCCGTGGCAAGGATTCTCAACAGGGTCGGTATCGAGCTCCTGTCGGCCGATGAAAGTTTGAAGGGGGAATGGGGACAGGAATGATAAAGGGGTCGATTGGCGACTTTAGCCGAATATGAACAGGCAATTGAGAGGTATATTTACGATCCCTTTGATTACAAAAGATATTAAATGAACGTGATAATTGTTTTCAGATATAAACAAGGAAACATAAAATAATAATAATAATAATAATAATAATAATAATAATAATAATAATTGAAAGTTTGCTTCTTTTCTATCCCTCATTCATTCTTAGGATAGGCAGAAGCAACTAGTGCACTGCATCGGATCCTCGAAGATAAGGCCCCAAGGACGGATATCGGCCAAGAATAGAACAAATCTCACTCCATGCTTATTTCATCCATCGCACCATATTGTTATACGAATTAGATTTAAACTCGTAATTTCACATTTATTGCCGATAGGTACCCATTTCAATTTACTGCGCCGGGGCATTCGGGAACTTTGCTATTCAACTGCTTATGATGTTCAGAAAACTCAGCAAATTACAATGTAACTATGTACTCACAATGGTACTGCATCCTGAAAGAAAATACTCCCTGCAACACGCACTGGGAAAATATTATAGGCAGTTAAAAAAATTGTAACTATTGAATATTAGCAACAATGAGTATTATAACAATGAAAATTATAAACGCAGCTACTCAGAAGCGGAAGTCATCGATTACTGAAAATCTATAAATTAGCCAAGTATTATTTTAATTTACGAAATAGTTATTTTAAAGTATATGTTCAATTCTTGGTGTTATAAATACGTAAGGTTCTACTACTTTGTCCTTCACTACCACACATGCCGGAACCGCTCGGAAGCTCACGGATTGCCTCGGCTCGAACGGTACCCATCTGAAGGGAGATACCTGGTCGGGGAAACATCGCTAGCCGACGCAAAGGTCTATTCCGGATCTCACCTTTCAGGGGGAGATCACTTCCATCTCACAAAGATAAAACTCGTACTGCACTTACGGGACTAAAAAGCTTAGTAGTTGACACACCCGGAAACAAGAAATAATCAATCAACTAAAAGGGTCTAATTTATGGTTTATGGAATTGAGTTGGACTCGAAAGTCGAGTTTTAAGAGCGTAGAAAACAACGTTTCCGAGGTATGCACGTTTTCTTCTCAGTGAAAAGAAAACTTCAGGCATACGTGGGCACATTTTCCAATTTTTAAATCATTATTTTGCAGATTTTAAAAAACCAATGGTATCCAACTTCAAATAAAAAAATCCTGTACTAAATAGGCCTAGTATTGAGTTCGGGTAACATTCTAATGCTATAAAGCTGAGTGTTTATTATCAGATTTATCGGAAACATAATTTTAGACAATTCAATTGAGCAGAATGTAAAATAGTCAATCTAATTTTTTGTATATTTTAACATTTTGCTCGTTGCTGACAACTAGAGACGGACAAAACTGCATTCAGTCTCTTTCATATCTCGTCCGAACTGCGAATCATTCTGCTGGCCGAAGAAGGGAGAAGGGTCGTGTAGGGGAAGCGACCAGCCAAGGCCAAGGGAGTGCACTGGCGAAGGAGAATTTCTTTCTCTGCGGGAGGCAACGAGACTACGAGTTTCTCATATCGCGTAGGGACAGAGTATTCTTCTAAGCAGTCCAAGCCGGCCGAAGCTCGGAAGAGACTCATGATCAAAACTGCTTAGTGTAGAGCAACGATTTCTTCCTAATTAATTGATTGAAAATAAATACAATAATTGCTCTCTAGCGTAATAATGAAACGTTTCCTTACACTTTCATAATATTGAAGTATTACATATCGTCATATACAAAAAAAGTTGGAAATAAATAAATTAATAAAAAAATAAAAATATATGGTTCACAGCAACAGCTGTATTAAAGTTTATTCTTATTATTGTGAATGTTTTGTTTTACAGTGTTTACGTTTTGCATACTTCGTATGTAAATGAAAATCTCACATAATTTAAATTTCGGAAAAGTTGAAATATGAAATAATAATTGTTGATTCCATTGAAAAGAACCTTTTCTTAGAGTCCTTCGTAGAGCTATCTGCCATCTGAACTGAGAGATGACCTAAGCCTATCTTCGTATTTCGCACGTGGAGAGGCTGTCAACGCATGCGCCGCGCCGTAGGCGTAGGACCGTTTCTTCCCGTCCTTTCCTTCCGCGAACTGAGTGAGCTTTGACATCTTGAGATGATCCCGAACGCTCAGGCTTTCAGGCCCAGTTTTGTTAATTGTTAAAAAAGTATGTCCTTTTACTTCATTTCGCAATTAATCTTAATTATACATTAATAAATAGGGCTAAATTAAAATGTTATTTTCCTAGTTTATATTAAGGGTTCAATATATTTTGACATTATTAACCGCAAACATTGATAAAATTTAAAATAAAAGTAAATTATATTATTATTATTATCATTATTATTATTATTATTATTATTATTATTATTATTATTATTAGCCATTAACATCGCATGTGGGCAAGGGTTCCCTGCTAGGCGGGTAACTTACATTGTAAAAAGCATCTGGAGGAGCCCACTTCGAGAAGAGTGTTTCTTCATTAATATTAAGAAATTTATACTAACATTATTAATTAATAAAAAAGTATTAATATTAACATTTTATTTTTTAATTAACGTTAACGTTTTTAATGTAAATAAATTTATAAATTAACAAACAAAATAATAAATTAATTTACACAAATTTAATGCAAATATATAAAATTTAATTAGTATTAATATTAATTTTTATTAATATTAATTAACATTATAAAGTACTATTAATATTTTTTCTATATGAAATTTCTTACGTAATACATAGGTGTAAAATGAACATGTTTCAATCATTACTTTTGAATTAAGTCGTCCTGTTCGCTTCTGTTTCCTCGCGTAAGAATAATATGTATATTAGCGTTTAATATCAATTTTTAATAGTTTTAGTTATAATTGTGGTGCAGAATAAGGAAACTGGGCTATTATTTTCGCGAATGTTAGTGATACGGTCAAATTTAAGCAAAGAATCATATTTTCAGATAAACACAGTCATGCAAAAAGGGAGTTTGGGATGCGTGGGAAGACTCATTTATGGGAAAGACGACACGTTTCTCCATTGTTTATCGCTACTAAAAGGGACATCTATACCGCGAAATTCGATAAATTTTCAACGCCGTATCACGTGCCGCCAAGCTCTGCGCCCGGTCATGAGGCCCAAGGTCAGCGAACGAGCTCGTGTTGATGTCTGCGAAAGACCGTTGTCTGGGCCCTCCGTCTGACGTCAACCTCTCAAGAATGCGTTCTCGTTGCACGAGATTCTCGTGTGCCCATTCTCGTTCTGCCTTTCTCGCTTACGAGAACGAGAGAGAATATTCGGCAAATGACCGCCTTTGCTGACAACCCATGTACGGAGTCGGCTACGAAAATTGAGTTTTTTTTTAATATTTATTGATCCTTGTTCGACAAAAATTTGTCTTCTCTTTTTAATTTTTTTTTAATATTTGCGAAAATAGAGTAAACCTCAATAATGTAATAGGCCCAGGAAGAACTTATATCATAGGTTATGGTCCAATGCGTCACAAAACAGGGTTTTAAAGGTGTATGACCCATGGTTTCCGAGTTTTGCATGATGGTAATGTTTGTTGTAGGAATGTGTGTTGAATAGGTATGTGAAATAATCGTTGTATTCGAGTTAGCATTAAATCTCACGTTTAAACGTTTAATTTAATTTCTAGCATACGTTTGCAAAATATATTTACCAACTTCAACTCCAGTCCAATTACATTTAATTTTGTGTTGTTGAAAAAGGGAAACGGCATGTATGTAGATATCACAAGATGACCAGTTTTCAGTTGCGAGAAAAACGAGGACGACCTGGAGGGCCATGCAAAGATTGCATCGGAAGAGCAATGTGTACGAGAATGCTATCTGAACTAAAAAATAGCACTTCGGTAATTTAGTATTTGATAAACAATTGTAGTAATGACAGAGATCGCAATACACATACATACATTTATACACACACATAACGTGTAATTTACTAATAATGATTATTTCGAAATCCGTTAGTTAATAATTTTTTTGTTATTGCGATTGCAAAATACTTTTGGAGATTAGAGTTTGTCCCGGCTAGGGTGAGACCGATCCGGAGCTAAGAGTTTGTCCCGGCTGGGGCGGTGCGCAGATGGAGGGAGATACCTGGTTGAGGGAAAAACCCTCAGCCGACGGTAAGTCGGCGCCGGATCTCGCCATCCAGTGGGGAATGATTACCGCCATCTTCTAACTAACGACCTTAATATTTGACGCACGAGGAGTCTCAACCAATCGAAAAACACCTAAAAATATATTCATGTTTACTGTCCTATACATCCTCTCCTTTACTCACATCAATCTCATGCTCATGCAACACTTCCCACATTTTTAAACGTTTCCATGCATTTTGTGTCTTTTGGTGCTAGACATGTCCAAAATTTGTATCTTTTAAAAGTTCTCTAGTACAAACACACCTGCCTTTTTTGCAGCCGAAAGAACCAGAAACTTTTGAGGAGGATAAATAAATCCTTTTCCAGGTGGATTCAAGGCTTTAACAATCTGTTTCATTCTTGATGTGAAGTGGAGGCAAAAGGACATCATCCATCACTACTGGTCAATTTATATTTAATTATATATTTTTCACCTACTTCCATTCACCTTGAGCCAAATCTTTCTTTTGTAATTGGAACTTGTGCCGCAGCTGGCCCACTCACACAGAAAATAACCATTTTTGAAGCAGCCATGTTGCATACCCAATATAATGGTATTTACTTTCAAATCTGCTCAAGTTTTCCACTTGTGCTCTTTGTGTTTCATTCATTCGGGCATACGTTTCAGACCATCGTAAGGCTCTAGTCATATTCGCGTAGGCATTTGTGACAGAGGGCATTATATTCCCATTACGGAGATGAATACCTTTTAGGTTTTATTTTGAGACATCTATAACTATTCTCCATTCCTGGTGCTTGCTGTTGAAGTTGAGAGCATTCATTAACCTGCAAACATAAATACAGAACGTCGACATGTTTTTATTCGAGAAATAAGAATGATTTATTCGGTCTTTGGATGAACAAATTAGAAGTAAATGTTGAACTAAATCGTTCAGAAATGCTAGTGTCAAGAGATATGGAGTCGGAGATCTAGTACTATGATACATGGGTGTTTTCTTTAAAGATATCTGAATTCTTCACTCTCGCTTACTTCACTTATTTATTCATTGGCATGTTTTATTGCATACGTTCGTTGATCTGGTAGGTACTAGGAGAGCTTCAGAATGTGAAACTGGTCTCATTGCATACGATACATTGGGATACACTAAGTGTATGATATTTCCAATTTATGAAACCTTGAACCTTTTTGAAACAAAAGTAACAGTGTGTAAGGAGCTTCTTTGTTCCATCCATACCATAAGAACTGCAAACAATGTGAAGTTACGTAGATAATGCTATTATCCGCACAAGTTTTCTGGAGCCCTCATTTTGTTAGCTGCGAGAGGAGTTTGATTATTTTATCAGCAGGACTAGTATCTCAAACCTATAGCTCGCTTCGCAAAAGAGCTTCTATTACAAAGAAGCGAGTATTTCTGGTTATTTAACAAATTTTGTCAACTACACTCCTTGTTCTCATTTATTCTGAATTTAACAAACGTTAGTAAAGGAGTGGGGAAGGTATTCCGGGGCTCACGAATACGTGCGTACAATTTCTACGTTACTACTCTCGATAACTCATACATCATGATACTTCCGATCATTAGTTTATTATCTGTAACAATTTTTGAAATCGAGAACGAGATTGAAACATTAAAATAATATTTAAAATTTCAAAATCAAATTTAAAAAGACTGGCAATTTTAATCTCATATTTTCATAAGTATCATGTATCCTGTGATCCAATTCACGAAACGATCCAATTTCTTTTGAACATTCCATTGTTATTCTTAATTACAAAATTTCAACTTGTGATTCTACGATTCAACGATTCTACATGTACCAATGTTTCAAATCTAATTTCTTATGTAAATAGAAAGCAATTGACAGAAATGCTAGGAAATATATTAATACAAAACCAATCTGAGAACACCCATCTATGTTTTGCTTTTGATATTAATATTCTTTGCATTACACAAACAGTTAATGATACAACATTATACGTTTCACATTTATTTCGTAATTGATTAATAATAATAATTTTGTAAACTAAGTACGAAACAGTTTCAATGCAGTTTTCTATTTCCAAAAACAATATTGTATAATCCAATAAAAATTAATGACGTACGATTAATGCAGTTAGTAAATATTTGTGGATCACTCAGTTCAGTCAATCCTAGCATGAAATGCTATTGTAAATGAATTGAATCCCAAATTAAGTTTATTGTGCTTAACATTCACAATTCTTTCAAATTTAGTTTGCGTTTATTCAGCCAGTTGTGTATAGTGAATTAAGGTTTTTAAAATACTAGTTTCGAAGAGTAGAAATATTTTACATAATCGTTAACTTCTTTTAACTCATATTTTTCTTTCCACTACCAGCATATAAACAACAAATAACTAACATGTGGGAACTGTTTTCGCACTATCACGCACTAAAACGTACGGAAATACACGCAGCAGACGGGTATGGTGTCTCTAGTTTTGTTAGATACTCATGAACTTGGAAATTCGTTTTTTTATAATATTACTATTTTCCAACGCGCACAGAAATAGAAATAAAAATATGCAGCCTTCGGCCTTTTGGAGTTGTTTGTGGTTTCCTTTCGAATTCAAAAATATTCAAAAGCCTCTACTAGGTCAGTATTACTAATTTTCAATGCGTACAGAAATGGAAAAAGAACTAGGCAGCCTCCTGACATGTCAGAGATGTCTATGGTTTCATTAGACACCTAGAAACTCAGAAAAAACAAAAGCAATTAAATAGTTTCGATATTGAATGAAAATACAAATATTTGATTGTTTTATTCAGCTTCTTTTCACACAGCGCGTACAGTGCATCATGCTGGTGTGTCACTACCTTCTAATTTTTAAATAATATTACATTTCTAACATTAACAAACACATATCATTTTACTCCGCATTTAATGACGTATTAATGGCATGCATTAACTAGTGATATTTCAATAACTAATAGTGGTTCAATCTCTCTAAATATAGACATGTAGTAGCTCCACTGTATATTATATGCCTCATAATTTAGTATTCGAAGGTGAAAATTGCAATAGGTTATTGTGACTCATAGAATCCAACTACGGATGCCTGTCTTAGGTGCATCACGCTGTAGTATGCAATGTAATAGGCACATTCACTCATTGTTTATATTGAAACGTAAATAACATGATTTTTCAACATTACGTATGATTCTTTATTCATTTTTACATTTCAGAGCAATGTTCTGGAGAAGAATATTTCTTGAAAAAGGAGAAAGGTAAGTACGAAAATGATTTCCCCCGGGTGAAATTTTCTTATTTATGAAATTCATATTAAATCACGTAAAAATAACAAAGTATTCTAGAGCAGGTCTATTATCTGCACAGTGTAAGTTGCCATAAGACGTATAGCATTGGGAAATATAAATACAATGATTGCAGAATGAAAAAAGGTGATCTCGTTTTTGTCGACAATTGAAGAAAATTACTCTAATACTGAATACATTTCCATGGCAATTTTACTTTAATTCAGTTCATGTTTTGAAACAAATTACGACATTCTTGAGTTACATCATATAGAAATATTCTTAATCCTTTTTACAGCAAAATTTTCAACATTCAATCATATAGCAACAAAATAGGAGTTTTAAATGGCATCATAAAAGACATTCACAAAATCTGTTTTAAGCAGATACACTATCTAGTTATTATGACGTTTTCAATGATGCAATTATTGTAAGGTAAATTGGTCTTCCTAATATTAAATACGACTCCAGCCATTAGTACTAACAAGTAGATAACAGTTATTTGTCCATGATCTGATCATCTTGTTCTATAAAGTATAAGGCCTAATTCGTTCTCCGGTGCACAAAAGACCTCGTTTCCCAAACGTGGAGATTTATTTACGTCAGAGTCTATTTCAGAGACGTTTTGTCAAAGTACAAGGGCGATTCTTACATTTTTGATCTACATGATTAGAAACAAAATATAAAAACGTATACGCACCAACTGAATATATAAATCCTACGGCATCAGAAAGATCGGGAATGTTTAAGTTATGTAATTCATTGGTCCAAAACGTGCATTTTAAAAAGCATAAATAACGCACATATGTTTTCCAAATTTGTGTTTGTATTTAGCCATTTTATATCCTGTAAAGAACATTTCAGTACCGTTCGATCCTATGATTCCTTGTCGGTCACTCAACCCACGATGTCTTGAATCCGCTTAACCATCGTGAATTCACGTAGATAAGGAATTCGGCAAGCAATGCCGGTTTCGCGCTCATGGCCTTTCAGGAAAACCATCCCAGCATTCGTCTGGATGACCGAGGGAAACCACGAAAACACTGGTCAGGATGGACATTACCGGAATTGAACTCAGTCCTCCCAAATGCGAAGTCAGCTCACTATGCCTTGAGTCACTTCGCTCATTATTTTTCCGCATTAATGTCCTCTAAAACACAAGAGTTAATTTTTTCATAGAATTCTCAGGGACCGTTGGTTCGGCTATAAATGGCTTATCATGGACTTTTTTGTACTGGGTCAGGACATTGTTTTCCCACAGGTATCATATCCAAAATTACATTTCAAAGACAACGAAGCTACCGTTGACACCGAGGCTTAATATAGGAGCAGGTAAGGAAGAAATCTATTTTGAGGAGGACAAAAGACACGATGAGTGTGATAGTGGACTTAGAGATGAAAGAATAAGTACGAAGAGAATGGTGAGAGAGTCTGTGCTCACGGATGTGGACAGGTGGGTCTGTGAAAAAGGCGAGGAAAGCTGGATCTGTGAGTAGAGCATATAGTAAGTCAACTGTATACCCATACGCGTGGCTTACTATATGCTCTACTCACAGACAAGGTACGCCATTTATGTATTTTGGTCCCAAATGCTTGTAAATGTTGTTTTTTTTGGTTTAAACCCATTTTTACTTGTATATTTCCTCATATCACTTACTATTTACATACTTCACATATCTTTCCTTTTTACATTCATCGCCTATCTTTATTTGCCACATCACCTATCATTATTTACATCATCACATATTGTTGTTTACTTACATCACAAGACATTATTTATCTACAAGACATATTATTTTTACATATTTCATAGGTTATTATTTACTTACATATTATTTATGTACATCTCCCAACATTATTTACATGTAAATGTTGTTTGTTGGTAGGAATCAAAGATGTTTTACGTTAATTGTGGAAACCCCAAGCATTCGGGCAGCTTTGCCGTCAACTTGAAAGTGCGCGGGCGCAGCGAGTCCAATTGCTGAAGCAAACAGATGCTGTTAATCGAACTTAACCTAAATACCTTAACACGCCCAATGTTTTCAGTCACCACTACACACTGCCTTACACACGTGTTCCATTCATCCGCATGTATTCCTTGTTCCTTGTCCCGGCGCGTCAGCTTCTATGATCTTTAATCTCGTAAACGTAGTGCATGTTTTCTGTGGCAGTGTCGTTCCGCCGCTGAATGGTGGCGCCGACCTACATGTCCGTGTGCGGGATTTCTCCGACAAGGTGAAGAAAGCTGGTGTAGAGAATCCTGGCATCATCGGACAGAACCTCAGGACCTCCCGATTATAGGCTCTGCAGTAGCATTGAGCCCCCCCAGCTGGTCTGACATCAGAGGCAGAGAGAGTTTGGGATTTGATAACGAGGGAATGAGACGGTCGCGATGAAAGGGGCGGCACAGGAATGAGATTGTGTCGCGGGGTGTGGTGTTACACATGGATTTCGGCGGAAGGCAATGGTCACGGGATCGGCGCGGTGCAAGTGAACGGGAGCAGAGGCGAGGGAGTGTTTGAAGTAAAGGAGGAGGGACAGGACGGAATGGGCAGGAGTGTATGACGCGGAGAAGGGTGATGCGGGGTGAAGCGGAATGGTGGGCGGGGGCAGGCGAGTCAGAGCGGGGAGAAATGGGATGGATTGTGAAGAGGCGAGATGGCAAAGAGTGAGACGGGGCGCGGCGGGGTGGGATGGTGGACGGCGGGGCAGGGACACCCGGACAGAGTGATGAGGCGCGGCGGGGTGGGATGGTGGACGGCGGGGCAGGGACACCGGACAGAGTGATGAGGCGCGGCGGGGTGGGATGGTGGACGGCGGGGCAGGGACACCCGGACAGAGTGATGAGGCGCGGCGGGGTGGGGGGGACGGGGAGGGGGCACGGGTGGGGGGGGGAGTCTGTAACGTCGGAGTATGTCTGGGCGTGACGAGTTGGAAAAAGAGGGGACGAGGTGAAGCAAAAGAGCGGGAGGGCTGAACGGTGGATAGGTATGCACGCGACGAAAGGGACAGTGCAACAAAGGCAGGGTCGAACGGGAAGGGCCGGAGCGGTGCGGAGAGAGGCAGGGTGGGATGGATATCGACGGAGTGTAGCGGAGAGAGGCTGTAGGTTCGAGGTGTGACAATTCGGGGAGGGACGGGACGAGGGGGAGCGAAAGGGGGGGGGGCGCAGAGGGCGAGGGGAACACCGGAGACGGAAAAGGAAAAGGGATGGAACTGGGCGGCGAGTGCGGCTGGGTGAGGAACAGAATGAGGCTAAGCGGAGAGTGACGGGTTGAAAGGAGGGGGGTGGGAGCGGAGGGGGGAAGGAGGAAGGGGGCAGGGGGGAGGGGGGCAGAGGGGGGGGGAGCGGAGAGGGACTGGACGGTTAGCGGGAAAAAAGGAGCGGAGTGGGGATAGACGGCGGGCGGGGAGAATCGGAGAAGGGCTGGGTGGTGGGCGGGGAGGGCGGAGAGGGGCTTGGTGGTGGGCGGAGAGGGGCTGGGCGGTGGGCGGGGAGGAGCGGAGAGGGGCTGGTTGGTGGGCGGGGAGGAAGCGGAGAGGGGCTGGTTGGTGGGGGGGGGGGGAAGCGGAGAGGGGCTGGGCGGGGGCGGGGGGGCGGGGGGGCGGGGGGGGGGCGGAGAGGGGCTGGTTGGTGGGCGGGGAGGAAGCGGAGAGGGGCTGGTTGGTGGGCGGGGAGGAAGCGGAGAGGGGCTGGTTGGTGGGCGGGGAGGAAGCGGAGAGGGGCTGGTTGGTGGGCGGGGAGGAAGCGGAGAGGGGCTGGGCGGTGGGCGGTGGGCGGGGAGGAGCGAAGAGGGGCTGGGCGGTGGGCGGCGAGGGGCGGAGAGGGGCTGGTGGTGGGCGGAGAGGGGCTGGGCCGTGGGCGGGGAGGAGCGGAGAGGAGCTGGTTGGTGGGGGGAGGAAGCGAGAGGGGCTGGTTGGAGGGCGGGAGGAAGGGAGAGGGGCTGGTTGGTGGGCGGGGAGGAAGCGGAGAGGGCTGGTTGGAGGGCGGGAGGAAGCGGAGGGGCTGGGCGGTGGGCGGGAGGAGCGAAGAGGGCTGGGCGGTGGGCGGCGAGGGGCGGAGGGGCTTGTGGTGGGCGGAGAGGGCTGGGCCGTGGCGGGGAGGAGCGAGAGGGGCTGGTTGGTGGGCGGGGAGGAAGCGGAGGGGCTGGTTGGAGGGCGGGAGGAAGCGGAGAGGATCTGGGCGGTGGGCGGTGGGCGGGAGGAGCGAAGAGGGTCTGGGCGGTGGGCGGCGAGGGCGGAGAGGGGCTTGGTGGTGGGCGGAGAGGGGCTGGGCCGTGGGCGGGGAGGAGCGGAGAGGGGCTGGTTGGTGGGCGGGGAGGAAGCGGAGAGGGGCTGGGTGGTGGGCGGGGAGGAAGCGGAGAGGGGCTGGGCGGTGGGCGGGGGCGGGAGGAGCGAAGGAGGGCTGGGCGGTGGGCGGCGAGGGCGGAGAGGGCTTGGTGGTGGGCGGAGAGGGGCTGGGCCGTGGGCGGGAGGAGCGGAGAGGGCTGGTTGGTGGGCGGGAGAAGCGGAGAGGGCTGGTTGGTGGGCGGGAGGAAGCGGAGAGGGGCTGGGCGGTGGGCGGTGGGCGGGGAGGAGCGAAGAGGGGCTGGGCGGTGGGCGGGGAGGAGCGGAGAGGGGCTGGTTGGTGGGCGGGGAGGAAGCGGAGAGGGGCTGGTTGGTGGGCGGGGGGGGGGAGAGGGGCTGGTTGGTGGGCAAGAAGGAGCGGAGAGGGCTGGTTGGTGGGCGGGAGGAAGCGGAGAGGGGCTGGTTGGTGGGCGGGAGGAAGGGAGAGGCTGGGCGGTGGGCGGTGGGCGGGAGGAGCGAAGAGGCTGGGCGGTGGGCGGCGAGGGGCGGAGAGGGGCTGGTGGTGGGCGGAGAGGGCTGGGCCGTAGGCGGGGAGGAGCGAGAGGGCTGGTTGGTGGGCGGGAGGAAGCGGAGAGGGGCTGGTTGGAGGGCGGGGAGGAAGCGGAGAGGGGCTGGTTGGAGGGCGGGGAGGAAGCGGAGAGGGGCAGGGCGGTGGGCGGTGGGCGGGAGGAGCGAAGAGGGGCTGGGCGGTGGGCGGCGAGGGCGGAGAGGGGCTTGGTGGTGGGCGGAGAGGGGCTGGGCCGTTGGCGGGAGGAGCGGAGAGGGGCTGGTTGGTGGGGGGGAGGAAGCGAGAGGGGCTGGTTGGTGGCGGAGGAAGCGGAGAGGGGCTGGGCGGTGGGCGGTGGACGGGAGGAGCGAAGAGGGCTGGGCGGTGGGCGGCGAGGGCGGAGAGGGCTTGGTGGTGGGCGGAGAGGGCTGGGCCGTGGGCGGAGGAAGGGAGAGGGCTGGGCGGTGGGCGGGGGTGGTCGCCGGCAGCGAGAGGGCGGGGCGAGGCGACGCGAGGGGCGTCGCAGATTCGCGACCGGACGCGAATATTAATAGAGAGCCTAATTACCTGACAATGCCGCCCTGATTGCCGCAGAGCGGTGGCGTCACCGTCGCCTGCTCCCTCCCCACCTCCTATCCCCCTCATATCGCTCTCCTCCGGTGAAATACCTCGCACCTTCCTCTGCATTGCTCCCATCCCCCGGGTGAGTCGATCCTTACCTAAAGCTCAGCGAAAATAGATATTCTCCCTTTCCTCTAACAGCCATGACCTGAAGGAAAGAGAAACACCAAGCTTTGTAAATGTGTCAGATTCAAATATCTCAGACACTGAAGCATTAACATCTCGCCAATTAAGACTTCCAGCTATCGAGCAATGAAATAGCACGTTCGTTAATGTAATGCTCCTCAAACACTAATTACTGAATCAAGTTATATTATTTTCACCGTTGGAAGTATTAATGTGAACAAAGAAACAATATCGTCTATTTCATCTCATGACGACTAAATTAAAATATATGTACATGTAATTTAGGCCGTAAAGTTGTGATGTAATGTAGTGATTCCAAAAATAAATTGCATGCACATTAATTATTGTTATAAATATAAATTCATTCACATTCATTATTATTATCGATACATGGAAGAACATTTTATTAAAATAAAAATTCTTAAAATTAAACAACTACCTTAGACTATCAGTATTAGTGATGGTGTAAATGAGTTAACAACCAGTGATGGTCCCCTTCTGTGAATATTAATAAAATTGTATTGAAGATCATGAAAAGCCTTCTGGCAAACAAGAAATAAACAAAGAGAAAGAAAAAAGAGAAAGAAAGAAAGAAGGAATGAACGAAAGAAAGAAAGAAATATACGTACTTGTAACAAGCTCGTTAAATCAAAGCCTAATAAGCTTCAGATACGGATAAATGCCGAATATGGGCATATCCTAAGTATTAATAATGTTACATATTATCACTCTTTCGAACATAAATATATTTTATGTAATTTTTGTGTGTTCATAATAACATGCACGGGAGTGTATTATTGCTTTGGTTTAAAAAACTTATTTAGTCCCAATACCTCCATTATTTGCTGTATATCGGTCGAATGAGGTGGAACTCTAAATGATCCTTCACATTTCATCTCCAGTTCATGGTTCCGGTTACCAAGCGACACAAAGCCGACAGCAGGCGACCTACAACCGAGTTTATTCTCCGCGAGACGACAGTGCGTAGGCGGCTGCCTGCCGCTTAAATAAGCAATGAGCGGCGCATCACGTGGACTGTGCGCCGGCGGCTGTGAAAGATGCGGATATTCGATTGTAAATGAGCGAATCAAAGCCGTTTGTTTGGGGCTTTCGCATGTGTTCCGATAGATCTGTCAGTGTCATCGCTATTGTTACAAATCGTCCTTGTGTTTGTGCGGGCGCACCGGCCCACTCACTTGCTCGTCCTCGCCCTGCCCCGCCCTTGTCACGTCACGCCCGTCCGCCCGCCGCCGCCCCTCCGTCCCGTCCGTCGCACCGTCCGTCCGTCCCGTCCATCCGTCCGTCCGCCCGTCCCGCCCGTCCGCCCCGTCCGCCCGCCTGCCGCCCCGTCCGCACGTCCGCCCGTCCCCCCGTCCCCCCCTCCGCCCGTCCGCCCGTCCGCCCGTCCGCCCGTCCGCCCGTCCCCCCGTCCCGCCCGTCCGCCCGTCCGCCCGTCCGCCCCTCCGCCCGTCCCCCGTCCCTCCCGTCCGCCCGTCCCGCCCGTCCGCCCGTCCTCCCCGTCCGCCTCCCGTCCGCCCGTCCGCCCTGTCCCGCCCCGTCCGCCCGTCCCGCCCGTCCCGCCCCGTCCCGCCCGTCCGCCCCGTCCGCCCGTCCCGCCCCGTCCCGCCCCGTCCGGAGAATGAAAGTTACAAATTGGCAACAAATTTCCATTTGGAAAAAATCCAAAATTCTAATTTTTAAGAATTATGTTACTTACCAATTATATTTTACATAAAGTAACTATAGTGTTATGTGTAAAAGCACAAAAAAATTAAGCTGTGATTCTATTACTTCTTTGAGAAATTACTCTTTGAAAATCGAACTTGGTTCATTCGAGTTCCATAGATTTGGTTTGAAATATTTCTCAAATAAGAACAGAAGGTAGGTAAACAATATTTTGATTTGTAGGTCTGAGTATATTGAATTCAATTCCTTTCATTCTAGAATGCTATAACAACACAGAGCTGAATAATTTAGAAAAGAGTGAAGTCTATATACGCGAAAAATGGCGCCTGGCGTAAAAGAAAAATGGCCGCAATTTTTAAACCCAATACAATAAAAATAAATTGAAGATGTTTTGAACAGTCAAAATATATGGACATTTATGATCTCGAAAAAATATGAATTTTTTTCGAGATGGTCGATGGACCAGGGCTGGACCACTTAAAATAGATTGACCCTTCAGACTTACATTTTAATTCTACCATCATACAGAATAAATAATATATAAAAAGAAAATCGTGAAAAAGCAAACTAAATAATAAAAAACAAATAGTATCGCTATTGTGTCAGAATGGAGGACAAATATTATGAGAGGTTAGCATCAACTTTCTAGGACTGAACTGCATTTGCAATAAAACAAAAGTTGGGTCTAAATATGAAATGCATTACCCTAAGATTCTAGATAACAATGCATTAAAATTACTGAAATAAAATTCAGTTCATGTTTTTAACCAAACCAATTAAGAAACAACATTTAACACCAAGATTGTCTAGATAAAACTCTCCAAGGCCTGCGGCTCAGAATATGATTTAGCTCCTAAATATTGGTTTAGTAGTGAGTTGTAGTTGACATTTACGTATTTGAAATGATTGAAGGCGTTTTCATTGTCAACAATACTATTTATTTCAATAAGAGCAGCTTTTGATGGCTTAGCCATCATCATCAGTTTTCTGCTATTTGGAAGTCACTGGTGATCGTTTTTGTGACTCAAAGACAGCAGAAAACTGATGATGATGGCTAAGCCATCGAAAGCTGCTATTAATGAAATAAATAGTATTGTTGACAATGACAACGCCTTCAATCATTTCAAATAGCTTCTCAAATATAAGGAGGTCAAAGATTTCCCTCTGTATATTTCTATATTCTAGAACTACGCTTTTTATATTCCCCTTGTCTTTCCGTATTTCCCTCTTGAGGTCATGCCACCGTCCTTATTGAGACCAGCCTCTTGGCGACCGATTTTCTTGTGTTGTGGCAGCCGCCCGCTGGCCATGCTGGATTGCAGCCTAACAGCGGGTCCTGGCGGTCCCATGTTCGTTTCCCGTCCGCCTCTTAGGCAGGGATCCAAAACACCAGCCGCATGAACCGCTGGCTATTCTCTCAGCGAATGATGTGCGGTCTGGGGCCATTCCAACGGACATTCTCACGACACTATGCAACGGACTGTATGGAACAATGGGGAGACGTCATTGAGACGATAGCCTCTCTTTCATTTGATTCTTATTTTAAAAGAAAAAAAAACAACAACTTACATGCCCATAATAAATAATTTAAAAAGTAAGTGGATGAAATCAGTTACGGATATTGCACATTTCGATTTTTGTGGGTTGTTTATTGCTTATTTTAATAAAATTATTTGCCAATGGATCCAGCTTTATCAAATTACTCGTATTGTGAAATTCTATCTTTTTCTATATTTTAACTGGATCCTATTCAAAAAAACATCTAATACTATGAAGGGAATTATTTCCATTGATACTGTTGATATTGTCATTTCTACCGTTGCTCTGATATTCTCACAAATTCTCTCAATGTAAACACCAATTTATTAAATTTACTTCCAATTTAATCAAGGGTTCGACATACAACATATTACTCCTAACCTGTTGCTTATAGACGTGTAATTCTATACAGAATCACGATTCCTGGAAGTTCTATTGATTGAAACCAATTATTAGATTGATGGCAACTAATATAAATTACCAACTTTTTTCAACAATAGAAAATGTATAATTTATCATTACATATATTACAAATTCTATTGATCTCATGGGAATTACTTTTTCAATGTTGAACCAATCCTTGAGTTCTTACCTAAATTAGAAATGTTCCAGAATATCACCAATGATTTGGTCTTAATACGACTTAATATTTTCTACAAAAGTAATTCGCAGTCACGACTTTCCCTATCTGTGTTTCATATGAAACACCTACTCGAGACTGTCTATCTTCAGCTACTCATTGAGAAATCCTTCCGTCTACGGAGCTACCCTAATATATACGAAGAAATAAAGGTCTTCTCCGTCAACTTAGCATATGTATTGAGATAGCCGGCTTTCGACGGCTTTGCCGTCATCAGTCTACAAATGGAAAGAAAATATAAATAAAATAAGGTTGTATAACATTGCACAGCGGTATGACACCAAGCATGGAATATTACATTTTATTGATCGAGTCCTAACAACGCGTATTCTTTAACTTCGAATTTGCATACAATGTCATTATTACTATCGCTCGAAGCCGATTTCATCATTCTTTATTTTTTATTTTATTCTATTTATTTTACGTCAAAAAACAGTTAAAACTGCGTATGATGTGCTATGGGAAGAAGCGAATTCTGTGCACATTTACAAAATTCTGTGATCCCTACACTGAGTCATATACTACTTGAATTTTGAATGAAATGGGAGCAAAAAACGCTCCCATGTAATACAATCCATTTTCAAGGATAAATAAGCAATAAATTTTGGACTTTTATCCATCCATTATCTTCATTAACTTTTATCTATGATGTCCTTCGTCAAGGAATAATACTTCCTGCCGCGACAACACGGAAACGATAATTTGAATAACTATATTTTCCACTGAATTCTAGAAGACGTGCACAAATAATGAAGTTACATTCAAACTAAACCAGGGGTTCTTGGCTTATCACAGAATGATCATTCTAAGGCGGTCTTCGTTGCCTAATTGTATGCAGTGCAGTAGAAGACTTATAGATGGCGAATAAAATTAAAGGCATTCTCTTACTTCCTGAAAGTAATAATCAAAAGTAGAAAGATAAGGATATATATAAGGAAAGATAAGATCTATATAAGATACTTCTATTTTGAATACTTAACATATTAATTGCATTTTATTATGCAGTTTTAAAAGTGACAGTAAATTACTGTTTTTGTTCCTGGTTAAATTAACTAAAAGTTGCAATGAATATATTGTCACCATATATTTTAAAATAATCACAGAATATTTTCGTGGGTGTCCCATGTCCTCAAAACTGGAAACAAATCTTATAATTTAACTTTTCAGTCTCGCTTAATTTACAAGAGAAGACTGTAAAGTTAATTTAAAAAATCACGTATGCACCCTAAATTATCAGAACAAATATCATGACTAATATATCAATATCTTTATTGAATACAAAAATCATTTAATTATTCCACGATCATTCTTCTCAAGTTCACATTGCCTTTAAAAACACTGGAAGGTATAAAAAAGCAGGTGAACACGTTTCAAATTTAATGTTTGATTTTAAAATAGAAGCCAGTAAAAGTATAGTGGTATAACAAAAACATAATGATCGTAAGAAGATGTGTTCAATGTGAATAAGTTCCCTGTAAATTAAAAAAGTTTTAGCTAATAACTTTGGAAAAAAATATTCCCAATTTATTTTACAGAGATAATGTACATTGTTGTTTCTTGGAATTACTAACCATCGATAATTGTTGTGATGGTTAGCAATACTGAATTTATAATTTATTATCTGTCTACTTCTACATAGTATTTTTATGTGACGTGGTTTTTAACAATATTCTTGTTTTTTAACATTTACAATATAAGTTTTTGTGAACATACAAAATAAAAAACTAGCTTTAAATCATACAATAAGTGAACATTTACAGAGATGCAGTAAGTATATTTACTTAGACAAAATATATATTTCCATAAATGAATTTATATTTTGCATTTGAATTCTTAGTAAAAATAAGCAATGCTAATAAAATATCTAGCCTTTTCACTATTCAACAAATTTGTCATGAAAATATTTTCTTCTTCACTGTCAGAGATTAGACTAATAGCCTGTTCCGACTTCACTCCAACTATCTTTCCCTTGAATGTCCTATTTCTCTTCTTCCTACAAGTGTATCAGATCATATTGATTTTGTTATTCTTGTATTATTTATTCTATGTATATACTGTATGCGCCGTTGTTTATTTTCTTTAAAATGGTCGTTCATGGAAAATATATTTAGAGCAGATCTAATCTTCTCATTTTTTATTTGATATAGTGTCGAGCAACCTTTCACTCTCCTTACGAATTTCATCTCTGCTATTTGTATTTGTTGTTGCTCTTTTGCTGTTAGACTGCATTATACGCTTCCGTATGTTCGCACTGGTGCTGCCATTACTTTAAAAAATATCACTAAGGTAAATTGTTACTTAATGGCATTAGCAGGGATTCCCAATGGGGTTGGTATCGACCCCTTGGTCGTCGTTGAAGAATCAAATGGGGTCAATGAAGATTAAGAGGTTGACTCAGGGTCAGCAGCCGAATATGACCTGGCGGCTGATCGATATAATCAAGATAAAGAGCTTAATGATTACAAAAAGTATTGATGAAGTTAATTGTTTCCTGATTTAATGCTACAAAACTTACAATGAATTACAAAGTCGCTCCTATTCATTCACATTCTTTGCTCATTGTTTGAATGTTTAGAAAACTCAAGAAATTATAACTTTTAGAACATTTTGGTTTTGTTCAAGAAAATTTTCCTTAACGTGCATTAAAGAAATGTAAAGGCTAGTTCTTAAAATGCGCTCAAAATAGACTGTATTTTCTAACCATTACACATCAATGAAGGTTAGAAACTATGCTGCTTAAAAGCGGAATTGAATCTCTTAACGAAAATATTGGTATGCAGAAGTGTTATCTTCAAGTATTTATGCGTAATTATTTGTAGTAATTATACATATGAATAGTAAAGAAAATGCAAGGGAATCAATGAAGCAAGCAATTCTTATAAAAATGGTAATTGCAAGAGAAAAGGCGAACATTTCTCGTTTAGAGTAAAATTATGGTTCCCGTTGCAGAGTATATCCATGTTTATAAAGTAGTACTCATATTATGAAAACCAACTCTTACTAATGAAAACGTTATTAAGACAGAGGCAAATTAAAATGAAACGCTTGATGAACCCATCAGCAAAAAAGAGTTTGCTAATATCAGTTGTGAGTGATATTTAAACTATATTTGAAGACAATTTGGAAACATGCGATTAAAGAAAACGTTTTATAATTGACATAGCCCTACAAACACCAATACGGGCGAACATATCCTTCCACCATCACACACCGACAAATACGATACATCCATCAGAAGGCTTCTCGGTTGGCTGTCCTGACGCATTTTCATGGATTTCACAGGGATTTAAGTCGCAGTCACATATCCCTCTTTGATTGCTATTCTACGCATTCGCACAATCTAGCCTTTCGGGACCGATACACCATTGATACTGTTGTTTGCGTCGCCCCAGAAAGAGAATAATTTATGCTCTCGACGAACCATCCAGAGCTTTCAAAGTCTCCGTGTTATGCCGTGTTGCATGCCCTCTGCCATCAGTGTCGCGGTGGTGGCTGGGGGCATCGGGATGAGGGGGAGCGCGGGCAAGAGAGTATGAACGCCCTGCATAAGGACTTTAATTGAAATTGACTTGTAAATAGCGGATAATAATTTCGCTACGAAACCAATACAATCTGTCGGGTAATGTACGCGGGTAGGCACTCATCACCCTAACTGTGAAAATTTAATCCTTTCAAGTTGGTAATTGGAGGGCAGGTCCCGGATTTGCAGCGATGAACGTGCGGTGTCGGCCTGATGAGCTATGACTGCCCTCCCCGCGTGGTCGTGACTCAGAGCAAGAGGGGAAACTAAAGAGGTGATAGGCAACGGGAAATGGAAGTTCAAGGTATAATACGCAAGGGAAAGATAACAAGAACTTGAAGAAAAAAGGAATAGAAAGAAAAAAGGAAAGAGGAAAATCTTAATTAGTGCAGAGAAATAGAGAGAGGGAGAGAGAGAGGGAGAGAGAGGGAGAGAGAGGGAGAGAGAGGGAGAGAGAGGGGGAGAGAGAGGGAGAGAGAGGGGGAGAGAGAGGGAGAGAGGGAGAGAGAGGAGAGTGAGTGAGAGAGGGGAGAGAGGGAGAGAGAGGGAGAGAGAGGGAGAGAGAGAGAGAGAGAGAGAGAGGGGTAGACAAACAGAAGTGATCATAGAGTGACATACATTTGAAGAGAGGTAATCGACAAAACAAAGGAACAGAGGAAAAAGAAAAAGAAAAAAAAAAAAAAAAATGAAAAAAAGAGAGAATAGAAGTTAAAAAGGCATAATGCGTAATGGGGGAAGAGAAATAATGGAGAACGGGGAAAAGGAGAATCAGAAACAAGTGTGTATGTCAGGAAAGGAAGTGAAAATGCTTGAATCATAAGCACAAGAGGAAAGCCGGGAAAGTAAAAGAAGAAGCAAAAATATTATGCATACGAGTGTTCCTTCACCATCGCTCTTTTGCTCTCTCTCGCTCTCTTTCTCTCTCTCTCTCTCTCTCTCTCGATGTAAGAAGAACAGAATGTAAGAAGTAAAGACCAGTCAATGAATTGCGAACTTGAAAACCGAATCGTTACTTTTCTGCTAGCGATAACTCAAATGCTTTAAAGGGCTGTTTTCAAACATCTCCTCTATTCAATTTCGATTTACAATAAACTATGCGCGCAAGAAGTCCGAAGCAATGAAAACACTAGACTTCCTTCTTTGAAACACCATCGACTACTGCCCATTTACATTGATCTGAAGGAAAGTAAAAGAGACTGTTGACCTTTTCTTCTTAAAAACATGTCAAAATTTTATAATGAAAGAATGGTGCTGAAAACCAAATAAAATATGATAACTATTCTACAACAGGAAAACTTAGGAGATTAATAATTTTTAAGATCTCAATACTCAAGAATGCTTTGTCAAACATAGCAAATTTCAGAAAATGTTCTTTGACGAAGTCTGCGCCATCTTTTTTGTCAAACATTATAGCAAATACATTTATGACAAAAAATCCTCTTAAAAAACAATAACGCCATGGTTTTGAAACATGTCTTATGTAGTAAAAATGTGCATCTTATAAGATGTCAATTTTTTTGCTCAATTGTTAATTTACTATTGCCGTGCGTAAATACCAGCGGGCACCGCTGCATCCGGGATAAGCACTAAGGTTTCGCGACATAAGTAGTAGTGTAGTGAATGAAAAATTAAATGTATGTTTCGGGAGATGATACGGCAAGGAAGAGGAAAGAAAGATGGCGTGCGGTCCATGCCCGGTTTGCTACGGCACTGCTTCAACAGTTGCTTGGTGTTCATCAGAGAAACCTTGTAAAATTACCAATTAGGGCTGCCGGCCGCTTAAATTCTCCTCCAGACGGCAGCTGATTTCGATCTAGCTAATGTCAAAAATCCTACCACGGGCGGGACTCGAACATTAGGACCACCCAATCGCAGACAATGCAGTGATCTGTCGATTCCCTAAGCCACTTCATTCGGCACTGATTTGAAAAAAATCGTATCAACAATGTAAAATATCGTACTCTTTCTAGTCTTGTATATATTTCAATCGGTGTATGTTCCGCTAGCAATTCTCATGTAAGTAGTTGCAAAGATTACTTTAGTTTTTGGTCGGAACTTTCTCGCCCACATCCTCTTTCTCACCTTGCGTTCGTCTTTCGTCTCCCGACGATACAAAAGCTCCCAAAAAAGTTGTTTTTCCTTTCTTTCCCCTCCAGTTTGTCTCGAAAATATCAAGTGGAATGCAAAATAAATGAGAGGGAGAAAGTGCGAAGACTTGTATTGTCGCTCGACGGTATGAATGTTTCATGCCAGACTGCCGTGTTGCTCGTGCAAAGTAAGTGGAAAGGGATGGAGGAAAGGGTGAAAAGTACTACGGCCCCATTCTCCATTCGTTGCCAAGCACCGATTGCACTTTAAAATGAAAGGCTTGCCAGCGACAGACGGTAGAAGCCCAGTGTCACCTTCCAGTCACCGATAGCAGGTTTCCCGTCTGCTTTAAAAGATTCAAAGCCCCCCCCCCACCGCCCCTTCTTAACTCTCCAATTAAAGTCGATGTATATCCCATGGCGCCGGCTTAGTACCTGCGCGCTTACTAGGCATCTGATTTGAAGAACCATCCAGACTTTTTTCTTTCCAGTTCTTTCTGTGTTCTTCAACGCTCTGCCCTGCAAAATTGACTGTTCAAATTACAACTGAGTGAAAGCACGCTGAATGCTCAGCAGTTGCCCTTTGTCTCCAATGTTTCCGCTGAGTTCTCGACGAGAACTTGAGTAAAGAAATGCGAGAAACACGTCGAGTTTCAGAGCGTTTTGCGAACAAACTCTTCTCCATTTGACGAAGCAAGGGCCTGAGAGGATTCTATGCACTTACTTTCAACCGAGTTTTTTTATTTTGAATGACGGGAAGGCATTTTTACTGAGAAGAAGGCGTGTTTTCGCAGCAAAAGTGACCGGGAAACGCGACCTTTTGAATACAAAGCACGTAATACGAAATCTATAGGTCGAAAACGGTGCATTTGTGTTAGTGCATGCAAGTAAGCAACTGCAGTTTTGTATATCGAGAGGCTCCAATATCGAGTCCCGACGCGCTGTTAAGGTGCACTTAACTCGCCACCTAATATATAATTTTACTTCATCTCCTTACTATGTGCTTACGTAATAAAGCAAACGTATTGAAATGTTGAGACGAAAAAAGGCGATTTTGTGATAGGAAAAGTCGCATTGTGGCACTGTTTTCTCAACAATGGCTACAAATCTTTTCATGAAATTTCTTTCACATGCGAGTGTTGGGGCAAAAGTAATATACGCGCAAGTTTTCTTGATATTCCACAGCGGGGCGGGGGGGAGAGGAAGGCTGTGGTTACGTCACGGATTAAAAGGGCGTACCAACTGTGGGCATTAACTTAACGCGCCAAAGCGTGCCACCAGAAATGTTACGATTGTTTTGAAAGTACGAGGTGTTTGTTGCCAGCATTGTAAATTGGTACGTGCCGTTCCGAGTCGAACCTAAGTGCCTCAACGGGCCGTGCTATTCAGCGCATTAGGGAGCTCGTGTATCAAGAAAACTTGCGCGAGCAATAATGGCAACTTAAAAATTATCGGATCACCCTTTTTTTGTCACGTGAAAGAAATGCTGTAGTAATGTGTTATAACAAAACAAATGGTTCCGCGAGTGTCTCTATTAGTACAGAGAACTATACGAAATCAGTTGTCTTATTACCACCGTGCGAGATAATATAACCCGTTTCGTGCAACGCTTATACAACCGCCAAGACAGCCGTTCTCAATTGGAGAAACAAAACGTCATAGGGAATGAGTGGAAGCTCTTATAAATAATGTCTTTCCGTTCTGGACAGTCGCGAGATGAGCAGTAGAGTTTCCGGGAGAACGCGTGGCTACCAGTGATCAGCAACGCTCGTGACCTGTGAATGGAAGGACCGACGTGGCACGTGCGGTAATTGAGCATCTGTCTAACAAATTCTTTAGAAAGGGTACATAATACTTATAGAATGTTGTAAACTCGTATATGCTAATATACATTGTAATATGAAATCGGTAATTTCCATTCAAATTCCTTAATAAAAATGAGAAACCCAATTTTGGTCTGTCGTTAAATGTCCATGCACTTAGTTTTACCTTGTTATTTCATGAGATTATTTCACATTTTACGCCTGTGCTTATATTCTCACACAAAAAATAATTACAATGACTTATGGTTCGTCGTATCTGGAGCAAAGGCCTATTAAAAAATGTCGCAGCTCTGAACTCTGTTCTCTTTTCGTTGAACTCTCAAAAGTTTCAAAAATCACATAAGTAAAAATTAGTGCGAGAAAGTATGTGATGTAACACAACTAGCTTCTTTCTTTTTTTGTGTGTTAGTCGGGCGCAAGTGAGAGTACGCAAGACCATCCTACCGGCGTATGCAAATCATGAGAGGGGGGGATGAAGCGCACTCTCCCACGGCACCCCAGTCAGGATAGGGGAGATGAAGGGATGATGGCGATGGTAAGGAGAAAAGAAGAAAAAATTGCTTCCGATGTAATGCCCATTGTAGAGGGAGTTCGGGAAATATAAAATACTTTTATTTGCGTTATTATTTTGATTGATTGATTTTTTCGTGTTTCCGGGCGCGTCAACGGCTTTGGTCATTAGTCCCGTTAGTGTAGTGTATGTTTTTTCTCTGGGAGATGACGGTGATCTTCCGCGCCGACCTACCGTCGACTAGTGAGGTTTCCCCCTAACCAGAACTCTCCCACCAGCGGAGCATCGCCCCAGCCGGGACAAGCTCTAAGCTCCCGACCGATCTCTCGGAATATGTGGTAGTGTAGTGCATGTTAGTGTGTAAAGGAAGAGGAAGGAAAGATCGCGCGCGGTCCGTGGCCCGTTTTTAGGGTACTGCTCCGGCATTCGCCTGGTGTTGATCGGAGAAACCACGGAAAACTACCGATGAGAGCAGTCGGCCGCTAGAATTCTCCTCCAGACAGGGACTGCATTCGACCTAGCTGAAAAGTTAGTGTCGAAGATCATGCCGCCGTCGGGACTCGAAACTATGACCTCTCGGTGAGAGGCGCTGCAGTAACATCAGTTGATGCACTGAGCTACCGCTCCCGGTTGTTATTATTTGTTAGCATTACTTTGTAATGAGACTGTTTACAGCACGGAATATAAAATGATCTCAAATTTCAAGTACTTTCAATGAAATATTAGTTTTGATAATTTAAAACAATTTTTTAAATATTAATAATGTTATTTTGTTTTTAACGTTGCATTGGGAACGAAATATGAAATAGTTTGGTAATATGTAATAGGCATCTCAAGCGACACATTTTTTCTTACTCGATCATTGGAACCCTTGTAACGCTCTTGGAGCTATTATTGAGCATTGACAAGAAAAGTTTCAGTTTTCTGTCCTTGTGTACTGTGTATTGAATTATTATCCCTTCATAGCGGGAATCAATTGCATAAATGTCTCAATGGTAGAACACAATTCAATAATGAATAAACAAGCAATAATAATTTTCAGGATCTTTATTAAATATTTTTATAAATACATTGCAGGGGTCACACACACATTTTGCATTGGCACTACAAGAGCCATAACACTGATACAGGTACGAGGAACATATATTACAATCAGTTGTTTAATAGAGCATTATTATAAATCTAAACCCGAATGCTTGCAGCCGCCTCTGCTATTTTGCATATGATATCGCCACAATATTAATTTTCTCTTGTCGTCTACCATCATTTAATTTATAGGAACACAATAATATGGATATATGAACAGATTAGTAATGTGTACAAGTTTGTAGTAATGTATTAACTCTTTTAAGTCACTGTTAGATAAACGTTTTCAATTTGTTTAAAAATCTCATAGTTCAAAACTAAGCAATTTTTATATTTAACACACAGACGTCTCCATGCAATAACTACGAGTTTAATTGACTTTGATTCATGAAAAATTTTTTCACGGTATCTAAAAAAATTCTTAAGAAATTTAAGCTACGTAAACTGCACTATTTTTGAAAATAAATATAGACTTCCAAATGTTCGGGATAAATTGGTCAAAAAGTTTCCTTTCGAATATGTACTACATAAGACTCGCATTCTAAATAGAAGAAAATTAAATAATTTTGAGACGTAATCACATTTCATTTTTCATAAAGTTTTCTTAAATTCTGAACAATGTTATATAAACTCTACCGTTAACAATTGACACATCACTTATGTAAGTCATTCATATTTTACCAGACATTTTAACATTAAAATTTTCGCAAAAGCAATAACGATGTTGAAAAAATGAAAATAATTTTAAAGTTTTTGAATGTCAATATGTGTGAAAATAATACGTCAGAAATGTCACCACGGGTTATTTAGAACCTTGTTTATTGAATGGATGAATACAACTTTTTGAGATTGAAATGTAAATTAGAGGAAGAGATAAATATCTTTCGCCGTTATGAAGCTTATACCCACGTAGAGATCATGTATGCTAGAATGACTGAATTTCTCATTTGCTGAAATTCCTAACACGTTCACTTTTAGTGTTTTGAGAATATACCGGTATTGGTAATAAAAGAACTGATGATATAGTTAGCTTCAGCCACATCTGACAGACAGTTCTAACGACTCTAAGCAAGAGATTAAATATGAAACCTACACTTGTGGATACTTGTCCATACATTCTATAAACATTGTGGTCAGTCAGGAAGGAAGTAGCGATGGACTTTTTCGGGGAAGTCCTATATCACCGGTAGCCCATGCGTGTGACGCCATCTTCTCTTGCTCTCCATCAGTTAGGCAGGGGGGGCGAGGGGACACCGCGCCCCGCTCCCACGCTCCGTTATCACCTGCAACACACACACACACAAACATTTGAGCAATCCAAGACGTTTGTTTATTTATTTATTTTACGTCAAAAAACCAGTTAAAAACTGCGTATGACGTGCTATGGGGAAAAGTGAATTGTGTGCACATTTTCAAAATTCTGTGATCCCTACACTAAGTCATATACTACTTAAATTTTGAATTTTTGAAAGGGAGAAAAAAATAAAAATCGTGAATTAAAGGGAAAAAAAACAAAAACTCTCATGCAATAAAATCTATTTTCAAGGATAAACAAGCAATAAATTTTGAATTTTGAAAGGAGAAAAAAAACAAAAAACTCCCATGTAATAAAATCTATTTTCATAAATAAGCAATAAATTTTGAATTTTGAAAGGGAGAAAAAAAAAAAAACTCCCATGTAATAAAATCTATTTTCAAAGATAAACAAGCAATAAATTTTGGCTCTTATTACTTCCTGCCGCGACAACATGGAAACGATAATTTGAATAATTGTATTTCCCACTGAATTCTAGAAGACGTGCACAGAAAATGAAGTTACATTTATGTCCAGAAGCAAAACAAGGGCCATCTCAGCATTTGCTCAATGGATCAGGAAACTGGACGAAAACCTGATCGAGATGGGGGTCATTGACCCGGAAGCTGTAGTACAATAGTTGTTACAGGTTGTTTATACTCATTTATACAGTCCAAATGGTACATAATGCATTATGTATCATTGTTAAAATTAATGTTACTTTTCTTGTGATGCTCCGTATAGTCTCTAATTGTATAGAAACAGTTATACAGCAGAAACGATTTCACTTGGGATTTTCGCACGTGGGACGTTCGCGAACACATTGGCTCCAAGAGCACGAGAGATGACGTACTGTATGCGTGGGGGAAGTAAGAGTCGTATCTTACACAATAGAGAGTTTTTGCAAATCGTTGATTTGAAAGACGGAACTCAACTATTCTGTGGAGAACTGAACTACGCATGCGCCGGAAACAAATGACGAGGTTTCGATTGACGGGTCCCGACATTCCTCCTGCTTTGTCTTCTACGACGAATGTGTTCGTAACTTATACTTAACGTAGTTTTCGCCGCCACCTCTAAACCTGAATTCAACACTAACACAAAATAAGTATGGAAGTAATGAAAAATACAATATACGTATTACCAATATAATAAGGCAGGAACTTAATGGTTACTTTCTTTAAGATAATTCAAATATGTCAGGAATAAACTAACGTAATTGTTAAGGATTTTGAAGTTATGTAAATATTGAGGCTCCTTTGACAAACATACATTTTAGTATCTTGTAATGCAAAAATGAACTCAGAGATACACAAATGTTCAACACAAGCTTTTAGATCCTGTTAGAGGTATTAAGTTCCGACTAGTTCCTCGTTTTAACGTATGTTTTAGATTCTACGACATGCAAAAACTCATTTTTCTGAAGATACGTTAACTCCTATTGACGATAAAGTTTACGTACTACGACAATGGATTGTCGTCTTGAAAAAAAGTCTCTAATATTTCAGAAGAGAAGAAGGAAGGAGCCGACTGGATAGGCGAGGTGGCTGAAAGCGTGTACCGACTCAGCGCTTCGGTCCGAGGGTCGCAGGTTCGAGTCCCTCTTTGGGCATGGTTGTTTGTTCCTTGTCTCTCATGTATGTGTTGTCGTGGAGGGTGTCGCGTTCTGTTGACCTCAGATCAGAGGAGCCCGCAAGTGGGTTGTTGTCTAATGTGTGATCGAATATGCATCCTATCGGGACGTAAAGGGTAACCAAATGGAAAAATACCGTGGGAAAAAGTAGAAAGCATGTTTCTTAGTAGAACAATTCTTTCTCATACTTTCACTGTTATACTCATACATATAAGGAATAATTTATTGTAAAATATGAGCATTGCAGTTAAATACTAGAATGTATGTTGGCTTCTGTACACGCGCATATGTGTGTGTGTGTGTGTGTGTGTGTGTGTGCGTGCGCGTGTGTGTGAGTGGGTGTGTGTGCACGCGTGTGAGTGTGTGCGTGCGCGCGTGTGCGTGTATGAATAGGGCATCAAACATAATTTAAATTATACAACAGTGAATTTAACTGGATAGGTGAGTGTGTGTGGGTGCGAATGAAAACAACTGGATAGGTGAGTGTGTGTGGGTGCGAATGAGAACTAGTGCTTCTACACATAAGGTCAGAGTCCAGAACCACAGCATAGTTGATGCAATCGGAACCTACTATGAAATGACGTATGCTAAAAATGCAAGCACTGAATCGACGACTCACCGCCGGAAAATGGAATGCATTATGATGGCATTATTCTATTCTAGTCCTGTGGAGCCACTGTGAAGCATTGAAGTCTAATTGAAGCTATTGTTCTCAAGAAAGGAATCCCCAAGCCCCGAATTGGCAACACTGCCGCATTTACAGGTGAAATGAACACATTCATCAGAGGGCTGCATGTCACTCACCTATTAACAATATCCAACTCATGCATTATTCGCTAGCCACCAGACAGTACAAAAAGTGATTTATTGTCAAAGAAGAGAGAAAAATTACCGGTTCTTTTAGATGGTTAAGACTCGTTTGAATAATAAAAATTAAGTTGGACGAGATAGTTCCCGTGTTAAAATGATTTTTTAGTGATAAAGAAACTAATTTAGATCCATGTTAGTTCCACTACCGCGCATATTCTATCATCGTACCTATTCTTCGAACATTTTATTGTAAAGTTATACAACTATTTAATATCAAACAATGATGTGTTAAGACTTAGATAACAGCTTATTAGATAAAATAAACAATTCATCGACCCGGAAAGTCAAGCTCGCTATAGAGGCAGAATGATCGTGACAATTGTGGATACAAATGCTTCGAATCTACTTCTTTTGTCTGATCCCATTATATTATCTACTTATATTATTTCTTTCGGAATATTTAAGGTACCATAAGTTTATTAAAAATATAATAATAGGATGAATTAGTAGGAAATTGTTTAATATTCATCCATATACTTTTGTTCTTCGCCACCTCATATGTCACATGTCCTGGTGCTACCGTCTTGTCATCTTTTGGGATACTGGTTAGCTTGCATTGCGGCTGTAAAATTTTCTAAACTGATTTTGTACGCTTGTCTTACAGCAAATCTAAATTTGGTGTGGCACAAATACCACAGAAAAGTAAAAAGTATATAAAAGATAAAGAGGAAAAAACGTTTTCATGCCCATTAAACAGAACAAACTTTTCATGAGTAGCTTTTTTTCAAATTTAAATATTTTTCTCGCAAAAAATGTTCGTTTCCTTTGAAAATGTTTTTAAAATTCCATTTTGTTCGAAATAGATGAAATAAATATTTTCGAAAAATATTTTACACACGTACATTTTTGATTGACTGAAAGAGAACTACTTCTTTGTTCTCATTTTAGAAATACAGAACAAATATTTATTTTCAGATACTTTACATTCAAATGTGAATAAATTGATTTGTAACCAAATCAATAAAGAGTTTCAAGCATGCAGTTGAGAATTATTTCTAAATAGACATACGACGTTTATGATATTTTCAATAGTCGCTCAAAATGCGCTTTCTAGCTACAATATTTTAGAACAGGAAACCACCTTAAGACCGTGTTTATCTTTCCTCTACTACGTGACAAAGAGTAGGTTTGTAGGAAGATCACTCGCTTCTTTAATGTGAAAAAGTTTGTAATATAATAAGCCTTCTACTGCCACTAGAAGTACTCGTGAAAGAATTCAATCGTGACGGTGTAGGAGCAGTTCTTTAAATTTATTTCTTCCCGTTCGATTTTCGTCTTTCGGGGATTTTGATGGTTACACTATTACATACAATGAATTTACTTGGCCATCCTCAGGCAAAAGTGGGTCTCGGTAGATAGAGCCTGACAAAACGCACTCTATTATCAATCGTTTCCGTTGGCTTGCTTTGTCAATATCAGGGGACAGCGCGCTCCCTATGTGCCTATATGAAACCTATGTTCCTTGTTAGGGGCCCCTTCACACGCGCGTTGGGTTGACGCACATTAATTAACGCGCGATGCAGAATAACACAGTATCTTCTGCGAAACGGCACATGAGCTCTTAGGCCGTTCCACGTAAGATAGAATGTGAATCTACGACGCGTGTTGTTTAACGCACGTCAACACAACGCTCGTGAACACCGGCCTAAAGATCGAAACTGTCAGTACTTCATTCTCACTGTTTTCGATAGTTTTCAGCGGAGCGTGCTCTGCGCACAGTTTGCCAGCAGTTTCGGCGTGTTTCGCTTGTGAGAAGCATTATGAACTCTCTTACAAAGAACAAAATAATTTAATACAGAGTTTTATTACATTTTAATTATAAAAATAATGTTTTGTATACCAACATAAACGATCTTTCTTGTTGTCGTAAATCGTTCATAATTGGCTTACGACACAATTGATGACGTATTACCACTTTACGGCACGAATGATTGCCGTATCCATTCAGTCAACCGCAGTGAGAGAATCGTAGGGAGGTAGAGGTAAACGGAACAGCCTACCACATTGTCTCGCAAAATTGTCAAATACCCGAGACGTCACAAGAAAGTTGTTTCGCAAAATTAAGTTAGATTCTCTTATAAATTTATAATGATCTAATAAAAAAAATATCGTATTTAACTCGTTTATAATGTGGCTTTATTGCATTCGTACAAAACATATACTCATGCAATAGAGCTTAACATTATAAACTAATTGCACAAACTGCTATTAAAACATCTTCCAGGCTAGCGTATCTTACATTGCACAACAATGCGGGGTTGGCAACTTTCCTTGGGCAATCGATTGATTGATTGATTTTTTCGTGTTTCCGGGCGCGTCAACTGCTTTGGTCATTAATCCCGTTAGTGTAGTGCATATTTTTTCGCGGGAGATGGCGGTGGTCTTCCCCCGCTGGATTGCGAGATCCGGCACCAACCTACCGTCGGCTAGTGGGGTTTCCCCTAACCAGGACTCTCCCACCAGCGGGGCACCGCCCCAGCCGGGACAAGCTCTAAGCTCCCGACCGGTCTCCCGGAATATGTGATAGTGTAGCGCATGTTAACGTAAGTGTGTGTGTGTGTGTGTGTAAGGGGAGAGGATAGGACAAGGAAGAGGAAGGAAAGATCGCGTGCGGTCCGTGGCCCGTAGGGTTCTGCTCCGGCATTCGCCTGGTGTTGATCAGAGAAACCACGGAAAACTACCGATCAGAGCATCCGGCCGCTAGAATTCTCCTCCAGACAGCGACTAAATTCGACCTATCTGAAAAGCTAGTGTCGAAAATCCTGCCGCCCGTCAGGACTCGAACCTAGGATCTCCCGGTCAGAGCCGCTGCAGTGACATCAGTTGATGCACTGAGCTGCCGCTTCCGGTTTGGGCAATCGAATTTTAGTTGAGTTTTCGTCGTTGAGCATGCCATACTAATGTGCACGTATCGTTCATATAGACCTCCATTGAATGTGGAGTATATAACGCAGTTAAGGTATTTAATAAAAACACTTGAGCTATAAACGGTATCCAGAGATTCTGTGATGCCTCCAGAATTCCATAGCCATCGTTGCCTTTTCTATCGCCGACGAGGTGGACGAGCCCCGATATCAGGCCCGTGATGGAAAGATAAGGGCGAGTAACTCCGGCGCACCGAAATTTGCTCTACAGGTCAGCACCAGTTTGAGTCACAAACCACGTGACCACAGCACGGACACGTTCGATTAAATAGCCAGACTAGACGCTGGCCGCCATATTTCATGAGAGCGATAGCTAGAAGTATTGAGTCGTTTTGAAAGCGGCATAAAGTGTAAATTTTCACCGGTAATCAACCAAAATTAATACGATGGAGGTGTAAAAGAAGAAGAAATATTTAACAGAATGCTTCATATATCTGATTCAATAACTTATAACAGCGTGATAATTTTGGCATTTAAAATTCGCGCTCGTATTGTGTCGAAAACTGGTGCCTGAAGCTCATTGACGGAAGTCGTATACGACCTGCAGGAGCCCCCTACCCCCAGATCGGACCTAGAATCGGTACAATCGTTCTCGTTAATCGCAGGGCCGGATTCATGAACATAGCAGTCTAGGCGCTCTGGCCTCATCGCCGAGAACGACCGGAACTGAGTGCCTTTGGATCCGTTTGTACAGCGTGACACGATAGACGTTATTATTCTCCGAACTGCCAGTTTAATGCCTGGAGTACTACACTGTATCGATGCAACAGGTACGTACTTGTGAGTCCATTAGTCCGTCCTGACGGTATGTCGATCAGGAGGTGCGAGGTTCGAGGCTAGACGGATTCTCGACGCCAGAAAAGAATGAATCGACCAACAGTAATGATCGACCGTACCTGGCAGAGCAGCCTTCAATTGCGCTTTGTTTTACGTGGCAGGCCTCAGGTAATCAAGCCTGCTCTTTCGCCTGACCTCCCTAAATTTTGCTAATCACCTTTGGTCATTTATTGGTTTAGTGGTGAGTTGTAGTTGACATTTACATAATTGAATCCATCATCATCAGTTTTCCGCTGACTGGGTAGTCGTTTTTGTGACTCCCAGACAGCAGAAAAGTAAGCCATCGAAAGCTGCTCTTATTGAAATAAATAGTATTGTTGACAATGATAACGCCTTCAATAATTTCAATTTCGTCATTTAGCAGAGAAAGAAGGTATTACTCGATCAACGAAACAGGTGATGAGAATTTAGCTCAGAGGTTCCTTTTAGGCTTGAGGATCGTTACATTCAGTACATCTACACGAGACAGTCGGCATTACTTCCCCTCCCAAGGAAGGCATACAAAGAATTTTTTTGCCCATAGAAATCCAGGGCTTTGGTCGGATTTGAGCCCGCGTAACTGAGTATAACAGTTCCGTTACCGCTGCACCATAAAAGCCACATTGTAGAAACTGGTTGATCTAATACGTCGATTCCATCGTTCTTGCTTTCATCTCGAATATCAGGGCATATCTGGGCCACGAACTGGGTGTGGGCTATTGTACTAAGTTAAAGTAGTATTCTTGAAGACCATGTTTGTAAAAAACATATCTAATTTATTGCAGTGTTATAAGAGAACATTTTATTTTCTCTTATGAAGTGTGCATGGTATTTCTTTTGAAACCATCTTGTATGACGTGTAGTTAGACTTTATTGTACCAAATATTCCGCTGGAGCGGTGCCCTGCTGGTGGGAGAGTCCTGGTTAGGGGGAAACCCCACTAGCCGACGGTAGGTCGGCGCCGAATCTCGCCATCCAGCGGGCGAAGATCATCGCCATCTCCCGCGAAAAAAAATGCACTACACTAACCGGACTAATGACCAAAGCAGTTGACGCGCCCGGAAACACGAAAATAATCATTCAATCAATCAATCGGGAGGCCCGGGTTCCTGGCCATCCTGACCGGCGTTTTCGTGGTTTCCCTCGGTCATCCAGGCGAATACTGGGATGTTTTTACCGAAAGGCCGCGAAACCAGCGACCCTAACCGAATTCCCAAACTACGTGAAGTCACGAAGGTTAAGCGAATTCGAGATATCGCGGGTCCCTGGTTGGCTGGCCAATTAGGAACCCCGGGATTTAGCGGTGCCGATGTGTTTGTAGGCAGCTACCTCCACTGCCGTCTCTGTCATCTCTTCAACGGCTGCTGCATGAGGTCGAGAGAAAGGGAGGAGTTTGCGGGGGGGGCGGATATTGCGGCGACCATTTAATCTGAAAAGGTAATTTACATGCTTTTCAATTATAAAATTACTAATTGGATAAATGATAATATTAACTATCTCTAGCAAATTTACGTCTATGAGTATGCGTCTCTACGTGCTGGAATATGCATTTATTTCGTCCGTAAACTAATGAAAGATAAACATTTACAATACATTGCATGCCTCACCAAGTATAATGTTTAATGTGCCTATGTATTCATAACTTTAGCAGATAGTATTTTTCACCGCATATGGAATAACTTATAAATTAATCTTGGGCATTGCGCGTAATCCTCCGTTAAGTTCTGTCGTTTGTCTCCGTAACGAATTGAAATATTGAATGTCTGAATTGAATTTAAACTGTCAGTACATTCAGTTCAGTCATTGAATATTTAAATTCCCATTTCCACTCTCATTATGAGATGAAAATTCGCAAAAAAATGTAATTACTCGAAATTGATTATCAATTTTCAACAAGTAAGCATTAAATAATAAACAATATATACTATAGTATACACATACAAATTGAGAAAAAAAATTCTCAAAATATGGCATTCCATACCCAAAAATATCTCGAGTACGGCAGGCATTTGGTATTCACCGCACATCTTCCGCTGCCTGTGCCCCTCTGTGCTTTAAAAGCCTACCGCGGAGCGTATTCGCATACCCGGGGAGGGCGCTACGCTTGATCACCGCGGGGCGTTGCTAGCGGGGAACGCCGCCGCCTCGGGCGACTGTGTGGGGGCTGCAGGGGGAGGGGGAGGGGGGAGGATTGCCGGCGGCGGCGTGGGCACTCAGTTAATTAGCTGCGGATAATGTCGCGAGAGGCGCAACACTCGCTGCCCCCCCCCTCTCCCTTCCCCCGCGGCCCCGCCCACGCCGCGGTCGCTGGCCCGCCTGCGAGCGCGCTCTGAAACTTTAATGAGTTCGCCTACGCCCGCCAGGGGCGCGCCGATCGCACGCCCACGCGGCCGCCCGCCATGGAGCAGAATACGTGAATCAACGTGAATTTAGCGGGGCACGTAGTTTCGGTAAAGGACCATGAATGACAGACAGAGTAGATTATTGACTTGTAACCATTTTATCCCTTTCTTTACGTTAATCTATTTTAGTTCGTAAGTTCCCCGCCACTGAGTAGTAGAGTAGTGCAAGGCGAATGAGTTCTACAATCTGTCGAGTGTCAAAGTATTCCATTCCTTGAAGACGGATTAATTGATTGATTGATTGATTTTTTCGTGTTTCCGGGCGCGTCAACTGCTTCGGTCATTAGTCCCGTTTATGTAGTGCATGTTTTTCTTCTCGGGAGATGGCGGAGACCTTCCCCCGCTGGATGGCGAGATCCGGCGCATCTTCGTATTATTTATGTAGTACATGCTTGTACATATTAGTGTAAACAGAAAAATTTGCATACGGCAAATGCGAGTGTTAAAGAGAATAAGTCAAGTTTTTGTTCACAACGAATATGCTTAAACATTGCTTTTCAACGATCCTGTCATTGTGTATAGGGGGATAAGTGACATTTCAATGTTGCCATAAAAATTTAATACGATTATATTATAACATTTATTTATTAAATCAATGGAAACGAATACACATAATATTTAGCGTACCCTCAGTTAGCATTTATTTGCAACTCAAGTCTATTGGGCATTGATTCAATCAATCCGTTGCATATATTTTTATATAATCATCATCAGAACAAACAAAAGATTTTTTTGTTCACATTAAAACTTACAAAGGATATTTTGATGTATGCGTGCGTGTAGGTGTGTATGTGTAGGTAAAAGTACGTCTGTGTGTAAGTATTCAGGTATGTGGGCATGTATAAAAGTGTGAGCGAATGCCTGTGTGTGTGGTGGTAAATTAATTATATCTGCAAGTTTGCAGGTGAGCTATTCTTGCTGTTTGCAAGTGATAATCTGTCCAGAAAACGTCGTAGGAAGCAGATTTAAAGTCTGTGCGAGCTTTAAGTCTTTAATTGGTTTACAACAAGTCTTGTTTATAGACAATGTAAGAGTGTCTTCTGTGACGTCTTTCTCTCTTCCTGCCGGTTGAGAACGGTTCGTCCTCCAACTGCAGCTATCGTGTTTCCTTCCAAATTTCCGCCCTCCATCAACTAACAAGACTCGCAAACCATACATGGTGTAGGTTCTTTAAAAGCATAGCCCGTGGGTCCCTATCCCTTTAGGTCGGAATTAGGAAACCAGGAGGCACGAATACGGTCACACCAAAGTAGTCCCGCTTCTATGTGGAGGTCCGTACGCAACCCGGTGACGATTACATACTTAGCGGCGAAAAGACAGCCACAAGATATCGAAAAGTAGCGTATACATTACACAAATATCATGTTTTCTGCCACCAGAACAGGACAGAAAACAACGAGATAAAGTTGGAAACGTGATGCAGGGGATAATGAGTGCCCATCCTGCCACAATGCAAGGCTAAACATCCATCCGCAACCACAATTCGAACTCGTAGCCCTGCCTCCTGATGACAGGTTTTTCCGCTTGACAGGTGTTTTCACTTCCCATAACATATAGACTGTTTACGATCTTGACGCGGTGAAATCATCGATTTGGGTGAACACAAGATATCGATAGGTTCGAAATGTAGGCGTTAATGGCGTTAAAATTGGGCATAATGGCGTTAAAATTTCTGGGAACGGGTCCTGACTGTGGCAGGATTTTTTATACGAGTTACATAGATCGAAGTTCAGCCGTTGTCTGGAGGAGAATTCTTGCCGCCAGCTGTTCTGACACATACCGGGAAACCAGTTGAGAGATCAGAGCTTGTCCCGGTTGAGACGCTGCCTAGCAGAATGGTTGGTTGGTTATTCCGGGCACCTCTACAGCTTAGATCGTTAGTAAGTGTAGTGCATGTACTTTCCTCATGAGATGGCGGTGATCTTCTCCCGCTGGATGGCGAGATCCGGCGCCGACCTACTGTCAGCTCGTGGGGTTGCCCCCTAACCAGGACTCTCCCACCAGCGGGGCACCGCCCCAGCCGGGACAAGCTCTAAGCTCCCGACCGGTTTCCCGAAATATGTGGTGGTGTAGTGCATGTTAGAGTAAGTGTGTGTGTGTGTAAAGGGAGAGGATAGGACAAGGAAGAGGCAGGAAAGATCGCGCGCGGTACGTGGCCCGTTTGGTAGGGTCCTGCTCCGGCATTCGCCTGGTGTTGATCGGATAAACCATGGAAAACTACCGATCAGAGCAGCCGGCCTCTAGAATTCTCCTCCAGACAGCGACGAAATTAGAACCTAGCTGAAAAGCTAGTGTTGAAAATCCTGCCGCCGTCAGGACTGGAACCTAGGACCTCCCGGACAGAGGCGCTGCAGTGACATCAGTTGATGCAGTGAGCTACCGCTCCCGGTCTGACGCGCCCGGAATCACTAATCAATTAATCAGGCCTATCCACTTCGTTCCTGAAATAGGCGGAATATTTGTAATAAAATAACAATGAAAATAATTTTTTAAATGTATGTATCTTTTATACATAAAAAGAATAATATTCCAGATACAAATATAAATGTTTCTGCAAGCACATTTTTTATTTTGCCTCTGTAAATTTTCATAAAAGAGCTTTCACTGCGATCCATTTTCTTCACAATTGAATCCGAGAAAACAAAACGTCTGATATCCACGAGCTTGAAATTTTGAAGAGCAAACAAAAAGGTTCTAAGTTCCGAACATTGAACATTTTTTCTTAACATTAAGAATTGAAGGACACTCTACAGACGCCACAGAGATCAAGAACAGCGAACTTTTATGCATAGAAAGTTGAATTTATATTTTAAGAACAGTTTCCCACCGTTAACTCAAAACCGGCCAAATGTGACATCGATGTTTGCTCCGATTCATATATATTTAACATTAACCTTAATCTGACCATGAGGATGGATCTTTCCCAAGATTTTTTCGCGCATTTTCTGTTTTATCTAACACATCTTTGCAACTTAAATGATCACATAAACTTTCTCTAGATGTACGCAGTTCTCCCTCCGTCATGCATAGTGAAGAACGCTGCAGCTGGAGCGAACTGGGGCGGGTTGTGGACGGTTTAGCAGTGCAAACACATCCAAACGTGTTTAAGTAAGCTTGCACTGACCTTCCTGCCACACGTGAAAGTTGGACATTTGACGCCAGCGTTGTCTGTAAACTTTAATGTATAATTTATCCAGAGGAAAATACTGTAATTACTGTAGAAAGTCTTTAATAATCAACTATTTGCGTCTGGTACTTAAAATACAAACCTATGGGTTGTTTTTGCCGTTACTTCTCAGAAATGATGTGAAAGCAAACCACTTAATTTATTCTTCAATTAAGCTGTAAAACTACACATTGATTTATTGCATTCACACAAATGTACTAGTTTGTAAGTCGTAGCTTTACAATGTTGCGGGGGAATCTCACGAGAGTCTGTGTAATTTATTGGTGTTAGAACAAAGCATACGTAAGACAATCCGGCAATCGACCTACTCACATAGTTGTATTTTGTGTTAACCACCGAGAAAAATAATAACTCCCACTTTCAGAAGAATTATATTGTTTCTCGCAGAACTTGCTTCGCTATTCATGCCAAAGATAACCTCGTGTAGTGGAGATTGTTGGTGATTTTCTCCAAAATTGGTATTTCCCAATCGATCTGGCCGAACTCAAGGTTCTGCCAGCTCTTTTCGGAACCTGCGAGTTTCAAATATGATTTTTGGAGTGTACTTTACTAGAAATCCTAAAATATTTCAAAAATTTTCTCAAAACTGACTCCAAATGCTTTGATTTAACTGTGTCCTCGGATAGCCTAAAGAACCTTAAAAGAATGGAGCAAGTTTCATTTTCGTTGAAATCACTAATTTTTTGAAAATTGTTAATTTCAATATGTAGAAAGAGCTTTCGATTTAGGTCATTCTTCTTTCACTTAAATAATTGTCGATTGTGCACCTTCTTATTTCTAGTGTTCCGAAGCCCGGTAGAGCGCAATTCTGTCACTCTTACTCAGCATGTGAAAGAACGTGAAAACTTTCAAACATAATTTACGGACATGAAATCTATATTAATAATTTCCAATCACTGCAAAAATTGAAGAAAAAAACAATGCAACCTTCGACCACGTAAGAGGTGAGAGAATGGTTTTGTTAGATATCCAGAATTTCGGGAAAATCCAAACACAAGCTAACACTTTCGATTTTGACTGAAAAATGTAAATAATTGTGTTTTTCCGCCTATTCTCATATTGCGCGTCTGAATTCTTAGACTCATTGTGTCATTGATTACAACCTTGCTCACGTCATGTCACCGAGAGACATTACGAAAGGGGCCGCGCGTTATTAAATATTTCATCTTCACGTTTTGTAATTTGGAACAGCTACTATTTGTTATTCTTAGTTAGTATTTAAAGATCCTGTTAATCTATTTTTCAATTAAACAGTAAAAATACACGTTGCTTTATTGCATTTACATAAATATTTGTAAGTTGTAGCTTTACAATGTTGCGGGAGAATCTCACGAGCGGTTGTGTAATTTATCGGTGTTAGGACAACGCATTCGTACGACAACCCAGTACTTGATCTACTCACTTGACCTACACACACGCACGCGCCCACGCACACACACACACACGTATATACTAATATTGCAGTGATCACGAGGGCTGTATCTATTAAAAGATTTAATTTATTGCGTTTTAAGCGACAGTACGAAATTTTTTACTCTTGATCAGTGTACTGGCACGATTTTTGATAACCATTGTGTGCAGCTTTCTTCAGCAGCCCTACTGCTGCCGGGGGCTTCTAGTGCCGCTGTAGGGAGGGTGGGGAGGGGCGGGGGTACTCACGGCGGCGGGGGCGAGGCGCGGCGCCCTCGGGGGGGGGGGGGGGGGGGGCGGCAGCAGCAGGTGCAGCAGGTGAGCGGCCAGGGCGCAGCTCAGCAGCGTCACCCAGGGGGGGCCCGCGCCGCTATCTGAAACGCACACAACCACTCCACTTAATCATTTCAGGCTACGGGCTTTCAGATTGTTTGGTTTGGTTTTTTCGTGTTTCTGGGCGCGTCAACTGCTTTGGACATTAGTCCCGTAAGTGTAGTGCATGTTTTTCTCGGGAGATGGTGGTGATCTTCCCCCGCTGGATGGCGAGATCCGGCGCCGACCTACCGTCGGCTAGTGGGGTTTTCCCCAACCAGGACTCTCCCACCAGCGGGGCACCGCCCAGCCGGACAAGCTCTAAGCTCCCGACCGGTCTCCCGGAATATGTGGTAGTGTAGTGCATGTTAGTGTATGTGAATGTGCAAGGGGAGAGGATAGGACAAAGAAGGGGAAGGACAGATCGCGCGCGGTCCGTGGCCGGTTTGTAGGGTACTGCTCCGGCATTCGCCTGGTGTTGATCGAAGAAACCACGGAAAACTACCGATCAGAGCAGCCGGCCGCTAGAATTCTCCTCCAGACACCGACTGAATTCGACCTAGCTGAAAAGCTAGTGTCGAAAATCCTGGCGCCGTCAGGACTCGAACCTAGGACCTCCCGGTCAGAGGCGCTGCAGTGACATCAATTGATGCACTAGGCTACCACTCCCGGCTGCAAATTTGTGAAACTTCAACAATGGAACGCGCTATTTGGGGCCCCGCACACAGCGGTTTCATAACGCTGTTAGCGCGAAGGGAAGTAAAAAACCCCGAGCTACAACCCCCGTGAGGGGCCCCCGTCGACGATCCCCCGCCGCATCTCCTTCCACGCAGATTATCAAAAATATACAAGCCCCCCCAAGGCTGACTGGGAAAGAGGGTCCTCCCAGCCCCGTATCCGGGGAACCATGAAAATTTCGCATCAAAAAGAACCGTGACCGGGCGAGATAGAAGGAAAGATAAAAAGACCAAGCAAAAGAGAGAAAGAGGGGAAAGAAAAAAAGAGTTTCGGAGGCTTTTCGTTGATCATACTAACCATTTCTCAGTTATGGGCGTAAATGGGGAAAGATTGCAATAAAGCCGTTTGCGTCCCCCGGGCCTCCCCTTCGGCCCCTCCCGGAGGTTTTAAATTTTGTTTGCAGTTTTGGCGGTTTTTTTTAAATTTCGGTATCCCCGGGAAAAGTGGGGTTTCAAACCCCCACGCGCTTGCGGTCAAGGGGAAAAAACACCAAAAGTACTCAAACACCGTTAACTTTCCTTATTTATAAAGATAAATTGAGATATGAAAAAACGATGGAATTACAAGGGTTTTTTATTCTAAGAAAAAAGGGGATCTAATTTTTCAGTTTACATCAAAATTTAAAAATTGGGTTTTCAAATTTTATGTCAAGTAATTGTTTATTTTTATTATAGGTAATATTATAAAAAATATTATGATTGTATTATAATGACGTTATTCCACACGACTTCTTCCTACAGGGATGTTTGTTTTGTCTCAGGGTCTCCCTTAAGGATCTCTGAAAATCTCTCTAAGACGGTATGTCGTAAAGATTTATTTGGATGTAGAAAGAGCCCTGCCCAGCATCTGCCCAGCTTCTCTAATTTATTTTAACGTTATCAAATCGCGAGCTTTCAAATTTTGCGTCAAGTAATATTTCATTTGTATTGTTAGTAATATTATCACAAATGTTTATGGTAAAGATTATTTTCTAATGACGATATTCCATACTACTTCTTCTTACAGATATGTTTTTATTTTCTCATGGATAACAACAATAACAAAATTACAACAGACACAGTATTTGAGGTTGGAATTCCAGAAACGCTTGTGCCAAAATATGAATTGAATGATCAACGTGGTATGACTGGTAGCGGTAGCTCAGTGCATCAACTGATGTCACTGCAGGGCTTCTGTCCGGGAGGTCTTAGGTTCGAGTCCTAATGGCGGCAGGATTTTCGACACGAGCTTTTCAGCCAGGTCGAATTCAGTCGCTGTCTGGAGGAAAATTCTAGCGGCCGGCTGCTCTAATCGGTTTGCGTGGTTTCTCCGATCAACGCCAGACGAATGCCGGAGCAGTACCCTACAAAACGGCCACGGACCGCGCGCGATCTGTCCTTCCTCTTCCTTGTCCTATCCTCTCCTCTTAACACACACTTACACCAACACGCACCACACTACACATTCCGGGAAAACCGGTCGGCAGCTTAGAGCTTGTCCCGGCTGGGCGGCCCGCTGGTGGAGAGTCCTGGTTAGGGGAAACCCCATTAGCCGATGGTAGGTCGGGGCCGGGTCTCACCATCCAGCGGGGAAGATCATCGCCATCTCCTGAGAAAAACATGCACCATAATTAACGGGGCTAAAGACGAAGCGGTTGACGCGCCCGGAAACACGAAAATCAATCAAAGTGGTATGACTGTACAAATACATTGTGAAAAATGGTGTCATTAACTTGACTAGCGTACTAGAAGACGCCTCTCTCGGTGGCTTTCCGCGGCGCACCCCCAGGTTCGATTCCCGGACGATTATACTTGTGCGCTTCCCAGCAAATGTCCCAGCATCATTGCTGAAAAATTATGAGAAAGCCCACCCTAAGGTTAAGAAGACTAGAATGTACGACGAAGAGATGTCTTCGTGCTAACCGTACGAACCCCTATCACATGGCCGAGAGACTGGGTTACAGCTGGTAGGCTAAGGCAGCCGGTCAGTCGAGCCAAAGAACATGAACAGGTGTACTAAAAGAGACGTACTCGTAGAAAAGGGTAATTCATTTTCAGCAAATTTCTAGCCTTCTGGTTAACTAAACTGCCTTTCGTATAATTCTGTCCGGACAGACACGTCTCTTGATGTTTGTTTAAAATCTTCGCAAATACAGAAAAAAGCTTGAATTTTCTGAATATTCTGTTTGAAATATATCAACCCGACAGTTTTGATGCTCATTCAATAATACAATTAAATGTTTGTTCTGCATATGAAAATATTTACTGAACTCTTTTCTTGCAGGTTTTAATGTTTTTTCTAGTACACTTTTTTTATTTAATACACCAAGTTTAACTTACTAATCCTTCCTTGCTCAGGTATTGAGTAGATGCTTTTCAAAATACATTTTACAATTCTACACTTCATCTATAGCGGTCGCACGGCATACGGTTTGTTCAAGGAAGTCCACTACACCGCACAGTTTCAAAGTCGGCTATTCCTTTCAACAATTGTTTTGCAAAGTTCTGCTTTACCATTCCTGCAAATGATTTCGTTTCTCCTAAGTCAACGTCAGAACGAATCTCCCCACACAAGGCTTCCTGGAAAATGAACGAATTGTGGTACACCACAGAAACTCCAAGAGACTGTGCTTGCCAGTTTTCGAGTGTTTGGTGTGAGGTGGACATTTCACTTACACGTTCGAGTTTATTCCCGAAAAGAGAAAGATAGGATTCAAAATTCGTTTGCAAAAGTTTCTTTTGACGCGCCACTTGTCGGATTTTATTGGTAAATCATACGCTTCTGAACATTTTAGCCACGTGTAAGAATTATTAAGCCAGTAATAAGAGAACTAAGGGTATTTTTTGGAAATGCTGATGAGGTGTTGTTGAAAGGTGTTGACTTTAATCATTTCATACAAACAACACGATGAAGAAGAGGTTAGACGTTACGAAACAAGTACTACGCAAAATAGGGGAGAAGTGCATAGGTCAAGTTGTCGCCCCAGCGTGTACGCGGGTGACAAAAGACGAGAGCGCCAATCTCCACGCGCTCGTGTTACGTATACATACTATATTTTAAAACCCGTGTGGAAAGATCTTTCGCAAATAATGAATATATTAACGTCTGATATATTGTTTTTCCATTGTAATGGTTTCTTGACCTTAATAAACAGACTCAGTATTTTTATAACAATTTATTTCGGTTATACAATCACGCCAATTCGACCCTATTTGGTCAAAACAAATTGAAAAAGTCGATTGATCCCAATGCATCGCTTTCATAGATATGTATCACCATTTTATTGATAATTCTGCATCATTTGAACACACCTTTCATTATATTTTTTAGATTTTTTGAAGCAGACCCTCAAGTAGGGTCGATGATTGTACAACAAGAAATAAATTGCTATAAAAATACGGACTGTTTATTTAAGTCAAGAAACTATGACAATGAAAGATTTCGCAAATTCTTCGTAATGCTTAGCACACTATTAGAATGACAAAAATAGCTGTTTGACACAGGCAGAAAATAGTGGTGATACAGAATGGCATTAACTTCCTTATACTAGTTAGTTTTCTAATTTGTTTTGGTCTGGGCTAGTTCTTCAGTCTTGTTCCTCTTCCCAGCTGTCATCTATCGCGGCCCAAATTTTTTTTGAATTTCTCTGGGAGTTTCGGTTCCCTAACAGCAGATTCGAAATATCACTTTTAAAATATTAAACAAGATTAAACCCTCGTCATATATGGAACATTTCGTTGAAAAATTAAAAGCCGGTTTTAAGAAAAAATGTTTAAGCTGTAGTGTAAATGCGAAACTTGAAGATGTTTTTCACAGAAATCCTTTGTATTTTCGAAATACTTTATTTCATGTCATTCGAACACCTTCACTCACAAATACCATCAACAATTGCTGGAAACAAATTGCTGGAAATGTGCATATTAACGGCGTGAGAAAAATTTGAAAAAATATTAATTTGTGTAATTTTTGAAGAAAACAACAGAACACAGCAAAATAAATTTTATGAAAACTAAAAAATTTTTGAAAATGTTGAGACTTCTACTACTCGCTTGCACAAAAATGGGCGATGTCCGGGAGCGAACTTTCCCAGAGTTTTCCGACCCTGCCCTGTCCCGGGATCGAGCTGACCAATCCGCTTTAGCTTTCATTTCAGGGAGGCGGGACTATTCATCTTGAACATTACAAAATGGCGGTGATGGCGAGTTATATTATAGTAAATATTTGAATATAAATATTAAATCAACCAACAGTTTTACATAAATTTTTGATATACATTTAATTAATAAATAAAGGCATGCAATTTCAGTAAAAACATTTTTTAAAAACTGTTATAAAAGGGTATTTTGCAAAATAACATTGACAACGACTATTAACCCTCCATTTTCAAATTTCGTCGTTTATTATTGTAATATTTAATATAAATGCAAATAATTTGCATTTTTGCATGTCTAACCTAGTTATTTTATTAAAAAAATTAATAATTAAAGAAATACGTTTTAGAGTAATTTTCAAAACACGTCTCTGAGATATAGCTTCAGTTGTGAAATACTTATCATAAATTTTCCCAGATGACCCAATTAAAAATACTATATGGTCACGGATATTAATATTGTAATTAAATAGTTTTGATATGTAAAATACTAAATAAACTTGAAGTATTTAAAGTTCATTTAGTCACAATGAAAGTTTTCACTGCAGACATTATGATTGCAAGGCAGCTGTAAGCAAATGAATGATTTTGATCTTTTGTTTTGGGGATCACAATTAATTACCCTTCGATCTAACGTTAGGTGATTGCATTTTAATGGGAGTTCTTACCGCAAATATTAAAATCATAGGTGAAAATTTAGTTTTTGGGAGGATTTTTCGTGAGAATCAAAACCGACAATGACTTATATAAATTTTAATATTTTAATGTTTGCAAAGGTAAAAACACCAGCTTTTGTCTATTGCGTGAAATTGGAGGAACACAACACACACACACACACACACACACACACACACACTATATCAATATATTACTTACATGTAATTTATGTATGATTTCCAAATGAAATTAATATATTTATATTATTATAGCAAGTATATTTTTACATTACGATAATTTTATTTTCGAGAGACGAGCAATGCACACAAATTTTTTACACGTCATTGGAATGTTACACCCACTTTTTTCTAGATAAGCAGACCTATGCAACACTGTTTTTGCTAATCCATTAAGAATCACAGAGATTCTCCTGTCATAAATTTTTTCCCAAAATTGTAATTGTTAATAATGTTTCAAAATTTTGTCAAACTTCGAAATCGTGTCACGATAATCGTTAGAAAATGAATAGGATCCTCTTCTGTAAAATTTTGTTGCAAAATAAAATTTTCTATTTTCATACATTTTTAATTTCATACAAAATTGCCAATTTTTTGGGATATGTGTTCACTAACGCATCTTCAGTAATATTGACTGATATTTATAATGTTAATGAATTGTTAATAAATATTAAAACAAAATAAGCAATTAATTTTTTTTTTGGGGAAATTTCATTTAAGTTATAAATATTTATAAAGTAATTTAATTAAAGTACTATAATATAAATTTAAAGTTGAATTTTAAAACTAAAAATACAATATTTATTATTGTTGAAACGCATTACATTATATTACAATGTAAGTTTTAAAATGTACTGCCATTGATTCATAGTTTGTTTTTCGTAAAAGTATATTCACGCAGAGACGATTTTACAAAGAAAATCTAAATAAACGAAATAACCTCAAATTTATAATTCATTGGCATTTGGTCGCACACTTCGGCGACCACTTAATGCAAGGTCGGGAAGAAGGAGAAATCTGTGCTATCGCTGGGGGTTTCGAAAACCAAATCTTCAGGGTCACCATTGCGTTCTTTTACTTAAGTCTTGGGATTCCGAAAGTGATATTAGATATTTCAACATTAACTTGAGAATACATGTTGCATACCATGAGAGAGAAATGATAAAAAATGTCGGGAGTTTTAAAAACTCTGCCTTGGAATACTGCATCGAAGTCCTACTGGCTATTGTAATTACAGTTTCTGGCTTTCGTCGATAAACTGCCGAACACTTTCCCGGTGAATTATGTTATCGCCTAAAGCGAAAGATTTTATTAAAGAGCCCCACATATGTTATTGGGGGATCGAAAATAGATTTTAATTGTGAATTGAATTCCCTCATTGGTGCAAAAAACAAGAAATGTGAATTTATATTTATAATTTTCTTTATCACTCCGTCAATTTTTCGAAAACATAATTCAATCATCTTTTACCTAAATAAATTTTTACTTTTCGACCTTAATTCGGAAAAATAGTTGTCTAAATGAAAAGCGATCAGCTGGATAATGACAAAGCACAAATATCAAATGCCAAATAGAGTAATATCTGATATTTGTATCAAAAGGACTAACTCTAGAAAATAATAAAATTTTGTTTTCATTTAATCTTTCAAATAAGAACGTACTTTGCTTTTGGTTTAGATTCCGGCAAGATTTAACGGGATCTTGCCGCTTACTTGTGCCAGCACATAATAATAAGGCTTCTTCATCCGGATTTCCACTTCGGGTTTAAGGTAATTATTAATTCTTAAGCGAGTATTTTCAGTTCTAATGCCCGTTTTTCGCAATTCTACACAAGTTTTTATTCCGTCGGGCATTTTCCCTTTATTTTTTCTGCCCTTTCATTGTCAAATCGATGAGAATTTACAAGTTTTCCTTGGCCTTCCTCGTTTTCTTCTTCGAAAGGGTTTCACCAAATATAATTTTTGATATTCTGTCAGCATGCATTCTAGCATACAATGGAGTTTTTTGGGATTTACATTTTCAATCACTTGCCTTCAATTAATTATCTGTCTAATCTCTTCGTTTAGTATTCTATCAAACAGTATGCTGCAACATCGTCTCCAAAAATTCATTTTCATAGCAGTTAACCGAGAGTTTATTGCATCATTTTTAATTCTAATTTCGGATTCATACGTAACACAGCTCTCCACCATTGTCTTGTATATTGTCTCTTGTTTTCTTTCGAAAATGTTTGTTTTATAAAATATTATGAAGTCTACAAAAATTGGCCTTCCATAGTTATTTTTAATAAAGTCACATATTAGATCCTCGCCTAATAATAACTCCGATATTTTTAAAATTTCTTTCCTACTGGAAATAAAACTTATTTCTGTTCAGATCATATCGAGATTTCCCACAACCATGATGTCTTGACTTTACATTATTTATTTTGAGCTCCTTTTTTATGTTTTATTAATTTCTGGATTAAATGTTACAGATACAAAAAAATATTTTCTACCTATTTTTCAAGTGATACGCTGACCCCAAAACCGGGAAATCGCTTATGTATGAATTCAAAAGGTTTTGCAGCGTTCTCAAGTTTTAAACGATATCCACCAATTTTTTTTAGTTATTTGGATTATGCACTAATAAAAACCTTTCAACATTTTGTTTTACCAGTCTTCATAACTTATTGGGCGTCTCCTAAAATAATGTAAGTATTTCAACGTCGTTAAGGTAAAGAGCGTTTCTGATGAAAAAATATTATATAAATAAAAGATCTTCATCTTCATCTCATTACTAGTTTACCATAGTTAAATGTGAGAGAGAAATGAATATTTTCTAGGATGAAGAGAGGGCACGTGACCCTGAGTTTTTTATTTGGATCCGCGGTTGGATGGTTTAGTAAAAAGTTGTAGCATACTCTTGAATGAATGATTGAGAAGAATATTTAATAATGGACTTGTTTATTAATCAGTATCTTTCTACAACAATGTAGCTTTCTTCAGAATGTTATCAAATGGGCATGATAAACATATTTACTTCAACTAAAAATTTCGAATATTTATTATATAAATACATGGTTTTAAAACCAAGAATTATTTTTTCGACTTCATCACTAACTTTTTCCCTTTAAAATTTATCTGCGTGACGCATGTTAACAAACACTTCACATATTACATTCTTGTAACTTACGTATATACAGAGTAATATATGAGTATAGAGAATATTATATAATGCTGCGCGAAAATTGGCATTTTCTGGAAAAATCATTGCAGCGCTCTGGTGACGAAAACGAAAAAAAAAATTACTAAATTAAGAGAAAAAGCCCTCTAACCGCGGTGTAGCTATAATTCCAGTTTTGTTGATCCGTGATGCCAAAAACAATTGAAGCAAAACGTCCGTCTGTCCGTCTGATACAACCAACGCCTAAACCATGCATACGATTTTTTCAAATTAAGAAACTTCTGTCGTTTTCGCCTGAGCTGAAGCTATGCGATTTTGAAAACATTCAAATTTTTGGGAAGACTATTTGTAGCCTTCCGGACATTTTAAATTTTTTCAAAACGGTTTCCAAATTTTTCTGTAAATTTCTTAAGTACGGTTATTTATGTAAAATACTAAAGGTAGAATATGCCCAAATTTCACGGTTAACTCCGAATTTGGGAAAATCCAAAATTTGAATATTTTTTGTCTTACTACAACTACAAAACTAAAGATAAAATTTTTGTTCAAATGAAAAATGTGTTTTATAATTAGATTTTTAATAAGGTCATAATTTTTAAAAGTTTTAGTTGATTTCGCACAATTGGCGTGAATATTTGAATTTTTAAAAATTTTAAATAACAAGATTTTCTAAAAAACGGCCCCAAAATTTTTTTTCTTTAAATTTTGGTTGGGTATGCCAAATGAAAAGCCTATCCGATGACAAAAAACAAGATATTGCTCTATTCTATTGTTTTTTAAAATTACACAAATGTAATTTTTAAATACTTTCGGGCTGTTAATATGAGCATTTGAATAGATTTGTATAGATTATTTAACTTGGAGTAAAAGGGTTTCAAATGACTTTAGAGAAGTTTTTCAAAACTCAATAGATTCCTGTGAAAAGAGCATTTTGAACTGAAAAGTTGAGAAAATTGTAAAAATGTATTTCGGGATAGATGTCAGCTGGCAAGAGAACGGCAAAAACCCTAGGGAGCTGGCAAGAACCTTAAAACCAGTCCAAAAAGGGAAAATTTATAAACATTGCACGAGAAAGTCTGTCCCATTCTTAGCACCTCTAGTTCTTCATATTTTGGTAGAAGCGAAGTGTAAGCATTTCTTTTTTAAAAGAAGAAAATTTCAGCTAGAAAACTGAAAAAAGAACAGTGAGAACAAATAAAGTTAATACAAAGGACGTAATACTGATTAGGATTGGGAAGGAAACGAACGTACCAATGTAAAACCAAAACGGCCTATAAAACAGGAAAATATGGAGTAGGAATGATCTGGTAAACGACCAGTAATCGAAAGTACATCAAATTCTTTCCGCAGTTTTGTAACGGTATCTTTTTGTAAAAAAAAGGAATGTTTAGAACTTTCCCGACATCGTTATTAGGAATTTATTTTCATTGCTCGTCAAGTAAAACCGCTGATATCGTACGGGATTTGAACACGCGTTCCCTATTGTAACCCACGCACCTGCGATTGCGCTACCAACACAGACGTACGTAAGCTTTCGTGAACGTACTCAATTAAAATCTTACAATTTTTTTTCAAACCATTGCTTTTCCGCACTTCTGCAATTTAAAATATTAAATAAATTCCCCTAAGAGACAATAAGAAAGCAAAGAAATCTACGCGGCACATAAAAAGTTAATTTACTAAGAATGTTTCAGTTCAGACTATGTAATTTTTCCTAGCAGGCGCTTCGGCCCAGCCTGACGCTCAACCCTTATCGCCTCTGCCTAAGGTGAGATTATTAGAGGGATAACGTTGGGCTAGCGGACAAGTTTCGACACGGCCCGACATTCAGAATCCAATTGCTGCAAGTAAATACTATAATTTTAAGAAAATTTATTGACTTCAAAAAAAATCACCTATCATTACGCAGTATTATCTTTGTTCATCTACTCAATTATAAAAAAAATAAACTCTTATTTTCTCGTGTTATTGGTAAAGTTTTTTAATATATAACAAATGTTACACTATTACCACTTCATTCTTTTTGAAAACTCTCAAAGACAACCGTAAATGCAAAACTTTAAATTATTGAAAAGGAAAAGTATTAATTAAAATCTCAAAATAGTCAAAAATAAAAGCTGCATGAACAGGCCGGGACGGAACTCGAGTCTTCCAGTTCTTCAAACAAGCCCCTTTGAACTACATGACGTCACTCCCGAGTCACTTATACAATGTTTTAATATTAGGATGTGTTGACGAGTGAAAATTGGTTGAGTTTTTCTAGCTGAAGACAGGAATGTTGTTTGCAAGAAAGAAACAGAAAAAAGTACGATTTCGCAAAATTGGTTTGAAACGTTTATAGTAGAAAAGAAAACGGTTTCATTGCAGTTTTGATTTCAAACCATTCTTTAAAATTGTAAATATTGCTTGCACTTTGACAAAAAATGCTTTCATTTCAAGAAAGCCTAAATGATTGTTATGCAAGAACGAAATATGGACAACAAATTTATTGAAAGACAAATCTGTTTTCAATTTTGTAGTTGTAGGAAGACGCCCAAATGTTCAAACTTTTAAAATTTTCGAAAATTCAGAGTTAACCATGAAAATTGGAACTATGTCATCCTTCTAAGTGTATTTTACTTCATTCTTCCCAGAAAATTGGGACCCGTTTTTGAGAAAATTTTGAAAATGTCCAGTGGGTTTTTTAAAGTACCCAAATTTCAAAGATTTTTCAAAATTTCAAGTTTTCAATACGCAGAAAAACAGGGTTCTTCAATTTGGAAAGGATCGTACGTGGGTTTAGGCGCTAGTAGTGATCAAGACGGATGGACGGACGGTTTGATAAAACCACTTTCTCGACTCCAAAAAGTGTATTACCGTTTAATCGCGAAATCGATTTTCCGCTGTATTAATAACTTTCTTACTTATATACGACGAATATACTACATATTTTGTCACATACGAAATACTATTTTATACTACGTATATTCGTGCGTATACGAAAAAGTAAAACGAGAAGCAGTTTGTTTTGTGCTGAGATAACGAATTATCATAGTTCAAAATCCATCAAACGTGTTACAGCAGTTCCAAAAGGTGAGATAAAAACAGTACTGAGAACTTTCTATTACTGATTGTCATTTCAAGGTGAGTTTATTTTTAATAAATGATTCATATTGCAAAATATGAATGTTTTATCTAATCAAGAAAAAAAGAGTAATTTGTCAAATGGGGGACGACGTTGTGTAAAAGTCACAACTTTGATATCAATTACTTAAAAGGGCCAAACCTTCCTCAAATTACTTACGTAAATGATGACAGCGGTGACAAATATCAAATGCGTGGGGGAAAACACGGCCCCAAAAACCCAACTGTAAAACGCATTTTTCGGGAAACTCAGTGGTCAGAGAACTGGTCAAAACGAAGATGGGTTGATTCTGTCCGAAGGGGAATTACATCTTTAGTACTCAATTAATACGGTTATCAGGTCACAATATGGATATCACTAACGAAAAGGAAAACCTCAATTTCATTTTCCCATAAGTGAAAGAGTTGTACAAACTTTTTGGAAGTGAATGAAATGTATGTCAAAACGTTCACTATCTTAATTCCAAGGAGGTTAGGGTTTAAATTTACTTTAAATAAATATAAATAAATACACATTTGTATAAATATTTGTAATAAAGGGATCAAACTAATTACACATTATATAGTATAAAAGTTCAGCAAAGATCTTATAAGCAATAAATAAATACAAGATTTTCCCAAACATTCTATCTTTAATTCTCAGACTTAGGTAAAACAGAACGCGGAACAGAAGAAAAGGCATCCCCAGAACTCGATCCTCAATACTGATTTAAAACCCGGTGTCAACGATTTTGCTACAGAGAGAGTTATTGGTCTTCAGAATCTGCAAGCCTTAATGTATCTACGAATACGAAATATTTGTTCTGTAATTTCTCCATTTTTCTGAGGGAACATTTAAGACGTAATAGAAATCATATTCTCTAAACATATTCTGTTCTCAAGCAGTACAAATTTTTGGAAAATGCAACATTAGGCAACTGATGTTTTTAACAATACATGATAATATATTTATTTATCTAACCGTTATCATATTTATGAATTTTTTAATAAATTTAATATTTAGATTTAAAAGAACGACTTTATCCCAGACATTTTGAGATCCGAAATTGCACCTTGTTTTTCCCATATTGAGACTAAAAAGACAGGTGATTTGTGCATTGATCACTACACAAGCATGGCGAATAATCATTGATATAACTAAATAATTAAAATTCCCATTATCTTTTTTGAAAATTGGGACTGATTGAATGCTCGCCACTAGTCTCAGTCTACCCTGCACCAAAGATAAGCCGTATCAAAACATTTTTTATTTAAAAATGGGGATGATAATAAAACAATATTGATTTCTTTTTTACATGACCACGTCAAATGTACTTTATTATGTTTTGGAGTTCTACATTTGAAATGTGGCTCCACCTACCGAAGACTTTACATTAAAAATTTTAAGAAGACCATAAAAGAAATAAAATTATCAATTGTTACAAACAAATTTGGGGTGCGTCTCTGTTAGCATTTATCACAAAGGCACAAACACAAAAAAGGTAATTTAATGAGTTGTAATAGTTTCTAAGGAACTTTTTTAAACGTGTAAAAAGATATATTCCTTTCTCAATTAATAAAAAAAACGAAGAAATTACCTTTATTGCAAATTTTTTAATAAACCCCCAGACTTGTTAAGGGTTCTGATTTTTCTCTGAACTTTAAATATGTAAATTAATAGTGATTATACAACTTGGGACAGACTTTTCTATATTATTTCTAAGATTACATAAAAATATGATAAATAAATTTCAATCGAGACACTGTTAATATTTGAGCTTTTCTCTTCCAAATTTCGTTTCGTCACATTGCTTGGAATAAAAAAAACCGAAACAATCTTAATATAATCACATTATCGTTTTCAAAAACAAGTTTGTTCCTCTTTGCAAGAATTTTGAATGTCTCTCGTGATGATAGTGATTAAAAGTGTTCTAGCATCAGGTAAAAATACATATTCGCCAGGATTTGATCTATGTCCATTCCTCTATCTATACGCGTGTAATCCACGGAGCTATCACAGAGGTACCTTACAGCACCGATGAGGTGTGTAGAATGAATTTATCTTTAAATTTATTGTTCTTATGATGTACAACATTTACTTCAGGTTAAGGGAAACTCACATTCTGATAAGAAGTGGAATCATCAGCGCGATACTATTTATAGTTGATTCTAGTTAGAAATATTTCGATTCGAATGTCTTTGTGTAGGCCTGCGAAGTAGCTTCTATCCTGCGAACGCTATCTTCGCCCTCCCATATCTTCAAGGTGATCTCCACATTACGATAAGACTGAACTGTAACTCGTCGGAAACACCAGTCTGAAATGCAGAACCGCGTAGTAATAAAAGAATCATGGATTTTTAAAACCAATTTAAAACAACTAAGAGAATTTCCGACAACTTTATCTGTTATTCATGAAAACTTGTAATCAAACTTGAAGATATAATGCTAACAATATTTTAATTATCTGCAAATAGTTGATTGATTTTTTAAAGAAATTATAATGCTTTTTAATGTAAACAACGAAGTAGTTGTACTACAACAGCACATACTTTCTTCTCTAATGTCACTGCTCCGCAAATTATACTATTACATGAATTGGGAAAAGAGTTTAACAAGTAAGATTTCTATTTTCAATTTTGTAGGTTTGAAAAATTAACTTTTTCCATTTTCAAAAATATATAGAGTTCCGAAAATAGGACGACCAGCGCCTTGGTCAGATAGTACAGAAGGAGGTTTCTGGGCTGTAATTTATGGACGACAAAAATGGCCCTTTACGGCCGCTAAGTCTTTTCAAAATTTATTAATTACAAAATATTGACATATTACTACTGAAATCACACCATAACAGAAGAAAAATTATCTTCTGATTCAAACAACGTTAGCAAGCTGACAGCACTCAAGGGGTTAACCATTCGGCTAAAGCGTTTCTGTTTCCCGCTGCACTTAGAAAAATAGTTAAACATAATAAAAACCCATGCTAAATAGAAATAATCGTTTCAATATATTTTTTCGTTTTCAGAGGTCAACTTTTAAGTTTAAATATACTGTATATATAATATAATATAAAATGTATAATATAGGGGAAAATTAAATATATTAATATAATATAATTTTATTTTAATAGAATCGAACTTTTCTCTATAGAAAGAAAGTACATATTTTTACTTTCCTCATGCGTACTTCAGACACATTGTCATAATAAACTGGAAAGGGGCTTGCAATTATTCAAAAAGAGCCCAACTTCAGAAGTAGGACAGTTTAAAGAATACTAGTGATGCTAAAAAGCGCGTACTTTTCTCACCCGTATTTTCAAGGACACTTATGCTGAAAATACTAAAGTTTCGAAAATTGCACATGATCTTATTTAAAACTTATCTTTAAGGAAAAGTTTCATCAAGGGAAAATCTCAATTTCAATATTTTACTTAGGGAAATTAAAAAATCAGTTTTCAAGAACATGAGACCGAATATTTTCAAATGCACTTTCCACTATCCAACCATAAAAAGTAATAAAAATTAGGCATTTGTTTGAACACTTGAAATACGTCCCAGGGCTTCATGTAAAGTAATTCCCAATTGAATATCGGTTTCAAATTCAAGGGCAGACATCAGCCAGATCGATTAGAGTATCAATTTTGGTGAAAATCGGTTTAACGGTTTTGCCCAGTTGTTCAGGACGGAGGACAGACATTTTACCGTCAGTCGATTTTTCGCTATCAACCACCCACAAAACATGGATTCTGGCTACACCACGATTTGGAGGATTTTTTCTAAATTTAGCAAGTGGATTTATCCATTTTTTCGTCACAAGGGCCGGGAATATGCGTTTTTCTTTCAGACAACCCCCCGTTTTTTTCGTGTAGCATTACGAACTTTCTACCCTTAAGAAGAAAGTGCAATTGATCAATATATGAGAATTTAGATTATGCGTTCGTGAAAATTTTTTTGCTTCACCCGCAAAGCAATTTTCTAAATTTGGAAAACATTTAAACAATTTTTTATAACTTCATTTGTAGAATTAGTTATACCGAAAAGAAGAGTAAAGAGTTCATGAAAAATTTGAAACAGATTAGTAATTGAAACGTTGAAAAAACCCAGAGATATTAATCAAAGGTTACATTTATACAGTATTTGTAATAACGGTATAGTGTATTGAATGAAGAGTGTAAAGTAAAAAGGAAGAGTTCGTTTCAGAAAGTTTCAAAATGCAATATGAGCATAATGTAACATACCCCCCAGAAATATTGGATTCTCATTGATTCAGAATCCAAATGAACTTGCTTTGATAAATCAATTTTGAAAAAGAATACATTTATTTAGAAGTCAGTAATGTTTAATTTTTTTCTGTACCATGCGTACACATCCTTTTCTACAACGAGTCTAAAAGTAAATACATGTTCGCAGAGTCTTTTTGAAATATTTTTGGAGTTCGGATTTCAAAAGCGAATTTTCCTCAAAACCCCTAAATACCATTTTACTTGATATCATTGTTTCTGAGGTGTGGTATCGAGAATGTAAAATAAAGAAAATATTTAATGAAGTCTTAACTCAATATTAGGCCAATTATTTTCCGTCACTGTTCCTCAGCTTAAAAACTATGGAAATATTGTAATGAAAGAACAATAAATTAGTGGTACTCAGTTTAATAAATATGTTTATTTTACCAACGAAAAGAGAAAGTGTGAATAAATATGTATTGGCTACAATGAATATCATTGCAATATTGTAGGAAATCCTGAGAGGGGATGAATATTGTATAATAATAATCGAATTATTGACTATATATGAAAATTTATTTTTGATTAAATAAATTTGCTTTATAATACTATTTTGCCCAGGGAAAAAAGTCCTTTGGGTTTATTAGGCAAAAGATTATTGAAAGTGAATTCAAAATGTGAAATTTTCTTTGACAATTGGTTGTTGTTTTGCATATATTTTTAATGTCTCTTTTAACTACTAGGGGCATATAACGACCACTGTGATTTTTATGTTTGGGTTTTCTGTAGGAGAAAGGGACATCACGAACACACATCTATGTCCGAGGCGGAACCCGCGGCCCTTCGAACCCAGGAAGCAGGCTTGTCGTCCATTTCCTTTTCTCCTAGTAAACCCTGACATCATATATCCAACATCAAATACATCGAAGATATCGCTTTAAATTTTCCATCATTTGAATTAGTTTTTCCGTGCCCGCCACGTGGGATAGGGAAATGAAACCCCTGACTAGGTAGTGTTCCCCGAGGAAGCCAGAAAGACATATTTATGGTAATATCTACCTATACCAAGATTTTATCCAACGTTGCATTTGAGTGCAAACAGCGGCAGAACACTTTTTTCAAACTCAAAGGATCATAAGACTTGTCTGGTCGTCCTGTGGCTCTAAGCCCGAGGCAAGAATTGTTATTCACCTCGGATCGGGCATCCACTTCGCACGGACATCTCGTGCAGTTACCACCCCTATCCCCAGAAATGAAGAACAGACCCTTTTGTAAAGCATGCTCCGGGACTGCGATAATGAAAGAGCCAAGAAGGCAATGCTTTTGACTATAGAGGATGCTGGCTACTGTCCTCCGCAAACTTTTTTAAACTTTTTTAGCTATGGGTTTATAAATCATTTTGTAAGGGGGTGATTTTAACATGCCTTTTATAACTAATTTTTGTTTTTGGGGTAACACTGTCTTAGTCATTTATTTATTTTAAAATTAGTCATTTTTACTGTTTTTCCTCTTTTAATCTTGTAATTAATAAAAATATTTTAACTGACTTTTATAAATTTTCAGAAATTTGAATAATATTGCACTATGTAGTTGGGAAAAAATATTTGAGCACAATACACAGTTCTTTTATATTATTAAAGGTATAAAAGGGTTTTATTTCGTGAAATAATAAAAACGTAGTTTAGTTTTCAGATTTGAGAACCTGTGATCTCATTGAATCTTTGTGTTTTCCGTGTTGATCTAAAAACCCAAAAGTGTTTTCGGTCTGATATGCATTCAAGATTGGGATCTTATGAGACAAATTATTTGTCATGCGTATATCTTTAAAAGGCTAAAATTATTTCACAATTAATCATTAGAAACAAGGACGGGTGTTTCCCGTGAATAAAACCAGTTTTACTTCAAATCGATAACGTGTCAAGGTTTCCGGATGTTTGAATTGCGGAGAGCTTTTGAATCGAACTAAACACCCAGAAACTGTTTCTGGGGCTAAAAACCAAATAAATTGAAAGATAATACGATTCGGAAACACTGTGTTCCGCTTAAATATTTTAATTGAAAATTGTCCGAATTGAAATTTTTTAACTAAATATTCAATTTTCTTGAAAGTTTATTCAAACAAGTTTTTGTTTCTTTCTTAACAGCTGTTTTAAGAAACTTACATTGATTCGTAACATTTTAAGGTTTTCAAATTTATTATTTACTACGGTTATTCAAAATATTTTAAAAAAATATTTAACTTGGTAGATTTCCCCAAATTAAAAGAGTTAAAAATTTGCTGTTTATATTATTAGCTATTTATTAAAGATATCAATTATTACAATTTTCTATTAATATATGCAATGATATGTTGAAAATAATTAATTATGTTAGCGCCTATTCATATCAGATTTGTACGTTGCCGTATATTTCCTTAAATAAATAAATAAATAAATAAAAATATCACTGGGAAGGGATAGATATAATCTTCTGCAGTGTAAAGAAAAATAGTAACTTTTGAAAAATATATAAGAATAAGACAATTATATTTTCGAAATATTTCTAATAGAGGTTCCTAGTTCCTTTTTACTGATTATCACTATAAAATTGCATCAATTTTTGAAATAGTCTAAACAATATTAATAATAGCAATTTTGCAATGATAATCTATTTGGGACACCGGCAGTGATTTTTTAAATTTATTAACGAAATCACTGTTTGCATGCACCTGCTCAAAAAAATGGGATTACATTTTCTAAGCGTAATAAAATGTGTGTATTGTTTATTTCCTTTTAAAAAAGGCGTAATAATGTCAAAATACAAGTTTTTAAATACGGAACATGAATTTCCCAAATTTTCTTGATAGGGTGTCTATATTATGTAAATGTATATATTTGTGTTTCCCGAAAATGATTATGTAATAATTAGTGTTCCTTGCTTTAGAACCATTAGCATTTTAAAATAGTTTGTAAGAAACAAAACTTTCAATACTTTAAATTTTAATCGCCAAATTTCTACAATATTGATACCATAAATTAGAGTTAATTCAGCAAAGAACTCGATAAAATGCACAGACCATCCTGTGACCCGCGCCCTGTCTGTCAGCGTCCACGGGTTCAGGCCAACGTCCAGTGAATTCGGAGGATCCGCGCCCGCCGCACCAATCCGTTTCCGTTTGTACCCTCCTGTTATCCCTACTCCTTCACCCTCCCCTCCTGTTACCCCTCACGTTAGCGGGAGTCACGACCCCGAAATTGCCCGCCCTTTGAGATAACAGAGGAAATCTTCGAGGAGGAAGGGGACGGGGCGAAACTTGGAGCAAAGCCAATGATAAGAGCGGATACGCTCGACGCCAGGATTGGCAAGGTCCAGCGATGGTTGTCCAAGCTGTGGAAAAGCCAGATTTGCGCACAGGGCATCGCCCATATTCTGTGAGAGGGTATAACCCCTAAAAACCAAAATAGGCGTTTCAAAGTAGCAGGAGCCTCCAGTCAATTTAGATAATGAAGAGAATATCGTCTTGAACGGTTTAGGCGATAGCATTGACAGCAGACGGACCGACAGAGAGACAAATGTTCTGCCATTAATCGATTTTTCGGTATCAAGAATCCACAGAACGTAAATTCTGGCAACACAACGTAATAGAGAAAGTATTATACTACATACAGGAATAACATTTTTCCACTTTTTCTTTACCAGAACTCTAAAAAAATCTATTGGATTTTTTTATACTATGGCAAGAAAAAAGACTAATTTTTCGGTTAAATTAAATCCTCGGACAATACCTGTCCTAATCAGATACCCATTTTTATACTGCCGGGAACATCTCAAGTAATGGATACATTTTATGTGAAAGTTATTGTTTCACTTGGGAGTGTGTTTGGTGCAACTCAAAATCTTCCGACAATATTGCGCTTGTCCAGGTGAGCTTTGTGGATCAACTCCATGTAATTGGCATCCGCCAACACTTTCTACTAATTAATTTAAATTGGGATGTTTAGGCGCGTCATCTCGGGGCCCGGTCGTGGGATGTTGGGGGCAGGAGCGGGCGCCCTCAACTCCGGGCCGAGGGTAAGCGTTGTACATTCCAGGTGCGAGGGTCCACAGAGGCGCGCGCCGCCCTTCGCCCGTGGGCGCGCGGACGGCGTTTGTTACCTGCGGAATGCGGCGAGACGCGCCCACGCTCGCCTTCATGGGCGGCCTCCGATAACTCGCCCTGGCGGCAGCTCATCAGCACTCCGCCGTCGCCAGCGTCCTCGCGCAGCTCTCAGCCCGCCCTCGTCCTCGCCCACGCTCCCTGCCTACCCGCCTTCGTGGAAATGTCGCCCGCCCTCGCCACCCTCGCCCCGCATTCACCCCGCCTCGCCCCGCCCCCCACCTCGTTCTCCCCGCCCCCGCCCCACCCTCGCCCCGTCCTCACCTCGTTCCCCTTTCCCGCCTCGCCACGCCCCTCGCCCCGTCCTCGCCCCGCCCTCGCCCACGCCCCGCCCCTCCGAGCCTTCGACCACGCCCTGCCTCGCCCCGCCCTGCCCCCCTCCCCGCCCCTCGCCGAGCCTTCAACCACGCCCCACCCTCGCCCCACCCTCGCCCTGCCTCGCCCCGCCCTCGCCCCACCCTCGCCCCGCCCTCGCCCCGCCCTCGCCCCGCCCTCGCCCTCACCCCGCCCTCGCCCTGCCCTTGCCCCCCCCTCGCCGAGCCTCGCCCACGCCCCACCTCGCCGAGCCCTCGCCGCGCCCTCGCCGCCCCCTCGCCCCGCCGTCGCCCCGCCTCGCCCTGTCCTCGCCGCGCCCTCGCCCACGCCCCACCCTCCCCCCGCCCTCGCCCTGCCTCGCCCCGCCCTCGCCGAGCCCCTCGCCCACCCCACCCCGCCCCGCCGTCGCCCCGCCCTCACCTTCACCCCGCCCTCGCCAAGTCCTCACCCCGCCCTTTTCCACGTATTTCCTTGTGACTGCGCCGAGATATCTCATCCAAGAGACTAAGTATTTCCCCTGTCAAGTCGAGAACAACGCCAATTACACAATTTCGTGAATCGGATTTAATTGGGTAGGTTGCACATAGTACTGTGATGTAGTCGTCTCTATTTTGACCTTATTTGATGTGATCTTTACGTCAATATCAAAAGGAGGTAAACAGCAATGAGGTGTCTCCAGAAGCTGCCTCGGCTTACCAGAATTTCCTTCCCGTCCTCATTTACAGGCCGCCTCCTAATGGCTACAAATTTCAGCCGCCATATATTTGCCTGACATATCCAGGAGAATATCTGATAGGTTATTCGAGGGTTGAGTTCGTTACAGCGTATTCTATAACACTCTCAACTTGCTTTGACCCAACTTCTCCTAAGGTTTGTTTTTTAATCGAATTCAGTTCCTAAACCCCAGCGAAATGTACTCCAACCATAGACAAGTTTCTAACTTATTAAGGATTTCACGAATTAAGCATCAGTAGAACACTGCAGCACAATATAATTGCGAAGCACAGAAATCTTATCAAAATGAAATTTGTCGGTCTTACATAATTGAATGTTGAATCAAAATAAATGAATTGAATCAAAAATCGAAATGCCCTCAAAATGTCGCAATATTGATAAGTAAAAAAATAATAGTAATGTTACCGAAGATATAAGATGGCTTAAAATGAAACATGAAAATGTGTACTTTCAAAGAACCTTTTGCATTATGGTATTAGTGTCACTACATTAAATTTTGATAAAAAATATTTTGTGCATTGTTTGTAATTAACACTTTGTTCGCAAACTTATTTATTTTAAGTTACACAACAAACTTCAAACTAAAACTATGGATTATAGGCTATTATTAACAAAATATTTTCGAATTTTTAAATTTTTAACAATATGAATCGATCAAATTTTGAGGTAAAACACGACAAATTGTCTCGGGATTGGGAAACTGGAGCAAGAAGTTCGTGATGACTCGTGAGGGATGTACGATCTCTCCATGCGTAATTACCAAACGTTCCCATCTCACCTTGTTTCGCTTTATCCCGCCTAGTCTTCCGTCATAGTGTGTTGGTTGCGTCTCCTGAGCTCCAGTGCCACCGGCGTTCTCAAGACAGAGCGTGTACGTTGAATAGCTTCACTGCAAAGCCTTGAGCTCCTCAAGTCCTCCCGCCCGCCCTCCCACCAGCCAACCCCTCAGGCACGCCGCCCACCAATCCCCTCAGGGCTTACTCGCCCTCTCGCACAATTATATGGCCCTTGGGGTACCCAACCACCCGCTCGACCTCCCTCCCACTCGATCGCCCCACTCTCCCACTCACTCACCCTGCCTCCCACTTGCTCGCCCGCCCACCCAATCGTTTGCTCTCCCACTCGCTGGCCCTCCCACTCGCTGGCCCTCCCACTCGCTCGTCCTCCCACTCGCTCGCCCTCCCACTCGCTCGCCCTCCCACTCGCTCGTCCTCCCACTCGCTCGTCCTCCCACCGCTCGTCCTCCCATTCCGCCGCTCGTCCTCCCACTCGCTCGTCCTCCCACTCGCTCGTCCTCCCACTCGCTCGCCTCCCACTCGCTCGCCCTCCCACTCGCTCGCCCTCCCACTCGCTCGTCCTCCCACTCGCTCGTCCTCCCACTCGCTCGTCCTCCCACTCGCTCGCCCTCCCACTCGCTCACACTCCCACTCGCTCACACTCCCACTCGCTCACACTTCCACTCGCTCGCCTTTCCTCTCGCCCTCGCACACGCTCGGCCCTCACTCATTTACTCGCTCATTGGACAGCCTGTTCTTTCGGTCCGCTCGCCCGCCTCCTGCGCATCCTCCTGCACACGTTCACGTGCTAGCACGCCCGCATGGACGCTTGCCCACCAATTCAGTAGCCGGCCCACCAAACTCCCAAGGCATTCGTTGGATTGCCTACCTCTTAAGCTAATCATCGGCACGTCTGCCCATCCCTCCCCGCTGCCTTACTCACCTACCGGCCCCTCCCACTCGCCTGCCCACCTATCCGCCTGCTCGCCAGCCCAACCACTCACCCGCCATCCTCCAGGCCAACCACGTTGTAACCGCCTCTGGAGTCTGTTTCCTCAGTATGCTTTCTGTCTCCAATCGCTACCTGAGTTGCGTTGTAGCCAGCCGACGAACCTCTGACACCTCAACATCGAGACAACAGCGCCCCGAGACAACGGGGCTGGCGCAGGGGCGTATGAATCGACACAAAGGAAGAGCTTCTCGCTCAGCCAGAGCGACAGCACAAGCAGCTCGAGAACACACGTCTCGCTGCTCCGTGGGAGAGCACGTGTTGCACAATGAGCGGAAATGTACTAGTTAATAAAATTAGCAGCACGAATGTTCGAAGCGAAACGGTCGCATTATTATTAGGTTACTAGTAAACATGATTTATTGACTCCAAAGCGAATGTTGTATACAAACTCATTCATGATAGTAAGAACAAAACTAGAGATGCTACAGAATGGCACGGACTTTCTCGTAGACATTTTTTTTGTTTCTTTGGCCTAGACTGGCTCTCAGGTCTTCCTCCATTCTCTGGCCAGCTGCCATCTACCGTCACCGAAAGTACATTTTCTTGACGTTTCCTTAACTTTTCGGTAACATATTTGTAGAACCGAAATACTATTTCAATAATATTAAATAAGAGTAAAATCTTGTCCACAATAGAAATTTTCATTGAAAAATTTGGTCTTTAGAAAATGGTTAAGAGTTTTCGAAAAAATTATTTGAAGTTCTTTCAAGCACTTTTACTCAAAAATGTAATAATGTATACAAATTGATGGAAATGTGCATATTAACAGCGTAAGAGATATTTAAAAAAATATATTTGTGTCATTTTTGAAAAAAAAAATACACTAAAATTAACTTTACATCATATTAAGCAGTGCAATTAGCACTATCCACTGAATTATTTGAAGAAAAAATTTGGAGCCATTTTTGAGAAAATGACGTTTGAGCATTTCTGAAAATTCGGAATTTTGAGTCCATTTTCACAGAAAACTGTTGTTTTCGAGAAACTTTCTTTGACATAATTTAAAGCATGTGTACATATAAATATAATAAAGTGAAGAAATCACCTCTAAGGTAAATATTACCGACGCGAGAGTCAAGTCAAAAAAACTAAATGTTTGTAATTTTTGAAAAACCAAAAGATTAGAGCAACTTGACGTTTATGTCATCGGATAGGGTTGGTTGGGCATTAACCTTACCAAATATGTAAAGAAAAAATTTGGAGACGTTTTTGAGAAAATAATGTTTTTGTAATTTTTAAAATTGCAAATATTGCACGCTTTATTGCACAAAAACGACTAACATTTTGAAAATAGTCTACATGACCTTAATGTAAGAAATATTTATGAGTAACAAATTTCATTTGAAGGGAAAATCTGTGCCTTCAATTTTTTAGTTGCAGGACGACCCCTCAAAAAATTCAAACTTTTGCAATTTTCGAAAATTCAGAGTTAACCGTGAAGATGGAACCTACATCACCTTTGTAAGTGTATTTTACTCTATTCTTGCAAGAAATTTATAGATAATATTTCGAGCTGTTTTTTTATAAAAAAATTGAAAATGTCCGGGGGGCTTCATGTAAAGTACCTCCAAATTTTAAAGAATGTTTTTCAAAATTTCAAAGCTTCAAATAGAGCCAGATGGACAGGGTTTTTTTCAATTTTTTAAAGATCGTACGTGTTATTTAGACGCGATATTTGTTCACATACGACAGACAGATGGACGGACGTTTTGAAAAAAAACATTTTTTCGGTATCAGGGGACGCCAAAACGTGTATTTCCATTGAAATTTTGAAATAGATTTTCCGCATTACATAATTTTATATAATACTTTATATAACTTTGTATATAACTCCAGTATATACGTATGTATACGAGAAAGTAATTATCCTTGATATAGTCGCTTCACTGATTGATTTTATTCTTAGCAGTCAGCTCATGCTCCCAGAACAGGAGGGGCATGAGGCCGAAGTGGCCCACGAACTCTACTTGGACCTGTACCTTTACGATATATGGTTAAGGTAGCGCAAGGGCACCGGTGTTTGTACCACTGAGACACAGTTCCTCATACCTCCCATCTCTGGAACTCCTGTTCAATGTATCTCCCTCTGTCCCCTTACACTCTTTGCGCTTTACACCTTCTGTACCTTACACTCCCTGTATCTTACGCTCTCTGCATCTTATTTCTCTGTTTCCTTTTATCTTACACTCTGTCTCTCCCGCTCTCTGCATCACTCTACTCTCTCCTACTCTCTCTACCTCTCGCTCTGTTTCTCCGGTTCTCATTATCTCTCACTCTGCATACCTCCTGCTCTCAGAATTTCTCGCTCCCCGCATCCCCCTCTCTCTGCATCCCTCGGTCACTATCTCCCTCTATTTATGTCTATGTCTCTCCTCTGTCCAATGGTGCTTCAGTCTAGGGAAGACTCTGGCCAGCAAACATTGTTTACGTAATACTGCAGATGAATTTTGCGATCATGGGCCGTAGACCGAATATCAATGGATTGACTTACCCTCAGAATAGATAGATAGATAGATAGATAGAAATTTATTCTACAATTGGGCAGATGATGCCCGGTGGCAGAATGCAAAATTACAATTACAAATAAAATAATAATAATATATAAAAAATAAATATAAACAAACAAATTGACTTTAATATAATACTAACATATAAATGAATAAACTTACATATTACACAAATATACATACATACAAACATATACCTTGTATACATAGAGAGACGAAGGAAGCCTCACATTCACACCAGTCACAACTTATTCAGTCATATTCAGAAGAAATTAAATCACTTCACTTCACTGCATATAACTTTATCTAAATATTAATCGTTCAATACTATTTACTGTAGACTACGCATAATCGCACCTTTCACTTCACTTCACTTTACTATACGTATTCACCCTATTGACTAATTTCCTATATTTGTTTTCTAAAACCTCGCGCTGAGCAAGGAAAGGGCTCAAAAAAGTAAATATAGGGGTGGAGCAAAGTTGGAGGAGGAAGTATCGTGAACCCTCAGTTGTTCAAAGCAACGGCCCGAAACTGATGGAAGTAAATAAGGAAAAGACACTGCAGAGCAACCGTTCTTTTGGATTGCCAACGAGGCAGTGAATTCATTAGAAACAGCTGCGTGACAGCTGCCTAAAAATTCTCTTTTTGGCCTATCAAACGTCAGTGGAGCTGATGAAATTAGGAGCATACACATTCAGATTGTCATATTTTCGACTATAATTGTAATCATCAATCTTGATTATTATTATTATTATTGTTATTATCATCAACTGTGCAGTGCATTTTAGTGAGAAGACCACGTGTTAAATATTGTAAAATAACTATAGGGTGGCTAAAATGTAGCTATTGGTATTATCATTTTAACTGTATTATTACAACTATTTTAAAATCATTTTAAGTTATTTTATATTAACTTGTAAGTATTCTCAATAGCAATGAATGTAATTAAACTGTTCTGTCTCCAGGTTGCATAAACGTACCTGCAGAAATAATAAATATCTATCATACCGAGATATACAAAATTTTCTCTACATTAATATCTGCCAAAGATCTTAGCGTCCGGCTTGCTGGGTCAATGGGTCACGATATATTATAATCCTTATTACCTTTATAATGGATTATAGGATCCGCTGACTATACAGCGCAGCTGGGAATCTGAAATAGAATGATTCTATTCCTAGTTCATTTCTGTTTGGATTGACTAAATGAAAGATCACTTTCTTTTCTAAAGAACAAAATGTAACAAAGTTTATTTTACCTTTTAGCAAACAATTTAGTGAATTTATGTTACGCCTTTGATCAAGATATCTTTGAATTTAGAATTTTATACCGCGGTTAACTTATCTATTCTTCGTTGATGTCCCTCGTAGACTTCTCAGTCGAAATATCTTACGAGCTTGCCGTAGTCCAAAGTTCCAAGAAATCCTCTTCTGCCCCTATCCAAGCTGGTCTCAAACTATCAAAATTATCAGTCCCGATTACGTCCTATGACATAGTCCCGAACTCGATTACCACTCCCGACAAAGTTCCAATTTATACATCTATATTACTTCCACATGAAAATATCGGCAATATCATTCACTGTCCTTAAAATTTCACTGATAACCCAATTCTGACTATCTGGATTATACTCGTTCCCTCTCACGAACCTACGATCAGTTCAGAAGCGCGATGCCGGTCAGAATGAAATTCTCCTGCATGATTCACCCCTCGAAGACTTCGTATTAAACTACCTTCCTTATTTTTCATAACATTTGACCGTCCTTCTCTCACCCAGCCAATCCATACGTTCGTTATATTTTGGTGTAGCTGACCTTTTGATCGTCTAAACTTCTTCGCCCAATCCCAAATTTTCTACTTTCGGCATCCAGACAACTCTTAATGCATTTAGAAAAAACAAAAACTACATTGTTTATTCACGGTCGTTGCTAAGCTCTAGCTCTCGTGATATTTCGTAATGCATGTTCCACCATATTGTCTACAAATAAATGTTAGTTTATTTTAACGTGACATATCGGTATGTCACAATACTATGCAACTATCATCCACTCTGGAATAGGCGTCCTTCCGACAATCAAGATGCCGGGCACGATATCGTTATTGGATTTCGCAACAAATAAATCACCGCAGCTGAAGAATTCGGTCATTACATCCTGAACTGAAGTAACGGTTCCCTCGGGCTTCGCGTTGAGGCAGTCCCGGTGGCTGGAAAAACCGTCCCGCTGCGACGCTGCCAAGTGGCCGGGCGATGCGGGTGGGTGGCCGGAAGCGGGAGGGGGGGGGGGGGGGGGGGGCCGTCGGGGCAACGTCCGGGGGGGCGGTGGAGGGGGGCGAGATACGGGCGCGTGTCGGCCAATCACCGCCCACATAATTACGGCCGGCGCCCCGCGGCGCGTGCGGGGGTGCGGGGTGGGGGGAAGCGGTTGGGAGGAGGGGGCGTGTGCGGAGCGGAGTCTTATGCGAAATTCATGCGGCGGCGGCGGCACAAGACAAACTGCAAGTTGCGTAACGAGCCACCGCGTCGCGTCGGGGGGCGGTGCCGGCGCCGCTACGTGTGTGCTTGTGGAAGGGGAAGGGGAAGGGGTGGGGGTGGGAGCTTCACTGTTCACCTTCGCGATGCTCACGCGTTCGTGAAGAAATGTTTAGCGGTGTAGTGATTCCTATAGTATCCATACCTGACTACACGTTGCATTACTTCCTTTAAATTTTATTTTACTAAAACTATTAATAAATTGAATACGTCGAGCATCAACTGTTTGTATTCTTATGGCCCCCCATTTTCGGCGTTTGTCGATTCTTTGGTAAGCGTACTGAGCTTTACCAGTGGTTTATCATTACCATGTCACGAAATGTTCAGCAGTGAACTGACATTAAACGTTCTCTAAATTGTTTCTGTTTCAAGCTGTAACACTCGCATATTACGTCATTTAACCTATTGCATATATATATATATATATATATATATATATATATATATATTATAAATGAATTAAAGGCAATTTTATAAGCACATTATCCTCCGTATATTTACTATTTGTGACATTCGCGACTCTAATAACAATATTCCCAACAGACAACTCTATGAACAATATTCTCAAACTTCGTAAAAGTAATGGCGTCAATAACCATGATGTAAAATAATAATGTTCAAAGATGAATTATTAACCAAGCATTTATAATCACCTGAGACGTAAAAGAAAATTACGTGAGTTAAAAAAAGAAGCACGATTTCGACAATTACATCAAAGAACTAGAAAAAACATACAAGGCATAATAATATATGCGCATGAAAGTTTTATAAAGCAACATATTCCCTAATTTCGATGAGGAGTAGTGAAAATTAGGTCTTGGTCAGAAAAGGCCAAAGAAGATTAGAAACAATTAGAAATTGCTTAGTGAACTTAGAAGATATATAAGATAGGGCGACTTGAAACGAAGAGAAAAATATATATAACATGAGCAATGTCAAAATAAGGCAGTTTATATCAAATTTGTTTTTTCATCTACAGCGAACGACTGTGGACAAAGTTTCGTATTTAACTGGAATGAAACCTAAAGAACTTATAGTCAACGTATTGTAAAAAAAAAATTGTGTACAACCAACTATTGTTCCATTAATTATTTTTCTAAGATCGAGACATCGGTGACTGTAATCAATAGCAAGAAATTTAGAACACTAGTACTGAAATTCGGCTAATTTTCATTGGAAATATGCATCCTTACTATCGTAAATTCGTTATAATTTTAGCACAAACAAAAAAGTTTAATAGCTTATTATTTCAATTTTATTGTGTACAATTCATAAATAATATGACATGTTTTCAATAATAAGCAATGGATTACAGCAGGACTGTTTAAAAATAATGTTTAATGAATCAATTTAAATAATAAATAATTATTGTAGTTAATAAACAATGAATTTATTGATTGTATAAAAGAAAGGGTTGCAAAAATTATATACTCACCATTCGTTGCTATCCTCTCCCCTGAAACAAATAAAAATGTATGATAACAAAAATATCAATACTTTTAGAGAAGTATATTTATGTTTTACGGCATGCACTAAAATAACACTGTTCACCAAATGTAAAATAAATACTTTTTAAAATTTATTTTTAACTTCAATTCCCGTACACTCATTGTGCCCTACGATATATTGAGTGTAATTTGTACATCCTGAAAATATGGGAGTATACAATTTCTTAAAGTTACATTGTGATTTTACATTTCGTTAACAATACAGGTACATTCGAACATTTTTTCATCCTAATATTATTTTGCAACAATATTCAATGAAAATTCCATGAATGAAATAATATAAGGCTCCATATTCTGGTACGAATCCTTACTTGGTGTTCACTACTTTAAATTCATGTTAACCCAGCAATTAGTCTCGCATAGTACATTTTACTTCTTCAACAATTAATGCCTCCCCTTCAAGCGCGAATTCTAGACTTACGCTAGAAACACATTAATTCATTTATAATAGTCCACTCCTACGTTCGTTCATCGTGAGAATACTCATTACAAAACAAAGAATCAACATCTTGTCCAGCTATTAAACTTTACACGGAATAACATTTCCATACCCCCAAAAGAAAGAAGAATCCAACACATACAAAAAGCCAAAGTACAAATACTCAACGCGTGCGGCCATATTTTCCAAGGAAGAGAAAGATGGCCAGACAAGGCAATCACTCTATATTTCATAACATTCTCCTAAGGAAGGAATGGCCCTGTCTTTATTTTTCTGTTCTATTTCCATTTTCTCGGAGGCATTCCCAGGCGACCTTGTGCATATTTCACTTCTTTCGCGAGGTAATACTTCACCGTTTTCTCTCTATTTTTTCCCACTGACTTCCGCCCGCGATATTTGCAATTCACAACGCATCCCGGCAGGCAGTCTGTCTGCTTCCCTGGTCAGAGACCGGTGGTTTGCCTCCACACGTTCCTGCAAGAGTTCAAAACCTACATTGTTATAACTGCGAAGTATATATCCATGATGATTCCTGGCGCGTCAACTGATAAAGTCAATTTTCCCGTAAGTGTAGGGCATGTTATTATCGCGAAAGGTGGCAGTGAACTTTCCTGCTGGATGGAGAGATCCGGCACAGACCTACATCGCCTTTCGGGGATTTTCCCTAACTAGGTTTATCTCACCAGCAGGGCATGTCCCCAGCCGGAACAAGCTCTAAGCTCCTGACAGGTCTCCCGACTTGTGTCGTAATGTAGTGCATGTAGGTGTAAGTGTGTGTGTAAGGGGTGAGGATTTGCGTCTTACTTTATCGTTTTATGTTTAAAATGTTTTTAAACCGATGGTGTCCGAACTTGTCAAGGAGCATGAGAGTCCAAAATATTTGTTAGTATTGTCCGTTCAAATGATACCATATTCGAAACTCGTACCCTTCAGTACCCCTCAGTCCCGGAGCTCACAATGCACTGGTGGCATTGCACCCACGTGTATAACAGATACCGCGGTGCGCAGCGATCAAGTTTGAACATGCTCACAGAAATGATTCAGCAAAAGGATAAAAGTAAAAGGCGAGGCGATCTCAGAAAAGTAAAACAAAGGAATACATGAAATATCAGACGACTAATTCATCGCAATAATTCAGGAATATAAAATTGCCGTGGCTTGGATCTCACTGATCTATTGGGAGCACTCCCGGATTAATATCATTATTGAAGACTTGTCTTTCATACGAGTATCCACCGTGTGTACAAAGATTGTATGTTCATATAAGAGGAACCATGCATTTTCCCAGAAAGCAAACATTCTCGCTACATAGATAATTGCACCTTTGCAAACTCTCAAGCTTTGTTTTCTCTTCTACGAAGTCTGCACATACAATATGGATGAACTAAGCTATCAATCTTGAAGCTCCAGTACAACCGAGCTAATGTTAAAAATAATTACCAAAATGGGTCCTGTCTCCTGCTTTCTTAGTGAGGACATGGTTGGTTTCTTTCTCAGTTTTTTTTTTTTCTTTTTTGTTGTTCTTTTTTGCTTACGGGCTATACTCACATTTTTGTTGTATCTGGACTGATAGTTCGTTTGAAGTTTCGTAAATTCAAATTTAAGTATACAATGTCACTGTTATTTAATGGATGGCAGATTAGAAGAATTGTTTAGCAGTGAATGAGATGAGTACATTCGCTGGTATTTACGTGCTAGACTTTGAATTTTCTAGGTCAAATTGAATTATTCGAATTTCAAGCAAATATACCCGTGAATTATATTTCAAACTTATTTAGAAGTTACGAAAAGTAGACGCAAACTAAAGGTCATCAGCAAATATAGGGCAGGACAAAACCACACGCACACCTCTCCAAAAACAAACACGCACACTGCTTAAGAAAAAACAAAATCCTCTGGTGTAACATAAAATAAACTACATATATTTGAACACAAACAGACTTCAGGAGAAGAACAATAACGAAGAAGAACAATAGTTCTTTATACTATACTAAGAATATCAAAAATATTATTGTTCCATATCGCATGTGAATAGCAAATATTTCATGACGGGCAGCTTTATCCCCGGATTGAAATGATTGAAGGCGTTGTCATTGTCAACAGTAGTATTTATTTCAATAATAGCAGCTTTCGATGGCTTAGCCATCATCATTAGATTTTTGCTGTCTGGGAGCCACAAAAACGACTCATCGTAGCTAATCTGGGAGACTACTGCAGAAAACTGATGATGATGGCTAAGCCATCGAAATCTGCTATTATTGAAATAAATACTATTGTTGACAATGACAACGCCTTGAATCATTTCAATTATGTAAATGTCAACTACATTTCACCACTGAATCAATCAACAATACAATTTATCCCCGGAGCCTTGCTGTCGCATAACTATTCTAAGTTTCAAAATTCAAAATTTAAGTAGTATATGACTTAGTGTAGGGATCACAGAATTTTGAAAATGTGCACACAATTCACTTTTCCCCATAGCACGTCATACGCAGTTTTTAACTGATTTTTTGACGTAAAATAAATAAATAAATAAATAAATAAATAAATAAATAAATAAATAAATAAATAAATAAATAAAGTAGCTTCGCACTCAGTGTAAGAAGCTAGTCCGAACCATCAGAAGGAGACTAGGCCAAGTAACAAACAAATCGGCTCATTTCACTCAAAATCGTAAGTTTTTCATTGTTTTTGGATTTTCCACGAGTTTGAGGATAACTAACAAAATCATAGATATCTGGCACATGGCCGAAGACTGAACATTTTTATTTCATTTATTTATTTATTTTTATTTTTTTGCTCGTTGGAACTTACGTCATAAAAGTACTTATAAGATGTGTAGTAAGGGAAGGTAATTATTATAAGAACTCACTGAAAAAGTGTAAAAAATAAATTAAGCTTAAACGGGCAAGTAGTAAAAAATGTAAGGAAAAAAATTGAAATAAGAAACGAAAAATTAAGATAGCTGCACAAGTAAATTCAATGGTGGTGCTTCAGTATTATTGTTATCCGTGCCAGTATTTCTCTTTCTCTTGAATAATACGTAATCAAACTGTGTGGATCTATTTACGTAAGCACAACTCTTATAAAAGAACGTGAGGGCGATGTTTCGACGCGCCAAAAATTGTGAGCGAACGCTATCATATGCTGTAAAACAAACTATTGTGTCTAGAAACAAAAATATAAAAAAACGAAGTTGAATGTTTTTTAAATAATATCAATTGATATGTTGGAATTTGCGAATAAATTACTGAAAACAGAAAAATAGTTTTGTTGGAATAACGAAAATATGAAATGCGCTCTAACAACGAATATTTACAGTCGACAGTTTGAAACAGGAAAATGTTAATTAATGTAATTCATCGTAAGAAAAACATCCCGCATAAAAAATGACACCCGCTTTATATTTTTCTTAGTTTAACCTTTTAGAAAGTGAAAGAAGTAAAGATATTATTTAAAAAAATGAGTCGTAGAATTCTCTCTTTTACCTACATAAAAAATTCTACAATTGCGTTTAAATCTTTGACCTTCATTTTTCTAGTATGAAATTAAAACCAATTTTAATTGATATTCAAAAAAATCAATATAAGCTCACCTAGGTGGGTTTTTAGTGGAGGGCGGGATATTTCCCAATAGTATTTTTCATTACGCCATGTTGTCCCAATGGTATTTTTGGGTTGACCATAATTTCCCAAAGGTACTGTTGAGTGGCACATTGTGTTCTATCAATTGGGGACGGTAATTCGACAAATAAAAGAAATCATAACAACTCAAGTTTGACAGCGTTCATGCTAACTGATGTAAGCTTATGTGCTATGGCAACAGAAAACCAATTGAAGAATGGTCAGGATTTCCTCGTAGCATAATTTCCCTAAGCAGTGGTCTTCGAAGAAAGGTCAGTGTGGCATACGTATCCATTATTAGTCAAAGCATTATTGTTACCACATTGCTTTCGTATTTTATTTATATTTGGCGACTAACATCAAATACATAGTTGTAAGTTCTGCTTGATACAAATCTAGGTAAGCTTGCACATTTTCAAGTATAGTGCTTTCAAGATAGTTTTATTTATCTTCAAAAATAGCAAACATGAACCACAGAAAAATGCATGCCAAATCGTATTTTACATTTAAAATAGGTACTTTACAGCGTCGCTATCAGAGCACACTGGATCAGCGCGCTGTAGATACGAGATTTTCCAATAATTCACAGGAAGACCCCATTTCGCTTGCTTTGTTGCAACGCAAGCAGAGCAACACTATGTCGTCGTTTTGTTTCTACATGAAGCAGAGAGCATTTTCGCGAAGTCAAGAGCTGCTGGTCATCATTCTAATATCAGTACATTATTCACAACTTTTGCTGGCCAAGTAATGTATGCTTCTTGAATACATAATAACACAAGCTCATTAAAGGGGAAGCCCCAGCTGACATGATACACGACGAGATGTGGTAAAAAAGCAGATGAAAATAATGCAAAAATAGGTGACATATAATATTGTTTTTGAAATTGTTTGCAAACAGATTCTCAAGTTTACATGTATTGACAGCATAATTATTCCAAAATCACTGGTCGCTGGTAAGATACAACAGGACAACTGTGTGTCGACTAATAATTTTAAGATTAAAGTATCTAGGAAATAAGTGAATAGGTCTTTCTTCGATTTCTGTGTTAAAGACAGCAGTAAGACAAAGTAGTATTAAGTTAAAGGCAGGAGTGATTAAGACAGTAATAAGTAACACGTGAAAATAAACCAAAACATATATTGGACACATATAGTGAGACATAATATTCTTTTTGAAATATTTAGTATTTGCAAACACATTCTAACGCTTGCATGTACTCACAATATAATTGTTCCATTTCAGGAACCAAAATCACTAGTTGGTGGCGGAATACGCCAGTCAATATTACCAATTTCATCTTCACTGATTTCCTAAAACACTCACGACTATTTTGATGCTATAACAAAATTAGTAGGTCGGACAGGTGGCCGAGATCGCTAAAGCAGTAGTGTCGTAGTGATCTCGGACCGAAGGGTCACTGGTTCGAGTCCCGCCTCGCACATGGTTGTATTTGTGTTCGTCCTTTCACCCCTTATCTTCACCATTTCGTTTCACCTTCATAGTTACCACAACGTTAATGCCAATAGTGGTCGCTATCAAAACGTCGCAAAAACTTCCAAAATTCGTAAGTATTTGTAAGTATCAAAACGTGGCCGGCGTTTGTCTTCCAATCTCAAAAAATCTGTAACATCTAACTAACTCATATCTAAGCCCAACGTTCGGAATTCACAAAACTTTCTCTCAAGGCCAAATACAAGACCTCAATGCGCACAGCCGTGATTAATGACTGTATTGTCGAGATTGCTGAAGTGTCTGCCTAATATTTCATTAGTTCAGTCTATTTTTGCCCCAGCGCCGTAGACAAAGGCCGAGGCCGAGCCACGTAGATCCACCGGAGGCAGAAGAGAAAGACGGATGAAAATGAATTCCAAGAAAGTGATTTTATTATCAGGTTTCCTTGCTTTGTGCAAGAAATGCGATGTAAGGAAAATTAATTTTCATTGTCTCTCCGTTGTTTGACGTGACTTAATTACAGAGGCTCGTCTCCGTACCCCGTGACTGATGACATGGCGCCTTATCTGCCGCCGCTCGTCTTTTGTTTCCGTGTTGTCGACGTCGCCGGTGGCGGCTGGCCGCTGAGGGTATGGGGGTGGGGGTGAAGGCTTGGGCATGGGGGTGGAGCGGAAGCGAGGAGATCGGAGGACGGGGTGGGCACGGAGAGGCGGGGAAAGGGCGAGGAGGGACGTGGTGACAGCGGGAGAAGACGAGGAGGGCATGTTGGCAGGTCGCAGGATGGCATGGCAGGATGTAGGCGAAATGGGGGCGGGGTTTTGTCAGAGCGGTGGCGTAGGATGGAGGATGCAGGAGACCGGAAATGTGTGGGGAGGAAGCAGGAACTGTGTGAGCTGGGTACACTGCGGGGGAGACAGAAGCGGGATGTTGGTGGAAGACGGCGGGGGTGGATGAAAACTCCGTCACGTGACGGGGAGAGTTCCTCTTTTCATTTACATCCTCTCTGAGGTGCCAAGTCGGGCGGAGTGACGTTTCAAGGTTGCCCCGTTAAGGTTCAACTTCTATTCTATTCCAATGAGGTGGGTGAAGCCGCGAGGTGGACCGAGTAAAAAACAATCCGAGGGATTGCAGAGATAGTGGTGGATGAAGTTCCAACCCTTATTATTGCTCTCCAGAGTACGCGAAAGACGAGACGGCGAGTTGTAAAAATCATCTTCATACGAAAATTTGTAAACAAAAAAGTACAATTGTGAACGTTAACCTACATAACACAACTTGACGACAGTCGCCCTCACCCAGTGCAGAAATCTCGCGTAATCAATTTGAATTTTGTTCTGATGATTAGGGCGAGGGAAGAAAAGGCGAATTATCACAAACAATTCAATCGAAGATTTTTTCGAAAACATTAAGAAAACAATGTTTCAATTCTCGCAACATACTTTTAAGTATACATCACTAAAAGAACACTCTCTGCTACAATATTTCTGCACATAAGACCTTAGTTTCCAGACAATTCCCTCCATAATGTGTGTCGATTTTAATTATTTATAGTGCACTAAGTATTTTTTGCTGCTGCTAAGAGAGTGTAAACGTTTTTTCCACAAAATGCGTCCGCTCGTTCAAAAATATTATAAAGAAAATAAACATGATTCCAATTTTCATTTTATTAAGTGTTGGTTGATGTAATTAATTTTTTCTCTTGATTCAACTATTTTCCTTTATAGATAACACCACCTCAAGGTCTCTTATTTTAATGTAATGAATATATTTAAAGGAACTGATAACATAATTAAAACACTCATTTCATAGGTCCAAAATATTTATAGCTATATTCATAGCTTTATTTATATTTAGCTTTATATTGTTTATATTAGTTATATATTATTTATATTAGCTATATTTATATTTATAGCTAGCTAACTATAGCTAAAATGTCGGTAAGGAATTCTGGAGCTGAAGAAAACGTGTTCAGATGGTACTACTCTCCCATACGTCACATTCAGTTCATATTGTGATATACCAAAATGACGAACCATTTTTACTATGAAAATGTCATTTTATATGACATAGAATATAGGAATGTCAATAAACGATCGCGAGGGGTCGCAATGTGACAAATAAACAACCGGCGTTAAGGATCATTTTCGTTAGGTTGAAATGACAGAGCAGAGGCGGAATAAGCATTGTTTTGAGAGACGAAAGAAAAAGATATAAAATTCGGATGCTTCCGAGTTTTTAAAAGAACATTCATTCGCTTGAGCAACGCGGTGATGAGCGGGTCGGCTCCTGATATATTTTACCAGGTCGAGGAGAAACTGTAATTGACAGTTGTATAAAATTAACCATCGTTTCTTATATTAGGATAATGCGTTCTTGTAGGAAGTAAATACGTGTCTAGGCGTCCACCCGAGACGCAAATGAGAGAAGTCATGGATTATAATAGTATTGCCGGGAGAATTTGCAACCAGATCACTCTCATTAGGAGAGGACTTTATCCAGAAGCAAGATTCTGCTGCGTCGATGGAGAAGGTTCTACGGGGCGCCATCGAACGAAGAAGTGAAGAGCACGCGAAGACCCACCAATGAATAACAAGGTTTTATAACTATTGTAATATAGAGAAAACTGGTCATGACCAAAGACGAATTCATTTTGGTTATCAATATAATAAATTCTAGTATGTTAAGTTGATATAAATCTAATTATCATTGTTTGTTACGTGCAATCCAGCATTTGAAAAAGATTTTCAGATTCCTCGCCACTCCGTATGGATGGCAGATTGAATAATTGGTTGCAGAGTAAGTAGCAACAATTATGAACTTCAAACCTCAATGAACTGAGCTAGCACAACATAATTTTGGAATGAGAGATATTTAAATGACGTAGGTTTCAAGTGTAACCTTTTCCTGGCGCCCAAATTACATTTATCAGTAATAATTATGTTTCAAAATGTAGCTCCAAGTAGGACTTGTTTTTAAATAGAAAGACGGGACTTGTTTCAAATTTGCACCAGTCAACGTCGGGCAGGTTTCAATATTGTTTTTGACTCAATAAATCAAATCCAACTATTTTGGTTTTTACCTCCAGACGCCTTCAGTGTCCGGTCGTAGGTTGTAACGTCGGGCAGGTTTCAATATTGTTTTGACTAAATAAATCAAATCCAACATCTATTTTGGTGTTTTGAAAAGTACCTCCAGACGCCTTCAGTGTCCGGTCAGTAGGTTGTAACGTCGGGCAGGTTTCAATATTGTTTTTGACTAAATAAATCAAATCCAACATATAACTATTTTGGTGTTTTGAAAAGTACATCCAGACGCCTTCAGTGTCCGATCTGCAGGTTGCAACGTCGGGCAGGTTTCAATATTGTTTTTGACTAAATAAATCAAATCCAACATATAACTATTTTGGTGTTTTGAAAAGTACATCCAGACGCCTTCAGTGTCCGGTCAGCAGGTTGCAACGTCGGGCAGGTTTCAATATTGTTTTTGACTAAATAAATCAAATCCAATACATAACTATTTTGGTGTTTTGAAAAGTACATCCAGACGCCTTCAGTGTCCGGTCAGCAGGTTGTAACGTCGGGCAGGTTTCAATATTGTTTTTGACTAAATAAATCAAATCCAACATATAACTATTTTGGTGTTTTGAAAAGTACCTCCACACGCCTTCAGTGTCCGGTCAGCAGGTTGCAACGTCGGGCAGGTTTCAATATTGTTTTTGACTAAATAAATCAAATCCAATACATAACTATTTTGGTGTTTTGAAAAGTACCTCCAGACGCCTTCCGGTCCGGTCTGCGCCAGCTGCGGGCCTCGAGTGTCTGCGCGTGTCTGCGCAGCTCCAACCGCCGCGCGTCCGCGATTAATGCGCGCGGCGGTGACGTCAGCGGCCGCAGGTAATGGAATCCGCCGCCAGGTGCGCCGGTGTCGTAAACTAATTGGTTTCCGTATGTGGCCGGCGTTTCATCAGACCACGCCCCGAATTATTAATCGGCCGGCGGGGGCGCCACCAGCGCCACTGACGGCGGCGGCGAGGGACGGGGAAGCGCGGGCGGTGGGGGCGAAGGGAATGCGGGCTGGCAGCGGGGACGGTGATGTGACGACGGTGTGGAGCTGCTGGTTGAAGCAGGATTGGTTGGTTGGTTGCCTAGTGATTCCGGGCACGTCAACAGTGTAGGTCATTAGTCCCGTAAATGTAGCGCATGTTTACCTCGGGAGATGACGGTGATAGTCCCGCTGGATGGCGAGATCCGGCGCCGACCTACCGCCGACTAGCAGGGTTTTCCCCCTAGCCAGGACTCTTCCACCAACGGGGCACCGCCCCAGTCGGGACAAGCTCTAAGCCTCCGACCAGTCTCCCTGGATATGTGATAGTGTAGTTCATGTTAGTGTAAGTGTGTGTGTAAGAGAAGAGGATAGGACAAGGAAGAGGAAGGAAAGATCGCGCGCGATCCGTGGCCCGTTTGGTAGGGTACTGCTCCGGCATTCGGAGAAACCACGGAAAACGGAGCAGCTGGCCGCTAGAATTCTCCTGCAGACAGCGACTGAATTCGGCCAAGATGAAAAGCTAGTGTCGAAAATCCTGCTGCCGTGGGGAGTGGAACCTAGGACATCCCGGTCAGAGACGCTGCAGTGACTTCCGTTTTGATGCTCTAAGCTACCGCTCCCAGTCTGAAGCGGGAGAGAAGGCGGAGTGCTTGCAGAGGTGGTGGGGACGTGGGTTGAGGAGGTGTTAAGGGACGCTTCCAGGATGGCCTGATGTCGAGGCCATAGAACGCGTCTTCGGTAGACGGTTAGGTACGGAGTGGAAAAAAGGAAATCGGAAGGCGGATGGGTGGGAAGGTAAGGAGTTGAGAAGGCGGGTAAGCGGGGAGGCATGGAGGCATGTTGGCGGGAAGAAGGCGTAGTGTGTGGAGTCCTTGATGGCTGCGGGCGGCTGGACAGAAGAGTTGAGCGCGGGATGACAGATCGCGGGAGTGTGTCGATCCAAACCATTGATGATGGTGGTGGAGAGTGAGGGAGAATCGTTGGTGGTTAGAGTGAAGGGAATGCGGCCTGGCATAGGTGACGGTGGTAGGGAGGATGAGGGGAGGCGGGTGTGGGCTTTTGGCTGAACGGCGGTTCAGAAAGGGTTCAGAGGTGGTCAGGATTTGAGTTGCGGAAGTGTCAAGGGATGAGGTTGGGAGCCTCCAGGATGACCCTAGTGTCGAGGTCAAAGATTGCGTCTACAGTGGACGGTAGGGCGCGTGAGAGGAAAAGAGAGCAGGAGGTGGTGAGGCGGGAAGGCAGAAACCCAGGGCGGTGAGAGGTTGGGTATGCATGGAGGCGTGTTGGCGGAATGTCGATTATTGGGGCGTGGAGCAGTGGATGGTTGTGGGCGGCTTGAGAGGGGACTAGATGAGGAGAAGGACGACAGAGATGGCAGGGGCAGTTTGGTGGGATGCACTGATGGTCGGTGATGCGAGATATCCACTTGATCATTGTCAAACGTGATAATCGTGGACTCTCATGTAGGTGCAAGAAATTCATACATTCGGGTATGTTACTTACTATTTTTGTGAAAAATGAATACTCGTACGCGCAGCTCTCTGTAACCTCAGGCAGTTAGCGGTTCATAAATGCACAAATGCAAATATCAGAAACAGTAACATGGATAAAAAGCTATTTTAGTGAAAAATATTCCTAAATAAACGATAAATATTCTTTAACTAATATAATATAATAAATAATATTCAAATACTTTTGTAAATTGATTATAATAAATTAAAACAAATTTCGTAGCTAGTGAAGTCCGCAAAAACTGAAATTGCTGAAACAGCATGTACTTTCTCGCCCGTATTTTCACGCAAAATTTCACTAAAAGTACTGAAATTTTCGAAAATTTGTAGCTTACTTCAAAATCTATCTTATGGAACAGATTTAATTCAAGGAATATCTCTCTATCTTTAATTTTTAATTCTACGAAGACGCCGGAAAAGTTGAAAAATCAGGGTTTTCAATGAGCATGAGATCTAAACCATTCTGTGAAATGTTCTTCACGGTGTCCAACAACAAAATTTAATCCAAAACGATGGAGCCATTTTCTTGAAAATTAGCAAAATGTTCCAGGCGCTTCGTGGTAAAGTACCCCCAAAATTAAAATATCGTTTTCAAATTCAGAGAGCCGAGACATCAGACAGATCGATTGGGCAATTACAATTTTAGAGAAAAAAAATTGGCTGAACGGTTTAGTCGCTATCATTATTATTACTAGCTGTAGTAGCTTAGTAGCAGTTGCAGCAACTTGCTGAATGACACTGCACTAGGCAGATTATAAATCCCGAAGGCTTCGGACTCCTGTTTCAGGCGCTTCATTATCTCTTTGTAACCTTCATTTGGCGCATTTTGTCGCTTCTTCGTCTCGTTATTTAGACAGAGACAAACGGTCAGAAGTTTTGCCGTCATTCGATTTTTCGGTGGCAAGGACCCACAAATCATAGACTCTGGCTACACCACGTCATAATGGATTTTGTTTTCTAAATTTGGTAAATGTATTTCTCCACTTTTTCGTTATCATGGTCCTGTAATAAGAGTTTTTCTGCAGAAATTTCCCCACTTTTTCGCGCAGAATTACATTCCTTTCTCTCTACTCCGTGGAGAGAACGTAAAAACATTAAGTATGGAAAACACCATGTTCCTTATATGCCGTTCTCCAGGACTGTCAGAAATTGAGAAATCATATTTTATGGAATGTTGCGTGTTACGCAATACATTAGCGTTAAACGGGTTGACTATGGAAATTTATGATAACCCGCATGTCATTGTAGGAGAAGTACGTCCTAAAGAAGACATGCCAGTACATCGTACTGGAGAGGTCGACTCAGCGAAGAGAGGAACGCTTTCATTTTTCGACATAAATATTCAATAATTTACTGCCTTTGACAACCCATGTCATAGATACGTAAATTGGTGTCGGACTAAATGACACACTGAGGTGTGTATTGAAAATGATTAATACCCAAAGCTGTCATTGGTTGATACATAGTAAATTAATTGACAAATAATCAATTATAGTGCTAGAATACGTGTGAGTTACGATATTTATATGCAGCATATTCTCAGCTAAATAGTATACCATAGGATGTGTTTAGAGTCTTCCTTTTTTGCTGAATTGCAGGATAGTAATAAGAATATCAAATTATAAGTTAGTAATACTACTATTAAATTACTATGCTTAACCCATAATAATACGGCAGACAGATTTATATTATTACATTCCAATAATGACATATTTTCAGAATTATATTCGTGTTTTCATAACTGATGTGATAAGTGATTGATGTTTGCGAACACATCAATGACTTTATAAGTTAGTGTAGTAAATGTTTCTTTCTGAAAATGGCGGTGTTCCTCTCCGCTGATAGGGAGTTCCGGCGTCAATCTATAGGCCTACGTTTTCCCCCACCAACCGTCTCCCCAAGCAGGGTACCTCCCCACCCAGCCGGGACAAGCTCTAAGTTCCCGCCTGATTTTCTGACATGTGTAGTGGTGCAGTGCATGTAGATGTAAATTTAAAGGATGAAGATAGAGTAAAAAAATTAAGGAAAGATTGCGCGCGGTCAAGCACGATCACACATCACATACAGAAAAGTTTATGTTGTTCACTTCAATACAGTATAATACAATGAATTTGGTCACAAGGTTTGACTGACAGATTTATATAAAACAACCAATTGTTAATTTACACACATACATGCAATCAACAGAAAAAGTTTCTTGAGAAATTTCGGAACTTGTTTTTTCCCATCCTCTGGCTAGATTCTGTAACGGGGAAAATTTCAAATTCATTGAATTATACTGTATTGAAACACCATCAAAGCAGCCGTCCGCTAGAATTCTCCTTCAAACAAGGGTTAATTCGACCCAGTTATCTAACTCGTATCAAATATCTTGCCATCGTTGGGATTTGAACTTAAGGACCTTGCGGTCATAGCACCCCGCCCGACACGTCCCACTTGATCCCCCGTTCCCCACTTTCATTATCCGAACACACCACACCACCCCATAACATGAGACCAGTCGGAAGCTCAAGGGAGCTTTTCTCGGTTTGGGCGGGGCCACATTGATACCCGGAGAGGAAAACCCCGCAAGTCGACGTGTGGATGGGTGACGTACTTCCCCAACCAGCGGTGAGAGCCCCCCTCCCGGTATAAACTATTGACTACACTAACAAAACTAATGACCATAGCAGTTGGAAGTTCCAGCAAATATCAATCAGTCAATCAATTGTAGCGTCATACGTCTGGCTTCCTGCACCAGAGAAGCAAGGTATGTGAATTGATTGATTGATTTTTTCGTGTTTCCGGGAGCGTCAACTGCTTCGGTCATTAGTCCCGTTAGTGTAATGCATGTTTTTCTCTCGGTAGATGACAGTGATCTTCCCCCGCTGGATGGCGAGATCCGGCGCCGACCTACCGTCGGCTAGTGGGGCTTCCCCCTAACCAGGACTCTCCCACCAGCGGGGCACCGCACCAGCCGGGACAAGCTCTAAGCTCCCGACCGGTCTCCCGGAATATGTGGTAGTGTAGTGCATGTTAGTGTAAGGGGAGATGATAGAACAAGGAATGGGAAGGAAAGATCGCGCGCGGTCCGTGGCTCGTTTGTTAGGGTACTGCTCCGGCATTCGCCTTGTGTTGATCGGAGAAACCACGGAAAACTACCGATCAGAGCAGCCGGCCGCTAGAATTCTCCTCCAGACAGTGACTGAATTCGACCTAGCTGGAAAGCTAGTGTCGAAAATCCTGCCGCCGTGGGGACTGGAACCTAGGACCTCCCGGTCAGAGGCGCTGCAGTGACATCAGTTGATGCACTGAGCTACCGCTCCCGATTTAATACTCCGACATTTGCTGAATCGCGGACATGCTTACTTGCGCGGAGTATCAGTTAAAACCAGCCTTAGGGAATAAAATAAAGTGGAAATAAAATAAATTATAGAATCGATGAGTATAACTTCAGAATTTTTGCGGGTTGGGACTGTTTGAATATCAGGTGACTGGGATAATGATATATCCCAAAACTCCACTATACGGTCACACCATTCCTTTGTAAGCCCGCGTGGTAGTCTCTGAACTACATGGCACTCTGACACACTTCACACCACTGCATAGCTGAATGGATTAAAACGCGCCCAAGAGAGCACTTGTTACGCCACTTTTTCAATCACCGCCCAACAATCGAAGCAATTCCCACATATCCCATCGAAAGAATTCGCTTCATTTGCTCGCCGTGTTTGGGGCAGCGGGTTCACGAACGGATTACAACCCACCTCCCCACTCCACCCCACCATTATCCACGCCAGCCCGACCGCAGCGCCCCTACCTCAACGGCGGGGAAGCTCCGAGGCAGCAGAAACCAAAAGAGCATCGGTAAGCAATCGCGAACAAATGAACTTCGCATTAAGACGCAGTCGCCCCCGCTGCTCCGTTCTATCGGTAATTCTGATGACACGGAATCTTTTAATGGACTTTCCCAGCGAATGGATGTCTCGAAAGGATCTTGCCCGCAGACTTGTGCTGCATGAGGGACCCCGAAAATCCTTTCTGATTCCTGATCGTGATATTCCGGCGGATTGCCGGTTTGAAGGGTTTTCCTTTATCGTTTGTGGGAGCAGTGATCTCCAATGATATGGTTCAATCGCAGCGTTTTGGTTCATTTTCTTTTGTAGCTCCTTCGAACGAAGGTACCAAGAAACTTGTGATCGGAAAAATACATAGCCTTATTGCTCCAGAAATGAAATCATTTTGTTAATATGTTCATTATTATTTGTGTATTCATTAATGCACCGTATATTATTAAGATTCAAGAATTCACGCTGAGAGGATATAATTAATTTTAGACATCTAAAATAATATAATTAAAACAGACATATAAATTAAATTTAGATGTCTGTTTTATTCACAGAAATAAAGATGCTTCATAGTAGTTAATAAAAACTAGAGTACCCGTGCGAGAACTTTCGCATGATAAACCCCACTTTCTTCCCTATTTTTCTTTCTATTTCTATATAAACCCTTATATATATATATATATATATATATATATATATATATATATATATTTCTTCAAGATCCTCTTGTTCTCTGTCACTTGTTCGATATATCTCCTTGTGATTGATAACAATACAATACAATACACTCCTGTCAATACAAACGATTCTTATTTAACGTTATTACCGAGCAGAGAGGTACACCTGTGTAATCCAATCGCGTAGAATATCAAGTAATTAGTTTAATTCCACATATAGTTGCAGATTCTACAGGTTCTGGATAGATGGTTCGAATCGTGAAGCGTCGAACCAGAAAAAATGTAATAGAATGTTCAAGAATATATAAGATTATCCATAGATTGCGAGGTGAGAAATGTTTCTTTGAAGCCTTTGTTCTCAAAATAGTAGTGTTTAAGGCCCTAAAGCGCTTAGTTTAGGAATTATTTAACTATATAGATTAAAAAATGCAACCTAGTGTTGCGGGTTGTATTTGATATGAATATTGTTAAACAAATTTTGCGTTTAACATTTTATTAAATAATTCCTTCATATTTTTAAAGTCAAAGTGCAATTAGTCACATCTTCTTGAAATTCTCTTTCTTTAGAGACTTGCGAGTGAAGCCCCAAAAGGTATGTATACTATTGAAATAAATATGAGGTGATGTTGCTATAATACATATTTATCTCCTAGGAGAGAGAATTTTTCGTAACTTTCATGATCGCCCGACGAAAGCAGTGTATAAAAGTATACCTACATAACCGAACTTGACAATCTCCTAAGATCTCCCGACGACACGACAATGAGATGAACTGTTTAACTATATTTAAAAATGTTTTAATAAACGAAATGGAATAAAATGAAATCCAACCCTCTTTGATTATCTAAAGCCAAACTTTACGGCATTGATATCCGTTTCGTAAAGCTTAAAATCAACAGTCGTAAACTCTAGTGCTACAACAATGCCCAATTCAATTAAGCTTACCTCACATTTATTTATTTATTTATTTATTTTACGTCAAAAAAGTTAAAAAAAACTGCGTATGACGTGCTATGGGGAAAAGTGAATTGTGTGCACATTTTCAAAATTCTGTGATCTCTACACTAAGTCATATACTACTTAAATTTTGAATTTTGAAAGGGAGAAAAAAAACAACAAAAAAACTCCCATGTAATAAAATCCATTTTCAAGGATAAATAAGCAATAAATTTTGGCTCTTATTACTTCCTGCCGCGACAACATGGAAACTATAATTTGAAATTCTACCTAGAGGAATCTCTCAAAAGGAAATATGTAGAATGAATAAAGCAAACATATCTATTTGAATGGAATTCTACAATCATATTTTCTTTTTGTTTGTGTTTCGAAAAAGGCTAAAGTAAATTTTAGCAATTTCTTTTCATATTGTACTTCATAATCAAAAAAAAAAATTAAAAAAATTAGTAATTTAAATTTGACCACCTGTTACTAGTTTGGATGCAAACATATTTTTAAAATGAACTATATCCTGTGAAAAATATACAGAACACGAAAGAATACCTAACGTAAAATTTATGAAAATTTATCTACAAGGTAAATTAGTATCAGTTGCTCGAATTTAATCAAAGATTTTACTAAAAAACGCTTTCAGCGTAAAACTCGGCGAGTTCTTTTGAAAGGTTAAGAATAACACAAACATATTTTCAATTCGTTTATTTATTCCATGGACGTAAAATAATACTTACACCAAATAACTAGAAACAAATGTGTGCTATACGATTGTAATGTTTTCACAACGATTAAATACATCCTCTTGATTCAAATGTTCAGGTAGCACATGATAGTAAATTAAGATAATTATGATTGTAAGAGAAATGTTTTGATTTTCAGATGCTTTTATTGTACACAGAACAACCTGTACTCTCATCGGAAACATTTTATCACAAAATAATAAGAAAAACTTTGCTGCCGTTGTGCTAATAAGAGAGTCGTTCAACTGAAAGGCGAAACAAACTGCTATAAAATGTTTCACTGCGACGATCGTCCGAGAAAAGTTATATAAATATACTCGGTCGAATGAACGGTTTATTATTTGTGCCTGAAAACACTAACAATTACCAATTCTGAGACAAAAACTTACATTAAACAAGAGAACTTTATTTCATTTTCAAATAATTCATTAGTTAATTCAAATTCAGGTTGTCGCGTAAATCATTTACTCATATACAAAATTCAAGCTTGTTTGTATATTATTTACGTTGTAAAAATATTCAAATTAACAATTTCAGTGGTAAATAATGGTTTACCACTGAACTTTGTCCATTGACTTACAATACTGAGTACAACGATATAGTTATTTTTGTTGTACTAAAGTTTCTTTCCAGCTTTAACAAGTGTCCAGTTACCAACCGCATTGGTGGATCATTACTTAACAAGCAATGAAATCGTAATATATCGGTGTTATTATTGTTAATCAATTAAGTTTTGATCTCTATTGCATGTACGATAGAGAAAAGGAGAATTTTAAGAGGTATTTCTGTAAACAGTATTAACCCGTGAAGCTTAGACAGGGCACGTACACGAACTTGTCTCCTGGGTGATTGTTCAAATTACACCACGGTGTGTTAAATAAACACCGACTCTGCTTTCTCGGAAATGATGCTGAGTTTGTTTTGCCAAATTCTGCCAAATTGAATCTGTCACGATGTTCCGTCCGGTGATCAAGTCCCGCCTCGTGATTTCGTTTCGTCTATCGGATTATTGCTTCGTCTATCGGTTCTTTGTTTCGTCTATCGGTTCTTTGATTCGTCTATCGGTTCTTTGATTCGTCTATCGGTTCTTTGATTCGTCTATCGGTTCTTTGATTCGTCTCGGTTCTTTGTTTCGTCTCGCCTCCGCATTTCGCCTAGGCTCGACGTTTCGTCTCGGATTTGCATCTCGTTTAGTGTCAATTCGTAGTCTCCGCTTGTTTCGACTCGCTTCGTCTCTGCCTCCCTACTCGTCTCGTCTCGGCATTACTCGTTGTTTGGTCTGTGCTTTTAGTAGTGTCTCGGCCCTTTGTCTCCTCTCAACTAGTTGTTTCTTCTATGCCCGTCGAAAAGTCTCCTGAATTTAAAAATTTGGAAGTTGGGAGTAGAAGTGAATCCAAGGGTCTCCGAGTTGGAGCAGTTTGCCTTCATGCGCGTGGAACTCAAGAGTTAACTTCTGAATGTGTGTTAGAACGCGGCCGCTTTAGACCACACCAACTCTGTAATTTGAAGAATTTGGAAATTTGGTTAGGGTGCTATCGAAGCTACAGCCTACCAGCTCAAGGGCTAATGAGGTGTTAGATAGAATAGAATATTTATTTTGCTACTTAGGAATTCATAGAATACTTCCGGAGGTAGCGTTTTTTCTAAGGAATTACTAAAAATACACAAAACAAACATCAAACAACATTAAAATATTTACATGTTACCAAATACAATTTTACAAAATTAAATTATTAACCATATTTACTTAGTCTAATTTTCAACTTTTTGACATTCTGAGGGAAAGTCTCCAACACTGCTGCAGGTAATTTGTTCCAATTTTGTATCGTTCTGTTTACAAATTAGAATTTGCGGACATCTGTTTTCTGTTTTCTTTGCCGAATTTTGAAACCACGATCCTTCCGCGCGACGTAAGTTGGTTTTGATAGTCTTTCCCGTACTTCACCCCACGAACGATCCCCTCTTATTGATTTGAATAATGCACAAAGACGCGATTTCTCTCTGCGTTTTTCCGAACGTTCCCACGATATAAATTCCGAATTTGAACGTCCTCTCCTAACAAATTTTGCCGCATATTTTTCTACTTTCTCGAGAGATTTTATTTGCCCTAAACGATAAGGGTTCCAACATATGGAGGCAAATTCTAATATCGGACGTAATAGACGACGTGTACCCTAATTCCCTTGATACACTTCACAGCCCGCGCTCGACGAACCTCCTCAATCTTTCCTGAAGCAAGGGGTTTATGGCCACGACAAAACAGAGATCAACTAGAAGCTGCCCGAACGAGTGCGAGGAGGAAGGGGATCACTGAGGTCAGGCAGCTGGGTGTGATTTTCCAATCTGTCACCTCAGCCGAACGATCCCGTCCCATGAGGTGTTGCCGTGGCGCATCTCCTTATGTCAGATATTCGTCTTGTCCCGTCCAGTTCCGTCGCATTCCATCTCTTCCTATTACATCCCGTCCCACCCCGTCTTGTCCAATCTTGTGCGTCCCAGCCCTTTCCCGTGGCGTCGCGTCCTGTCTCTTTGCTCCCGCCTCCTCGCGTCCCTCTCGCGATCTGTCCCGTTACAACTCTTTCATTTCCGAGATGTTTCGGCCCGCTACTTAACGACTCGTCCCTTCACGTCCCCCTCATTCGTCTCGTTTCGAGGGGTCCTGATTCTTTTCTCATCCCGTCACATTCCGTCCCGTCCCAACCCGTCGCGTCCAACCCCGTCCCGTGCGTCCCATCCCGTCCCGTCGCATCCCATCCCGTCCATCCCACTCCCGTCCCGTCGCATCCCATCCCCACTTCCCGTCCCGTCGCATCCCATCCCCCGTCCCATCCTGTCCCGTCGCATCCCATCCCGCCCGTCCCGTCCCATCGCATCCCATCCCATCCGTCCCATCCTGTCCCGTCGCATCCCGTCCCGTCGCATCCCATCCGGCCCCATCCGTCCCATCGCATTCCATCCTGTCCGTCGCATCCCGTCCCATTGCTCCCTCCCGTCCCGTCGCATCCCGTCCAACTCATTGCGTCACGTCCCGTCGGACCGGTCACATCCCTTCACGGCCCGCTCCGCCGCGCCCCTCATGGTGCGTGTCCTCCCCATGCAGCCTCAGCACGTCCTGCCCCGCACGTCGATTGATTCATTGATTAGTGCTTCCGGGCGTGTCAACTGCTTAGGTCCTTATTCTCGTAAGTGTAGTGCATGTGTTTTCCTCGGAAGTTGATGATGGCCTTCCCACACTGGATGGTGAGATCAGACATCGACTTACGGTCAGATAACAGGGTTTCCCCTATCCAAGTATTTCCCACCAGCGGGGCACTGCCCCAGCCGGAACAAGATCTGAACGGTCTCCCGGGATATGTAATAATATAGAGCATATACTTGTGAGTGTAACTAAGGGTGAGTACAGGACAAGGGACAAGAAGGAAAGATAGCGTGCGGTCCGTGACCCGTTTATTAGGGTACTACTCCGGCATTCGCCTGGTATTGATCGGGGAAACCACGGAAAACTACCTATCAAAGCAGCCGGTCGCAAGAATTCTCCTCCAGACAGCGAGTGAATTCAACCTGGCTGACAAACTAGAAAATCGGGATCTCCCGGTCAGAGGCACTGCAGTGACATCAACCCATGCCCTGAGCCACCTCTTCCGGTCCGCGGCGTTCGAGATCCGTCGCGCCCCGTCTGATCCCGTTTCGTTTCGTGTCGCATCTGTCTCCAGCATCGCATTCCCTGCTTTCTTCTGTCGGCGGCTCTCACCGTTCCGCCCCGCTCGGCGCAGACCTTCGCCCCGTTAATGAGACCGCGAAGGACATTCCGCGAAGGAAAACAGCGCGCGCACCGCCATCAAAAGTTGCTGCAGTTTAACAAGCGCAGTCGTCTCCCGTTTTATTTCGGTTTATGTACCTTTGCCTCCTCCCGCAGTGGACGCAACTTCTACTCTGGCGGGGCCACCAAACAAAGCAGAACGGCATGGACATCTGCGTTTACCTTCAAGGCAAAGGGCGTCAATTAATCATCACTGCATCAATTGACGTCACTGCTGTGACTCTGAGTGTGTGTGGGGGGGGTGTTCTAGGCGCCGAATTCCCACGATGGATTTTCGACACTATCCAGACAGCTAGGTGGAATTGAGTTATCAGTCTGGAGGAAAATCCTTGTAGTCAGATACCCTGATCGGTAGTTATCCGTGGTTTCTCCGATCAGAACCAGGCGAATGCCGGAGCCATACCCTAAGGAAACGGGTCATGTACTGTGCGCGATCCGTCTGTCCTCTCCCTTGTCCTATCTCCATCCCTTACACACAGTTACACGAGCATGCACAACACTACAACACATGCTGGGAGACCGATCAGGAGCTTAGAGCTTGACCCGGCTGGGGAGAGTCCTGCTTAGGGTGAAACCCCGCTAGCCGACGGTCGGTCGGCGCCGGATCTCGCCATCCCACAAAGGAAGTTCACCGCCACCTCAGGAGGAAAAAGCAAGCAATACATGATCAGGGTATCACTGAATGTCATGCGATTTAATATGGAAATCTCTTACCGAATTGTTTCAGCAATTTGAACAGATAAAATATATTTGTAGGGAAATAGTCTTTAGCTCCACAAAACAAGTATAAAGAAGAGCTCTAGGCTGCAAAAATTGCATTTCTAGATTTTCACCACAAGGTTTTCTTAACAAACTAAATTAAAAAGTAGTTTGATTCTTGACGTTACTTTGTATTAAAAGTATGTTTTGTGCGAATGTTATCAGTAAAGACGTTAATAGCATTTCTTGAAAATGGTTTTCAGAATGTCAACATTATTAATTAATATCTTCTGAAGTATTGCATCTTGGTGCTTGATTTTTAAAATATTAAATTTTCATTTAGAAAAAAATTAAAATTTTTTTTAAACGTATTAAAGACCGTTCACTATTAACGACGATGAGCTTTTTACTTTAGAACAGTTTGACGTTCTTTTTATAAATAAGATTATAGAACATTGTTGAATTAACGTTTGTGAATAAATTATGTTTACCTTCCTATGTGATCGAAAAAAATAATATTTTCAAATTAAAATTGAAATAAAAGCATTTACAAGAACTGATTCTCAGCTTACAAGTTTGAATACCTCCATAGAAAAATACCAAGATAAAATTATATAGGATTGTCCGAGGTATCTATGGATGAATGGTAGTTTCAGAACGGTAACTAGCACCTAACATTTCATTTTGCAACAGCGTCATGAGAGAATCTCACTTCACTTATGTTATAACCTGGAAATTCATCTCCTGAGGTACATCGATAAACGTGACATATTAGTAAATTCGCAGATTGTGTGTGATACATTAGTTTACAGCGTCGAGTTCACAAACTTTATATATTTCCATTCTCCATATTTAATTCAACCGTTTCGTAAAAGTGTTAATAAAGGAGAGTTAAACCTCAATTTCTACATGATTGCTTTAAAACTGAAACAGCTTTAAACTGAAACCCAAATTTGAACGTTTATAAAACTTCTGTCAAAATTAGGGACCAATGGTTGGGAACCAAACCCGATTTGGGAACCAAAATTGTCCCATGTTTCAGATTATGGTGTACGGAACATAACACCCAGTTTTAGAACATTGTCCGCTATTGTCCCTGAGTTAAGCTCGACGATTATTTTTAATTAATTATTTTTATTTTGTTTGAAATTACGAAGTTCATTTAATGTTCAACTAAACATTTGCTTTTACTGGCTTGTAATCTAACTTAATCGAATTATCGAATTTACCATTAACACTAACTTACGTTTCATGAGGGACCTCACAAAGCACTTCAATTGGTTTATTATATATTGCTCACTAAGTGGAATAATGCATGTAAAGGATATGTTTTTTATTCGAGTTTGACATCCTGAATATTTTCCCCATTTGATATTTCTGTTTTGACTGATAAATGCAGGTTCGAGTAAAAGTTATTGGCGAGATAGGCAATATGGTAAATGGTTGGTAAGTGGTTTGATGTTTAATTCGGTGTTGCTTGTTGGAGATGAACCAGGAGGCCATGATGAATCGTAAGAATTTGTTTAGGGTGACTTGCAACTTTTGTATGTTATATTTGGCAACACTTGTCCATATTGGGCGGGCGCACAGGAGGAGTGGTCTGATGATGTATTTGTGTATGATAATGACATTGTTTAAAGACAGTTTAGTTGTTTTATTTATGAGCGGTTTCAGTTGAAGAATTTTGATTTTGGCTTGCTGAACTTTGATGTCTATGTGAGAGTTCCAGTTGATAATGGTTTACAGATGGAGTCATAAGTATTTAACTGCCTTATTATTTGGAGTCCATGAAATATTTTAGCGGCTGATTTGATAGGATTGATTTTTATCTTCCATTTTGAGGACCACACTTCTAATGTATGACGATGTATTTCGAATTTCATTTGCTATGACTTTAATGATGGACGAGACATATAGATTGCAGTGTCACCCACAAATTGGGCTATTTGGGTTTATCTGGAGGTAGTAAAGCCCGCTGTGTAGAAGTTAAATAGCAGTAGGGAGAGGGGGGATCCTTGTGGAAGTCATGCTCTTATGGGGCTTAGGTTTGAGATGTGATTTTCTATTATGACTGCAAAAGTTCTGTTTGTGGGGAAGTATTTAACGATTTTATAGAGTCAGGGTTCCAATTAATGATAAGTTTATACATTAGTCCTTAGTACAAGGCTCGATCGAAGGCTTCGGTGGATACTTTATTGGTGAAGCCGATCTGATAGGAAGATATGAGATTTATTTTGTTGAGTCACTGCTCGATGATAACGAGTGTTTCATAGTAACATTTGCTGTGAGTTGTAGACCTCTTGTTTTCTTTATATACCCTGCGAACTTCAATTTATTTTGACTCAAATCGAATACAAGCACCCTCGCAGGGGAAATTTCTATCATAGTCACAGGATTGTAACTCTCCGATGTCTCGTTAATGGTCCGTTAAAAACACCGTCTCTAATATCTGGGCTAACCGGGATGAGCGGCGTCTGGTGACTGACGTTTCGACAAACATATTGTGGCCTTTCTCAGAGCGTATTGCTGCCCAATGGCTCGTATGGTCACCTTATATGGAGGAAAAGGGTGAGCGGGATTGTTCAATATGACGAATAGTTTTCACTTTTCAAATTCGGTCGAAGTGGTAGTTAAGGAGAAAGCATCTCGCAAGTAACTTGAATGTCAACAAACAGCGTATGGGATTGCGGCTTAGCACAGGCCTTCCAAGTCCATGGCCGCAAACTCTTGGATGTCACGGTGGGGCTATCTGATAAGACAGGAATGCCCGTATGAATTTAAGATTGATTGATTTTTTAGTGATTCCGGGCGCGTCAACTGCTTCGGCCATTAGTCCCGTTAGTGTAGTGCATGTTTTTCTCTCGGGAGATGGCGGTAAAATTCACCCACTGGATGGCGAGATCCGGCACCGACCTACCGACGGCTAGTGGGGTTTCCCCCTAACCAGGACTCTCCCACCAGCGGGGCACCGCCCCAGCCGGGACAATCTCTAAGCTCCCGACCGGTCTCCCGAAATATGTAGTAGTGTAGTGCATGTTAGTGTAAGTGTGTGTGTAAGGGGGAGAGGATAGGACAAGGAAGAGGAAGGACACATCGCGCGCGGTCCGTGGCCCGTTTGGTAGGGTACAGCTCCGGCATTCGCCTGGTGTTGATCGGATAAACAACGGAAAACAACCGATCAGAGCAGCCGGCCGCTAGAATTCTCCTCCAGACGACTGAATTTGACCTGGCTGAAATCCTAGTGTGGAAAATTCTGTCGTCGTCAGAACTCGAACCTAGGACCTCCCAGTCAGAGGCGATGCAGTGACATCAGTTGATGCACTGAGCTACCGCTACCGGCATGAATTTAAGAAATCTCATAGTTGCCATCTGGCAGTTTGCTAATGGACGTTTTCGGCCCACTGTGCCTCAACGTCTGTCGCCCAGCTGTGCGCTCCGCCGCACGGTTTTAACAAGAGTTGCAAATGAGAGTGCTTCTCGGACTGGTCGGGTCACCCGAGGACATCGGAGGATGGTCTACGTAAAATAGTCACGGTGTGTTTAAACCGGAATTAAATCATACCGGGCTCGGGATTTGAGTGCCATGGTGTCCGGGGGTTTAGTGTAGCACGATTTCTGTATCAAACAGTAATCCCAAACTATGTGTGAGCAAGGAAGTACTTAGTGAGTAAGTATTTCACTATTATTTCAGTATTTAGTGAGTTATTTTTAGTTTAATATTGTACAGAATTCAAATCCGAAGGTAATTTATAATTGTATGTATTTGGCGGTATTGGGTCGATAGTCCGACTTCGCCGGCCACCTACCGGTGTCCCCCTTGCCTGGGCCTAGTTAAATTCTCTGGCTTTGGGGTAAGAGCGACATGACTCGAACATGACGTATTATCTTCACCATAACTAGCAATATCCACTTGGGCTTTTCTTTGTCACACAGCTACAGAAACTGGGACGATTTTAAAGGAAAGCTACAACTCTATTTTTTCCTGACCCAGGAATGGAACTCGGGACTACAGCACGGGAAGCTAGTACGCTGTCCATGAGTTACATGAGAGGCTATATTTATAATTAATTTGTAAATTAATTTCTTGAAGTTAATAAATATACACACCCAAATCTTTGGGAGTATTCCTCATTTATCAACACCCTCCTCCTTCGTTTACAGTTCTGCCACACTTGTGTTTCCCCTAATTACAAACGTATTTTCTTAAATTACCTTCTATTTATTATATAATGTATTAAGCATTTTAAAATGGTGAGGTGAAAGATAAAGTCAAATGGTCTGAGCCTTCACCAATAAAGACTAACTTAGGTTTTTATTTGTTTGTTAATTTGGGTCACGTTAACTACTTATGTCATGTCTTAATATTCATCAACGACTCTTGCATTGTTGGTAAACTTGTCATTTGTATCCTCTTTATCATCACACTCGTATTCTCTTTTTCTGGAAGACATTTTACAACATTTACGGTGTAGCCAGATGAAAATTTCATAAGGCAGTTCGTAACGATTAAGTCTTGAGGCTCGATAGAATTGCCATAGAAGAGTTGAAATTATTTCGTCAGTGGTACGAGTATATTTCCTCAATCACTTTTATTCGCTGTAAATACTACAAAAACAACTTAGAATACCTGCATCCTCTTGAATTGAAATGGGAATTCGCAGTTGCAAGGTGAATATAATTCCCTGGAAATTGTGTTCATTAAAGACGATGCGGAGAGTTTACCTCATCATCTAATGTTTGTTTGTAATCAATGTGGATCGGGCCCAATGTCTTAAGTTCACTACAAAATAAAAAGTTCACTATATCAGAGTTCACCATATACAGATTTGACAATATGAGACAAAATTAGCTTTAAAATTGATATTTAAAATTTTGAGATTGAAATGTACGACAAGTGCATTCAAGATCTCAATTCGTACATGTTGCTTAAGTTGAATCGACTGAGTTGTTGACAGAGACACTAACTTTTTGAAATCATGCATTTCGATTAGGTTGTTATTATGTTATTGTATTATGTTGTGTATGAATTGGATGTGTTTTAAGTCCTGTAGAGAAAACATTGGATACTAAGTTGAAAAATGAATGCGTTTTGTTGCCATACAAATGAGATGAGAAGCCTTATATGCAATGTGTAGTAGAAAACATCTTTTTTGTATTCCAGCAATACATAAACGACCTTTTTCGTTGCAAGAAATTGTTCATAAAATGACGTCTTATGGCACGGATTATGACTATTTTCCGTTTATGGCACGAGTAATTGCGTCATCCCTCGTTCGGATAATCGCAGCGAGAGAGTCATAGGGAGTTACCTGTAAGCGGAACATCGGTTATTTGCAGAGATGGTGACGTCACAATAAGGCCCTTGTCACAGTAAAGTTGTTTCGAAAAATTAACTTTAATTCTTTTATAAATTTATAATTTATTTATTTTTAGCTCAAGTACATCCCTTGAGAGCAAAGGCTTCCCACCTCTTGATAGGGTCGACTCACACAATAATGAATACATACATCAAAACTAAATAGAACATAGGTTGAGACACAATAAATATACATAAATATGATATTAAGCCCAAAGTACCTTCGACACATATAACAGCAAGTGAAGGTCCACTAATAGTGTTATTACATGAACAACAGTAACAACACACATTGACTAGCACATAATACATCATAAATTTATAATGCTGCTATACAAAAAATAACGTGTGTAACATGATTATAATGTTATTGTATTGCATGCGTCCAAATTTGAAAAATAGCTCCAAATGTCGCTAGCTTTCAAAACATGTATTCATGCAGTAAATCGTACATTATAAACTAGTTGAATAATATACTATTATGAAAAAGTGGACTGATTTCTCTTGGCCACTTTTGATCTTGTAAATATACCACAAAGTTGTAACTATTTCTTATTCGATTTATTCAGATTCTCTTAAACTTTATGTTTATTACTCAAGTAAATCATATACTATTTTTAGAATAAAAAATATAACGTCGAAAGACTTAAGAAAAGAGTAAAGAAAATGTCATAGAAGTACTATGCCTGAACTGTTGGAGTAGGTCTTGAGCGGTCGTGTAAAACTTCATGAAAATATCGTTAGTCCTTTAATGTTTACAATTCAACAATTTCCTCACAATTGTTATTCCGAAATGTCACATTCAACATATTACCACAAACAAAGTCGGGAACAATTAATCATCCGCGCTTTCGGAGAGAAACATATTTACAATAGACGTTTTTCCTTGTAAACATATTATCGATGTTTTGCATGATAAAATGGTGACCACGGGTGACATAAGTGAATGAATGATTCTAAAATACCACCATTACAATCGCTAACGCCTGTCTTTCTTAATGTATTTGCTAGTAATTGACGGATAACTACTAATACATAACCGAATTTCCTCCCAATGCTCTCCCCACAATGTCACTATGCTTTCACATTATAACTCAACTCTGACAACGCTAACATTGTACCCAGGATTCGCTCAAAACGATCATCAAAAAGCATTTTGTGGTTGATGAGAATGTACTACAATTTAGCTTATTTATCCAAAGGTCTCGTTTTGTTCGTGAAGATATTTAGTGAGGGAAATACTCGATTAAAAAACGTGAATGTTTTACTTGTACTGTTAAAGAATCATGAGTGATATGAAGTTGTTTCAAATAATTTCTTATATAGTTATTTTGTCTATGATATTGATAATTACATATTTGAAATAATAAGTACATTTTATATAATTAAAATAATACAGTGTTACTTAGAGTCCATTATTTAATTTTAAAAAATCGATCTCTTTTGCGTCATATTCAAAATTTATCAAGTTAAGAGCTCAAATCACTGAAATTGATTGGCACATAATAAAGAATTCCAATATTTTCATGGTATAAATATTTAGGAAAGCACTCACTTGATTATCAATAACCACTAATGAGATCGAGAACCAAACTAGAAAATCGCTTTATTCATTTATGAGTCAGGTTGACATGTAGCGCTTCCTGGTTCAAAATTGTAGTACAATAACATTTTAATTTTATATATACCGAACTTCCATCTTACAAACAGAAATTATTTTCATTGCTACCTTCAAGATAACTTCCCACCATTGCCACCGATATCACAGATTGACTTTCTTCTCTTTCCTGTTATATGCTCAACGTATATATTTCAATCGTATATGTATATTCCACCGATTATTTTATCCGACCGTATTATTTTTACAGTTAACGCACTTCCATATTTGTAATACCTTCAACAGACAGTTAACTATTTTTTTTAGAAACGATATAGAAACAATGTTATCAAAAATTGATCTGAAACATGAACAAATTCAAGACAACTCGTATGGGCTTAAATTGAATTAACTTCAAGAGTAGCGCGAACAAATTGGTACTTCACAAGTCATCATTCCATTCACGATATCAGTATTGTTATTTTAGTTAAGATACAGTATATCGAATTTTAAGTTTAATTAAACAAATATAAAAAATTGCTAATATTGCATTACGCTTTTAGGTAAATTTTTCTTGATAGGTTTTAATTTAACACTAAAGTAAATCTATTATTAAACCTAGACAGGTACGGAACATGTAAACGATCAACTTCGTGATAAAAGACTGCTGCTCTTCTACAGCGGTTTAATTTAAGTTACTGCCCTCACTCCTACTGGCACTATCAAACACTTCATGCATGTTTTCATTAAACTGTAATACCCATTATCGAATGTATTAGTATAATAGATAAAACATAACCGATTGAATATCGCATTTATATTATATTTCATTTTTATAACTTATATTATTAGTTTTTTAGCAATTGTTTCTTCATAATTATAATTCATGAATTTCTCAATTCGATTCCACTTTCTTTAATTTTCGGAATAAATTCATCAGTTATTGTTTACATTACTCTAATTAACACGAAAACTGTTCATTAATCGGGATATGTAAAACAAATATTTAACACACTCAGAATTCATTTAGAATATTAAACACAGCAACTACCACTCTAGACTACACGAGATGCGTAAACGCACATGCTCTAGTCTACAGAGAAAGTAAGTAAGCAGAGGTGCGCGAGTTACCTTGTAAGTTTACCTTTGTAATAGATAAAGCTTTTCTGCACGGCGTAGTCTGTCTCGGGGATCTTGAGCTGGCAGCCGACGAGGGCCGGGCCCGGGTCGACGGCGGCGGCGGCGGCCGCGGCGGCGGCGGAGGCGGAGGCGTCGGGGCCGGGGGCGGTGGCGGCGGCGGCGGCCGGGCCTGGGGGCGGGGGGGTCGGCGGGGGCAGCAGGGCGGAGGCTGACACGTCGAAGGCCCCTTCTCGGGGCGTGGACACCACCGCCACCCCAGGCAGCCTGCGGCACGGGAGAAGCATTGCTTAACCATTCAACTCGACAGAAAAGTTTAAATCCAAAGTGAGATCGTTTCTGCTGCATAACTGTTTCTATACAATTAGAGACTATACTGAGCATCACAAGAAAAGTAACATTAATTTTAACAATGATACATAATGAATTATTTACCATTTGGACTGTATAAATGTGTATAAACAACCTGTAACAAGTATTGTATTGCAGCCTCCGTGTCAATGACCCCCATCTCGATCAGATATCAACAGCTCATTACAGAACATTCACATACAATACATGTACATTATTTTACAACACTTTGCCAGATGACATTAAACAATTAAATTCAATAGAAAAGTTTAAATCCCAAGTGAAATCGTTTCTGCTGCATAACTGTTTCTATACAATTAGAGACTATACTGAGCATCACAAGGAAAGTAACATTAATTTTAACAATGATACATAATGCATTATTTACCATTTGGACTGTATAAATGTGTATAAACAAGCTGTAACAAATATTGTACTGCAGCCTCCGTGTCAATGACCCCCATCTCGATCAGATATCAACAGCTCATTACAAAACATTCACACACAATACATGTACATTATTTTACAACACTTTGCCAGATGACATTAAACAATTAAATTCAATAGAAAAGTTTAAATCCCAAGTGAAATCGTTTCTGCTGCATAACTGTTTCTATACAATTAGAGACTATACTGAGCATACAAGGAAAAACATTAATTTTAACAATGATACATAATGCATTATTTTCTATTTGAACTATAAATGTGTATAAACAACCTGTAACAAGTATTGTATTGCAGCCTCCGTGTCAATGACCCCCATCTCGATCAGGTTTTTCGTCCAGTTTCCCTGATCCATTGAGCAAATGCAGAGATGTTTTGCTTCTGGACGTAAATGTAACTTCATTTTTGTGACGTCTTCTAGAATTCAGTGGGAAATACAATTATTCAAATTATCGTTTCCATGTGGTCGCGGCAGGAAGTATTATTCGAAGGACAACATGGATAAGAGCGAAAATTATTGCCTTTTATCCTTGAAAATAGATTTATTACATGGGAGCTCTTTTTTCAAAATTTAAGTAGTGTATGTCTTAGTGTAGGGACCACAGAATTTTGAAAATGTGCACACAATTCACTTTTCCCCATAGCACGTCATACGCAGTTTTAACTTTTTACGTAAATCCTGACGACTTGGACCATTCGTTAATTGTATTGTGGATTCTTGCATAAAAACTGTGATTAGATTGATATCTTTGCCACTACAGAGGAGGGTGATATCATCAGCAAACAGAATTTTTTTCACTGGGCTTTTACAATATTACTCACTTCATTTATGGCAATGGAAATAATATCGCATTAACACTGATCCTTGAGGAAGGCCATTTGACATCTCAACGTGCTGTGACGTCTTATCTTGAATATGGACCTTGAGAAATCTGTGTTCAACGAAGTTCTTTATGAAAGCAAACATATTCCCTTGATTGGCAAAGTAGAAATGATAGATAGAAGTCTGGATTTTGAATCACTTCGTAGGCCTTCTCGAGATCAAGCGAAACGACCATCGCATGGTGGTGCATGCTAAGGGCATCACAGATTTCTGAATCAATTCCGACTAAGTGGTCATTGGTGGAGCGAAAGTTCTGAATTCACTTCGGAAAGGGGACAAGAGGCTTTTAGATTCTAGTATTCAACTAAACGGTTGCATACCATCTGTTCAAGAAGCTTCCAAAGATTGCATTTTAAAGATATGGGACGATAACTATTATAGATGGATTGCATCTGTTCTTATTTTGACTTAAGAATAGGTATAACTATAGCTTCTTTCCATTGGTCTGGAAAGGTCTGAGTTGACCATATAACACTATATATCTGAAGAAGGTGTTCCTGGACATACCGAAGTTCGCCCAAGTTGCAAATTCTGTTATAATGGTCATCGTTGGAACCTTCCAATGAAGAAATAAGGTCTTGAGACATAAGAAATTTCGTTTCGAGAGGTTTAAAAAGCTCTGGATCATAGTTGCAGTTGCTGGAATTCTTAGCAAAGGATACAGCAAGTAAGTTGCTGATGTCTTGAGGTTGTGAATATTTATTACCGTTAAAGTCCATTACCATGAATGGGGTGGAGTTCATCGGTGTCCCACTAATGAATTTGATTTTTTCCATAACAAAGAGGAGGGGTTTGTCTAGTTATTGAAGATGTAAAATTATTCCAGGATTGAAGTCTTGTTGTTTTTAATAATAAGCGGGCTTTGGCCTAAGCTTTCCTAAAGAGGATTCCGTTTCAATTGTTTTATTCTTCTTGTATATTCGGAAATGTCTTTTCTTTTCTTTGATGGCCGCAGTTCATTCCTCATTCCACCAAGGAACCTGGTGTTTCCTTATTCTTCCCAGAACTTAGAGGGATGGATGAACTAGTCACTAATGTTAACATGTTAGTGAAGTCCTGAACTGTTTTATTTGTATGAGGAGGAGGAGACGAGTCCGGTTTAGGAAGGTTGTCGACATTATTATCTATGGGGTGCTGGTATAGTAACCAATTAGCATGGTTAATCAACCATTTACGGTGGATTTGAGATTCTTCGCCAAATGACGGTCGGAGAAAGTGATGGAGATGGGGTAATGGTCACTGTCATAAAGTTGATCAAAAGTGCACCAAGCACATTTAGTAGCAATGTTATTGTTATGGTCGCCAGACTTAAATATATTGCATTCTCATTACCATTGCTTAGGTTAAATCTTGTAGCACTTCCGTTGTTCAGGAGTATTAGGTCATCATATTTATCGAGCCATTCGTCTATAGATTTGCCCCTTCTGTCAGTTCTTTGAACGCCCCACATGGTGTTATGGCTATTAAAATCACCCACTATTATAAATGGTTTAGGAAGTTGTATATATTGTCAAATATCATATACATTGGCAAGTTCGAGAATATTCAACATTTGACTATTCGGTAAGTAAATTGCATATAGTCACAACTATATTCAGCTTAATCGATACGGCCACGGCTTCTAAGGGAGTTTGCAGAGGAATATTATGACGAAAAATATCTTGATTCACAAAAGTCGCTACACCCCTCTTGCAATTAGAGAGTATTTTCTGTTACAGAATACACTTTTATAACCACGTTACTGAGCACATGTACTGCCTTTAAAGTTAGTTTTTGTAGGCAGAGAACTTGGGGACTGAAATCATTGACGAGAATTTTTTAAAAAAGGCATTTGGGAGCAGAAGCCATTGCAATTCCATTTAATAATATCCATGAGAAAATGCAGAAAAATATATGAGTGAAGTATTACAATGTAGACGCTTGAATGAGAAGCTTGAAGAAGGGTTTTCTAACTTAAGCAAGATGGGCAAGAAGGGAGAGGGTTGGATCACTGTTCTTCTGAATCCTGTTCCTTAGCCTTAACTTTTCATTCATATCTACATCAAGTTTTTGATAATTCTCGAGCACTTTTTTCCCCACCACGGTTTGGTAGGTTTCGTGAACAGCTTTTAACATTGCCATAAAAGCTGCAAAATCATCTGTGAATTCTCTTAATTTTGTAGGTTTTTTCATAGTTTTATCATCCGTGTGATTCTAAGATAGTTTTAGTATTGGACCACTGATCGTCAACATTTTCAGAGGGTTTTGCTTTTTTCTTAATTTTGGAGGGTTGTTTCTTATTTTTTCTTTATTTTCATAGTTTTCATCCTGTCAGAGTTTTCCGAGTCAGTATCTGGGAGTTCATTCTCGCTGTCTGATTGGTTGCTAATCAGTTCTGTATTCGAGCTTACAGTAGATAACGGCCTCTTTAATCTGAGGGGCTGCAGGAAAGGTCAACGTCCATTGAGTTTTCTTTTTGAAGTAACTTGGTGCTCGCGGCCGCCAAAGTAGGGGTGGTTGGCAGAGGGGGGAAGCTGTCAAGGGCAAGGTTAAGGCTAGAACTTTCGTTCACCTTATCGCTTTCAGGAAGCGTACATTCAAATGCTTTGGGAGAAACATTATTAAAATTATCAAAAATCTCATTAGTTGATTCTGTAATATCTACTTCTGGAGGAAAAGGTAGGGTATTAGTTAATTGGGAGTTACACGGATTTGGGCAGTGTTGAGCTATGTGACCTTGATTTTTACACAAAAAACAAATTGGAACATCAGGGTTACGTATATTCAATGGTAAACATTATCTATAAACACCTGAAATGATTCAGGTAATTTACGTTCATCGTCTGGTGACAAATGTTTGGCGACGAAAACTGAGAATGTGACTCAAGTTTGGGTTACTAAATCTAGCACGAAGGAAGGTTAACGGTACTACAATTTTGACACGAAATGTTAATAATTTTCCATCAATCACTTCATGTGGGATACTTGGGCACACATTTGTAACAATAATTCTTTTGTTCCTAGATATAAGTGGTCTTATGGGGAAAACTTGATTAGACACAACAATGTTCTTATGGCTGTACACTAGGTCATCTGCGATTTCCTCGCTGGATAGGTACACACACAGTCTGTTGTTCGAAATTTTAGAAGCAAACTTAATATGAGAGGGATTAACTTTAGTTGATAACTTTTCAATAAATTCTACAGCATTTTCTTTATTGGAAAACAGAGATTGCATAGTAACTTCGGCATAATTAATTCTGGTAGTTTTACTGTTCTAGTCTCCTGAAGACTGATGAACTCCATAGTGGTCACGGAAAAAAACAACACAAACTTTTCACTTAGTTAAACAATATCACTTCACGTAATAACGCCACTTCTACCACGTTTTACATAATACTGACAAACACGTAGTCAGTGAACGTACGCACAACGTGATTTCGCCTGGAGCGGACGGAGCGTCTGACCATCTCGGCGGTCAGGACACGACACAAATATGTACATTTATTTCTTCCAAAATATGTAATAACCAATAGATAATATGTAAAATAAAAATTCATTATAGTGTTTAAAATTACTTTACACAAGAAATTTCCGATGTCAGAACGTCGGTGACCAGATCTTAACACCGATTCGGTGCGACTGAAAGATAGTTCTACCTCTACAGAATTAATTGTACACTAGTTTTTACCGAACACAAGAGATTTATTTGAAATTTGTTCGTTGTATATAAAATGTTGTTTATGAGGAGTCGGTGCGCAAGTAAATATATTTTAGAAGTTTAATTGCTAATGTATTATACTCACAGTCGCCGCATTGCCACAGGCGTTGCCTAAGTCAATTCAGCCGGTCGCGCCCTGTCTGACTGAGTGCCCTGAACCTCGGTCGGGAATCGTTGCCCCACATTAAACGGCAACATCAGTCGCCGGACTGAACGCAACCTGTTTCCATCGGCGCCTGAAAGCCCTTCGTCGATGTTTGAGTGCACGTGCGTGCGTGAGGGGTTGGAGGGAGGAAAGGGGAACTGTTGAATTGCAGGTAGCGTAGTGCTCTCTGTCACGAAAACCACTCCGCTCCGGAAACATAATACCTCGACTTTTTTAAGTGCAGAAAATTGCGCTTTTTAATTGAAAAAAGTTTGTACACACTACGAATCGTGTTGGAGCGGTGTTTCCGGTCCCCGTTGAGTTGCCCAAGTGTTTGTGAAATACACCGAAAATGTGTTCAGGCAGTCTGTTACGTAAGATTAAAGTTATGTTTAAAAGTACAGCGGGTCAATGAATTAAATCCAAAGACATTGCTCTGTCTGAATGTTAAAGAGATAACGGCTCAACCCCACGGGTTGAAACGTAGAAACCAGATAAATTTAAAATCACTACAAGCAACACACAAGTAGGCAATAATATAATAGTTTATAATATCTGAAAAAAGCTAACGGTTTTGAACGATTAATATAGAGTGGCTCAGAATTGGTGATGCATACTTCTAGGGCAGGGGTGTCTAAATTGCAAGGCCTCAAGGGCCACAACTAAAACCCTTTAAAATACTTGCGGGTCATGTTCTCATTACTCGGTTGATTTGGTTTGTTTTTTTCATGTTTCCGGGCGCGTCAACTGCTTCGGTCATTAGTCCCGTTAGTCTAGTGCATGTGTATTTCTCGGGAGATGGCGGTGGACATCCCCAGCTGGATGTCGAGATCCGGCGCCGACCTACCGTCGGCTAGTGGGGTTTCTTCCTAACCAGGACTCTCCCACCAGCGGGGCACCGCCCCAGCCGGGACAAGCTCTAAGCTCCCCACCGGTCTCCGGGAATATATGATAGTGTACTGCATGTTAGTGTAAGTGTGTGTGTAATGGGAGAGGACAGATAGCGCGCGGTCCGTGGCCCGTTTCGTAGGGTACTGCTCCGGCATTACCCTGGTGTTGATCGGAGAAACCACGGAAAACTACCGATCAGAGCAGCCGGCCACCAGAATTCTCCTCCAAGCAGCGACCGAATTCCACCTAGCTGAAAAGCTTGTGTCGAAAATCCTGCCGCCATCTGGACTCGAACCTAGGACCGCCCGGTCAGAGGCGCTGCAGTCATTAGTCGGGCAATACACACGTAACTCCTTATTGTTGATATCGGTAATTTGCGGGAGGGGTGATTGAACCATGCTTGATATCAGGCCGTACCATGCACATTGCAGTGAAACACATTGGTATAGATTTTTGAATTTACTAGAAAACAATTCGCTAAATCTGAAATTTTCGAGTTTCACATTACACGGGTGTTGACAATGTTCTCACCCGTCATGAATGCAAGGGCATTCACATTTGACTAATAACTTTTCGCGGGACACAATAAAGAGCACCGCGGGTCGCCAATTGGACAACCCTGTTCTAGGGCACGTAGAAGAGTCGATTTGATTTTGATTTGATATTTTTCGTGTTTCCGGGCGCGTCAACTGCTTTGGTCATTAGTCCCGTTTGTGTAGGGCATGTTTTTTCGGGGGAGATGGCGGTAATCTTCCCCCGCTGGATGGCGAGTCCGGCGCCGACCTACCGTCGGCTAGTGGGGTTTCTCCTAACCAGGACTCTCTCACCAGCGGGGCACCGCCACAGTCGGGACAAGCTCTAAGCTCCCGACCGGTCTCCCGGAATATGAGGTAGTGTAATGCATGTTAGTGTACGGGAGAGGATAGGACAAGGAAGAGGAAGGACAGATCGCGTGCGGTCCATGGTCCCTTTAGTAGGGAACTGCTCCGACATTCGCCTGGTGTTGATCGGAGAAACCACGGAAAAATGCCGATCAGAGCAGCCGGCCGCCAGAATTCTCCTCCAGGCAGCGACTGAATTCGACCTATCTGAAAAGCTAGTGTCGAAAATCCTGCCGCCGTGGGGAGTGGGAACCTAGGACCTCCCGGTCAGAGGCGCTGCAGTGATATCAGTTGATGCACTGAGCTACCGCTCCCGGTTAGAAGAGTCGAAAATGATCACTTTTGTCACTAATGATTTACCCCGCAAGGGGGATCACGATGGCGTAGGTTGCCGTGGACTCTGGTGGATTGTCGTAGACGACCATTTGACCACCCGGAATCGTATGCACAGGTGTTTGGCACGTTCTGTCGCAACCAAGGAGATTTCATGTATCTTCCGAATTTGCGTTCGTATGGGGTTGCCCAAAAATTACGAACAAATGCCACATGTCATAGTACGAATACATTAAACTCCGTTAGATATGTAATTTCCTACAAAATATTCATTTTCAAATGTAATACATTTTTACCTCTCATCGTATCGTAGAAGTTTCTAACATTTACTCGAAAATATTCTAATATAGCAAGGAATAACTTTATTTTACTAACATCTCGTGATGTTACAAAATTCTAGGTCTATAAGGTGGTTGAAGATGAGCATTTTTTCTGATAAACATGTGGTGAAACATTTCATACAACAATTTATACACGTGATATTGCGGCTATATTGGAAAGCAACTAATCCTGCAGTGGTGTTTTGCATGTCAAAACTTGTACCGAACGCCAATTCAGCTTGATATGCCCACCAATCGGGAGCAGACGTCACACGTGTAACTTAGTTATCTGATATTTCACACACGTTCATCGGCAAACAGTGATCAGTTTAAAGCCCCTTACCTTCCACAGACGTTTGTGGCATTTATTCTCAGACATTCTGTTAACTAATATCCGGGTCAAGTATCTCCATCTAAATCCGTTTTTTGTCCAGTTTTCCGAATCCATTGAGCAAATGTTGAGATGGTTTCTTGTTTTGCTTCTGGATATAATTGTTGCTTCACTAAGCGCACGTTTCTCTGAGCTCTCCGTTTGTGATAGAAGAAAAGATTGGGTTAAAATTTTCTTAGCAACAAAAAAAAACAACGAATATGCTGTTTGTGTACCGAGGCAAATATGATTTCTATTACGAGAGAAAATGTCTTGCTTTCAAAAGTTGCTAACCTCGCTTCGTTTTAAACGTTTTTCTTTTTTAAACTCTTGCTAGTGAAAATGCAGGCAAAATGTTTTGGAGCTCAAGAAAAGTGCGGCGATGGTACTTCTCTCCCATACATTACACTCAGTGTTTACTGTGATTTGATTATTCTTCGATTTTTCTATAGTGGCTGATGATTGTTGGTCATTGTTACATCTCCTGCCATATTAAATACATATTTTTATTTAATCAACGTGACTTGTGGACTGAGAAATGTGCTTCCCACTTAACAAAAAAAAATTTTATAAGACACCAGGGGTAAAAATGTACCTAATGTCATCGGCCACTAGAGAAAAATCGAAGTATAAATAAACCAAATCAAATATTTCTCATTCTGTTATGTACTTGTACATTGTGTTACATACTCTGAAACATTAGCACACGAAATGATTCTTGCCTCTCGACCACCCTCCCTCTTGATCACCCAACACCTGCGTTTACCGATCGCTTGAATCCGCTCAACCGAATCTCTCTTTACCCCCCACCCCCACCCCTTCTCCACTCGAGTGCGTGGCATGTGGGAGCTGGAGCGCGTGCACGTGGCGGATGCCCCGCGTGCCGCGAGCGCCTGGCGCGCTGGTCCTGGCATCCCCAGCATTTTCTGCCCGCCCCTCCCTCTTCCCCCGCCAGCCTTTGGGCCCACGGTCACCACCGTAGGAGTCGCCTTCGCCGAACAAACGTCGCCATTCGGAGCTCTCGCACACCACATCTAATCACGCCTCGTTGAATCTACTTCGTGCGTTTCCTTTAACTTCCAGAGAATTCGAAATATTAGAGACTTAAAATGTAACTAACTGAACCCCTGACATTACATCGCCTAAAAATAAGTTCCGTAGAAATGTTTCAATTGGAACGTTCTACGTATACAATATGCAGGTAAACGAAAACTCTAAAAATGTTGTTTCAAGTTGTCCAGTACTTCTTTTTTTTAATTTGTTGCGTCTACACCTTGACGCAACGCGTCTCCAAGCCCCTTAAGGGGCGTTGAGCGCTTTGCACTGGGGAGTAATCCTCCATTAATGTGCTTTATTTTTTAATATTTGTCAAGTCTCGTCGCAGTCAGTGCCTTTTATCCCTTCGGCCAGGGGCTCGACGATGTTAGATCCCGGGTTCCTGGCCGGTCACCCAACCACGAACCCGCGAGTCTCGAATTCGCTTAACCGTCGTGACTTCACGGAGCGTAGTAAACGAATTCGGCTAGCGCCGCCGGCTTATCTTCCAAACTCAATGAAATGAGATAGGTTTACGAATTCTGAAAGAATACAATCACCATTTATTGTGAAGTTAAGTACGTTTCTGAAAACAAAACTGAAACGTTTTATATTTACCAAGACTGTGTGTGTATGACATCGCAAAGTGCAGAAAATTCTGGACGGCGGCCGCCGAGTATAAATACGCGGCGGCCGACGACCGCGAGTCAGTCACTCTGAAGTCTGAAGTGGAAGCTGAGCTGTGAAGTGCGTGCATCGCGGGAACTAGCAGTACAGTGATTGTGCTCAGTGACGGGCCAGTGAACCGTGGCCAACGCCAAGAACTGTGGTAAGTGCACTGGACTGTCACTGCAATTCTAAGCACTGACCACTGTTCGATGCAGAGTCTACTGCACTGACCACAATTCACGGCGCTTATATGAACTTTGCCGTAATAATTGTTTAAAAAATTGATTGCAGAACCCTTTCAATTAAAAAATAGAGTAATAAATTTATTTTTTCTATTTATCGTTATCAAAAAATGTATTTTTAATAAAAATTCACCTAATTCACCTAGTTTAATAAAAATTAACCTTTCAGAAGAAGTTTCGCAGAGTGTTACTAATGAAACGTAGACAATTTCATAGCCAAGTGTTACGTCTTGCATTTCATATGAATATTTAAACACGCTTTTGTAAACAAAACCTTCATTTTTCAAGTCAAAGAGTAATTCGTCAAGTCTCCGTGAAAATCGCCTTCTTTTGAGATCTTATTTATAAAGGTTATCTGCGAGAGGCGCAAAAAGCATCTATACTACTAAAATTATATATGAGAGATGCTGCTACCGATGATGATGATATAACGGGTTTATCAGGTCTATTGACCTAGGGCCCATGAGGTATGCGATATCCGGTGATGCTTGGTGACGGGGTGAATAGATTGATTTGTGTTTCCGGGCACGTCAACGACTTTGGTCATTAGTCCTGTAAGTATAGTGCATTTTTTCTCGGGAGATGGCGGTGATCTTCCCCCCGCTGGATGGCGAGATCCGGCGCCGACCTACCGTCGTCTAGTGGGGTTCCCCCATAACCTGGACTCTCCCACCAGCGGGCACCGCCCCAGACGGGACAACCTCTAAGCTCCCGACCGGTCTCCCGGAATATGTGGTAGTGTAGTGCATGTTAGTGTAAGTGTGTGTATGTAAAGGGAGAGGATAGGACAAGGAAGAGGAAGGACAGATCGCCCGCGGTCCGTGGCCCGTTTCGTAGAGTACTGCTCCGGCATTCGCCTGGTGTTCATCGGAGAAACCACGGAAAACAACCGATCAGAGCAGCCGGCCACTAGAATTGTCCTCCAGACAGCGACTGAATTCGACCTCGCTGAAAAGCTACTGTCGAAAATCCTGCCGTCGTCAGGACTCGCGATCAGAGGCGCTGCAATGGCATCATGTAGGCCGGTGGGGCGACGGAGTGTCGGCGGTACGCTACACGGTGCAGGGTGAAGGGTAGCTAGGGGAGGTACTCACTCGGCCTGGTCGACGTAGAGGGCGATTTTGGGCTCCGGGTAGACTCCACGTCCGCGGCAAGTGACGTTGACGCCTTCTCCCAGCGGCGAACTCCACACTTCCAGGTCCTGGCCCGGCGCTGCAACAGACAGGCACGAGCGGTGAGTGGGCCATTTGCAATTGAAATTCTGTGCAGTTTGAATTCCGGAGTGTAACGGCAAGTTAAATTCTATACAATTGTTTAAAACCAAGAACCTGGCCCAACTCTGCAACATAAAATACAAACACGAGCGAGTGAATGGGCCATTTGTACTTCAAATTCTGTCCCGGTTGTATTACGGAGTGTAAGTTGAAGTTATATTCTGATACAATTGTTTAAAATACAATTGGAAGTTGAAGTTATATTCTGATACAATTGTTTAAAATATCAAGAACCTGGATCGGCAATGCAACACAAACACAGGCACAAGTGGTGAGCAGTTCATTTGTAGTTGACATTCAGTCCAGGTTATATAATTGATAGTCATTACAAATTATATTCTTGTACTATTGTTTTAAATAAAACTCCGGTAAGGCAATAAAAGGCAGATACGAACGGTGAACTAGCATTTTTCATTTAAATTCTGTTCATACCTTATTACCGACAATAATGCAAATTATATATTTATACTCTTGTTAAAAAATAAAAAAAAAATCCTATAAAATAGTTTGATGTTTATTTTTCGATGTTTCGAGATACAATAGCTATTCTCGTTTTCCGGGATTGTAAGCATACATAATTCAACTTTGTGTCAAACTCACAAACAAGTACAGCGTGTATTTAGTTGATGAAGAGCTAGAGCAAATGTACAAATGGAAAACGTGCAGAATGCTTTGTGTAATGGTGGTGATTCAAAAAGTTGTAGAACATGTTAATGGAGTTGTGTTAAGTTTACTTAGTGGATGAGAGTGAACATTTTTTAAAATAAAAGGTACAGAAATAAAGGTATTTTAAGAAACTTAGAATTTCGCCTCAAACATTTAGAACCTCTGGGATTAATACATGGAAATTTTCAAAAAAAATCCATAATTAATGAATATGTTAATTCTTTGAATTGAAATTAAAATGCCACAAAAGCTACAAAATGCAAACAGTTCATTTCTGGTTTATTTTTTTGAAACATGAGTTCTGCTTCGGCCCTATAAACTCGTACCATTTGTAGAAATAGGGAAATGGGAACCAGATCTCTGTGACATGGTTTAGGAGAGTTGGGTTGGGAGAATTGGCAAAGTAGAAATGTCGGCAATCAGGGTCTTTGAGGCATACTGTTATTACGAAAGATCGAGATAACAACGACTTCATTAGCCAGTAAGTGTATGTGACTGCTGAAAAAACATTTTCATTTAAACAACACTTGTGTGTTTTTGGGAATTTTGCATTCGCTGATCTCAATAAAATTTTAATTTAAAATCATATATTTGTACAGGCACAGTAACACAAACTTTTCATGACAACGATTTACTGGAAACACCATACACACGCGCGCTCTTGCAACAACACCTGTGAATGTGTGGGAGTGGCGGTATGTCTTATTTCCATAAATAAGCTTCATTTGTTTTGTTCCTTTGCCGCTCATAAACGCCCATTCTCATAAACCTAATCTATTTTTACTGAAATTTTAGTCTTTATTCGCGAATAAAACGGAATGATAACAGTTGACATTCAATCACAATCACAGTAGCAATGTCACTATAACTGTTAAGGTATCGATTAGCTGTCTAGAACTTTAGGGAGAGCATTGACAAAAGGAACTGGAAAGACGACTCGCTTTTGAGAAAATTTAACCTTGAAATAGTAAATTCAAATTGGGATTACTAAAATGTAATACGATTATTGTCTTCACATGAAAGCGTTAAAATATTTTCACCACTACTGAAAACGTTACGAAAAAAAGTAATTGATTTCCTGACTGTTGCTTACATATATTCGTGTTCACAATTTCCATGTGTAGGCAGTGGCTGGCAGCTATGCTTGTGACCTGCTCACACTGTTTGCCAAGTGATAAACCTGGATGCAAAGAGAATTAATCACGGAGATAAAAGCTAAAAGCAACCTTCACAAACTGGAAGTACTGCAAAATAAATTTTTAAGAAATGTTTTAAAAGCTCCATGGTATATCAGAAATGATCAAATTTTAAAAGAATTATCTATAGAACCTCTGAAAACTTGGATTTTAAAACTTTCTTCTAATTTCTACTCTTCTCTTTCATCTTGCCCAGCCACTCCTTTGTACACTCTAGGTAAATCAATCTTTTTCACGAATAAAATCAAGATATTGTAGAGACCTACTACATCCTCCTTAATTAGCTGTAAAGCAGGTTCCAACATTTCTAAATTCAATATTTATTATGTTTTTAATCCAAATATTGTATGTATTTTTCTGAAGGAGCCTTCCTGGGTATCCTTAGTTGTTATTGTTTTATATTGTCAATATTATTGTCTTCAAGCATTGTACATGTATGATGAAATGTACTTAAAACAAAATTGTATATATTATGTATCATAAAAACCCTTGAAAGATATAATAATGTCGAACAAGGATAATAAAAACTATTTAAAAAAACGGAGATCAGACTTTCAACAATGCACTCGAATTGTATAAGTGGTGAAGGGTGACACACGTGCTTACCTCCGAAAGAAAGTTTCTTCTGTGCACTTTTATTTACAACGGAGCGCATCGGATTTCCACATTCAACAATTGGTTCGAAAGAGATGCTATCGTTTCGAGAAAATCTTGGCGTCTTCTGTTTATTTCCCTAATGCTACTGCTGGCCTGCTGTTTGATGCTGTCCTCTATAAGCGTAATGACGAAATATGCTTTTAATTTAAAATGCGTTTGCTTCAGACCTTTCCGACTAATTCTTGCGGATATTTTGAAAAATTGTATCTGAGAAGCGGGGAAATCAAAATTGAACGAGCTTAGATCCGATTAATCTAAGGATTTCAGTTGATTAATGTTTCCGACGTGTCAAATGCTGTTTATATTTTATTAGAAAAATTATAATTAGAAACTATGAATAGCGAATGTAAATGGGGGATATATAACGAAAATAGAAATACTGTAGAAAGTATAAACTTTTCAGAGCAAATATTTGTAGAGGGAAACAACTATGATTACAATTGTTTTGCAATATAGCAAAGCATGCAGAGATTAAAAGAGGAAGCTTTTATAAAATAAATGCAAAAAATATCCACCAAAGTAAATAAAACCAAAACAAATGATCATTATAAACAAAAAAACTACAAAATGTGTCGAAATTCACCGAAGAAAATCATGGAAAAAACAAGAAAAACAGTAAGTTTAATTTCTGGGGATTAAATAAAGTACGACAAATTAAATTATGAATATAATAAGTTTTATTTTACTTTCTATGCTTGAATTTTCAGTGTTGTTATCTTTGCCAATGAGGAGAATACTCTAAATGTGTCTTCAACGAAATAGGTAAATATTTTTGATTTTAAAAAGCATATATTTTGTTTTCATTTGAACTTTATGCGTTATATTTTCGGTAACATCTGTTGGTGAAGTGTTTTTAGGAATCACAATTAATAAAATATGAATTTTACAACCATAGTCATTTTAAAATTACTTCGAAAATCAAGGATTTTGCCCAACCTCAGCAGCATTCATCAGTTCTCCAGGAATTTTCGGACTTCAAAGAACTTGTGTTCCGTGCTCTCCGAGGATTCGACGAATCCAAATGTACACCTTCACTTTGTTCCGATAGAAGTCTGATTCCCCAAACATCGACGAGCCCACAAATTTCATCGCCGGCCGAGTCGCACACATCACCGGTTACGAGAATCGATATTTCTGGAGCATCGATGCATCACCGGCATGCCGGCGGCCTCGCGGCGGGCAGTGCGGCATCACACAATTGATACGATTGCGCCGTCGCCCGCATTTATCCGACAACGACGATAATAAAACCAATTACCATCAGCGGCACTCTCTGGCGTCGACAAATTAAACTACACGCCCTGCCCCGCACCGCCCCCCTCCCTCTGACACCCCGCGCGCGGCAACACGGCCGCCGGAGCTTCAATGGCGGGCGAGAGCTATTTTTTCAAATTATTGGCTCGCAAATTGGGATCTATTACATGGCGTACGCGCGGGCCGCTTATTTTTCGAGCGAGTTCGTCAGTCACCCTGATGCCAAATCTTTCCCTCCCACGTCGGTTGCCTAGTTGACTTGTAGCAGTCTAAGGCGTTGGAGCAATTGCTGAGTGAGGTTATGTTTAAAGAATATTAGTTTAGTGGTGAGTTATAGTTGACATTTACATAATTGAAATGATTGAAGGCGTTGTCATTGTCAACAATAACAACGACAATACATTGTCAACATTGTCAACAATAAATAGTATTGTTGACAATGACTACGCCTTCAATCATTTCAATTATGTTTAAAGAAGATGAATCACGAGGTGACGCATTAACGACTTTTCTCAAATTTTAAAGTTTTCAAACTACAATGTTCCAATTGATGAGAATTAAAACTGCGGTGCTTGCACTACTGTATGAAATATAATATCTCATTATTGGCAGACAAATTAGAGTTGAATACTATTGAGACTTGTAATGAGTTACAGAGCTGTAGACAACTGCCATTATGGGAGTTGAGGTTATGTTTGTAGATGGATCACAAGGTTTTGATTACATAGAAGTGACATAGAAGTGTCTCAGAATATAATGTTTTTAAAATATAAGTTTTATTTACGAGAATTAAAGTTACTTTGCTTCAAATATATAATTTCTATCAACATATTTCGTCAATGATAGGCAAATTGGGATGTATGAGTATTAGTTACTATTAATCTGGAAGCAAATGACAATGAAAAGTTGATTAAGGATGTCTGTTGTAGAAGAGACAGGATATTTGCAATGAAAGGAACGTTGAAAATGTTAAGGATTTATAACATAATTTTACAATTAATGAGAATTTAGGTTTTGCTTGCACTACTGTACCTATCAATAGATTACACTATTGCTCGCACTTGGAGTCTATCACGTTGTGTACGGGTTGGCTGTTTATTGATTGGTGTTCATGACGTGTCCCAATTAATACTTAATATTATCAAGTGGCGGTTCCTCCATTGATTGTTGCTGTCGCAATGAGAAACAATTAGATATTCTATTCCTAGAGGTAATTGGAGGTCGTGGTAGGAATGAAGTAATTTTGAATTGTTTTAGTTTCAAATTTAGAATTAAGAATTGAGAATGTAAGAAATTTAGAATTTTTAATTTAGAAATTCACTGCGTTATTCCGTTGAAGAAATGTTTACGATTTTAATGATTTTCTGATAAAAGCAGGCTAAGTTGTATTTTGTTTGCTTTATTAATGTGTTCATATAATATTTAATTACTGGTTCTCATACTCAAATTGGTTAGATATCATAAGCGAGGACCGTTAGGAAAATGTTTAACAGAGCAATTTATTATTGATAACATGATTTTTCTATACCAATTTTACGTTTAGGCACAAGAATTGACATTCCACTATTAAATAAAAAGAATCATAAAGATATTCTTAAAATTAGAAGTGTTGTGATGTTTCAAGTCGAGCCAAAGAAGAGAGAAAGTAACTGAAGGAAAAAGCCAGATTAAAATTCCTTAGCTCTAAAATCCCCAACTACAAGAAATAATTTCTCCAAGATGGATATTCTTCTTCTTCTAATGTCATAATATGAGGAATTTACATTAGCTTCAATTGCATTTTTTAAATTTATCACGGAATAATTTTTTTTTTTTTCAAATTTAGCGATCATGACCCAGTGAACCGCAAATGGTCATGGGACGTGGGACATGTTTGCGTATCGGAAAAGTCCAAATAAATTAATAACTAAGAAACTTAGAAATAAACGGCTTTGAATTGGAAAGCGAACATCTCAATGCACAAGAAACAATTAAAAACAAAAATTCCAATTTTTCAAGTAAAATCGTCATTTTGAGGTAGACGAGTTCCTTAAAGGGGCATTCAGAGATCGCATTCGCACTCACTCATCAGCCTTGTCCGTGCAGCGATTTGAAAAATATGAGGAAGTATGTGCAATTGACACCAGGAAAGAAACGATTGGCTGTTGCAGTCTCTGCTGAGGGATTCTCCATACGCCAGATAGCTCTTCGGATTCATTGATCACAGATTTTTTGATTGATCACAGCTTGATCTACATTGATCACAGGTTGATCTACATTGATCACAGGTTGATCTACATTGATCACAGGTTGATCTACATTGATCACAGGTTTTTCGTCCAGTTTCCCTGATGCATTGAGCAAATGCTGAGATGGCCCCTTGTTTTGCTTCTGGACATAAATGTAACTTCATTTTCTGTGCAGTCTTCTAGGATTCAGGGAAATACAATTATTCAAATTATCGTTTCCATGTTCTCGCGGCAGGAAGTAATAAGAGACAAAATTTATTGCCTTTTTATGATGACATGATGACATTGACAACATGGATAAGAGCCAAAATTTATTGCCGTGAAAATAGATTTTATTACATGGGATTTTTTTTCTTTTTTTTCTCCCTTTCAAAATTCAAAATTTAAGCAGTATATGACTTAGTGTAGGGATCACAGAATTTTGAAAATGTGCACACAATTCACTTTTCCCCATAGCACGTCATACGCAGTTTTTAACTGTTTTTTTGACGTAAAATAAATACATAAATAAATAGACTACAATATCTCGCTTGTTGTTGGAACTCATTAGGTCTAGTAAGTAAAGTAGAAAAAAAAAACGGAAGTGGGTTTAAGCTTAAATCAATATTTCGTACGAAATTTTGAAGAGGTAATGTGAGAAGAACCATCGAGCATCATTCACAGACTTGAAACTTGAATAGGAGGAACATCTAGGTGTAAAATAAAAATGCAGTAAACATGAGAAGACGACGAGATGTGACGTTTTCATTGTGCTTTTTGTTGCAAGCCATCCCAAAAAGAAACTATTTTTAGTGAAATAGATTAATAAAGAGCGTCAACGGGCTAAAAGCCATACTGTTTGGTCTGAATAACGGTGAAATGGAGTGATATTCTCGGGCGAATCTACATGACTCAGGTGGCATTCAGTACGTGCGACGAAGTAAAGAATTTTATCCTGATGCCGTAGTGAGCTAATATAATCTTCCTCCGAGTCAAATAATATAAGAATGCATTTCGTTTTCATTTATTTGTCTTTTCGACAAATATGTATTTCAGAAATATACATTTCAAATTCAGTGGTCATTTACGATCAAGGGTTTGGTTTTCTTCATTTTGTCAATGGTACTGTAAACGCTGGAGTTTACAAAACATTTCGAATTTACGTTCGCTGCTCAAACTTACTGGGAATATTAATGTGTCTGCTCAGTACATTTTGAAAGATGATTGAGCTCCATGCCGTAAAAGAAAGACGATAAGAATGATGTAGTGAAAGCTATTAATGTGCAAAAATTTATTAAACGTTGATGTGACTTTCATTCAACATTTATTTCATAATGTTTGTTGAAATTGGTAAGGACGTCAAATTTAATGGTATACAGAACTCTGTTTCGACAACAAATCCATTGCTGGTTTCTTTAATTCAAAGATGTCTTCTCTATTTTTGTTGAGTAGATTTTTCTTTACTTTTTACAAGATTCATGACTCTTGTTTCTTTGCAGGGTTGGAGAATCTCATTAATCACATCTGAAATACATAGCTTGTTTTGTTGCTAAGACGTTTTCTTGCGTCATTCCTTCAGCTCTCTCGAGAATCGCCTCAAACGTTTTCGCACCAATGAAGTGTATCTATTAGTCGACAATGTTCGACAATAACCCACACATCTTACTTCCGAGTAAATATTTCGAACTTACATTACAACTATGCTTATCAGGCCGTATAAACGAAAGAAGAAATTGAAAATAACTGCCATCAAATGAAGTAAATTCATTATTGTTTTTGAAATAGCAGAAAAAATATATTTCAGACCACTGAAGAATTTAGTTATGTTTCACTAAGGAGGACGAGTAGTTGATGCTTATATAAAAATGTGTACCTGGGGAGAGCATCAGAATTTTGGGAATTCCTAGGCGAGATATGGTAAAAATAAAGGAAACCACTTGATGTAGAGTAATCTTTGAATCATGTAAGCCAACTTCATGATTGCTCATAATATTTGAATTTATTTATTGCAGAAGAGAAAAAGTAGCATTACATTGTCGCCTGATGATGATGATTTTTCAATGCGGATCATAAAAAATTGCCACATTTACAGACTCTTAATTCGTTATTGTTCCAGTTCTCCTTAATATTTCGGCAACCACGATAGCCCTGACAATGGAATTTGATTAAGCAAGGATGAATGAGAACTGAAAGGAATCAAATAGCAAAAGGAAATTCGAGGTAAAGGGGGTCATATGAAAATTGTTTGATGTCTATTTGGCAATTTATTCCCCACACATTGAAATTTCAGAGATCGTCATTTAAAGGCCGGTATTCAAATAAAAACGGCAAAAACTATTTGGCAACGCGCAACCAATATAAGTCACAAATAATGTAACAAAGTGTTATTAGAAATTATTTAAAAACGCTAACAAAGTCTGAATGAGTATTTATACCCGGCGCGACATCTACTGAGGTCCGTAAGTGTAGTACATGTTACATCCCGAGAAGTGCTGGTATTCTTCTTCAGATGAAACGTGATCTAAACGTTGATTTCCAAGTATTTCGTCCAGTCGATATTTCCCCAGCAGGGTATCGTCTCTGCAGGAAGAAGCTCCGAATTAGTCTCCGCCATGTATATTAGTCTATTGCATGGGGATGAGTGAGTATGTGCCTGTGTGTAAAGAGAGAGGATGGAACAAGGTTGAGCATGAAAAGATCGCACGTGATCTACTACCCGTTTGTTAGTATTATGCTCGGACATTCACCTGGTAACTGATTGGAGACACCACTGAAAACTATCGATCAGTAACCAGCCGTTAAAAACCTTGTCAATACGATAGTTATATTCAACTCATCTCAATAGTTATCAAACATCCACCCCAGTCGACACACAAACTCAATGCAATGCTTCAAAAAAGAAGGGTGTAGTCGCTGAGTTAACGCAGCCGGTTAAAATTATCGGAATATAAATCTTCTCAAAGAATAGACTAAGTCAATGACATTAAAATAAAATAGAGGGAAGTATAACATATTTTATTAAAAGATATTCAGACAGGAGAGAAGTACAAACAAGATATAAAAAGTGGTAGCATAGAATAAACTTGAAAAATCAGTAAAAAGTGTTTTCACAAGGACATATGAATCTGTCCTTCTCGTGCAAATCCGCAAAACCCGTCACCACCCACCGCTCAGCTACAAGGGAGCCATGAGCGCCACACATACGCACTGAAGAGTACACGCGTACAACAGGCGGGCGAAGGCACGCACGCCCACGCACGCGTTCGCCGGGCGGGGACCCGGCCCCCGCCCCCGCCTCCACGCCCGCGCGGTGTGCTGGCATGAATACTTGAGCGAGGCCCTGACGGGGCCGCCGGTGGCTGGGTGGGGTTGGAGGGAACGCACAGGGCGAAGGGAAGTGGGGAGGGAGAGTGGGATAGAGGAAGAGAAGGTACGAGAAGGGCGGGGCTGGTGGGAAAAGGAGAGTAGCGAGAAATTATCAGAGCAGGATGGAGAGAAAAGCGATGAACAAGGGAGGGAAGGAAGCTGTGGTAAGATAGAAATAGTGAGGCGAGTCCAAGTGGACAAGAATAAGCGACGAGGAGTGAGGTAGCGAGGAAAAGACAGAGGCGGGGACAGAGTGGGAGAGAAGCGCGGGGGGGGGGAGGGAAAGCACTGGGGAAGAGTTTGGGGCTAGAGAGTGGGATAGAGGAAGAGAAGGTACGAGAGGGTGGGGCTGGTCGGAAAAGGTGAGTGGCGAGAAATTATCAGAGCAGGATGAAGAGAAAGAGAGGAGACGAGGAAATAAGGGAAGGAACAGAGGGTAAGCTAGGATTAGTGGGGAGAGCCGAGTTGGCAAGAAAAAGCGGAGGAATGAGGTGCAAAAGGGGGGGGGGGTGGGAGGGAAAGCACTGGGCGAAGAGGTTTGAGGCGGGATAGTGGGATAGACGAAGAAAAGGGAGGGTAGGAAGGGATGGAGCTGGCGTGGAAAGGTGAGTGATGAAGAGTTGATAGATTGCTAGTGATTGCGGGCGCGTCAACTACTAAGGTCATTAGTACCGTAAGTGTAGCGCATGTTTTTCATCATGAGGTGGCGGTGATCTTCCCCCACAGAATGGCGAGATGCGGCACTGACCTACCGTCGACTAGCGAAGTTTTCTCCAATCAGGTATCTCCCACCAGAGGGGCATCGCCATACCCGGAACAAGTTGTAAGCCCCGGACCGGTCTCCCGGCATTTTTGGTAGTGTAATGCATGTAAGTATATGTGTGTTGTGTGTGTGCAAGGGGTGAGGATAGGACAAGAAAGAGGAAGGAGAGATCGCGCGCGGTCCGTGGTCCGTTGTTAGGGTACTGCTCCGGCATTTACCAGGTGTTGATCGAACGAACCACGGAAACCTACCGATCAGAGCAGCTGGTCGTTACAATTCCCCTCCAGACAGCTACTGAATTCGGTCTAGCTGGAAAGCTAGTGGTGAAGAAGAGAGGCGATAAGGAAGTAAGGGAAGGCTTGGTTAGGAATAGTGAGAAGAGTTCGAGTGGACGAGAAGGGGAGAGTGGGAGGAGGAAGGGGGAAAGGGGGGGGGAGAGTTGATAAAGCAATATAACGTTGACGAGAGGGGGAGAGATAAGGGAGGGAGAATATGAACAGTGAGGGGGGAGTAAAGAGAGGAGGAAGACGTAAACGGTTGGAAGAGTAGCAGGACAGTGTGGAAGGAGGAAGAGTTGGTAGGGGGAGAGAGAAAAGGGTCTCTCCGGTTAGTAGTAAAGCAAAGTGCTACTATGGTGCACATATCCGGTCGTGATTATGCTAAGCACTGGACCAAGAGACTGCCGGCATCTAAGTGTCACTTCTTGTCCAATTATCGCCATCTCCCCTTATCGCGGCCGTTGTGACAACCTACACGATCCACGAGTCCATGTCATGAGTCTCTATGGATAAGACAAATTGACCAATGATTGCTGATGTCTACAATCACTTCATTAGTACATTTCCCCCAAAATAGTGCCGATAGTTAACATCACCGAGATGCACAAAAAAGCCTTGCAGTGGGACGTAAGGGGAGCTTGTTTTGAGAAGCTGTATCGGAGGAGAGCCATCGATGGACGACGGAAATCGAATTTCTGAGCTGCACTCAATACATTCTGCGACACATGCTGAGGGAGAGAAAGGAGCACAGAGCAATGCGACTGTTAAAGGCAAAGAGCAGTATACGCGGGAATGGTGTTCCCTAAGTAATTGCAGATTGCCTAAATGAGTGACGATTCCCTAGGGGATTGCAGATTGTCTGATTGCCAGCGTTCTCCTACCACCCCTGAGAACCTGGAGATTTATTACTTCGTTTCCCGGCACGACAACTGCTATGGTCATAATTTATAAAAATGTAGTGCAGGGTTTTATCTCCGTAGATGCCGATAATCTTCGCCCGTTGGATGGTGAGATCCGGCACCGACCTACACGTTTGCATGTGGATTTGTTTTTTTTTTACCAGGGAAGCACCACCCAGTCGGAACAAGCTCTACAGTAGCTAACTGATGACACTGCAGCGCCTCTGACCGGGAGGTCCTAGACTCGAGTCCTGACGGCGGCAGGATTTTCGACACTAGCTATTCATCTCGGTCGAATTCAGTCGCTGCCTGGAGGAGAATTCTAGCGGCCGGTTGCTCTGATCGGTAGTTTTCCGTGGTTTCGTCGACGGTAGGTCGGCGCCGGATCTTACAGCTTCATTCTTAAATGTACGACCACGAAGAGCAAAGAAAGACCGTTGATTACTAAAATGAGTGGTACACATTTTATCACACATTGACATTCAGATTAGTAACCCTTGTTAACTACTTTATCAATTTCCACCTAAAGAGAATGCTACAAAATCTATAAGAAACCAAAAAGTACGTTCTAGACGTCCATAATTATGGGAGGCTATGTAATGTACACCTTTAGCTGTCCCTTCGATACATTCAAAGTAAATGCGAACTCTAAATTAAATCAATACTCCTGGCAAGCGGTTTCACATGTATTTTATTTTGTACGCGTTTGTTCCATTGAATAGTTGTCTTGCGGTATCGTACACAATACCTCATTAAATACCAATCTTTTTTATTTATAGTTAAATGGGAATGCTGCAATTCTAGCTAAGGTAAACATTAATGCACGAACGTGCTGATGTTACCAGCGTTCTAATAATAGTTGACCCATGTTGGAAATGGTTGCATTGCTTGCACAAATAAACAGTTATTTCCGACAATTCTTTTTAGCAGTAAATATAGATTTAAATGCCACGTTTTTGCAAACCCTTGTCTCCGGCGACTGCGCATGTAATAGTGGAATTGGAGGAATTGTATGTAGGTGTTGGCGGGTCATGTGGCACAGGGCATCAACTGCCGTCACAGCAGGGCCTCTGATCGGGAGCTCAAGGAGCTCTAGTCCCACTGCGGCAGGATTTTACACACCTCTTAGATAGCTAGATAAAATACAGCGAGGGGAGAATTCTAGCGGCTGGCTGGTCTGATTGGTAGATATCCCCGATCAGCACGAGGTAAATTCCGGCACAGTTGGGGTCTTTGTCGTATCCTTACACACACGCACACTTACACATGCGTGCGGGAACTTAGGGCTTGTTCCGGTTTTGTTTTGTTTGTTTTTTTCGTGTTTCCGGGCGCGTCAACTGCTTTTGGTCATTAGCCCCGTTAGTGTAGTGCATGTTTTTTTCTCAGGGTATGGCGGTGATCTTCTTAGTAGCTTCTTTGTAGGTTAGTTTTAGTAGCAGTTCTTTAACCTTTCTTAGTAGACGCAGTTCAGAACCTTGTATTATCACTCCTCCATTATAAAGGATTCGCTTTCATTAGATGTGCTGATAGAAATAGGACATTCCAAGATATGCATCTCAACTTTTCACCTGCAAAATCTTTAAACTTCCCAAAGAAGGGGGAAAGGAGAATGTGAACTGATAGGTATAACCCGCGCAACTTTTCTTGACCAATGACCTTGCTTCCCCCTCCCTTGAGCAATATACAGATGAAGGCAAAAGCTCGAAGCGAGCACTGATGACAACATTCTAAATATATCTTCATTGGCGCGTAATAAAATCTATCTACTGTTGAAACTGAGAACTCTTTTTCTAAACAAAATCTAAAGACATGACCAAAGCCGATCCAGATCCATCACAGGAGATACCTCGAACTTCTGAGAAAGTCAGAACTGAAATTACTGAAAAATTTGCGAAGGCTTGGCTGACATTCCAGAGATTGGCATTGCTTCATAAAATCTAGTGGCCGATGTCATAACAAATACCCCAACTCTATCTGCATTTCTCCTAGCCGTCGGTCAAGAAATGTTGCACGATTAATACCTTGTCATATTTATTCTAGCATATTTACCAAGCCAATCATGAATCATCCCTGAAACAAAAGATTAATATATTTCAGAAGATTAATATATTTTAAAACATATTTAAAAAATATAAAAATAAATAAGAAAAAAATTTGAACTTTTCCAGGATCACGGGCGGTATGATAGGATAGATGCGCCACCATATTTGTGATCTTGTTCTACTTCTGGAAAGCACCATTCAATTCAGAGATCAGAAAACCCGTCCAAACACAAAAAGAAATAGGAAGGGTTTCTGATTCGACCTCTAAAGAATTTAACAATTTGGATCGCGGTGAACTATAATCATCTCACTACGATCCTGTTATTTTGCTCTGTAGTATGAGCTTATGAAGGAATCATTTGCTTTGTTCTGCGCTCTCCAAACATAACTTATTTCAGACACTAAACACCCATTGCATATTCAGAAAGAGAAGTTCATATTTCTGATCACGCATCAAAGCGAAAGTTTTGTACAACGCCCTGGAGTCTTCCAACTGCTTGGGAGGGCTGAGCTGGTGGATGTAGTAGATATATTGTTAGATATATTGTTAGACAATCGTTATTGTTTTACAATCGTTTTAGTTTTATCACTGTATGCTGCCGTAGAAACAATGGAGCAATGTATATTTGAGAACTTCGTTGTTAATGGCGATAAGATAAAGTAATGAAATGAGAAATTCTTTTGAATTTTCGTCTTTAAAAGCTAAAATATGCACCGGATATGTGCGTGAACACACTGAATTCCTTATACTAAATTCAATGCTTTTCTCCCCCTTACGTCACATACAGGTTTTGACTAAATAAATAAATGCCAGAAATATATTTTCATTTAAATTTTGAATAAAAAATATATTTTTCACATGTAATACATGCACACGAAATTTAACCTACTAAATCTACTAAACTTTCTGCTATTTGATAGCTTCCTTTATTCACAGGATAAAGTAATATTTGGCGTACAAGACAGGAATAAATTAAGACATAACATTACATACCGATAACGTAATACTTCGAGAAAGTATGTGCTGGTGTAGCACCAATATCTGACTTTCTCCCTATCGAGTAGCGAGAAAATAATGTAATGCTATGAGAAAAAAGAGCTAATTTTCGGCAGAAAACTCTTATTGCAGTACCCAGGTAACGAAAAAGTGGATAAATCCATTTGCTAAATTTAGAAAGAAATCCTTTAATATGTAACGTAGCCAGAATGCTACCTGTGGGTCCTTGGTATCGAAAAATTGAATGCATGATGATTAACGTATGTCCGTCCGTCTGTGAACAGCGGCTAAACCGTTCTGCCGATTTTCTGCAAAATTGATATTCCTCAATCGATCTTGTTGATGTCGCGGCCCGTTGAATATGAAACAGAAATTTCAAGTTTGAGGGTACTTTGCATGAAGTCACTGGACAATTTTTGAAATTTTGAAAAAATGGCTCCATCATGTTTGATTCAACTATCTGATTGGATAGTGAGAAGAACGTTTAAGAGAATGGTGCAGGTCTCATGTTCGTTGAAAACCCTAGTTTCTCGAAAATTGCAAAAGTCCGAAAATTTTTCGGAGCCTACCTACAACTACAATATCAAAGGTAGAGATTGTTTCCCTAATGAAATATGTTCCCTAACGACAGGTTTTGTACATGATTTCAAAACTTTCAGTACTTTTTGCGTAATTTTGCAGGAAAATACGCGGAAGAAAGTACGTGCTATTTTAGCACCACTAGTTTTCTCTAAATGTATTAACACTTTCACGGCTGGTCCCTAATGCTTCCGCAGGTAAACTGTTCGATTTACAAAGGAGAGTTTTCCCTTATCAGACCGATTCGTTAGTGTTTGAGTTTTGAAATAATGATCCACCCTCCTCGATTGGAGAAGTCTGCTCCGAATTTCCTTCCGCAGGGAAATATACATACTAAGATCTGGGATAAATGAGGTATCAAACCACAATAAAGATTGAATAATTTTACTTCACATAAACACAGAAGAAATATACATACGCCTACTTAACTAAACTACCTACCTAACCTAACCCTACTACCTACCTAACCTAACTCTATTAACCTAACCACCTACTAAACTTTCTGTTGATTGAAAGCTATATTTAATTCTTTGTGAGCGAGACAGCGACTAGTTGGTTCTGTAGCTGCCAAACATCGATCATTCCAGATATCAAAACGTTATTTCATATAGACATTCCATATTCCGTGAAAAGAAATAGAACCTATTTGTGACCATTTCAATTTTATATCCGAACAGACTGAAACCTTTGCACTGCGAGAGCGGTGTGGGTTCGTGGATGCAGTGCTATGTTTGTTCTGCGCTCGCCAATTATTTCACGCAGGTGGGCCCGTTCGTGTGCCCCCTTCCCCCGCCTCCGGCCCGCACGTGTCGAGGCTCGAACACACGCACACCGGGCGACGCAACGCCGGCCGACACGACGGACGGAAATTGAATGTTAAATATACCGTCGTTTATTCATGCTCTCCGCATATCCACGTCAACAACCAGGTCCGGGCGGCTGCTGGGGGAGTTGATAGCGAGTAGTGGAAAGTTGTCCAAACTATGTGGCGTAACAGCCGATCCGCATTGTCCAGGAAATGGGAGTTTATTTTTCACAAAAAACTTAGGGCAACTGTTTAATTTACAGAAATTAAAAAAAAAATCTTGCAAAACATTTGACACCCAAACTTTTTTGTTTGTAAATCAATAAATGTAATAGAAGTATAATTTAATCAATTGACTTTGACAGTATGGTGTTTTAAATTTTCTAAGTTTACCGTTTTGATTACATGTTTTACAAAAAATCATGTTCTTCCACGCCGAAAATATCGGTAGGTTCTTCATTAAATTCCGTTAATTGCTTCAAACGAAACGAGAGCTGAAAAAACTATCAACCTACGGTGAAAAATATGGATTTCCTTCCATCGCGATGTCGTGGAATTACTTTAATTATAAATAATGACAGTATGGAAAAAGATATTACATTTATGTACGCAGTAAAACTAGAACGCGTAAAAACGAATGACGAACAGTATCTTTAGAAAGTGACAAAACAAACATGAAATGTTAGATATATCTTGGCTTTTCATGCTCAACGTATATCCACTCAACCTCCAGGACCATGCGACCGCTAGGAAAGTAGAGAGTAGTGCAAATGGTTGCAAACCGTCATTGCCGCTTATTAACCGATTTATGGTGTACATGAAATAGTTATTTTGGCTTAAAAAATAAGTTAACAAGTTTTATTTTCTCCAAAATTACTTTTGAAAAAACATTAAACGTCAAATGAGCATAGTGACATTTGAAAACTTTAAATATATATGGAATTGCAATAACAAATATGACTTGTGGGTAAAGTAACAGATTAAACTCTTCTAATCTGCTCGAGTTACACAGGACTCATCCAATCAAACAGACAATCGAAAAAGTCCCTTTTCCCCTTTCTACCTAGCCAAGTTATTCATGACACCTCCATCCATCAACACATACGTTATGACAACACACACATTTTATTCGTCTCTGATCCTATAATGAATTTTCGAAAATTTGAAATCGCGAACTGGAATTATGATTAGTATTCAATACTTTTCCTCTTTATACTACGTACAGACGAGAAAAAGGAAAAAGAGATACTCAGATCATACATCAGTGTCACTAGTGTTTTATGTGATAATGACGTGATTGTGATACAGACGGCACTTTTGGTAATATATTGTTTCCATCACAATGACGAAAAATCTAAGGAACAGCTGTGTATAAACAGACAAATACAAATTTTAATCACTACCAATTTGTAGGCATTCGGATATTTTTATAACGCTCCCAGCATGAAAACGGTAACAACTAAATGTCGAGAGAAATTGTAGGTGGATCTGCCAAACGCAATTAACTTCAAAACTCACATTCGTGAAACAATCCCCAACTCACGTCATTACAATTGCAGATAAATTGATTTCCGACAAAGGTCAACTTCGCTGCTAATAAAACGCATCCATTAATTAATTTCTCGAATTGAATCAGCCTCCGACCTTCGATACCACAGCGGTTCCACAGCGGTAGCTAAAAAAACTCCAGTCTAATTTGCTAGTTAAAATTTAACCCAGGAGCTTCAAAACGTTTTGAAGTGTGTGAGCTGTAACAAGCTGCTTGCAATGCCGAGTAAATGAAAATTAATTTGTAAGATATATTTATCGATAAAACAAGTGTTCGAAGTTGCAATTTGAGGAGATGGTATCGACATGAAACTGACAGGTGGAAATTCAATTGTTTGTACACCAGCATTAAAAACAATCTTTTTCGATGGACAAAATCTTTCATAATAGGACATATTATTGCACGAAACATTATGTCATCCTTATTTCTGCACGAAATATGAGTCGTTGACATAATATTCACTACCCTCTGTCATCATCTAGCTTTGGAGAATAAATACGGAACGCGTTTTACGTAAATATATTCAAGCGTTCGCAGTAAAGTCAACAATATTGTAAAAAAATCATACTTGTTTATTAATTTATATACACTTCTGAAAGTGTATGCTGCTTTTATTACGGAAAATATAACAAACAATAACACCAAAGAACACCTTTTCCAATTTTTATGCACATAATATTAATATTCCAATTATATATGTTTGTGAAAGACACTCCAGACGAATGATTCAGTTCCAATGAGCCTGCTCTTTCTTTCATATTTTAGGCACTCAATATATTATTAGATGTTTTATATGCTGTGGACTGAATATTTGAAGAAGCATGTATTATAATAACTACCGTCTTTTTTCTAACATTAGCATGATATTTAATTAACCAATAAACCTGCATGGACTACAGCCTTGCATATAAAATTCGCTTTTTTTACGCCTTACATCTAAACAATTCTTAAACTTGGAATATTCTGTTTCATAAATTTGGCCTAACTGCCTTGGAATTAATTAATTTTCTGCTTTTGTAGCTGATTCCAAAATTAATCGTAGCCACGTATCCATTTATATAAAATGTATTTTTTAAAATTTCATTACAATTTGTAAACAAATTCATTTCATAGGTAGCAGGCATAATGTCATAACATGCATCAGAAATTTCAATGTAACAACCAACTTCGCTTCCTTTAATCATTATAATACAGCTATACAATAGTATATTATGAAATGATGATGTAATGATGGGTATTAATACACGAGGGTGATATTACGATATGAGTGAGGAACGAGTGAAGGTCGTAAACTTCACACGAGAGTATTAATACCCATTACATGGAGTTTCATACGGTACTATTCTACATCTTATGGTAACTTTTACATCGAATCGTTTGGAAGCAGTTGACATGCAGGATTCAGCCAAGGCCACCTAGCGAACAGCTAGCGAACAGCTCCCTATCCTACCCATCACAGGTGGCTTTGTTTTACCAGACCGTCTACGAGGGAGTACAAAAGTTGCGGCAATAATTACGACGTGACCATTTTAGCATTTTCTCTTATTTCTGGAGGTGTCCACCTTTGATTCACTAGACATTGTAAGCTAAGTATTGGCCGGTTTTTAAGAACAAACAGACGGCAGCAACATATAAAACAAACTAACTTGCATTCAGATCTTAACGTCAGTCAAATTTTCTCTCCAATATTTACCACTGCACAATTCAAATAGGATCAAAGTGTAATTACAACCCAATTTATTTTAAATAATATTTCAGTAAAAATTACTAATAATAAAATAAATTAAAACTGACATGCATAATATAATATTAAATGCAATTTTAATGTATACAATCAAACGAAACATTTATTATAACAATTCTCAAAACTACTATTAATACATGTCTGTTTAACGCTTCTAAACATCCTTTCAATATCACGTAACCATTAAAAGAAACACATCTCGGTATCCATTAAATACATGTCAGGAGGAATTATCCATTAAAAATACGTGTATACACCTAGTCGGAAATAAAGATAACTGTGGAAAGGTTTTATCTACAATGCTGACGTCTGTTAGATCAATTCAGGAAACAGGAAGAACTTAAAAAATTAGCCTACACAACGATTATCGATGAGAATCCGTAATTAAAGTAAAATTGTTTGGATGAAAACAACAATCATAGCAGTACCCACTCTCAGACTTTCATGGAAATTTTACGAAAATCACCATTAATATGCGGTTCTAAACAAGAAACCTTTAAAGGTTTTAAAATTTTCCCAAGACGAGTTAAGTTTTAGAAGCATCGCGATTATTGATTTTGTTTGAGGGCACTTTTCACCGTCTTATTCGGCTTTACCCTTTCGTAGCGTTTTATTAATAAGGAAAGCTGTGATATATTCAATATGTAGTGATCTCCAGTATTTTTTATCATTTTCTTGGTAACGAACTTGTTTAAAATCTTTCACTGACAACTGATTAAGAGACACATCAAAATCGTTCTTTTCAGAGCTTTAATATATATGATGTTTTGTTATTTTTTTAATTTTCATCTTATAGCACGTGAGACAGACCAACAGAAGGACAAAAAATCTTAAAAACAATTTAATAGTTATTATCATCTAAATACGTTTATGATTGTCAAGAAGGCAGTAATTTTGAAATCACAAACCGATATTTCAATTTTGTTTTTATAGATTTTTTAAAATTTATTTCGCTATTATTTGTTATTCAGCAAGATAATAAGTTTCTTATTAAAGGATTCATCTCTTTTTCCATGGATAAAAACGAGATAACAGTATTATCAGATGATTCTAGTACACTTTTAGCACCCGATAAATTTTAATTATGAAGAAACCTTCCACATTCAAGAAACAATATAACGTATTTACATAGTGTCAAATAACAGACGTACATACAGATTTACTAACAAGAGCCATATTTACGTAGACACACAGTGATAACCACCAAAATGGAAATATGTATTTCGGGAATTCCTGATCAGATAATGCAGTATACGCTGCGACAAGTTTTTGTTGATATTTAATTCCGTAAAGTTGAAATACCTCGCTCTCAAAAAATTAGATTTTTATAATCTACATGACAATTACAACATTCATTTTATGAAAACAAATAGTCCTGCAAAAGAAATACGTTATTACGAGAGCAGCTGTCCATGCGGAATTGTTTTGTGGCAAACAATGAATATTGCTGCAAAATATATCTTTTTTAATATTGAAATACTTGGACGATATTAATTAATGGCAACACATCCCTATTCGTGCGTTATTTAGCTTGTGTAAAGTGGAATCTGTTTTAAATATAAGAGCATCATGAGTACGTGCAAAAATTCAGATTTTAGTTCATAGATGCTTCCTCAGTATTACGTTGTGGTGTCAATATCATTTTATATACCGTCGCTGCAGGAGAATAGTGATATTTGAAAAATGTTCAATTCTCAGTTAAATGAAAAATTATGACTATAAAAAATACAGTTCTAGATACTTGCAGCATCAAAAATACTGCTAAACAAAAGCCCACAAAATGGGTTTCCAGAAAGTAGCATTTAATCTTGACCAATCATACACATTTCATACAGTATTAAATTCCTTTCCCAAAGATCGATTGAGACCTACATACATTTATAAATTTCCCTTACACTTACTCATTACACTACACTAACAACACACTACTTCCTTTCATTTCCACACTTTCACAATATTAAATATAAACACTTTTGTCAATAATCATAACTAATAATACGTATTCTGCTCTAACATTTAGGACAATTTACGTGCGTGTGACCAACTCTAACAAGCCAATTTATTTTAATAGGTCAAAAAATCAGGCAACAATAGTTCTTTAAAGTTGTACGCGGGATACTCAAGAACAACAAATAAAATACTCCCATACAACACTTCAAGAAATGAAATATTTTACCAAAAAAGTCTACGAATCTGGCAATAGTGTAGAATACTATATACACAGTACAATAGTTCTTTAACACTCATAAGCAGTGATGCCTTCAATTTTCAGTCGATACGCGAGAATGAAAATTGGCCAAATAACACAATCAAGTATTTTCATTTTTCAGTCAAAATCGAAACAGTTTCACTGGTTTTCGATTTTCCCGAGTATGGAACAAATGCATTGACATCTTTTACACGGCGAAAGGCTATAAAGTTTTCCGTCAGTCTATGCATACATTCGTAATTAGTTATAGAATAATTTTAACTGGTCAAAACTTGGTCATTTATTTTCTCCCTTAGACGGTATTTGTAGGAAAACACACTGTTATTAGCCGCAAAATAAACTGCTTCGATGAAGCTAAAACTAAATTCTGAAAAATGACATTTTTTGAGGTGTCACTTATCTAATGCACATTGGTGATATCAGAATAATATAATTTTGAAATTAATTAAACATGATGTTACGGGAAAGAGACATGATATCAGGTCTTAGCCTGACAAACTCGTATGAGCAACCAATAAAATCCGGTATCAGGACGGCATTTGTAATTGCATAGATGTGAAAGTAAAAGGGGATAGATGAGAGAATTAGTTAACTTAAAAATAAGTATTTAACTTTATACTAACTTTAACCAATTAACTATTGTTAAATTAGAAAAATCTTATTTTAAAAGTATAATTAAAAATTAACTTTATATTTCAATTAACATTTTTTGTTATTTACGTAAACACGCACTTAGCCCCTTAGCAACCAACCATCTATATACTGCTTTAAGAGCGCGTCCATAGCAACGGCCGCTAAAATATTTTTAATTGACTCTCGATCATTTTAGCGGCCGTTGCTATGAACACTATGGACCCTCAGGTTTAGATTCTGCTTGCATTAGTATAAAAACATTCAACTGTCTGATCACAAACAAAGCATCCAGTACCACCAACCCCTGCTACAGAAAATCAAGAGTAATGAGAATTCTGAACTCGCGAAAGTGAGAAAAGTTTATTTTTAATAGGCGATAAACGAAAATAACAAAATCATTAGATGTAACTCGTCTTACTAGTCTTTAAGGACTTGGCCGGAAGGTTAACTACTCAGCTTCGCTATCGCACCGCCTCGCAGTTAACATTCCGGCTGCGTCCTTAAAGACTCGTTTAGAGGACTTGTGTCATAAATATCTATTATTTCTTTGCACAAAACGCTGGTACAATCAAACGTTAAACATATTAATCTACGGATGACATCTATACAATGGTGTCAGAGGACAGATAAGCTAGAAGACGCCAAAATGGATACAGCTGGCTACGATAAATTAAGCAATTTGGTTATGTTATTTATCACTTATTAATTGGTATTTCAAGACTTTCACTTGACCACTACTGAGGTTCATGAAGTCTGGGTGATCTAATGAGTAAATGGTACATTGGTGGTGAGGTAAATGGTAATTGAGAAACGGAGGGATGAGAGGCAGTGGCAACGGAATAATCTAAAGAAAAACGGTCAACAACCACTTCTGTCCATCAACAATTCCATAAAATCCAAGATCGTCACAAATTTCTCCAAATCCTGTTTCTTTCAAACTTGTCGGAAAGGGTTACTTTACTTACTTTTTCTTACAGCAAGGATATAAATTGCCTGAAGTGTATGTTTCTTTGCTTCACTCGTGCCAACGGACCACGTTGAAGGTAACAACTTTTGATATCACTGCTCTAGAGCTTTGTTTCAATGCGAGGAAAGATCTATCTATGCAATGGAAGGCGTTCACTGCATATTGTTTCCGTATCCGCTCCGATATACACCTCTCAATCCAGACATAGATCCAGTCCGACCGGCATCAATTGAATGCAGGCCCTAGGATTCGAGTCCCGAGAGTGGCAGGGTTTTTGACACTAGCTAGAGAGCTACGTCGAATTCTGTCCTTGTCTGGAGGAGAATTCTAGCGTCCGGCTGCTCTGATCGTTAGTTTTCTGTGGTTTCTCCGATCAACACCAGGCGAATGCCGGAGCAGCACACCATAACAAAAGGGCCACGGACTGCGCGCGATCTGTCCTTCCTCTTCCTTGTCCTATCCTCCCCTCTTACACACACACACACACACACACACACTCACATGCACTACACTACCACATATTCCGTGAGACCAGTCGGGAGCTTAAAGCGAGTTCTGGCTGCGGCAGTGCCCCGCTGGAGGGAGATACCTGGTTAGGGAAAACCCCGCGCGCCGACACGTAGGACGGCGCCGGATATCACCATCCAGCTGGGAAGATTAATAAATTTAAAAAGCGAGAGATTAACATTTCAAAAACTAGATATTTTCGTTGCCGAATTATAGAAAATTTATTTTTAACGGTAAGGAAACGAACACATTTGATTTTCCTGTATTGTTAACAAAATAGAAACTCACCCTAAGCTATACTACCACTACAAGCAAAAGGAAAGCTCAACAAAACGTGCGCATAGTGAAGCTACATTTACGTCCAGAAGCAAATCAAGGGGTCATCTCAGCATTTGATCAATGGATCAGGGAAACATCGACAAAAACCCGATCGAGATGGCGGTTAGGTTAGGTGAGGTTAGGCTCCGCAGTGGCCACAATTCAGAGCCGAGCCCATTTGTCGTAGAGTTGTGCGTCGCCAAGTCTTGAAGGTTCACGAAAATATCGTATCGGCTTCGAATCTGTGTTTGAGAACAAGTGTTTTTTGGAATAAAATAATGTTCAAACACACTCTATCAGAACTGAGACAGTAATACGATTCAAATATTCTAATATGTGTGCGTACATACACAATATTTTCTGAAATGGCTGCCAAGTAATGAAATACTTGAACATTGCAGCGAAACGTTACTATGAACAAATTGCTGTTTTGAAGTTGTCTTCTCTCATCAAATCCGGATGTTGAACAGTTCCTACAAAATATCATGTAACTTCATAAAAACTATGCGTACAGTCACTGCTCCCCACCAAAAAACGTGATATAGTCTGTGGTGTCCTTCGTGTAAGGTTAATGTCGTTGTTGCATGTTCTGGTAGGAAATTGCTGAAGATTATTCGATTGAGGATTCAAGGCACGTCAACCGCTATGGTCATTAGTCCCTATAATGTTGTGAATCATTTATCCCGGCAGGTGGCGGTGATTCGTTCCTCGCTGAATGAAGAGATCCGGTGCAGACATGCACGTGGCTTGTGGGGAATTTTTCTCTTCAGCTATTTTCTCCCTGCGGGGCGCCACCCCAAGCGTATCAAGCTGTACGTTCCACACTTAGCGTACTGACATATGTGGTAGTTTGGGGCATGTAAAGTGTAAGATTCTGTGTGTGTGTGTGTGTGTAAGGGGTGAGGATAGGATGAGGGAGAGGAAAGAAAAATCGCGTGCGTTCCAAAGCCGTTTGTTGGAGCATTTCTCCGGCATTTACCTGGCATTCATCGGAAAAAGCGGGAAAACTACCGATGAGAGCAGCCGGCTCCTAGAATTTTCCTTCATACAGCGGCTGAATTCGAGGTACCTTTATAGCAGGTATTGAAAATCCGGCACTGTCCCAAACCCAAAGACATGGCGGTCCCAGTTGCCGTAGAGACAGCCTCAACTCTGGCTCTGAGTTCAACTCAGCTGATGAGAGCAGTGGAAGCAATTGCATCTCCGGTGACCCGCCACCGACCACCGCGTGGTGTGATTCGGATCCGCGCGCTATTAGAAGTTGTGGAGTCTACTAGTTTTGCACACATTTCATCGGGGGGACGAATCCCCAGAGTGGGCACCTAACCTTTTCGGCTCTTGTCCTCACTTCCTGCCGACGCGTGACGCCGATAGGCCGATGTCCGGATCCAGCCGGAACCCAGTTTGCCTTCACGGCAACCCCCCCATACAAACCCGGGGTCGGGCCGCCCTGCCAGCTCAGAGCTACTAGCTATCCGGGCTAGTACCGGAGTCTCGACTATGCGCTACTCACGTGCGTCGGGAATAAATTTCCTCCTCTTTACCCACAGCCACGACGAATCCGAGAGCCCAACTGGGGCCACCCGGACTAAGGCCCGGGCGGCTCGCAGCCCCATCCCGTCTCCCAATGCTTACCGCCAGCTCACCACGTGGGTAACACGGTACCGAAGCAGCCTGGCGGGTGGTGACTTGTTTCCGCCGGACTTTAAAGTGGATCGGAATCTCCGAAGAGAATTCCTCACCCGATCCTGCTCCAGGTCGACGCGCCATAAGTCCAACTGGTGGGTGGCCGGTTACCCGACCACCAGGAGCTTAGCTTGCGCCTACTTGTCCAGGCGCGACCCCTCGCCCCCCATGATGCCGCGTTGAGAGCGCGTTCCGCGCGGCGCAAGAGCACGGCAGCGGCGGGCGATCGCGAGGTGCGACGCGTGGCCGCCGCCGAGGCGCTCATCCATCACGGCCTAAGCCCGCGCGCGCCCCCCATGATGACGTCATCAATCACGCGCCCGGCCCCCGCAACGCCATGGAGGATGCGAGCGCGTCCGCGCCCGCGCTGCCGCTCCACGCACGCCGTTCACTTGGCAAATAAATAAATTAGTAGATAGAAAACTAGTAAATAAGTACATAAGTAAGTGCGTAAGTGAGTAAGTGAGTGAGTAAGGAGTAAATGAGTAAGTAAATCAGCAAATGAGCAAATGCGCAATTGGGCAAATGGACAAACGAGCAAAGGAGCAAAGGAGTAAAGGAGTAAAGGAGTAAAGGAGTAAAGGAGTAAAGGAGTAAAGGAGTAAAGGAGTAAAGGAGTAAAGGAGTAAAGGAGTAAAGGAGTAAAGGAGTAAAGGAGTAAAAGAGTAAAGGAGTAAAGGAGAAAGGAGTAAAGGAGTAAAGGAGTAAAGGAGTAAAGGAGTAAAGGAGTAAAGGAGTAAACGAGTAAATGAGTAAATGAGTAAATGAGTAAATGAGTAAATGAGTAAATGAGTAAATGAGTAAATGAGTAAATCAGTAAATGAGTAAATGAGTAAATGAGTAAATGAGTAAATGAATAAATGAATAAACGAGTAAACGAGTAAATAAGTATAAGTAAATAAGTAAATAAGTAACAGAGGTGGATTTTTTAGCAACAGCTAAGTCGCTGTGTGAAGATCAAATGATGGGTTATTCCTCCATGCTAGTATGATCCATACCTCAAGGTCTGAAAAGGACTCCGACAGTATTGTGAATACGTAGGGTTTAGAACTCATGGAGGATTGTAGCTCCAGATAAAATTACATTAAAAAATGAATAAACATTTACTTAATCATCTTAGATATTGAGAGATGGACCAAAAATGTTATTACAGGGTGAGGAGGAACCAAGAGGATTGCGGAGGAAAAAGGAAAGAAGGATCCATGGTCCCCACATTTAATTTACTGAACGTTTCTTTGGCCAATCGTAAAATTCTAAAATGTATTGTCACCAATAGAGAAAGCAATGGTGTGAAGAAAATCAAGAACTGGAGTGACATATCACTTTATTTATGAAAATGCTCATTTGAAGTTCGAATTTTGCAATGCAAACCAAAAGCACACCTAAATTAGTCTCATAACATTTGTGGTTTCAAGATGATTACTAAGAACTTTGAATTAAACAGCAGTTTGAAAATATTTAAAAAAACGTAAAAAGATTGATAATAATGTGAATGTCCCAAAAAGAGTTTTGTTTCGCGTTTTAAGTAACATTATGTCAGCTATAAAACCTTTATACAAGCCTTCTACAAAGCTTCTTGCAATGTATTTTCCTTCGCTCTCTGTATCCAGGAATTGTAACAGATAGTCTCACTGAATAAAGTTCTTGCATGTGATCTCTCGAAAGTGTAACCTCATGGGGAGAACGTAATAGAGGCCTAACACAGTTTACCGTTCATCACAAAGGCCGACTATAAATTAGGAGGGTGTTTCAACCACTTTTTATGTCTACTCCCCCACAACTCCCTTCAGCCATGTGAATGTTACAGAACATTACACAGCTCTGCACTCCTCTCTTGTACACTTAATGTAATTTATTGTTGACATTAAAAGCGTCTCTGACAAAGGGAAGCTGTGTACTAAAAATATACAAGACGACTTTTTCTAAAAAACATGTCGAAGGGTACTTTATTCAGAAAATATTGTTAAAGTGAATAATCAGTTTATCTAAAATTGATGTTATCTACAGTAATTACTGTAGAAAAAACGATCTACGAAAATTGATGGAAAATTTTTAACAATATTAATTCTGGTCTGCTTTGTCAACCACAAATTTGACTTACATAGGACGCATTGGAATTTCTGTTCCGAGCACGAGCAACTAACGAAAACATTTAGTATGTTATGTGGTAACATAGTGAAATGATCACCTTAGGTATGAGAGAGTTGGTGGAAAAGTGGATTTGAAGACATCGAAGAAATAGTAGCTGGGTAGCCAGTGTGTATGTGAGTGTTCATCCATTAATCACAATGAGACCTCTTCCGCTCCACTGAGTTTAGCCAACACAAATTGTTATTAAAGAAAGTGCAAAAGCAAACATTGTATTCATCAAATGAAATACCTTTAAGTACTTTTAATGAACTAAGAAGCAAACTGGAGTTGCTTATTTTGGAAGTTTATTGGTCGATTATTAATAAGGAAGATTTTTGAACATATTCATTGTTATTCTGCTCCTAAAATTATCAATTCAGTTGTGATGGATATAGAATTGAAACTCAGTGTTAATTATTGTGAAAAAGTATTAAAACTTGGAGGCACTATCAGATCACTATCAACAATATCAGATAGTGTTGGTAATATGTTTTGTTTTCGAACAGTTAGGTTAAGTTTTAATACAAGCAATATAACAGTCCTTGATGTTTTGCTTAATTTTAGACCTTACTTCAAATCGATACTACAAATTCAGAAGTTGATAAACATATTCTATTATGCAGGAACAAATAAGACTCCTTACTAAGGAAAGGAGTGCATAGACGTGCAGATCACATTTTTTCATATGTCCTGTCCGCTATTTACCATATAGTCATAGTCTTATAAATATTTCCAGCACTTAAGGTTCATAATATTTCGTCATCCTAGTGCAATTGGAAGATTATGTTCATTTGGTTTAGAACCTCATATGGAACAAAGTGAAAACAAATTGGTACAAAATGGTAGAATTTCATGTACTGTTCGTTGTTAGTGATAATAACAGTATTAATAGAACGTGCATGATTTTTTGTCTGAAAAACAACTTAAATGCATGTTCAATCTTCTAGCCGAAGAACGTAGACCTCTTTTTTCTTCTTTGATAGTGCAATTAATTATACATTCTCGTCTGGTAACCACAATTTTACTTGACATTTCAGTTTCAATGGCCTACTTAGGTGGTCATCTAGAATGACTGCTAAGGCCTTCTATATCTAGGTGGTGTTGGTTTAGCTCAGCGCCAGAATTGACGCTGAATCTGTAGCAACTGTGACCAGGATGTTCTAGGGTTTGAATCGAAACAATGGCAGATTTTCGATACTAACTAGATAGCTAGGTTGAATTCATCAGCTGTCAGGAAGAGAATTTCGGAGGCTGACTGTTTTGGTGGGTAGTTTTTTTGGAGTTTCTCCGATCAATTTCGGACGATTGCCGAAACGGAACTCTACCCTAACAAAGAGGCCACGGACCGCGCACGATCTTTCCAACCTACTCCTATCCTATTCATATTAACACACCCTTCAACGTACATTTACTACACCACCACAGATGTCGAGAGACCAGCCGGGAGCATAGAGCTTACGGCGGATTGCGTGGTGCCTCATAGGAGGAGATACCTGGGGAGAAATCTCCCGCAATCCAGCGGAGGAAGATCACCACCACCACCTCACGAGAGAAAACATTCACTATACTTACGGGAGTAATAACCCTAGTAATTGACGCGCCCAGAATCACAAACAATCAATCAATCCACGTGGAAAGAATCACCGACATATATCATTCCCCACACAAACAGGAATAATGGTCATAGCAGTTGACGTGCCCGTAAAATCAATCTATCAATCTTCCGATCCACCATTCGCGGAGAAGAAGGGGTCATTCCACGCGAATATGTCTATTGGTGGAAAACTGTCCATCTTTGTTCATATTCTTCTACAATATTATTTCGAAGAAACATGTTTTGAGAGATTTTACGAACCTTAAAGTTGTTTGGACAGAATTAAGCCACTTATAGTTGTAATCAACAGCTTATTCCGTCTTTTTCGACGATATGAAATGACTGACTCCGCTAAAAAGAACGACAATCTATAATATCCCAAAGAACTCCAGAAAGATGAATTCCATGATCTGAAATATGAAAATCCCCGCTAATCGTAAATATCTGGCTTTGGTGGTATAACGGTTTGCGTATCGGACTGTTATATCCAATTTCGCAAGTTCAAACCTGTTTTAAAGATATTCGTACGCATTCCTTCGGATGGGAAGTAAAGCCGACTGCCCCACGTTGTAGATTTAAAGCATGTAAAGTATCGTCAACCCTAAAAGAAGTCTCTGAGCGAAATCAAAATCGCCACTTGCCTCGGCCGATTGATTCCTCCTTTCTCTTCTAGATGGTGAAAGGCGCTTAGCGAAACAAGAGCTCCCACGCGGAAGACCAGGCCTGATTGCCTGAGCAGCGCAACGGAAAATAAGGCACGAATTGAATTGAATTGAATATCGTAAAGACAGCGCGCTAAGAAAGTCTCTCCGCACGAACCCGAATCAGGGCTTGCCGCCACCTCCGCTTCCCCCCATAGCTTCGCTGCCGCCCGCGGCGCTAGTGTCGCATGCATTTTTTACTTTGCCTCTTCCTTCCCCGCTACTTCTACATTCCTCCCCTTCGGACGATCCATTGCGGCCGGGTTCTCGTGATACCAACGTAATTTGTACCAGCATGATGACACTACGGAGACTTGTCTTACGTGCTGTATTTATTTATTTACGTCAAAAACAGTTAAAAACTGTGTAGGACGTGGTATGGACGTAAGTGAATATTGTGCACGTTTTCAAAATTCTCTGATCCCTACAATGAGTCATATACTAATTGAATTTTAAATTTAAAAAAACCACTGCGATGTAATAAAATCTATTTCCAAGGATAAATAAGCAATAAATTGTGGGCTCTTGTCCAGCATGTCCTTCGTCTTCCTGCCGCAACAACATGGAAACGATAATTTGAATAACTATGTTTCCCAATGAATTCTAGAAGACGTGCACAGATAATGAAGTTACATTTATGTCAGAAGCAAAACAAGGGGCCATCTCAGCACATGCTCAATGGATCAGGGAAATTGGACGAAAACCTGATCGAGATGGGGGTCATCAACCCGGAGGCTGCAGTACAATACTTGTTACAGGTTGTTTACATTTATACACTCCAAATGGTAAATAATGCTTTAAAGATCACTGTTAAAAATTAATCTTACTTTCCTTGCGATGCTCAGTATAGTCTCTAATTTTATAGAAACAATTTTGCAGCAGAAACGATTTCACTTGGGATTTAAACTTTTCTATCGAATTTAATCATTTAATGTCATCTGGCAAAGCGTTGTAAAATAATGTTTATATACGTATGTGAACTTTTTGTAATGAGCTGTTGATACTGTCACCTGGTGAATATGATTTCTACGTGGAGTGTCATAGTAATAGACATCGGCGTTTTCTGATTTATAATAACGCCCACCATGGAAGTCCCTCCGCACTCACCCAAATCAATTTTTTTTTTAATATTGCATTCATGTTCGTAGCCACACTCACAATATTTGTTATGATTGTGAAGTACTTAATTTACGTTTTCATTTGTTGCAAGCTGCAGTTCGTGTTACCAACATGATTTCCGTTGCTGGCACTCTCACAGTCACTGGTGTCATTGCTGGGATACTTTCCTTGCGCACTGCACTTTCAAGAAATAAATCGCCCGATTTGATTTGATTTGATTTTTTCGTGTTTCCGGGCTCATCAACTGCTTTGGTCATTAGTCCCGTTCGTGTAATGCATGTTTCTTTCGCGGTAGATGGCGGTAATCTTCCCCCGCTGGATGGCGAGATCCGGCGCCGACCTACCGTCGGCTAGTGGGGTTTCCCCCTAACCAGGACTCTCCCACCAGCGGGCACCGCCCCAGCCGGGACAAGCTTTAAGCTCCGCCGGTGTCCCGGAATAGGGGATAGTGTAGTGCATGTTAGTGTAAGTCTGTGTGTAAGGGAACGGGATAGGACAAGGAAGAGGAAGGAAAGATCGCGCGCGGTTCGTGGCCCGTTTGGTAGGGTACAGCTACGGCATTCGACTTATGTTGATCGGAGAAACCACGGAAAACTACCGATCAGAGCAGCCGGCCGCTAAAATTGTCTTCCAGACAGCAACTGAATTCGACCAAGCTTAAATGCTAGTGTCGAAAAGTCTCCCGCCGTCCGGACTCGAACCTAGGACCTCCCGGTCAGAGGCGCTGCAGTGACATCAGTTGATGCACTGAGCTACCGGTCCGGTTAATCCCACGACATAGATAAAAACATTATCTGATTACTGTAACACGACTCCCTCGAAATTTTCCTCAAAATCCCCGCGATACACCATCACCCAGCTATCCCTACTTAAATATCACATCTTTCGCGAATAAAATCCGGACACGAACACATTGCGGAGACTGCGGCGTTTTGATGAACGGACCCGTTCGTCCGGTAACTCCACTTTAGCAGCCTGTAATCCACGAGGCGGGGCCGCGCGGGTTCGTGTGGAAAATCGCTGCGGTCTCCATCGATCAGGCACCGGATTCGCGCAGGAAAAGGTGGCAGACGGCAAGGTGTTGCGGCAACGTCTTATTTCGTTATCGCCTCCACGTCCATTTTAATCACGGGCCCGTCTATCATGACCTCTCACTCCACGTCTCGGCTTCCTGCTTGGCCCGGATCAAGTGCTGCGTTGGAGGATCAAATGCAAAGCCAACGATGCCTTGTGGAGTAATATTGATGGCTCATGTAACATCTCAATTTTGTAGTATGTGTAGTAGTTGAAGTAGTTCGTGAAGTTAATAATAATAATAATAATAATTATTATTATTATTATTATTATTATTATTATTATTTTTCAGTTATTATTGCTGGTAGAAATGCTCACCTTCCCCGGAGTTGTTTTGGGACAGGTTCGGTCACAGAAGAAGAACTTCATCTTATATCTGGACTTAAGATAAAAATTTTCTTACGATATGGGCAGTTTGCAACAAAACTGCGCGCTGTCCCAAGTTCAGAACGTTTTTGGGTAGTTTAAGTTCTGTTAAGTTTTTAAGGAAGTTTTTACTGACCAGGCCTTCCGCCGATATCACGAGTGGGTATGTTTTGGTAGAATTTAATTTCCAAATATGTTTTAGTTCATAAGATAAGTTTTCATATTTCGAAATTTTTTCTATTTCTTTCTGCTTGATATTGTGGGATAATGGTACTGCGATGTCTATTATTACTCCTTCTTTCTTCTTTTTATCTATAAGGAGAATATCTGGCCATTCGTAATCGACAGTACGATCAGTTAAAACTGGTCTGTCCCAGTACAAAAGGGTGGAACTTGTTTCCAGCACTGGAGGAGGGGTGTACTTATAGAATGGCGGTGTTGATTCATCCAAAATTTATGCTCTATTGCAATTGCCCTGTGCACGATTTTCGCAACTTGATTATGCCTTCCTAAGTAAGCACTGTCTGAGAGGGAAGAGCATGCAACTGTGATGTGTTCTATAGTTTCTCCTACAGCTCCACACTTCCTACATTTATCCACCACATCTTCTTTTAAACAATACTTTTGATAGTTTCTGGTCTTGATAACTCTGTCTTGAATTATTATTATTATTATCATTATTATTATTATATTATTATTATTATTATATTATTATTATTTGCATACTGATTATTTCTGATCATGATACACGTTCTCTTCCGAGGCCCGGTCACATTCTATCCTGGAGAGAGATTAACGTGTGTAATTAAAGCAATCAGCTTTTCGGCTTCATCCCGCGGTAAGTCAAGGTTATGAACTATAAGTGATGGGATGATGATGAGGGGTAAAGGGGCACAAATACAACCATGCCTAAGCAGGACTCGAAACTGCAGCCTCCTCGGCGCAAACGACGGCTGCCGCAACAGCCTGCGCCAAGGGGCGGCTATTAATATTATTATTAATATTAATAGCCTCTGGGATGGCTCATGGGAAGCGTACTAGCTTCCCGTGCTGTGGTCTCTGGGTTTGATTCGCAGTCGAGGCAAAATATAGTTGTAGCTTTCCTTTAAAATCGCCATAGTTTCTGCAGCTGTGAGACGAAGAAAAGCTCAAGCAGGCGTGTCTTGCTAGTTACGGCGAAGAGAATACGTCATGTTCGCCTCATGTCGCTCTTACCCACAAGCATGGGAATTTAACTAGGCCCAGGCAAGGGGGAGCCCGGTAGCTGGCCGGTGAAATCGGACTTCCGACCCAATAACTCCAAATACATCCATACATTAATACTAATATATAATATTATTATTGTTATTATCGATGCTAATACTCCGGCCTAGTCAATATGTCTAAAGCATGTTTATCAAAGAACTATGTGTTAAGAATTTATAGCTGCTGTACCTCTAATCATTTTCGCTCGACTCTTGTAGTAATCACAACAGCCATCTGCATTGTCCTGTAAGTATTCATCTTACATTGAAATCCTTCAAATCTTCCGTTTCAATAACAAACAGGATATTTCAAATTACCGCGGCGCTATCAGTAATTATGGGGACGATTCTTTAGATCTAATACGATCTACCGGAGATTAAGACATACTAACGCTCACAATGGCAATCGGGCTTTTGTTTTTTGAATGATCGATAAACTTCTCAACAAATATTCCTGAAATTCTATCTTCAGAACGAGATACCAAGGTCCTGACTGCCTGTCCATCCGTACATGCCTTTCCAAAGACAAGCAATTCATATCATTCACTTTCATGGAAATTACATTCAAAATTTGACAAGATATTCTTGTAGTAGAATATGCGAAACAATTTGTAGTTGAATAATAGTTTGTCCATTGAAAATATTTCTTGAACGAACATGAAACTTCAAATGCATCTTCTGTCAGTCGTACTTTGAGTTACACCCCATTGCAGCAAATGAGCGAAATTCAATTGTAACGAAGTGCATTATTAAGTTGCTAATTGTTGGTAGTATTAGTTTCTAAATACACAAGGTGTATTACATTTCCTGCTGTTCATAGAGAATCGTAAGCAACAGTTCGGTGGAATTTGGTCGAAAGACATCTAAGTTAAATAGCGAAGGAGAATAATCAGGTTCTTTCTACAATGTTTCGTGCTCATCCTTTTCAGCAAACTTTGTAGAGGAAAACTGTTTGAGCCCTTCAACAGAAATTACAGGAAATTGCTTTGAGGAATAGTCTTTCATTTCTCATATTTCATCAAGAGTTTTCCTTCAGCGCAATAAAATTGTATTCTGGAAATTGCTCGCCCACAACAGACTCTGTGATGAATGGAATAACTCCGTGAAAGTAAAGAGGAGGTCAATGCGGAATTTCGAAACTTTTGTTTTCCGCTGTTTTGTATACAACTTCATGACGGAAATACGTGGCCTTTTCAAACAATCCCGCAAAAAGTCTAGTTCTTTGATCCTTAATGTAATTACCTACTTCGAGGTCACGTTGATAACCTTGGTCCAAATGGTATGGTCTCTTTCACATTCTGTGTATTGTTCTGCATTGCCCCGGAATTTCATTTTGCGCTCATTCATTGCCAGTTCATCCAACAGAGGCAGATTCTTATTTTTTCCACATGCTATATCATTAAGGGAGAACGCGGGAACAGAATCGCAATTGGGTTTAGTTTCGTCTAAATTTTATTGGGATGCCTTACTGCCATACTTTACAAACGGCATGATGAAATGTGATGTTAGTAGCATTAGAGAGAGAAAACTTAATCTTTAAAGAAGACATACAAAGTGCTACAGTGCTCTTACAGATGTACCTGATAACTTCAAAAAAATTCAAAATGAAGAAAGGATTATAAAATTAAAGTTCTTCAAAAAAGGAAAATAGGATTGTTCTACTTCTAAAATTAATAAATAAACAAATAATAAATAGGATTGAGTAAGATTTTCTTAATAGAACTTACTAAAAATTTATAAAAGTAATTGAAGGAAAATTATAACTAAATAAACAGAATTTTGAAACATTATAGATTTTCCCACCTCAATGGATTTCTAGGATTGGAAAGAAATAAGGATTAGTTTTGGCGGTACACTACATAAAATAGGATTGAAGAACGTTTTAGATTGTAGAAATGTATTTGTAGAGAGTGCTGATGAAATTTTTTGTAGTAACTTCGAGTACAAATAATAACTTGTGTATATGACACGTAATTTGACGCTATGTTTGGACGCGACTTCTTTCTTCTTTCTTTTTCTCTAGGGAGTATAGAGAAAGTTGGAAGACACAACTCGAAAGGAATGATAATAATTGATATTTTCATGGCTCCAGGCGCGTCATCTGGTATGTTCATTACTCTCTTAAGAGTAGTACAGAGTTCTATCATGGCATAAGGTGTTTACCCTACTGAATGGGGGAATCCGAAGCTGACCTACACGTTAACGTGCGGGGTTTTCCCATCTTCCAACAGCAGGTTACCGCCCTTTCCGGGAGAAACGCACAGCTTCCTCTCTGGTCTGATGGTGTATTGTAGTGCATGTGTGTGTGTGTGTGTATGTGTGAGTGTGTAAGTAATGACAAGGAAGAGACAGGAGGTAAGTAAGGACAAGGAAAACAAAAGAAATATTGCGCGCCGTCGTGGACCGTTTGTTAGAGAACTGCTCCGGTATTTCCCTGATGGTGATCGGAGAAACCACGGATATATATCAATCAGAAAAAAAGAAAAAGTAACTGTTCCGCTTCAAACATAAGTAAATATAATTGGAGATAAAATATAAGTCGTGACACTCATAAATTAAGTGCATAAGATTAAGAGGTATTGTCCATTTCCCCACCTCTAAAATAAACAGATTTGCAAATCAATTAGAATTCATGTAGATTTACACTAAATCAAAGTGTTTTTGCGCCGAGTTTTGGCGCCTTTTTTGCCGCGACTTCTTTCTAGTAACGAAGACGATCTCTTTTATTTCTTCATATAAGAACATCAGTAACACCGACTAAGAATTACCACTATTCTTCTCTAGCCTTTTTTAAATCGACTATATTTATGACCCTCTATCCCAGACACTACTTTACACAGAACTTTCAACAATTTATAGTATATTCTGTAACTATTAGATATTATGCTTAAGCATAATTATTTTAATTAATATATTATAAACCGTTTGACAGAATTTCAAAAAAGAATTGAAAATAATTTTAAAAATTGGACCCGTATTAATTTATAATTCAAACAATTTTGCAATCTATGTTGCAATCCATATTATTTTCCAATCTAATTTTCTTGTTACGTAGTCCATCAGGTTTACATCATTCTATCAAACTTTTTATCTTCTATAGTTTTTGAGAAAACGGGTCATATGTGCAAAGAAAGATATATTTTTCAGGAACTAATGTTAAATTTAACTATTAAATATATTTTTTTCATTTTTTCTAGTGATAAGTTGTAATATATAATGGAAAATCTTCAATCTCTTCATTATTAATTAAACTTACCCTCATCTTCTTAACTCTTGCCCCTTTTGTCGACATTTTTCTAACAAACATGGTATACTTCCCTAGAAAACCGTACTTGTAACTTCAGGAACACAGAGAACATATGTAAACAAACAATGTTAAAAAACTACAACAATAAAGAAGTAACAATTGTGACAGTTTTGCAAACTGGAATAAGTTTCAGATAATTAAAGTTGATCGAATAAACAAAAATGAAGAGAGACATAACAAAAGCGACATGCCCTCAATCTGCAGCTGAGAGCTATTTAAACATTTAAAAGCGCTCTTATCGAATTAGGCAATAAAAGTCACATGACTGTGTTAAGGAAAGTTTAAATTATTTAACTACCTTTAAGTTTTATAAATGTCAAAATTTTCATATTATATATTTTTGGACTCTCTACCTTTTATTGCATGATTTTTTTATTTTTACTTGCAATAATTATCATTCATTACTTTTATTTATTTCATTTATTATTTTAATTAAGGAAAAATAATTTAAAAAATCAGAAGTAAATATTGCTTGCAAAAAACACAAAACTAAATTGTGTTACTCCACCTACAAAATGTGGTATATTTCACGATTTAAAAAAAATATTAATTTTTCAAATCGTTTAAGTGATAAAATAAATATCAAGCAAGTCAATAAAATAAGTATCATTCCTATTTTAGTTTGATTATTTTTCTAAAATCCTCTCCTTTCTGATATACGGGAACTGTGTGAAGTTCCGATTACTAGATTACTATCATTTCATCTCGTTATCTTACCGAGTTTACCGCCTAACAATGACAATGGGGTAAAATAAATGCATTATGTACATCACGTGTAATATAAAACAGTTCACCGGGAACGGTAGCTCAGTGCATCAACTGATGTCGCCGCAGTGCCTCTGATCGGGACGTCCTAGGTTCGAGTCCTGATGGCGGCAGGATTTTCGACACTAGCTTTTCAGCTAGGTCGATTTCAGTTGTCGTATGGAGGAGAATTCTAGCGGCCGGCTGCTCTGATCGGTAGTTTTCCGTGGTTTCCGATCAACACCAGGCGAATGCCGGAATAGTACCCTACCAAACGGGCCACGGACCGCGCGCGATCTGTTCCTCCTCTTTCTTGTCCTATCCTCTCCCTTGCACACACACACACACACTTACACTAACATGCACGACACTACCACATATTCCGGGAGGCCGGTCGGGAGCTTAGAGCTTGTCCCGGCTGGGCAGTGCCCGCTGGTGGAAGAGTCCTGATTAGGAAACCCCGTTAGCCGACGATAGGTCGTCGCCGGATCTCGCCATCCAGCGGGGAAGATCACAGCGCAATCCCGAGAAAAACATACACTACACTAACGGGACTAATGACCAAAGCAGTTGACGTGCCCAAAAACACGAAAAAAACAAAGCAATCAAAACAGTTCATAATTAAATCGTTAGAATGAGTTTATGACCAGAAAAATATTAAGTTACAGCTGAGTTAAAATAAGCAATAAAGGGTAAAGTACACCCAATTGAAAATCCTTTAGATTTTTGTTTCTGACTTTCACTCAATATACACAGGATTTTCGTCATGTTTCGCCGCGACTTCTCTCTCGTGGAATAGTGAACGGGGCGGGGCTGACAGGCTGACGGCCGCATCTCGTTACTCCTCCCCGGGGGCGCCGCCTCAAGTCGCGCGTCTATAAATTATGATTTCTCCCGCCCCCCTGGCATCCGGCGCCCGCGGGGCAGGCGACGCTTCCGCGCGGATTTCGCGTTATTTTCTTATAATCGCGTTCGCGAGCAGGAGTCTTTCCCCGGCCCCCGCGGCCGCAGTGCCTCGGTGAGGCGGGAAACCACTGGGGGCGTTGCACAATGGTCCGATACGGGCAAAAATGACCACGGCGGAAAAAGCAGCAACAAAAAAAACACCGCTTCCACCACCACCACCAACAACAACAACTACAACGACAACAATAACAACAACAATAATTACTGATATGAATTGATGATTTTTTCGTGTTTTCGGACGCGTCAACTGCTTTGGTCATTAGTCCCGTTAGTGCAGTGCATGTTTTTCGGGAGATGGCGGTGATTTTTCCCTCGCTGGATGGCGAGATCCGGCACCGACCTACCGTCGGCTAGTGGAGTTTTCCCCTAACCACGACTCTCCCACCACCGCCCCAGCCGGGACAAGCTCTTAGCTCCCGACCGGGCTCCCGGAATATGTGGTAGTGCATGTTAGTGTAAGTGTGTGTGTAAGAGAACAGGATAGGACAAGGAAGAGGAAGGAAAGATCGCGCGCGGTCCGTGGCCCGTTTGGTAGGGTACTGCTCCGGCATTCGCCTGGTGTTAATCGGAGAAACCACGGAAACCTACCGATCAGAGCAGCCGGCCTCTAGAATTCTCTTCCAGACAGCGACTGAATTCGACCTAGCTGATAAGCTAGTGTCGAAAATCCTACCGCCGTCCGGACTCGAACCTAGGACCTCCCGGTCGTAAAAATGAATTTACATTTTTAAAAAGTACAGTTGTAATAACCCGATATGACTCAACTGTGACAATAAACAAAAAAAAGTATATTTTACGTTTTCGTCTGGGATGTAATACTAGGAACCACCCCGAAATACACCTTAAGCGATTGAGTAAATCCAGAAAAAACCTTAATCAGGATGGCGGCTAAGACTAAACATTGAACACAAGAAATATCAAAGTTGATAGTGAAACACAAAAGAAAACGAAAAAGAAAATGAAGGTGTTTAAGAGGAGGGAATAAAGAAATGATAATGAAAAAGATACGAGGGGAATAGAAAGGAAAATATAATACGCTTTACAATTACATTACCAAGTGGAGCCAGGATTGGAAGACCTGTTAGTCGGCAGTCATAGTGAAGCCAATTTTAGCCGAAAATTCGGTCGGATGACATCGAACGTTTGCGCCCGAGCCGATTGTTCAAATATGTGCCGATAAACGGAAATGGTCGTCGTAAACCCGAACGACCTCCTGTGAGGCATCCAGAAACAGGTCGTCAGCTGTCGGGCAAAGATTTCGTGAAGTAGGTTCTGTCGGTTTCATTTGCCCGAAATCAGCTAGAGAGTCAACGCCATCAGTAATACCAAGCCATGGTAGCCAAATAAATGGTCTTAATGTCTCGCAAATGTTTCAAACAAGCTCTACTTTATCATGAGCATCACAAGAAAGGTAACATTATTTTTAACAATGATACATAATGAATTATTTAGCATTTGGACTGTAAAAATGTGTATAAACAACTTGCAACAAGTATTGTACTGCAGCCTCCGGGTCAATGACCCCATCTCGATCAGGTTTTTCGTCCAGTTTCCCTGATCCATTGAGCAAATGCTGAGATGGCCCCTTGTTTTACTTCTGGACATAATGTAACTTCATTATCTGTGCACGTCTTCTAGAATTCATTGGGAAATATAGTTATTCAAATTATCGTTTCCATGTTGTTGCGGCAGGAAGGATTATTCCTTGACGAAGGACATCATGGATAAGAGCCAAAATGTATTGCTTATTTATCCTTGAAAATAGATTTTATTACATTAGAGCTTTTTTTTCGAAATTTATGTAGTATATGACTCAGTGTAGGGATCACAGAATTTTGAAAATGTGCACAAAATTCAGTTCTCCCCATAGCACGTCATACGCAGTTTCAACTTTTTTGACGTAAAATAAATAAATAAACAATGAACTGCGGGATATTCAGGCGATGTCGGGTGCAACATTCGGACGCATTTCGGACGAAATAAGTCGGACGTTTTCGCTCGGTATCATTCGGTAGCGACCTACCAACATTTCGGCTGCACCGTGCCCGTAGCCTAAGGCGAACAGCCTTCATAAGAAGATAGAAAACTTCTTCAACTTGGAAACTTCAAAACAATGAGCTGCATACCAAGTTACAATCACCAGAATTAGATCAGAACACACAAGGCTTACTCACGTTTGCCTAATGAAAGAGAAAACCCCCAAGTTGCAAAGTATGTAATCTACAAATAACAATAAAACGCATTATTCAGGAATGGGCTAAGTACAAACAATCCCGCCAATTAATCTTAATATTGACGGTTTTCTTCAGTCAAGCACCCTACAAGAAAAAAAGTAAATTCTGAAAATCACTTAACGTCTCTAAGGAACTGTAATACTGTTTTTAAGCATATACTGGGTATATTATCGTAGTATGTGGTGGCATTGTTTCAACCACTGATGCAATGTAAACTCTACTATCTATTCATTGCACAAAAATGTAAAAGTCTAAAGAAGTAAACACGCTATGAAAAATCGTTATTATTATTATAAACTTACTCATTTTAAACTTGCAGAAAAGACGGTAATAACCTCGCAGTTGATGCAACTATAAATATTTTTTTAAAAAAGCAATAACACCGCTAACTTCAAGGGCCTAGTATATTAAGAATAAGAGGAATCATAACAGCACATTATTTCTCGCATTGTTTAAAACTTTTGCCATTTTTGACATTTCAGAGAGTCCAACAAAAATACCTGGGCCAGTTTTTAAGCTTACTTCGTTCTATTCGAGGAAAAGTTTAATCAAAACATTTGGAGCCATTTCTAATTTATCTACGAGTTATATTCAGATATGTTTGAAGTGGGACAATTCTAATTTCTTTCCTCAGATCGGTAGTTTTCTGTGGTTTCTGGGATCAATACCAGACGAATGCGATAGCAAAATCCTCACAAACAGGCCACGAACTGCTTTCCTTCCTCTTCCCTGACCAAATCTAATCTTACTTACACACACATACAGTTCCATGCAATACACAACCTCATATTTCGGGAGATCAACCGGAATCTTGAAGCTTGTTACTGTTGAGGTGGTGTAATGCTGTTGGGAAATCGGTGAATGAAAAAATCCTGAAAGCCGACGTATAGAGTGTGGCCGAATCTCTTCATCTAGCGAGGCAGGAACATCCAGATCATTCCCTACACTAACAAGACTAATGACTATAGCAGTTGTAGAGCACGGAAAAATCAATCAATAAAGCAACCAATCAACCGAATATTCTGCGCCCATGACGAAATTATGGCCCACTGTGCATCCCCTCACTCTGCACCCCGGGGCTCACCCTCCCCCGTTGCCGCCCCCCCCAACCACCGCCCCCTCCAAAGTCTCTGTGCTTCAGCTCAGGCGCAAACCACAAGGAGCGTTTCGCCTTCTTTTCTTACGGCGGCACCCCTTCCTCCTGTCCCCACGAGCAGTACACTTTTGTGCGGGCTCTACTTTATCATGTCTCTTCAAAAGTTTGAAAATTGGAGCGAGCCGTAGTTGTTCCCCTTTGTGTGTTTTTATTTTTTCATTGATTTCTTTTCTCCCGCAGCCGCCAAGGTTTTCCCCCTCGCGCCTCCCTGCCTTTCTGTATTAAAAAGTCGGCGCTGTGAAGGAATGTCAGGCGGGTGGGGGAAGGGAGGGGGAGAGAAGAGACGAGGGGAAGTGGAGGGGGTGCGGGAACGGAAGGAACGTAGGCGCTGGAGGGAACAAAGGTGATGGAGAAGGCGTGGGCTGAGACGGGCTTGGAGGGGACAGGAAAGTGATGATGGAGGCAACTCGGTGTTTGTCTTTGCATTCCACTACTTGAAGGATGGTAGGATTGGCATGCCGAGTGAATGATGATGATAATGTACGGTTGGTTGTCTGATGATAATGCGGATAATGGTGGTAGATGAAAGATATGCGGCTGGGATGGTCACCCGATGGAACAAGCGGAAGCAAACATTTTGTTGCAGGGTTGGATGCGGAATGAAATACGTGGGCGACGGTGTAAGTGGGAGAGGAGTAGTTGGTGACGTTAGTGTGAGAGGTGGTGTGGTTGTGAGCAGTCAAGATGCGAGCGAATAAGCGGGATTGGCAAGGTGGAGGAGACAGGAGGGAGATTAGTGGAGTGGGTTGGGAAGAAAGGTGTGAACCGCGCATTAGGAGACCGGGAAAGGCAAGTGTGAAGGAGTGGTAATGGAGGTGGATTGATGGATGCGAGTTCATGGAGAGTTGTTGCGAGGGTAAAGGAAGGTGCGATAGGACACATGAGGGAATGCGCGGGAGAACGCTTGGGCAGAGGCGAGGGCGGAGGCGAGGGCGGAGGCGAGGGCGGAGGCGAGGGGGGAGGTGAGGACGGCGGCGAGGGCAGAGGCGAGGGCGGAAGCGAGGGCAGAGGCGAGGACGGAGGCGAGGGCGGAAGCGAGGGCGCAGGCGAGGGAGGACGCGAGAGCGGATGCGAGGGTGGAGGTGAGGACGGCGGCGAGGGCAGAGGCGAGGGCGGAAGCGAGGGCGGAGGCGAGGGCGGAGGCGAGGGCGGAGGCGAGGTCGGAGGCGAGGGCGGAGGCGAGGGCAGAGGCGGGGCGGAGGCGTGAAGGAGTCCCTTCGCTGGAGGGAGGGTAAATCCGTGTTGGTGTTGAGGAGCGTGGGAGAGGACGAACGCTTGGCGGTGCCGGGGGACAAAGGGCGCGTGCCGAAGCAGAACGGATTCAGGTGTGATGGTAGGCAAAGGCAGAGAGCCCAGTATGTGCTGCACTGGTGAGGAGTTGTGAAGGCGCGCTTGCAAACGGAAGCGTTATGTAAAAGATTCTCAAGCCTATGAATCCTTGGGTATCGCGTTAGTTTTCGAATAGGGCTAGACTTATTCGTAGGCGTGAGTGTAGTTTCGGAGTAAACTGCTTTGGTCATTAGTCCCGTTAGTGAAGTGCATGTTTTTTCTCAGGAGATGGGGGTGATCTTCCCCGCTGGATGGCGAGATCCGACGCCGACCTACCGTCGGCTAGTGGGGTTACCTCTAACCAGGACTCTCCCACCAGCGGGGCACCGCCCCAGCCGGGACAAGCTGTAAGCCTCCGACTGATCTCATGGAATATGTGGTAGTGCATGTTAATGTAAGTGTGTGTGTAAGGGGAGAGGATAGGACAAGGAAGAGGAAGAACAGATCGCGCGCGGTCCGTGGCCCGTTTGGTAGGGTACTGCTCCGGCATTCGCCTGATGTTAATCGAAGAAACCACGGAAAACTACCGATCAGAGCAGCCGGCCGCTAGAATTCTCCTCCAGACAGCGAGTGAATTCGACCTAGCTGAAAAGCTAGTGTCAAAAAACCTGCCGCCGTCAGGACTCGAACCTAGGACCTCCCGGTCAGGGGCACTGCACTGAAATCAGTAGATGCACTGAGGTACCGCTTCCGGTCTTTAAGTCAACGAATCGAGTACTACTTAATGTATTGTAACACATCTTACCTTTATTTTTGGAAATAAAATTCTATGTAAAAACAACAGAAGAACTCAATTGTTTGCGAAATGGCCATGTCACCTTTTGAATGTTTATACAACTGTTGTGAGCGCGGGCGCGGGCGTGTGGGTGGGCGTGGTTGCCGGCGTGGGCGTGTCCCCGAGCGGCGGTGCAACGGCGACGGGGGTGACGGCGGAAGGGGGGAGGGGGTAGCCGGCGAGGATAGCGCGTGGGTTGGGGGCGCTATTTGTTGCTGTGAACAAAGCAGCCGGCGTGGTCGATCTTGAAGCTGCGGGTGCCGCACAGAAGGGGGACTTAGCGGGGCGGGCCCGCTCCCGTAACAATCGCCTCTGTGACGACGCTCTCCTCGGCGCCGCCGCCGACGCCGCCTACGACGCGAGGGCGAAAAAGCGATGCTAAAAATGCTTACCCTTCCCGACCTCTGGGATCTTTGAATGCTGTGTGGGCTGCGTCGACGCCGAGGCGAACCGTTGCGTAAACTTGGAGTTTTATTATGAATGCGCTACCTTGAGTCTGTGGCTATATCTAGAATAGATGAATGAGAGTGTGATTAAACTGACGATAAAGAAGTTGAGATGATATGCAGGAATACTGGAATGAGAAGCAGGGGAAACCTGGGATTCTGCCAGAAAATTTGACGTATACTTCTTTGTCCACCAAGGTGGACCTATAACCAAGGGACTTGGAACATACGCGACCAAGAAGGCGTTGCGCCAAGGTTAAGTATTAGAATTTCACGCAAGACATGAATGTTTTTGATTACTTAACAAAATCCAAATTATCCAAAGTCAGTTCCTAAGGATAATAACCAACGCACCATGGTTCATATCTAATGCACAGCTTCCTAAAGAATTCAATCTGCAACTCATAACACAGCACATTCTATACCTATCCACCTAAAAGTACTATAATTACATTTAAATCTGGAATTTTAGTCTAAAACGCAGTAGAGAGCATTGACACAGTGGGTTTTGCTCGGTTGTACTTTATTGAAGTTGTTCACAGGTTATGTCAAATTCCGAATCGTTGTCCATGCGCCCCAAAAGACGCAAACGTACATTAACTGAACGCAGGGAAAGAGAAAGTCAGCGTAGATGTCGTGATAGTGAGGTCATTTCGTTTTCTCATGATAGTGGGGTCATTGTCTATGAAATGTCAGTTTTGTTCTGCTTTGTACCTTCCATGTAGAGAAATTCTGCAAACGATTTACTCTGTGTTGCTTAAATGGGCAAATAAGTATACCTTCGAGCAATATGCCAGAAGAAATCAGTTGTTTATAGATGATGACACATCAAAACCTTTAGAAATAATATCCTTCAGTATAATAATGCTATATTTTTTGTGCCGATATTGCATTGCCACCTGGTTATGGGCCATACGTGTTCAAAATTTTGGGAACTCATCACAGAATATCTTCGTTATACCCTGAAGATCCAAACAATGCAATTTATTGTGAACATTAGTCTGGGTACAGTATTTTACATTTATCTCAGATCTCACCGTCAAATTTTGACGGGTTTCACTAGTGATCATTAAAAATATTGGTATTAGTATTACTGATATTATTATTAACGAATATGATTAATACGATCCAGATTGAAAACCGCAAATTACAAGAGTGGTCACTTACTTTGGAAACTGTAAATCACATAGATAAAAAATCGTAAAAAAAATCAAATTTGTAGCTGGTAAACAAGAAGAATAAAGAAGATAATTACGCAAAGAGAATCGAGGCCTAATTATTCTCCAGGAAAGCGGTTAGCAGCGCTACTCCATCAAGGCAGCGAACACTGCGACCGGGCAGCGCAACTGACGGCGAATGCGTTATGACTGCCGCGAGAGCGCAGCCGAGAGAGCGGTCGAGTTGAATCCGTCGGAAAGCAGGAAGCACTGCTTGCGGGGCGTTACAGCCACATACATTACTGCCGGGAGTCGTAATTACTGCCTGCCGCACTGGTAATGGCTGCTAGCGCGGCTCCATGTTGCAGACGGTGCTTTGTCATTGGGTCATTTGGGTCTACGTTGTATGTGTCATCGCTAACAGCCCTTGTGAATTAGATTTTGCGCGATTCTCGCGAGATCGATTTCAAGGAATTCATTGTCGGTTCTGGTGTTACGCAAGATGAATGCGGTGTGAAAATAGAATCACTGCGGAGTTACGTAGCGCACGCACGATTTACGGGCGTGTACCGACACGATTCAGAAAGCAGACGATTATCTTTCAGGTCATTCAGGATTTCGGTAACTGTTTGCTTATTGAATATGTTCAACAAACACGTATTTCAATTTTTATAAAGAAAATGTACCATCTTTTCAGTAAACAGAGAATCAAAAGGCAGGATTGTTTTATTTCTCTTTTCATATTTTTAGAGCAGTGTACTATTTCAGTATCTTATAATTTAGTTCACACTTATAATATAATTAATGAACTGGATGTGCTATATCAGTATATACTTTGTCGAATTATTTGTAATTGCTCCGTAATATTATACAACTACATAAGCATGCAAAAATGTTTTCAACCAGAAATTTTTTTTCCGCATTGACAATCAAACTCAGGTCCTTCGAGTTAGCTCAACATGCGCCTTGCCTATACTCCAAGCCAGACGCTCTAACAACCATCTCGGACAGACGATAAAAAATATAACTGTGTCAATCCAATATTTCAAACACTCAATTTTCTAAAATTCAGACAGATAAACGAAAATGAAACTTCTACCATTTCTTTAAGTGTCCGTTTTATTGAGAGGAAAAAATTAAGAAAAATGTTGGAGCGGTTTAGAGAATATTTATTTTATTTATTTTAAGAGTTATTATTCTTTACATTAATTTAAACCAGTAATAACGATCAAAAACTCGCTTTTTCCAGAAATTGTACTACATAGATATTTATAACGAGCTTATTTTCTAAAACAGATTTTATTTTTAAGCTAAAAATTTTATTTTTGTTATGCAGTTTTGAAATTTTAACTTTTTCCAAGTTTCAAAAATACGTAGAGATCGCCTGGAAAGGGAATATTACCAGGGGCAACCCTGTTATAATTGATTTCAGAATAGATCAAGAGCAAGTGCGATGCACACTTAGTTCTGTATTCCTTCTCTCTGGCAATTCCTGTAAGTACCAGTAATGTTTTCTCCTCCTGAAAGTTGAACGTGTCAACTTGGATTGTCACAATAAAATGTTATTATCCCAAGGGCTCCAAGAGCGGGGTGACATGTGCAACTAGTATTTACAAGCTAATATTAAATATTTAATTGCGAGCGGCCTCTGCTTTGGAGCGTTCGGATCGCACGACTTCAGTTGTGAGAAAAGGAGTGTCATTTTGCATCTTAATGTCGTATTAATCCGCTATTTTGTCATCTAGGGATGTTTTTCTAGGTCTAAGCCTTGTTTTTATTATTCACGCTGGGTGAAAGGGAGTCACGTGGCAAATATGACGTATTCCCATCACCATACCTAATTTTCTGGGACTGCCTACGCTTTTCCTTTCGTCACACAGCTGAGATGATTTGCATTAGAAATCTACAAATTCTGTTTTGCCCTAAGATTCAAAGAATCTTTTTTTAATCAAACCCGAAACCGCCTTACAGAATGCTAGCACGTAGTGTGCATGACTCACTTGAGGATATTTATGAAATTAGAGAGATAGTTAATTATATAATATAATAATTATATATTGATATGAATAATAATAATATAAATGTAAAAATAAATACCAATATCAATGTTGCAGTGGCCGCGTCAATGCTTGGCGGTGGCGCCGATAAACAAGACAGCACGCGGCCGCGCCGCGCGCCTGTCGCCCGTGATGGATGGGCGCGCGCCCGCGAAAAATCCCCGGCGCTCAGTTTGTTTAGCGCGATCGCTCGCGCCGCAGCGCCGCCTTCGATCAGCGGAGCGCGGCAGCGCACAGCACGAGCGGCGCGGGGGGGCGCGGGGTGAAGGAAGGGAGAGGGATGGGGGAGGAAGAGTGAGGAGGAGGAAGGAGTGAAGGCGGGGAGGAGGAAGGGCGGAGGGATGGGGAGGGAGACCGAGGAGGAGGAAGGGCACAAGGTAATGGAAGAAACGATGGTGAGTGGGGAGGAAGGGTGGAGGGATGGGGAGGGAGACCGAGGAGGAGGAAGGGCACAAGGTAATGGAAGAAACGATGGTGAGTGGGGAGGAGGAAGGGCGGAGGGATGGGGAGGGAGACCGAGGAGGAGGAAGGGCACAAGGTAATGGAAGAAACGATGGTGAGTGGGCAGGAGGAAGGGCGGAGGGATGGGGAGGGAGACCGAGGAGGAGGAAGGGCAGAAGGTAATGGAAGAAACGATGGTGAGTGGGGAGGATGAAGGGCGGAGGGATGGGGAGGAGACCGAGGAGGAGGAAGGGCACAAGGTAATGGAAGAAACGATGGTGAGTGGGCAGGAGGAAGGGCGGAGGGATGAGGAGGGAGACCGAGGAGGAGGAAGGGCAGGGGGAAGAAGGTTCAGTAGTGATGTGGGAGAATAGAGGAGACTGGAGAAAAGTGCGAGCTTGAGGAGGAAGAACAAAGGTAAGAAGAAAAAGGAAGGTTCAGTAGTGAGGTGGAAGAATAGAGGAGACTTGAGAAAAGCTGGCGAGCTTTGAGGAGGAAGAACAAAAGGTAAAAGAAGAAACAGTTCAAGGTCTAAGTTCCTAACCAGCCTCCCAGGATGTGTGGTAGCGTAGTGCATGTATATGAGAGTGTGTGTAAGTAAAATATTAGGATAGGACAAGGAAGAGGCACGAAAGATCGCGCACGGTCTGTGGCCCGTTTGTTAGGGTACTGCTCCGGCATTCGCCTGGTGTTGATCGGAGAAACCACGGAAAACTATCTATCAGAGCAGTCGGCCGCTATAAATCTCGAGACAGCAGCTGAATTCGACATAGCTATTTAGGTAGTGTCGAAAATCCTGCCACCGTCGGGACTCAAACCCTAGGATCTCCCGGTCAGAGGCACTGGAGTGACATCAGTTGATGCTCTGAGCCACCTCAGACGATTGGTCGGTGAGTATGGCAGGTGTGGTGCGACGTTGAGTGGCCAGGGCTGTTTTAGTGGGAGGACTTGAAGGTTGGTGAAGGCTGAGGGTTCGGTGAGTGAACAAGGGTCGCCAAGAGCTTCGGAAGCGGTGGGAAGAGGAGGGAAGGAAGGATGATACGCGCACTGGCAGGGGTAGTGGAGCGATGATGGTGCGGGCGTCGAAAGCGGTAGGCATGGCGACTTCGGGGCGAGACGGTGGGTGTGGCGGCGGGAGGCGGGTCGTGGTGGAGGTCTGAGGGCGGGGCGGAACCGGATGGTGGTTGTGGGGCAGGAGGCGGGCGGGCGGTGAGGATGGTTGGCAGGGTGGGGTTGGTGTGCGGGCTGAGGCGGGCGGGCGGGCGGGGCGGGGCGTGGCGGGGCAGGGCGGGCAGTGCGTGAGGGCGGTCGGGGTTAGAGCGGTGGGTGTGAGGGGAGGGGGTAGGGTAAGGAGGTGGGCGTGACTGTCGGGAGGCAGGGTGGGGGGTATGCGGGGCGAGAGCGGGGGCGGGGCGGGGGCAGAGCGGTGGGAGTGAGGGGGCGGCAAGGGCGAGTGTCGGGCGACGGGCGTGGGAACGTGTATGATTAATTAGAGGCTGATGGATGACTGGGTCGACGTTGATATCTGTAATTGGGTTTATCGGGGGACGCGCGGGCTCCACCCCTCGCGTTCGCGCCCCCCGCGGGGTCACCCCGCCCCCCCCCTTCGGCGCAAGGCGGCGACGGCGCCGCGCTCTGGGGGAGGGGGCGGCAGAATTATGTTGTGAGCTCTGTGGCAGCGGTGGCGAGTTCTTCGCTCACTTTCAATCGTTTTCCATTGAGAGAAAAAATATAATTGTGTACATGACGATAATAGAAATAAATACACATAATCGAAAGTTTATATTAAGGGTAAGTGTTTGTTTAATAAGTGCAGAATTCAACAAGAGTCAATAGCAAATAAAAACGTTTTCCACAACAGTTCTCACTTCGAAAAAGAAAATGTAATAAGAAAAGAGTAAACAATACACGAAATTGTAGAATATAAAATGTAATGCAGACATATCTCAAGAGAATGCCGGCACATGAAAGAAAATAATTTTCTCGGCTTAATATGTGATCATATGTCATGTTTATAAAGTAGTTTTGATTTTATAAATAAAATGAAATAAAATTGATTATAAGAGATGAAAATCATTATCAGATCTAATATAGAGATCCTATTCTTTAATGAATATAGAACCTACACGCAAATAAATTGATATATCTGATAGAGTGTAGAGGCACTTAAATGGACTTCTGGCTTGTCCAGAAACTGAAAGATGTAAGGAAATCAAAAACAACTAAATGAATATGAACTAATTTTCAATAAATATAAGATAATTCAATTCATCAAAACATTTATAAATCTTAAATCGTTTTTCATATTTTGGTGTTTCAAGATCGAGATCACGTGGAATAATAAAAGAATTGGAGATTCATAAAACGACATTTTACTGTGTTCTATCCTCTTTCTACCATTAATGACGAAAGTACTTAATTATTAAATGCAGACGTTATTTGGAAATTTAAAAGTTATTAAATACTTTTATCCGCTTTGCAAAACATTTAGAGGTGAATGAATCTTTGTCTTACACTTGTAACGTTCTTTTTCGTAATGGCAGTGTGTCAGATATATTTAAAAAAATCCAATCAAAGTTTTGATAAATCATAACATAATAACTAAAATGTCGAGAGAGGTGTTTCACATGCATATTTGGTTTTGGTTTTGGTTCCTTTGGTAGTTCTGTGTTAATTTGCTTTGTTGCTTCAATACATAAAATTCAAAACATTCCATAATAAGACCAATTAATATATACAGATATATATATATATATTACTTATAATACGTCTCCCGAGTATACTGAGTTACTGTTACAAATCGGTTCTTACTATATTTTGTTTAAACAATTGTCTAAATATTTATGAATATTCTTTATTCTTTTGGCGGTATTTTTGTGATCAGTTATAAACAAAAACTAAAAGCCTCAAAATGTTGTTAAATCAGGTCAAATAAAAAAGACCTTTTAAATAAAGACAAGTGATCTCAATATTCGAAACTGGAAGGTTTTCCTGCAAAATACTGCAGATGATGAATGACCTTAAGGGCAGTACAATCATTAAAAGATTGGGAAACTGACCTAGTGATCAATTTGATTATTTCCACCCAACCAATAAACTCATTACTTTCAAGAAACAAAGAAAGGCAAAATACATCAGCTCTAAATGAACAGCCACCTGAACTCCTGTAGTTGTTCCTTGTTGGATTCTTTCATGCTGAAACAAATAAAAGTCTGAAATTCTTTGGGTAGATTTCAAACGTGTCTATCGCAACTACATTTTAAAACGTGAGTTGTTGTGCCCCCTAATGTTTCAACTTAAATCGAGTTGCGTGAATAGTGATTGTAAATTACTGAGGTCCTTGGGGAAACGTCATGTGGGCTTTTGTTCCGCGTGACAATGTCGGTGATAATTTTCAGACCTCGTTTTTACCTAATTGCAACACGTTGATTTACTCTTTCATTAGGCTAATGCACTTTTGCTGGGTTTCGATAATGAATTTTGCTATCGACCTCCATATTTCTGCTCGGCGTTCCGTTGGGCTAGATAGGCAGAAGTAGAATACAGGTTTCCAAACTTACGTGAAATTAAAATGGGCTTGTTTTAATTCATTTCCTATTTTCAAACAGTCTGCTTTGAACGTTTGATAGTCTAACAACTATGGGGAGGTTTCACTTGCTTTCCTGTTGATCTGATACTATTTCTTCTCTAATAATACTAATGGAATGTGGTGCACACTGGTTAAATGTAGTTTGTGTTTCATTAAATAATTAAGATGATATTTGCACGCCTGAAAGACACTCTTGAAAAATGTATTAACAGAGAGTGCGCTTAATTTAATTACTTATTCCTTTTATTTTAAGAAAGAATGAATGAAATCACTTTAAGGGTTCAGTAAAAACGCCACACTAGGCATGATTGATAGTCGAGTTAAATAATGATAATAATAAGTCGGATCTTATAGACTGAGAGTTTCACATTTATAGTACGTTTGATGCCTCTTCAATGAGTGGTAATTTGTTTCTGCTGTGAGAAAATTTATCATTTATTTAATAAACCCCCAAAGCTAAGTAACAATGGAACACGTCATTATAGAGCATACAGTCGATAGATTAACACTCATAATTTGTTTTAAAAATAAATCAAATCAAACCACAATCATCTGATATCACCAAAATTTTTGGTAAATTTGAAATGTGTTAGATTTTTCCATGCTGTAAAAGGAAATTTACCTTTACAAGTAAAGTTTTATTTTCTGAACTCTTGGGCTGCTTTTTTTGTTTCAATTATACATAACGGATATGTACAATTTATAAATTCCTTTAAAAGATCAATAATTATATTATTATTATTATTATTATTATTATTATTATTATTATTATTATTATTATGTTGCTTATAACTAAGGTATCTGTAATAACTAATGAACAGTAACTTGCATAGAACTCAGCCATTCATGTTTCCGAGGTATTCCTACCAAGAGCTATAATACATTTTTCGTAAAAGCCTCTAAGAAAGAAACACTAATTGAAACAGAGGTGTTTGATCGAGTGTGGCATGACGAAATAAAATTAAAATTAAGGCAAATTGGAATGGAAATTATATCTTTATAATATTATATCAAGTATTCTATTGAGTCGCAAGTTCTATGTGCGCCTTAACTCTTTCATTTCTTCACCTCGGGATGTACTGGTACTGATCCACAATGATCGTCGTTATCTCCATTCTTACGAGTATTTAATGTGTAGGTCGCAGAGATTCCTACCAGTAATACAGTTAACACAGCTCTCTTTGCAGATGATACTTTACTCTTTTATGCAAACCGAAACTTAAACACAGCATGTCGTGTAATTCAATGTCACCTAAAAAAATCAGAAAATTGGTCAAAATTATGGAAAATCAAAATTATCTCCAATAAATCAATATTCAAAGTATTCACTTTGAGGTATCCTGTCTTTCCTCGCCTCTTATCTGTGGACTCTTCTATCATTCCTTGGTCTCCTCTAAATTAATCTATTCGTTATCTCGGCGTTCTCATGGACACAGTCACATTTCGTCCAAATTAATTGAAGCTAATAGAAGGTAGGCTTTTTTACGTCCGATTTTAAACCGCCACTCTTGTTTGAAATTCATTCCGCTTTAGCTATTTACAAATCCATTCTACGTCCGATATTAACTTATACATGCCTTGTATGGATTTCAGCTACCCCAAACACATTAAATAAGTTACAAATCTTTCAAAACAAAATATTAAGAATAACAGTAAATGCATCCGGTTGTCAGCAATAAGACACCGCACAACGATCTTGCAATACAACCAATTATTTCCTTTATTATGAAATTGGTACACAATTTCTTCAATAATTTAAATCATGAACTGGGAGCAGTCACTTGCGAAGAAGGAACTGATCAACCCCTACTCTCCAACCTAAGAACCAGACTCCATTTTCTTTCAATACCTTTCCGACATTAGATAAGGTAAGAACATTCCTTGCATTTACCTGACTCTCCCATCGTATTTCCTCTTATATGTGACCACTCTACCTTTTCACTATTCTCTAAAAAGCCTACAGCGAGTCACTCAAGTAACCTTGTAGTATTATTTGATCTGTGACTTGTTATGGCAATGTCACACCAAAAATTAGGAATAGTTTCATATGTCCTAACTGACCTAGAGGAGTGGGTTCGTCTTTTATCCTACTTTTGTAATAAAAGAAACATAAGCAAGTTAATCTTTTAACTATGAACAGCGTTCTGAATATATTCTGTTTAAATATTGGAATACAATTCTACTCTAGCATTTACACATTGCATTGAAAGTTTTTATCACTTGCTCTACCCTTTAGCAATTACGTGATTACCTAACAACTGCAGTTACGTTTTAACATTTGCATAAACACTTTACATAAAATTATATTACCCTTTACTTCACAAAAAAACACAATAAAATAACTGTACACAAGAATATAATACATGGAAACACAAAATACTGAAAAAAATCACATACCAAAAATACCCTTTGCATACACTTTCAAAGAAATTATCACATGAATAATGAATGAAATATATACCAGACGTAGTTTCACTTTTACATAGATTATTACTTTATACAATTTAGCCAGCAAAAAGAATACTGTTATGCAATGAACGTAAAATCAATAATAACTCTTTTACTGGTTTATTGGTTTTGGACAATTTGAAAACTATTAAACAATAAATTGAATGTACACACTAAAAGAACAAATATTATCAATAATAGGAAAAATAAATTAATAGCTTTTTTACAATTCTTTTACAGGAATTAGTTATCTGGCTTCCTTTTACGACTGCAATATTATATAAGATCATGTCTAAATGATTTTAATGAATTTAACTCAACTATTTACGTCTGTAAGTGAGGTGAATCTATCTCTGTAGCATAATTATCGCTTTTTGCACAGTTCTTTTTATGAGAATTTCTAGTGAATTTTTGACTCACAAAACGTCTCGAAGAAATATTAACACAGCTTGGAGCGGCGACGGCGACCTAGATCCTTTCAAGGTCGTGGCAACCTCTTGCTTCGGTGAACCCGTGCTCTGGTGAATTTCTACCACAGTCCTTCGAATTTTATATAATCTGACTGCAATATCTTCGCGTAATGAATTTCTTACGTGGTAAGCCAAGTTGAAAGACAAAACAAAAAAGCTGGAAATAGAAAGAAACATTTTCTATAGCACATGCTTTCTATTTCAGTACACGTTCTTGAACGTTGAAATATATTATTTCCTCGTTGTTAGAAAAATAGTATATTTCTGTGTCATGCGTTCACGTGAATTTATCAAAATGTTCATTATTTAAAGTTCTAAATTCTCTCATACATGGTATAGTTATTTTAACATGATGAGACGAATTACCTTTTCCAAGCATGTAATCGTCGAAATACGGCGAATACTCCTCTCCGTCCAGCACGAACAATTGCTGTGTGATCAGATCGGCGAGCGGCAGCAAAGAGAGAGCTTGTCCTAGCGAGGCTTTGCTCTAGGGCCGATATTTTCAAGGGTGATTTTGATTGGTCCTCGATCTCTTGTACGCGAGTGCGTTCAGAAACTTTTAGTAAATTCTCGCAAAGGATACCATTTACTGCTGGCGCGATCTCTTGCAATTCGTTAACACTATAATTGCTGCTTGTCGTCTGGACGTTCTCGGATGCTTCTTAAGAATCAATGTAACCGACATATGAGCAGTAACAGTAGTTTTGTTAGATATCAAAGAACTCGTAAAAATCCAAAACCTGAGATGAAAAAGTTTTCACTTTGAAAAATGTAAATATCTGATTGCGCTTTTCCACCTCTTCTCATTCTGCGGGTTCCACCAAACTCTCATAATGACTCACATCCTACGACACAGCTGATGTAATGCATCAAGGGTGCTGCATCAACCATCCACAAGAAAAGTAACATTAATTTTAACAATGATACATAATGCATTATTTACCATTTGGACTGTATAAATGTGCATAAACAACCTGTAACAAGTATTTTACCACAGCCTCCGGGTCAATGACCCCCATCACGATCAGGTTTTTCGTCCAGTTTCCTGATCCATTGAGCAAATGTTGAGATGGCCCTTGTTTTCTTCTGGACATAAATGTAACATCATTACCTGTGCTCGTCTTATAGAATTCATTGGGAAATATAGTTATTCAAATTATCGTTTCCATGTTGCGGCAGGAAGTATTATTCCTTGACGAAGGACATCATGGATAAGAGCCCAAAATGTATTGCTGATTTATCCTTGAAAATAGATTTTATTACATGAGGCTATTTTTAATATTATAATATAAATATTTAATAAATAATAATAATAATATTATTATTTAATAAATATTATTATATAAATTTATGTAGTACATGACTCAGTGTAGGGATCACAGAATTTTGAAATTGTGCACAGAATTGACTTTTCCCCATAGCACGTCATAGGCAGTTTCAACTGGTTTTGACGTAAAATAATGAATAAAGAATAATAAATAATAAAAAATAAAAATTATTAATTATTCGCTATTCACGTGTTGCTATTTGGAACAGCAACGTTTTTGACATTCATAGTATGTAAAGAACCGTTGTATTTTCTATTGAAAATTCTATACTATGATATTGCTGAATTTATGAAGACTATTTTTGTTAAAGTATTTAATTTATTGTGGTGTTATTGAGAGTATTCGATTTGTTGTTCTTGCGTGCGTGCTGAATTTTGCAGAACTGTTTTGTGTACCGGCAGAACGGTTTTTTACCAGCAGTTTTGAAGCTGCATGTTAGTAGTAAATATTAATATTGGTGACAAAACGCAACCGTAGGTGCATATGCAATTTGGCAACAAGGACTGCTTCAAGGTTTGTTTATTGACACATTAATCGCTCATAACTCAAAAATGGCGCTATCTAAGATCTTAAAAACTTGTTTAGAAGGCAGAGGTTTTCAATTTATTTTCCGTACGGCATAATATAAAAAAATGAAAATAATTGATATAGAAAATTATAAACATATAAAACGCTGGCCGATAGAATTCTGCTTCAGGCAGCGGCTGAACTCGTCCTAGCTATCTAGATAATGTCGAAAATCCTGCCATCGTCAGGATCGCACCTAGGACCTCCGGTCAGAAGAACTGCAGTGACATCCATCAGCTGTCAGACAAGGACATTTCTCGACTACCGGAGGGTGCCCTTAGCTCATCTCAGTTTGCCTTCTCGAGGGCCAGGAGCGACTGCCGTTTCCCTTCAGGCCACGACGGCCAAGCTAGCCTCTTTTGGATAAAAGGGGCAATAACACCTGAAGCTACGACCACCTCGTTTAAGCGGCATTAATGTTCGTGTTTTCGAGGAATAGATTGGTTTCTACAGAAGTCAAGTGTATAAATATTTACCTTTAAGCGGCCACTTGGGCCACGAGGCCAGCATATTTTGTAGTTTGACCTCCATTAAGCGGTCACCCTAGCCATTTTGAACCGTTATAGAAGTAAAGATACGTTTGATTTACTAACTTCTTGTGACCAAACTTATTGTGAGATTACTTAGAACAGTAACTTAATTGGCAGTGAATTGATTGACTGGCAAAGAAACTAAATGGTTTCAAGTTACACAGATGATTTTAATAGTAATGTCTTTATAACGTGACAATGAGTTTGTTTAGCCCTTTGAAAAGCTTTCTCGTTAAGTTTGTTGATCTTCACTCTCCTTGTGTGAAAACGTGTCAAAAGCTTACAGAGTATGCTGCGTGCGTGAATCGGATCTGAACTGGAACTCCTTCGTCGGACGGCCCTTCTCACGGAATAAAACTGCAACCGAAGTCTAATTTGAGATGAAAACGGAAAATGAGGGTTCGCGAGTAACAGAATACATGACAAGTCGAAACCTTTCGGACGAGGAAAAGTGTTGGGTATTTTTCTGCTCTTCCACAATAAAAGCTGAAGGAAACTGTTTGCGCCGACATTTGAAGCTGGAACATAACCATGTCTAGTTGGAGTGTTTGCTGGCAGAGAGGAGCAAAGTGATCCTAGAAAGCGAGAAAGAGGTTTCCGAGATAGATCTTGCTGACATATTAAATTGGAAGGATACAAATTAATGAAATTATAGAAAATTGCACACTTTAAAAGATTTCGAAACCTGCACAGATAAAAAAATATAAACTTTTTAACAAAAATCTGCAAACCATTTGCAGATGGCATTTAATACTGAAGATAATTAAAATGAGCTTATGGAAAAACATATTCTCTTTCATAGCATTTACTACAATCAGATCTGATGTACGCTTCCCGTAACTTTATAACCTTTATTAATAGGCCATTTATGAAACGACGAATACTTGCTGGAAACGTTAATTTCCGCTTAATACAGGTTGCACTTTATCTGCCTGGTAGGAATGGAGATGAGTTGAGAGTCACAAAAAGCGAGTTGTCCGTCCACTGGTTCGCGTCTCACAAGATCATGGAGTTCTACCGCCTTGATATAACGTGCACTTCCCTCCCACGCAAGCTGCGACATTTCATTGCAAGCAGGCAACGACTAAAAGAATGTTTTCTTAAGGTGATGATTAGTCAGCAGGAAAGTTTACCACGCCACAACACAAGGAGATACAATCATAAATAAGTTTCTCTGGAATTCTACGGTCCAAGTTGCCACTGGACTTAAGCATATCGTAAGAAATTTAAAGCCTGCATGTTTGTTCAAATACTGGAAATAAATAAATAGTAGCTAAAAATGGCAGCAGTACTGCTACTCTCATAACAGGTGTTTCTTGTTTGAATGTTTTTTCTTAAAATAAGGTATTATTGAACGCGCGATCGGCCGGAGCAGTATCCTACCAAACGGGCCACGGACCGCGCGCGATCTTTCCTTCCCATTCCTTGTCCTATCATCATCCCTTACACACACACACACACACACACACTAACATGCACTGCACTACCACATATTCCGGGAGACCGGTCGGGAGCTTAGAGCTAGTCCCGGCTGGGGCGGTGCCCCGCTGGTGGGAGAGTCCTGGTTAGGGGGAAACCCCACTAGCTGACGGTAGGTCGGCGCCGGATCTCGCATCCAGCGGGGGAAGATCACCGCCATTTTCCGAGAAAAACATGCACTACACTAAGGAGACGAATGACCAAAGCAGTTGACGCGCCCGGAAACACGAAAAATAAATAAATCAACCAACACGCGGTCGATATCACTAATAATAACTTCATTATTTTCTTTATATCGGCCTATTGACGTCCATAACTATTCTCTCATCTTCCCTCCACGTAAGCCTGGTTGCGAATCGGTGCGAATCTCCACTCGAGTACAGGGCGAACTTCTCACGATCGTGCTCAGATACGCCTGCGACAAAAGCGGTCGGCGAGAAACTCTTCTGGAAGGATCGATGCGAAAAACAAATCGCGAACTCACGGGCTGAGGCAGGGGACGGGTGAAAGAGGGCGGGGCGGTTCAGGAAATAAGGAAGGGCGATCTGCTTGTACGCGACGGAATCTAGTTAGAGGTAAGTGTTTCTCGAGGGCGAACAAGCGAGCGGGTGAAGGGTGGAGGAGCGGAAGGGAGGAGAAAGATATGGATTTCAACTTCCATTTTCAACTTTATTAGTAATTTGTTTACAGGATTACAAATTGCCGAGTATATTCATGGTGCAAATAACTTATTATAAAGTTTACAAATAAATTCTAATAGAACAGATAGTTAGTATAAGATACAATATAAATAACACAATAAATACAAATAATACAGTAACACAATACAAAATAATAAAAATAACATAAGATACAAACTAATTGAAAACAGAACATACAAAATACATACAAAACAAGCTGTATCAAGTGAGGTTTAACGCATTAAAGATATAAAAGGTCATTTATTAGTAATTATGTAATTTAGCTCGAACTATTTATTTATATCGTCTAGGAAAAAAGATTTTTCGAGTAATCCAAAGCGAGATTTTTAACATATCTTTATAGTAGAATGTACATAGTGCCCGACAACGACGATATGTTTCCAAGAAATCCAAAGAGAGAGCAGTAATTCATGTTTGAACTTGCATGAACTTCCCACAGCTGCGCGTAGGCCCAATAATGGGTTTCAGTGTATCGCATTAACTTCAAGTGTATGCCTTGTAAGTGCTGCTGAAAGTCTAAATTGATCTTGAATAGTAAAGCAAATATGTTTTCGTTGCTATTGATAGATTTTATTATTCATTATTAGCTTGTATCTACTCACAGAAAAAATCAGAAAAGGTAAGGATAGTTAACTTGTATTGTTAAGGGTTTTTAAATTTTGAGTAAGGTTTTAACACAGTATTTCACCTAATTCCACTTCGAGACTGTGTTTATAGTAAAGCTGATATCTTCCAAAATTGAAGTAATAAAAAAATGGCGCAAACTTGCGCACTAATTTTATTTACTCTTTACAAAATGGCGTCTCATTTTCCCGGAATACTCTTTTCGGAATACGAGTCAACAACTCGAAGGATTGGAAGTTTGATCCTATTTTTGCGCATGTTGTTCAGAAATGGAAGAAATTGAATATTCGGACATTGCCTTAAAGGCCATTAAACAGATGATTTGGAATTTCTGCCACATTACCAAATGGTAGGGGCTTACTAGGCATCGACAGCAATTTATGGACAATTATTCGTCTCCGCTCAATGAAAATATTTCTTTTTCACTCAAATCTGTTCCGAGTGCACTATGTAATCAAAAGTTAACAGACGGACCTCGTCTGGATTCCATGTCGAGCGGCTGCTCATAAGCCACACATCACGCACGAAAATGCCAAACGCCGCCTCGCTCGGTGTAAGGAGCGTCAACATTACACGATTGAATTGTGTAATGTTGATTTACACGACGTAATGTTGAACATTACACGATTGAATCGTGTGCAAGCGTTGTGTGGAGTGACGAATCACGGAACACAGTGTGGCCATCCGATGGCAGGATGTGGGTATGGCGAACGTCATCTACCAGGTGTGTATTTAGTGTGGGGATCACAGAATTTTGAAAATGTGCACACAATTCACTTTTCCCCATAGCACGTCATACGCAGTTTTAACTGTTTTTTGACTTAAAATAAAAAAATAAAAGAGTAGGTCTCTTAGGAACCTAAATATGCAAAAACGTAAAACAGGATAATAAACATACACTATCCTTAACGTTGCTGCATTTACGTGGGGATCTTCACGCCATCCCTAACGACGTGTCTTCTATAATTTCCACCTCGGCCTTTTTTTTTTCTTTTCACGGAGATTCACTTGCGAAGCAGCGGCGAGGGGCGGAGCTCAGTCCGAAGGTTGGGCCAGATGATGGATGCTCTGCAGGGGAGAGGGAAGACAGAGGAGGGAGAGCTGATCGGCTGAATCGCGGACGACTTCCATTGATCTCCTTCCGCGGTGAGGAGTGGACGGCGAGGAGGGGGTCTTGCCTGCCTCACCAGATGAAGGGTCAAGGTCAGACGCACATTTGTTACCCCGTCGCTTTCCTTCTCTTTCCTTGTAATCTTTTTTTCTTCCTTTTTTTCCAGTATTTTCATTAACACGTCCTCTTTCTATTTAGCAAAATTTTTTTATTTTTTTTTTCATCATGTAAGTAAAAGTAGTTTGGTTTTACATTAAATATATTTTTTATTTGTTTTGGTTTGTGAAAAAAATTACAATCTTAGCAGTGAAGTTTGTGTTAAAAATGACGCTTACATCTTTTTCTGGATAAACCATAACCATTGGTAGTCTCTTGACATCTGCTAGCCTTTTTTGCCCCGAGACATCATAATTATGTTGCCAACGTTTAAGTTAGAAATAGCGAGGCCTAATGCAATTCTTTTTATTTTCTCGTTTGTGGAATACAGGAAGTAATGTAAAAGAGGGACTCTAGAGTTTAAAGTCTATCTACATACACGTTTCCTGATAGTGTTTTTTTTTTATCTTGAAAGAAACCTTTCTCAGTCCACAGGTTTCGTTGTGTCTGCAATCAATACAGAATTCTCAACCGTTTCAAGTAAATATTTGAGTATAAATAAACTACAATAAATTTGCATTAATAGAACGAAGGCACAGCATGCAGACGCCTCACACGGGCCCAGGTATGTTTTATGTTGTGCCAATAAATGTATGTCCAAGTTCTCATCTGACTACGTTCTCATTTTCAAATACGCACACTCAGATATTTTTTAGGTATAGTATAAACCCGCATGCCAGTAGAGTTAAGGAAATAAGGAATGTTATTTATAAAGATTCAAAAATGAATCGTTTAAAATAACATCTGAAAATGTATTTTTATTTCTGAAAAGAGAAGATGAAATATATTTTATGGAAATTCTCTTTTGGTAAGTTTTGGGTATATATTTGAAATAATAATTAGAAAATGATATACATTTATTTTTTAACAGAGGGTTTATCACTGTTTTTTATTATTATAAGTTTTAAATCTATGGTGTCTTTTAAGACAGTGCGGCTTCAGACCTTGCCCGTCTGCTAGCCAATTACTTACTCTGATTCCACTATTGGCGTGAATCTGTGGTTGCTTTATACAGAAGCGACGGCATGGTACCTTGGTGCGTGCGTGCGGGTCAGCATCTATCTACTAAATTATAATGCATTGTTTCAGAATTTCTACTGACAACACAAGTATGTTTGTCTTCATTTATTTTAATCTCCAAAATTATTTCTCCCTCTTCCCTTCCAAACACATTGAATAGCTAACTATGACAACATCAAAAAAAAAAAAAAAAACATATCATTCACACTGAAATTAAAATCGCAAATCTCATTCATACTGAATGCGCATTCTGTATACTCTTTATGAATTTACTTATTAATTAACTTGAATGCGTCACCGTTGTTAAAACAATCCATGCAATTCACTTCCTTTTGCTGGATCGTCGCCGCGACAGACAGCGTAATTCACGTTCGTGGTCGATCTCCAGAGAATCGCACACTCCATCGGTGCAATGCCACTACGTATCACTTGGCACCATCTTCAGCACCACACAATCCGGAAACTTGCGTGATTCGTCACAACATAAACATCGCACATTTACACTTGGCACCTCGTTACTGTTCATTATTTAAAATTCTATTGCGCGGATACTTCGCGCGGCATTAAACAAAAAAAAATAATGAAAGTAATTTAATCTGCAATTGTTCCAAAATTCCTTTCTATCGCGTTAAAAAAAGACTTTCATTGTTTTACATATCAACATGTCCGCCATTCCAGTTTATGCCGCGATCTAGTACAAATTACGTCTTCGCACTGCCACCGTTCAGTAAGACGCGCGTCAATATATTTTTGTTCATTACGCTTTAAATATCCGATCATTATTAACACAACTCATTAAAAATGTCTTACAATTTGTTAAGTTCAAAATTTTTTTTTTAATTGTCACGACGGCTAACGTGAACTCTGCGTCAGTCTAGCGCAATACTCCTTCCTCTTTGCTCATTGTTGCCCAGCGTTTTTATATTCTTGGCTCGAACAAAAGCGCATCAACTTCTCGCTGCCGTGAATAATTCGACTAGAAAATATTTCTTTTTTACGTTTGTTTTTACTGTATTATGTCCCGTTGCTGGTTCCACATTTTATCTTATAGTTTTTTGATCATTGTGACACCGTCTAAATATTTTCTAACACTTTATTTCATTAAATATCGTAATTTATACTTCGTCACCGTGTGACGTCATCGCCCCGTGTCGCTTGTTTTTCCATAACCTTTATATTAAAATGTTTAATGTTAAATATTCAATTCGCCTTCCTGGCGTCCCCCAAAATCGGAATCAGTTCCAAAATTTTTCGCAATTTTCCCTAAGTACTTTTACCAAGTCTCAGTCCGATCCTTTCAAGCGTTCATTTTATATTTACAAAAAACGTTACTTGTCTTTGACTTTTGCTTGTCAATAATGACGTCCATGCTTACTTCTTCATCGAGTCGGACTGGATGATTACGAATTTTTCACAAATTAACTGAACCCCTGGCTCGATTTTGACGATTTTTGTTTCAAATGATTTCTAAAATTGCACTTTAATAATTGTTTATGTCCAAATTGCTTCTCTTTTGTGCATTTAATTAATTTAAAAGAATTGTTCGTGCGCGGTACTGCCGTCATCTGTTTTTTGGATATAAATTTTATTATCCTAATGAAAAAAAAACTTTAATTACCGAATACCGTTGATTTGTTCACTAGTCGTAAATCATTACACACGATGCAGGTGTTTTCCAGTAAATATATTGGAACTAACAATCCTGGGTATTAATTGTTCGCAAAAGTTGCAGGATAAAAATTCTTAAACATACCTACTCTTGCAATGCAAGTAGCGTGTAGACCAAGCTAATTTGAAAGTATACATTTTTCCTGAAGAAAAACACTAAAGTTAAAAAATATTACAGTACTGGAGATTTTAGTACATCAAAACAATGATAGTAAATATTTTTATCACAATACTTCCATTTAACGTTTTGATTAAACTAAGTGATATATACCCTAACTTCGTGCGGTTAATCAACGAATATTCAACAATATTTCCCCGACGTTGGAAAGTACATATTCAAAGTTCCTTACTCTCACCTCGGAGCCATATTTTTGAAAATATTTCAGACGGAGCTTCTTGCTCAAATAAAGAAATATGAGGAGGCAACGCGGGGCAGAGCAGCGTGGGGCGAAGTGAAGACGGGGGGGGGGGACCTAACCCCTGTGGTGCGAAGCTCATCAACTTGCCTTTCCGCTATATCGCATCATCCTACAACAAAGAAAAGGCTCTGGACGAATGAAGGCGTGCAAATAGGAAGATGAAGATGAAGATGAAAATGGAGGAAGAGAGAAACAGAACCTGAGAGATTACAAAACTATGCAGAGTTCAACGTTTGTCGTACATTTATTTCAGAGATTCTCAACGGAGTTGGTATCGACTCCTTGAGGGTCGACGAAATTTTAATGATTCAACTAGTGATCAATTGCTAAATATTAACCGGAGTCTGGTCGATATAATAAGGATCAAGGTTTTAATGATTACCAAAAGTTACTAATGATTTTTATAAAAATCTACAAACTAATAATAAGCATTAATACACTCTTTTTGATTCATATCCATTATTCATCTTTAGAAAGTTTAGAAAACTCGAGGAACTGTGCTTTCACAGCTTATTCCATTGCATAATAAAATATTCAGCGGAAAGGGCAGGATCTAAGACATCAATAACACCGCATTTTGTAACAAATGGACAACAACGTAGATTAGAAACTCAACTCCTCAAAAGCGGAAGAGACTCTGATTATTTGAAATGGAGATATTTACAAAATATTGATAAACGAAATTTTCTTTGTGAGTTATGCGCATTTTTATGTTATTATTATGTTGTATTCTGTATATTAGAGTAAAAATTTTAGGGGAGCGATCAAGGAAACTATTATTTTAAAAGGGGGCTCGATGCAAGAAAATGATTGCGAAACTTTGAATTTAATAATACTCCCGGCCGAGGGGGTGCAACTTATCCCACGTATAAAAACCCTGCATGAGGATTTGGAAACTTCTGCATGGTTGACCAGTGTCCCTGTATCACATTCATGGTGTCAGGCGCAATTGTATGGGAACCCTGGTCCCCGGGATTATTTTAGCCCGAATGGCCCTCACTTGGGTCTGGCTTCTTCGGGCAGTGCCCCCCTCTCTCATCATACCCACATATTAAGGGAAATTTAAAAAGGCTTGTTCCGGACACGTGAGTAGCGCATGATTCCTGAATCTACCCGGAAAGCTGACAAATTTCCAGCTGGCGAAGCGACCCCAGCCATTATGTGAACGTTTTTAAGGTAGCTGTCTACCTCAAAATGTTCAAAATCGTGAAATTTCATGTTTTTCAATTTTTATTGGGTCACATGCTCTGTTTTATTCTCTTTTAATTGCTTCAAAACGTTTCTTGTTACTTTGTTATTTTTTATGATATTGGAAAGCAGCTAGCTTTACGCAGTATTTTTTAATTTATATGTCCGCAAGATAAATCACCTAGTAAAATACAAATTTTGCATTCCTTCATATAGCTACATAAAAAGTCTGCTGATAGGTGCTACCAATTAATTTAGGAAATTACTTGTTGTGTGAATACTAAACTCCAAACGTGATTATCGTTTAAAAGGTTATAACGGAATGTACACTTTGTGAAAACTTACAGCATTTGCAAAATTAAATATTTGTATATTATTTTAAAAAATATTTTAATTTTTTAGTTTATTTCCTTCTTTTTCATTTGCTTCTTCATCTTCTTCACTGTTGCAATTCATGCAACTTCTAAACGATTTTCAAGTACAACTTCCTGTCTTGTAGTAATTTATTTTACTACACTCTACCTTCATTATTCTCAGATATTGTAGACCACCATTCTCCCATTTAATATTTGGTCTTCATTTATGTCTTGTTGAAATTGGATTTCAGGCAGTAACATTCTTTGTGGAACTGCTCCGTGATACTCCTTTTATAGCCCATCCAAGCGATTCGGTGAACGCTTCTCTTTCTTACTATATTAGTATTTTTTCTCTTTAAATAGGTAGATAGATAGATAGAAATATAATGAAGTGTGATAGATAAGATGATATAATTTTTAGTTGCTCGGTGGCAAACATTATTACAACTAGATATACGACAATTACAAAACTATTACGAATATTTACAAATATAATTACAATTAGAATTAGAGATTGATATCTTAGTTATAATTAATTTTGAGTTATCTGTAAGTTGACTTATAGCTTTTCTAACACTTCACTCCACTTCACTTCATTTCACTGCGCTGCACTACACTGCACTCCCCTCCCCTCCCATGCGCCCACCACACCACACTTCACTTCACTGTATAAGGGACATGACATGACCATATTATTAATAATAATAACGATTATAATAATGTATACTCTTTGAATGACTTCAAAGAGAGACTGCTAAAATGTACCAGCTGATATTTTCTAGGAATTAGCTGTAAATGGTTTAATAAAAACAATCCGTTGTGGTTTTGTGCTCGTTTGAAAAATTATTTCATTGAAAATAATCCAAACAGGAGGAGTACGGAGTAAACAAGAGGAGTATAGGAGTACGTAAGTTGAAAAAAACAACACTGCATCTCGTATACACTACTATCTTCTACTACAATTACTTTCTGTTCATGGGAATTTAAAATGTTTAGCATTTATATCTGATTTTTTCCATATTTTTTGTTCTTACACCACATTTCGTGTTTTATTATTGGATATTTTTATGTTCGACCATATTGTTTACTCCACACAAGCTATAATTCTTACTTCTTTAATCTGTCCATGTATAATATTAGTGGAGTACGGTAAATGAACTGTACTCTTCTCAAGTATTTGTATGCACAAATTCATACGATTTTGCCAATTTTTTCACAAACAAATTGAAATTAAAATATGAAACTGAAAACAATATCTCTACACATTATAGTAATTGTTGATAATAATTGAATCGCGACTGCTTTTGGATATTTCATATGATCTACCTTCTGTCAATAATAGTGTTACGCTGTTATTTCATTACTGAGTAGGTTTTATAATTCACATTCTTAATTTGGTACAACATATCTTGAATTTTGTTATTGAAAAGTTAAAGGGTTATTTAAATTATGAAAACGCACCCATTTCAAAATTTGAATTTCACCTCAAAACCATGTATTATTTACGGCGTTTTGCGGCTTCGTGTTTTTCTCCTCGCGCTCCGGCATTTTTCCAACACACTCCTAATTCGCATGAAGATGCACAACATGGAAATGCTGTGGGACTCAGAAGCAGCGAGAAGCAAACGCTGTAAAAGACGAGCTGTAATAATGGTGCGGTTCGGTCTTCGCGCTTCGCCTGCAGTTGTCTGTATTCCTGCAAGAGCAGACGCTGCAGCTGTTGCGGACTCCATGTCAGCTGCTGTGTGACCCAACGCCGATGTTGCTGCAGGGAGCACATCGGGAGCTGATTCTTGGATTACACGCTCGAAACGATGGTCGCCAGCGATGTCGCAAAACAAGCAACCTCACGCAAACTAGTCAGTGAGAATATCTAATAATTACATAATTAATTTGAATTAACTATTCTCATTCAAACGAAAATAAACTTGGAAAAGACGCAAAATAATGGCTGCCACCTAAATACAGGAAACATATTTCAAAAGTTTCAAGAACTAGGGACATAGTACCTGACAAATTCTATAAAATAATCTGACAATTACAACATTTATATTAAAATAATATTCCTTAAATCAAAATTATTATATCTCTTATACAACTGAATAATATTGTAACAATTTGTTATGTAAGATATATAAAAAAGGAAGACTATTTTAAACATGTGACTATTTGTGTGTATTGAAGATGAGACGTACAAATTTAGAATACTGAGATTTAATATTCAAAAAAATTAATCTCCGGTGTCCTCACGAATTAATTAAATACAAATATTTTCGTTGACGTTGTTTTAATATTGGTAAGTATTATAAATATAAATTTTGTGCATTTTAACTTTTCTTTTGTACAAACTTCAGCATGATATCATTATGAAAAATACATAAAAAATATAAAATACATATAAATTATAAAAAATATAAAATATGCTGCACATCATTGAATTTAATGTACACCGAATTTTTATTATTTATTTACAATTAACGTGTCTTGGTATGTTCATTGTTTATCCAGCTTTATCTGCAACCATTTCTGTGTAGGTGGATACAATCAAATACATAGATTGTAAATTGTGAGGTAGACCTTACTACAAACAATATAAGCAGAATTTTCGAGAAAAAAGCGGAGAGACAGTTGGCTACAAGACAGTTCACGAGCCGCAAGAATCACTCTGAGGAAATACGTAAAAGATTATGTGAGAACAGAAGAATGTCAACAAGCGCTCTGGCGCTGACGTATAGGAATAGACTCGTCCGCACCGGCTGCTCACAGATGTGGGCACAGATTCGCCGAAGTGTGAGGGAAGTGTGAGCTGTCGTCAAGAGCGACTGTAGAAACAGAAGGCAACATAATATCAACACAAACACACTGAACAGTTTGCGTTCTCTGTGTTGTATCTTTAAAGTGGGACAAGTGAGCTGATTACGTGTACTGAGGCATGTATGTTACTGTACGTTACTGAGGCATGTATTTTGAGACGTATAGTTGGTTACGACTTGTTAAGTCCTTCATTATTTTTAGACTTGTTTAATTTTAGTTTTAGCAATTTTTTCTCATTTTTTAATGATTTTATCCCCATACGTATTCGTTTTGGTTTCTTCCCTTTTAATTCAATCTTTTACTTCGTCCACCACGAATACCACATAAATTGGCCAGGAATCGAAACCGGGTCTCAGCTGTGGAAGGCGTAGAATATGCACCGGCCTTTACATACTCCACAAACTCCCCTGTAATATTACCTTTCATTCATAATGTTTAATTTGAATGGTATGTAGTTGCACATATAGTTTATAATAAAAGTTCATTTCAAATATGTCCGTTTTCCATCAGTCAGCTTGTAATATAATGATCGGATAAATCGAGAGATTGTTGAGAACCAATATTTTAGGGACTAAAATACGTATTCAGATCGGACAAAATGTAAGATTTTCCCTTACCTCTCACCTGGAGTGAAAGCCATTTCACAATGGCGCGTAGCGTTGCCAGCAGTGTCACTAAAACACCACACATCTTCACGTTACCCCTTTTGGTCGTCGCCCGTCGCCAACTTCTTTCCAAGAAGAAACAAAAATTTGTTTTGAAATATAATAAAAGATTATTGCAAGTTATTACTCCTAAAAATCATTTTCAGCTACAAATTCCTTAATTAAACAACTCTACAGAATTTCAACCATAAAACCACTTTACTTCTTCTCAGAAAGAAATTATATCCGTTCAATCTGTCGAGAATCATTCTCCTTCAGCCGAAGTAGCTCAGGACAACAGATGTTCCCATCGCAGCATCTCTGACCAAGAGGTCCTATTGATTCAAGCCAAACGATGAAGAATTTTCTTATCGAACTAGATAGTTGGGTTCAATACAGCCATTGTATAGAGAACAATTCTATCGGTCGAGTCTTCTGCTCACGCTTTCTCCGACTGATTCCCAGTGCAATAGGTCGGCACCGAACCTCTTTCCGGTAGAGGCGGTTCCACGTATCAGGATACAGTGTGCACTACATTTACAGAAGTAAAACCATAGCACCGGTTTAAGTGGCTCAGAGCCTCAACTGATGCCTCTCCCAAAGATGTCCTACGGTTTGAGTCCAGATGGCGGCACGACTTTTGACACATGTGACACGTGAGAGATAGTCGAATTCAGCCGTTGTCTGGAAAAGAATTCTAGAAGCCGAATGCTGTGATCGTTAGTTTTCTGTGGTTTTTGCTATCAACGTCACGCGAATGCCGCAGCAGTACCTCTCCAGGGACCGCGTGGGTTCTTTCCTTCTTCTTCATTGACCCATCCTTACCACTTACTTACACACTTTATACTATCACGTTTATCAGAAGAGTAGTCGGGAGCTTAGAGATTGAACCGGTGGGGGCGGCGCGTGGCGGGTGTGAGATACCTGGTCGAGGAAAGCCAGTCAATTCGGCATGTAGGCGGATGTCCGATCCCGCCGTCCAGCGGAGACGAACAATACGAACTCCCGTGATAAAAACATGCTCTACACGTACAGGACCAATGATCATAACAGTTGGCGCGCCCGGACATACTAATTAATTAATTTGATGTGCCCAGAAATACTCAGTTAACCATTGAATCTCAGTCGTTCGGGTTATTTTATTTTTAAGAAAAATAACTGCCTACATCACCTTGTTGCCAGGCATCCTGTCACCACAGGCCTTTGGCAAGTGACAATGTTAGAGCTGACACAAAAAGCAGCATTCGCGCGTACCTTTATGTGGCGTCGCAAGGTGCGGGTGAACGACAAGAGCATCGCAGCGCAGCGTCGCCTCGACGCCCGTCAGCCAGATAAACAGCTGCGGGCGCCACCATGCCACGCCACGTTACGACGCGCCCCGCCGCGCCACGCCCCTCCCGCCGTGCCAAGCCCACTACGCCCACGCCCACTCGCCAACGCCCACTCGCTAACGCCCACTCGCGAACGCCCACTCGCCCACGCCCCGCCCCGCCCGCTGCCCACGCCCACGCCCCCGCCCCCCCCTCGCCCACGCCCCTCGCCCACGCCCACCGCCTACACCCCTCGCCCACGCCCATGCGGCCACCCGCCGCGCCCCGCCGTGCCCCACGCCGCCGTGCCCCGCCACGCCCCGCCTCGCTCGCCCCCCATGCATAATTAATGCAGGAACGCCTCTCACCCCCGCGCGACGCGATAGCCATCTCCACCCCCACACAGCCGCACCCACCTCCATTGCACCTCACATTCTTTGGTTCCGTTTGTCTCCGCTCCTCCACAACCATCACGTGCATCAACTATGCGCTTCCTACTCCTCACGTCTGTTCGACACCGCCTTGTTGGTAACCTCTACTCATGGTCACGTTGCCCGCCATCCAGGCCCACCACCACCAATCACGCCATTATCACCCCTTTCTTTCCTTGCATCACTCCTACTCTTCATCATGTTTCGTGGTGAAAAATACCGGAAAAATAATTATCTAAGAGGGTATACGGTTTAAGCCCAGACTACCTCTCTCATTTTGTCATCACATCCGTATCATCACATCACTATTATTACCTCCTGTCACGCATGACCATTTGTCCACCTCATGAATATTTCTCAGTACCATCTAGAGAGTGGTTCAGAAAAAATGGCACCAAATCCTATAGAATGTAAAAGACGAAGATAATTACGTTTTCTCAATGAACACGCAGTGATAATCTCGTTTACTTGGTATACTTGTTTACACATGTAACTTTCTGACAGCGTCCCTGATCGGTACGAAAGCCTTTTATTATTGCGGTTAGCATGTACAAAGAGACAGATCAGCCTACTTACGATGAGAATGTGATATTGAGTTTTCTTTCTTTATTGTCCATCTTCCACAAAAGTGCTCAAAGACTGTTTTTATCACCATCATTTTCATTGTTACCTTTTCTCTCCACCGCATCACCGTAAGAGAATCGACATGAATTCGATATTGTGCGAACATTCCCAAGATCCTTTTAAAAACAAAACATCACCTAAAACACCCCGACTATTTCCTGTTCTTGTCACCAGAGCCACCCTCTTACCATCACCACCATCAGCACCGCGTCGCCACAGCACTGCTCTGGTGCTCGAAACAATTTAATCAGGGTGAACATCGGCTTGGAATTGGCTTCCCCGAGAGCGCGCGGCGGGTTTCACTTGTTATGCCTCAAAGTCTCGCCGGCTGCTCGCAAGAGCGCTCCACCGTCGCCTCCGCCGCGTGCCTTTCCTTCCCACCTCCTTCGTTTCCCTTCTCCTTTTCCCGTCGGCCGACGCGCACAACCCGTCTCTTTTCTTTTCAAAGCTGCTGCTGGTGCCTCCAGTGATAAAAGGAAACCCCAGATATGCCGCTGTATTACGGTCCGTTTTCAATGAATGCTCCGTCTGAAACGAAACTCAAAAGCTGGTGGGGAGTGGGGAGGGGGGAGGATTAACTGGGTACTTTTCGAGTGAATACGAAGTTCGCGTGGCAGGACGGTATCGTCATTGCAGACTCGACGTCGCAGTCAAACAAAGGACGTTTATCTGGCTTGAAGAAATTCAAGTGGGCTCGCCTGGAAGAAGGGATTAATATTGTTTTGGGACCCTACGCACAATGCGCTATTTGTAGCGTCGGAGAATAGAGGGGTAGAGAGGAGAGAGGAGAGTGGCATTCGAAGAACGGAGGAGGTTGCACGTGGCGAAATTCTCGCAAAGGAATTTTCGCCGCTCGTTGCTGCTCTCCTTAGAACGCTGGAAGGATTTTGCTTAGTCTTTTCAAGAAATTCCCTCTGCCGAGTGTTCGGAGTACAGAGGAAGTATTGTAATCCGGTAGAGGATCGATGTAGCGGAGCCGTCGGATACACCACGGTTTAGGCGTTCGGGAAGTCTCGTGTCTGTTCTCAACTGCTTCGTTCGGTCGCAGAACTGAAATCTTTTCATGTTTCACTCGCTTGTACATTCTTCAGAGAAATTCATTCTTTATATAAAATACACATTCATAAATACAGACGGATGTAGTAGATACTGTTGTTACTACTATGTTCAATCCTCAATGAATCACACATTTACAAGACTCGTCTGTTTTTTTTCACAAAGACTTCAAAGATTTATCGTAATTACTTTCAAAAATCACCATTAACACTGACGTCCACGGGAATGCATTCTGTACAGCACTATACGTTATTTTTTATTTATTGTGTTTGTTGAAATGCCTGCTTGACATATTTTCTAGCTGAATATTTTCTCTTAATGCACCGAAAAAACTGTCGTAAGTAATATCACGACAAGAGCTGTGCTAACCGGTAAATTCACGACTCGCCTAGCGAGCAGAGAATTTACCGGCTAGCACAGCACTTCGAGTGATATTTGGTGTGACTATTTCACGAATTAAGGCATTACACAATTCGAATGGATAATTAAAATCACAGAAATCACGAAAAAGAGAAATATGACTCAAAATGGCTATCGGAATATGTGCAACTTTTATTCAGCTCCGAGTTATCACTGCCTCCTGGAATAACTTGTAGTCAAGTAAAACATGAATAACAGTTTAATGCATAAAATTATTTCAAATATGTTTCGATTTTATGGTATAAAACTGCCAAAAAACAATTAAAACAAAGTTACTCACCAAAACATTAATTAAAAACACAATTATTGAAGTTGGAAGAAGTTGAGTTTACCATATCTTGGTATTACGTGGAAGTATTTGAAACGAAAGAGGTACAAGCTGAATTAGGAGCGGGATTCGACAATTTCGAGTGGATTGAAAATACGCGTGAACTCATTAAAATATTTTTCTCGAGAAATTGTGGTTGTAACGTTCCACATAGTTTTGATAGAATATTCCTTGAACTTTCACTATCTAATCTTCGCACATTAATTGCCAAAAATTTGTATTTTTTTTCATTTGCAGTTTGTGCTGTTCATTTGTATTTTCTTTCTTCACAAAATTCTTGAAATTGCTTCCACTCACTTTCTCTGTTTCTTTTGCTGTTTTTCTGCACTGAATCTTTAATAATAGATAGATAGATAGATAGATAGATAGATAGATAAATAAATAAATAAATAAATAAATAAATCTATATTTGCTACCTTTCCCCCTTAATATGAAAATGGAAGGACAGTACAGAGGGTGGGATATAATATGCAAGGGTTACGCTCGCACGGGTACGCAAGAACTAACATAATACAAACCTGGAGTGTTTGATAGAAAAAACATGGACAAGTTTTCGTATGAAGGCACTATTCCCGCGCCCATATTTAGCTTGAGCATGACACCCCTCTCTGGATTTGGGAGCGGTGGGGGATAAGAGCGAAGGCAAGGGGAGTTGCCCGTGCTCGTAAGAGCGCCGGGCTTGCCAGGCAGGCAGGTAGCACGTAAGGGCGTGAATTGACAGGCCCGTGTTAGATCAATTGTTTCTCAGTTTCCTTGCATCTGGAAAGTGGCTCCTACACTTCTCCTATAACACACTTGACATCGCAGTATTGGATGCATATGTCTTATGGACGCGAAATAAGGGCAAATATTAGAGCTGGCAGAAGATGTTAAGCTCTCTGAGTCATTGGTAAAATCCTTTAATTCAGAGGCGAGCTACTGGAAATTTATATTTGCCAATGCAAGTAAGGAGAGCCATGTCACTGTTCCTCGAATCTCACGACCCGTTGATTGATTGATTTTTCATGTTTCCGGGCGCGTCAACTGCTTCGGTCATTAACGCAAAGGAGGAGAGCACCCTAACCAGGACTTTTTCTCGGGAGATGGCGGTGATCTTCCCCCGCTGGATGGCGAGATCCGGCACCGACCTAACGTCGGCTAGTGGGGTTTCCCCCTAACCAGGACTCTCCCACCAGCGGGGCACCGCCCCAGCCGGGCCAAGCTCTAAGCTCCCGACCGGTCTCCCGGAATATGTGGTAGTGTAGTGCATGTTAGTGTAAGTGTGTGTGGGAGGAGGGATAGGACAAGGAACAGGAAGGACAGACGCGTGGTCCGTGGCCCATTTGGTAGGGTACTGCTCCGGCATTCGCCTGGTGTTGATCGGAGAAAGCACGGAAAACTACCGATCAGAGCTGCCGGCCGCTAGAATTCTCCTCCAGTCAGCGACTGAATTCGACCTAGCTGAAAAGCTAGAGTCGAAACTCCTGCCACCATCAGGACTCGAACCTAGGACCTCCCGGACAGAAGCGCTGCAGTGTCATCAATTGATTCACGACCCGTGAAAAGGTGGAGCAGCAACAGAAGAAGGATGCACACACAAGAAAACGTGCAAAATATCTCATGAAGAAAGGAAGAAAAATAAACTGATCATAAATGATCATTGCAAAAATTCAGTGCACCCCATGAAACTGTTTCCCATCAGGGGGAAAAATTGCTAATTCACAAGTTTAACGCTTATTGTAAAGTGTATGAGTGAACGTTTCAGTTATGTGTAACTCCAAACACTCTATCTCATTATCAAATTATCAAATAACTTAGAGGAAATATTTTACCTATTGAAAAAAATATTAATTTATTTTCAGTAAAAATATTCACAGTGTAGCGTCATAAACTTGACTCCCTGCTCCTGAGTTGCAAGGTATGGGGATGAGGGAGCCAAATATAGGCTCCCGAACAAAGAACGGAAATCACGGAAATCCCAGACGCCGGGCAGAAAATTCGGCGTCGGTGGCACTCGCTTCAATTCGAGTGCGTGGGGTGACGTAGGAGGTCATGTGACTCGGACCTATATTAAGGTGCGTCGCAGGACCATTCGGGGGTAACGATTCTGGTTTTCCTCGCGGCAAACACCGCACAACTTGACCGACCAAGTCTGGCGCGGAAGTCCTGAAGGCACGATTAGGTATTCGAGGTTCGGACACGGTGAAGTATGCCCTATACTTCAGGGCAGATGGTCTGCCGAGGTACATGTGGTGCCCAGTTGCGAATCGGCCGAGTTGGCTACTCGCAGGCGCGGCCGCAAGGCGCGTATTGGGAGAGGGGCCGCGGCAGGTAGCTCCGACAAACGCCTTAGAGTAGAGAGGTTTTAGGTCCTGTACGTAATTTATTGTAAATAAATTGTAAATACCCATTCGTGTCTGTTTCTTTGTGGTGTAGATCCCTACTCGACGTTACAACAGTCTTTTTAAAAATCTGTGGAGTCCAATGTCTCAGTACCCTGATGGTTAAATTTTGTTTAGGCCTCCAGGGTTAAAATTATAAGGAAAGTGATATGTGATGCGTTTGAGATTTAAATATATCTCAAAATTATTCAACAAAGAAAAGAAATGAGAAAAATGGAATTAAAACCATGCGTCATACTGAAATAAAATTCTCATAAATAAACACGTACTGTGACATACCAATATGTCACTGAATATTGTACAATATTTATTATACGGCTAGTTAATTCTGTATAGAATTCAGGGATTGGCCGAAAAAGCAGTGACAGTCGTGAAGACGGCTAGTTCGTTTTGCAAGAAATTTAGAGATTGGCTAGGTACATCGAATGTTATTTGCAAATAAACAATCGAAAAGATGGACCGAGCTTTGCAGGGCTGAAAGAATACGAGGGACATTCATTCTGACTGATGCTGTGCTCATGAACGGATCGTGTTCCAATTAATGTTAGGAGTTTTTTCTTTGGGTACTTGTAAGCATCTACTAGGGAATGGATATTGAGAGAACATCAAAATTTGAATACTAAGTGTGAGAGAAGAAGTGATGGATTGTGCGGGGATGAGTTGTCATTATGTGAAAATTTAAGGTTGGTTGGGAATTTTCAAATAGTTTATTGATCTGATGAACGGTGATTGAAGTGTGCTTCCGAGAAAAGAAGAGAGAAGATGGTGTCTGGACCTGAGGATGGCGGCGTCGGAGATGGATAAAGATGGTCCAAAAGCGCGCGAAGACATAAGGTTGGAACGGTCATGACAAACGTTTAATTTTATATTGGTAAAGTTATACCATACTAAAATTGTTTATTTTGTGAAATGAATATATGATTTTTCATTGAGCCAATTCTAGCAATGAAGTAGCAAGATAGAAAGATATTTGCTTTTCAGGTTCCTCGACCACTCTGTATAGATGGCAGATCGGATAATCATCTATTAGAATACAATAGTGATTATTTCTATAAAACCCATCGACCCAGATAGTTTGTTTTAAATATATTCAGTTTATTTCAGTACATATTGTAAATTTATCACTGATATTAAGAGCCTAAAGCTGTTAACAAAAGGAGTTTTGAAATAAATTAATATGAAATGAAAACAATTGCATGATATTCTAATACATGAACTCTGTCCATTCTTCCAGCTATTTTCGCTAATTATTTAACAGTCGGAAAGCGCAGATACATAGAAAATAAGGGAATTTTATGCATGCAGACAAGAATTCAGGAAATAAAACCCTCATGATATGTTAGTGATATTCGATGTTACATTCAGTGCAAGAACAGCGACATTAGAACACCGTACATAACAATTTAAGTAAACGTTTTTGTCGCAATGTTCATATAGTTTTTCTTCTCTTCTAAGCTGTGGCATTGAATTCTACTAGAACACGTTTTCCATTAACTCTGAACTGAGAGGTTAGCTGATATCATCATCAGTAGAGAAATGGATTTGAGGCGTTGTTTTGTCGTAAGTTTTTACTTCTTCGTCAGAAAGCTTTTTCGGTCACATTGCAGCCATCTTCAGTGCTACAAATAATAATAATAATAATAATAATAATAATAATAATAATAATAATAATATAAATTACATTTAAAACTAGAATTTAAGAAAAATTTCAATATGAAATGTGAACTTATAGACCTAATTTTGAATAAAGAGTACTTGAAGTAACAAATGTATTATTCTAAAGTGAAGTAAAATAAAAGAAATAAATATAGTGTAGAGAAATAAATAAGTGGATACATAAATTTAGATTCTTCGGCAGCTGGGGACCTGGGTCCAAACAAGGCAGCCAGGGTGAAGGACCTTGCCCTCTATTGAAAAGAAACCTCTCAATGGAGAGGGGAGAGGACGCAGGGTTTTTCTAGGAAATGGCCATCCAGGGACAGGCCCAGCCGGAGTGCGGAGAAGAGGCGGGCGGAGGGGGCAATGTGCATGGGAAGCGGCGAGTTTCAAGAGGGATGAAAGGGGAGGAATTTGTTCATTCAAAATAGTGTGCTGGGGATTATTTAATACATTATTGATGCGAATGGCTTCTACTTTAAATCTGTGAATGTATCAGTTTTCAATCTCCAAAATTTGGACGTCACTGTTTGAATTCATTGAGTATTCTTGTTCTGTTTTGTGACTATGTTGTGTTGTTTTGTTATTATGTTACTGTTGTTATGTTAATTGTGATTGTGTCATATTATTATTATTATTATTATTACTATTATTATTTTGTAATACTGAAGATGGCCACAATGCGGTCAAGAAAGCTTTCTGATGAATTAAAAGTTACGACAAAACAACGCCTCACATCCATTGATTCTATGATGCAAATGTCGTAAACTCCATGTCAGTATTCAAACTGCATTATGAAGAAACATGGTTTTTCAACCGGTGGAAACAATGATTCAGGAAAAAAAGAACAGTGATATTGTGATTTAAACACAATAACAAGGAAGATTAACAAGGATCGGAAATAGAAACTACAAACACCGCGTGAAGAGAAATATTAGGAGATCGCAAACAGAAAGGAACAAAACAAAGGAAAATGAAGAAAGACGTATAAAAGAATAGAGATAGGAGGGAAGGGAAAAGCGGAGAGAGGTAAGGAGTGAGTAAGACAAAGAGTGAGAGAAAGACAGACAAACAGACACAGAGAGACAAGCAAATAACGGAAAAATATCATTATGTATGTTTTGTATTATTCTACTTAGAGTTTATCAGCCGGGGAGAGCTCCAAAAATAATAAAATTAAATTCTTAAAATTCAACTCACAGTGCGCAAGTCATATCTACTATACTGATAAGCGCACAATAATATTGCAAAATTTATATATAAATATTTACTGCTGTACATTAATTTAATAAAATACTTGATGAATAAACATACATAAATGTAGGTACATTACATGGCAAACCAACTTAATTTCCAAATTAAGAACATTTCAGCCCAAGATTTTAAAATACATAATATATTACAAACAAGAAATTAACCAGACATGGCGAGGTACTAATAAACCAGAGGCTACGTGTAAAGTATTCCCCAAATTTGAAAAATGTTACTCAAAATCGCACAGCTTCGAGTGATGCCAGATCGACCGAGGACTACTCAGTTTCAAAAAAATCAACGTATAGTTTAGGTGCTGGTGTTGTTCTCAGAAAAAAGACAAGACATACGGGCGAACAGACAGACAGACAGACGGCCAGGCGGACTGACAGACGGACTGACAGACAGACGGACTGACAGACGGACTGTAAACGCACGTTAGAAGTTAGCTGTTTAGAAACACTTTCTCGGTATTCGCGAACCCCAAAATGTGTAATCCCTTAAAAAACTAGAAGTAGATTTTCCGCAGCATTACATATCTTTCTTTATACTGCGTATAGTACTACGTATATACGTCTGTATACGAATTAGTATAAGATAAGAAGCGTGCGTGTATGTGTGTGACAGAGACAGAGGGGAGACGCAAAGGCGATGCTTTGCATAATCTACGCGCGAGCCGAAGCTCGGAGCAGGACCGAGCAGAGATTGTGGAAGTGCGCGATGGCGTGGGAGCGCGGCAAGGCGAGCGCCAGGTCGACGGCGGCGCGCAGCCGAGTTGAAAACAAGGTCCCAATCAATCCGCCGCGAGGCGCCGCCAAGCAGCCCGACGGCCCCACCGCAGCGCCCACCCGCCGGCGCGCCCCACGGCGGAATAACCGCGTCACGCGGCCCGCGGCGCCCGCTCCCACCCCCGCCTTCACATCCCTCTCGCTCCCTCGTCCATGCTCAGCTGCGCCCCTTCAGACGGACTCACCCTCCCAACGCCACTCATACCCCGCTCCCTCTCCCGCTTCCCACCAGCCCCCGCCTACTTTCCAACCCACGGTCCCGCTCCCGCCGCCCTTCCCCACCACCGCCCCCGCCGCCGTCCGCCCACCGCTGTCCTCGCGGCCCCCGCCGTCCCCGCGGCCCCGCCGTCCCCGCGGCCCCCGCTGTCCCCACCGCCCATCCCTCCCTGCGTCCCTCTCACCTGCGTCCTTTGAGACACCCTCGCCTTCCCCAACCCCCCCCCGTCACCCGCCGTCGTTTCCGCTCCCACCTCCATATCCTTCCTCATCCGCTCTCTGTTCCTGCGAACGCTCCCTCTTCCATCCCGTTTCCTAGTCTCTGCTCCCGTCGCTCAGACCCCCTCTCCCACCAACCTCCTGCCGCGTTCCCTCTCCCACTCTTCCCGCACCCGCAGCCATCACTGTCCTCGCTCTTCCCCGCTCTACCCTTTACCTTCTAACGCACTCCCCACTCTCTTCCCTCCCCTCAGCAGCCGAAGTGGCTCGCAGGCAGCGATACACTTCATAGCTACATTCTGTAGTGAGAATAAGAAGTCCCAGAAATTCTAGCCTCGTACCGGTAGCGGTAGCTCAGTGTATCAACTGATGTCATTGCAGCGCCTGTGACCGGGAGGTCCTAGGTTCCAGTACCCACGGCGACAGGATTTTCGACACTAGCTTTTCAGCTAGGTCGAATTCAGTCTGGAGGAGAATTCTAGCGGCCGGCTGCTCTGATAGGTAGTTTTCCGTGGTTTCCTCCTCAACACCATGCGAATGCCGGAGAAGTACCCTACCAAACGGGCCACGGACCGCGCACGATCTATCCTTTCTCTCCCTTGTCCTATCCTCTCCCTTACACACACACTTACACTAACATGCACCACACTACCACATATTCCGGGAGACCGGTCGGAGCTTAGAGCTTGTCCGGCTGGGGCGGTGCCCCGCTGGTGGCAGAGTCCTGGTTAGGGGGAAACCCCACTAGCCGACGGTAGGTCGGTGCCGAATCTCGCCATCAAGCGGGGGAGGATCACGGCACGCGCCCGGAAACACGAAAAAAATCAATCAATCAATCAATCGAGTCTAGACGGGGGTCGCATCAAGGGAGGATCACCGCCATCTCCCGAGAAAAAAAATACACTACACTAACGGGACGAATGACCGAAGCAGTTTACGCGCCCGGAAACACGAAAAAAATCAATCAATCAATCAATCGAGTCTCGACGGGGTCAGATTTTGACACCAGGTACAGAACCGTTCTCATCAGCAGTCTCTTCGATTAATAGAATAATTCAGAGCAGAACAATGTCAAACGCTCGAGCGCGATATTTTCTTTCTCATCACTGTGCCATCACTGTGTCATCAGCCACTACACAAACATTTAGTCTTGATTGTTCTACACTCCCACACATACCAAAATACTATTCGGGAGATCAGAGCTTGCTGCGGTCGGTACGATGCCCCAATGAGGGAGATGCCTGGATGGGGGAAACCACACGCCACCCTGTATGTTGGCGCCGGATCTCACATTCTCACGGCAGACGAACATCGGCTACCTAGTGCTTAATTTGTAAACGTTTAGGTCCCGGAACGTACCCCAAATTACCTAGTATTAAAATCAATAGAAGTAGTTGTATATATATAACATAATTTAATAATTATTCCCGAGGTACCGAAACGCCGTTCCGTCGCGTTCCGTCAGAATCAACCCTGCTCCCAGGACATGAAACGCGCCACACCAATTATTCCCCCTCCCGCACTCGCTCACTCCACTTTTTTTCCTGCGCTCACCCCATGCCCCCTCTCTCTCATCTCAGCGCCACCGCTCCCGGTTCCTCTATCTTCACCCCGCTGCCTTGCCCCCGCCGAACCCACCGTCCCCGCCTCTGGGCGAAGGCGCGCTCACTCGACTGATCAATTGCTTCCTTAGTGAGTCCGGGCGCACTAACTGCTAAGGTCATTAATCCAGTAAGTGTAGTGCATGCTTACTCCACGTGTGGTGGCGTTAATGTTCACACGCTGGATAGTGAGATCCGGCGCCGATTTCTCGCCGGCTAGCGGGTTTCCCAAACCAGGTATCTCCCACCAGCTGGGCACCACCCCAGCCGGAACAGGCTCTAATCTCCTCGCCGATTTCCTGGCATATGTTGATGTAGTGCATGTAAGTGTGTGTGTGCGTGTGTGTAACTAAAGGTGAGGACAGGACAAACAAGAAGAAGGAAAGATCGCGCCTGGTCCGTGGCGTGGTGAGGGTCCTGCTCCGGCATTCGCCTGGTGTTAATCAGAGAAACCACAGGAAGCTATCGATTAGAGCAGCCGGCCGCGAGAATTCTCCTCCAGACAACGGCTGCATTCGACCTAGCTCTCTAGCTAGTGTCAAAAACCCTGCCACCGTCGGGACACGAACCTAGGACCTCCCGGTCCGAGGCACTGCAGAATCATCAGCTGATGCTCTGAGCAGCCCTGGTGTGCGACGTTGCTTGTGCAGCGAAGCTCATTCCGGGGCGCTGTGCCCACCTACAATCCGCGCGCGGGAGTTGGCCTATTAGAGCGCCAGCCGCAAAGACCTTGAGATACTCCGCAATCCCGCGCGAGCACCTTAACCCGGCTTCGCCAGGTCGATGGGCAGGGGCGCGGCGCGGAGCGGGGAAGAGTGGAGCGGGCGAGCGGGGGCGGGGAACCGCTGCCTGTGCCGCGGCAAACAAGCGCGCTAATTGCCCCGATGCGCCGTTGGAGGCGCGCCAGGTGGGGAACGGGAAGGAAGAGCACAGGAAGGGAGGAAAGAATGGGAAGGGTCAGAACGAGTAAGGAAGATAAGGATGAGGAAGGAGAACGGGCTGTTAGGAAAATAGGATAAGGCAAAGGGGAGGGGACAATAAAGAGTGAGAAAATAGTAGAATGTGATAAGATTGAGAGGGTTGGGCGGGGGAGTGAAATATCAAAAGAGGTGGAGAGGGGTGGGAAGAAATATGAAAGAGGAGGTTATAGGAGACGGTCCAGGAGACGATGTAGTTTGTGGGGAAGAGAAATGGTGGTAAAGAAGTGAGGTGAAATGGAGGAATGACAGGCAGAGGCGATAAGGGTAGGAAATGTGAAAATGTAATGTTTGGACGGTAAGGGAACGATTATGGAAGGCGACTTGATGGGTTCACTTTAGAAGGGTAGGGGGACGAGAGAGAAAAATATGTGAAGAGATAGATATGCGAAGTGGAGGAGATGTGAGGATGAGAGAACACTTCAAGAAGTGTAGGGGCGCGAAAGGAAGGTACGACTAAATCAAGGGTAATTAATAGGAAAAATAAGATAGTGAACGGAAAAATGTAGGGGGGATAGACGTATCACTACAGTACAACCGAGAAGATAAATTCGGTCGCTATGGGTTTTGTAATATGCTTCTCAACATGTCCTATAAAGGAATGATTGCTAATCGAACACGGATCCGTCGTGTCTATGATTACTGCAAACACACCTTAGAGAAACAGCTCCATTAGCAAAATAGTCGACGTTGTATTTCATATGAATGCAAGTACATTCGATGCAAGAAAGTGCTCGTTGTCTGGAATATAACGGTAATGGAGGAGGTATCCGATATTTGAACACGTGTTGTGACTTCTGAGAGAGAAATAAAATAAAAGTTCACATTATAATACGAAATTGAACAGACCTTCATTAAAATAATAGAATGTATTTAAAATGGAAGTATCTGAACACTTCTAAATGATTATTTGGTACGGTGACAGGTGTTCTTGGAGAAAAAGAAGATGGCAAGTATTGCGCCTTCCCAATACACATGAACATGCACGTTATTCACGGAACTAATGACCTCAGTAATTGACGCGCCCATAATCACTAATAACCGTCATGCAAGCGCTGCTGGTTCCTGTGAAAAAGGGTGAAAAACAAGGTGAGGGGTATAAGAGGGAACGGGGACAGCGAGGAGGGAGACAAGGCGTGCTGAAAAACACATAAGCGCGAACAGGCGGTGACTGGCGAGGGTGAAACGATTCAGATTGTCACTTTTACAGAATCATTTTCGAATACAAAAAATTTTCTCACAACTTCATTTGCTTGCCATTAATCGACGAAACGTAAATCAAACCTGTGGTACCACAACAGTGAAAACTTTTTCACATTATTTGTAACTTTTTCGCATAATTGCACTACTACAAGAACATGTAAATGTGTTTTCAATCAGCAGTTTTCCCAACGATATTCGAACTGAGGTGTTTCGAGTTAACACGCCAAGCACGTTATCGGTACACCAACACTACTCCTAAACTCAACTTTCCCGACGCTTAAAAAAAGTGGTGTCTAGAATTATTTCTAACTTAAGTTATGTTCTATAATTGAGGAAGTTTAACGAAAATGAAATCTGTTTTGGTTTTTTTAAAAAAAAAAACCTTTTTAAATTTTAAATTTGCAGTTTTTGTAAATACAGAGAATTTGTCGAATATATAACCACAATCTACTGTTTTAGTGTCTTTGCTACTTACAAAGGAAAAAATTGAAGAAACAATTTTGAAACATTTTGATAAAATAATTAAAAAATTCTACGTCTATTTTACCCCAAATTACTCACATTTTTGAGAAATATTGTACATAATCGTGTTCTGAGAAACAGATTTCATTTAAATACCTATTTTAATTATTGTAGTTTATTATTACAGCACTTTCCCTTTACCACGTTCGTAGTAACACGAGAATGAAAAATTGTTTGTCTCTTTGTTTCTTTATTAAAATGGAATTTTCTACAACCATGCATTTTTGACAACATTATTCTTTTCAAAGAAATTGAGATCTTTGTCTGTCAAATAGCAATGCAACCACCACCAAGCGGAAATTACTTAGCCATTTTATAAGCTAGATATTAGCTATACATAACAATTGACGTTTATTCCAGAAAAATGTTGTTCTTTTATTCACTTTAAAACCTCTATCATCACTTTTGTGATTACGGAAAACTTTTGTGTTTGGGAAAAGCCACGAGATGATCAGGGGCAAAGGCGGCCAGGGGTCTGGCATTGAGATGGGAGTAGGGGCTAGGAGGGACAGATTGGAGTAATAGGGGATGAGCAATGCAAAATGGGGAGTAAACTAGGCTAGAAGCGTGACAAAGGTAAAGGGTAGTACATCTAACGTCTGAGCGTGCTCAAGACGCGGAACGAATGGAGATGGGAAAGCCTTAAAATCACCTTAAAACCTCTATTATCGGTTTTGTGATTTTCAACTGTTACGGAAAAGCCATGAGATAATCAGGGGTGAGGGCGGGCGGGAGGCCTGACATGGAGATTGAAGAGGGGCTTTGAGGGTCAAACTGGAGTGTTAGGGAATGAGTGATGCAGGATGGAGAGTAATCTAGGCTAGAAGCGTGACGGTGGGCTTAGGTTGAGCTTAAGTCTGAGCGCGTTCAAGGGCGGGAACGGGAAGGAAAAGCTGCAACGGGCAGGAGGGTCGAGATGGAGGCAGGCAGATGGGACGACATCTAGGCGAACAGAAGGGACGAGATAAAGGCGAGCAAGTGAGACGAGATGGAAGCGGACAGGTGATGGGGTATGGAGAGAGGTGATATGAGGAGGGGGTTGGAAGGGGGTACGAGATGGGGCCGAGCCATTTGGCTGGAGGAGAACCCGTGTGGGTGTGCAGGTGTGAAAACGTGAGCATCGGTTTGACGCGTGAGAGCGAACGCGTGTGTGGGGGTCGAGCAAATGCGGGCGGGCGGGCGGGCGGGCGGGCGGGCGGGCGGGCGGGCGGGCGGGCGGGCGGGCGGGCGGGCGGGCGGGCGGGCGGGCGGGCGGGCGGACGGGCGGGCGGACGGGCGGGCGGACGGGCGGGCGGACGGGCGGGCGGGCGGACGGACGGACGGGCGGACGGACGGGCGGACGGGCGGACGTGGGTGGGCGAGTGCTGGCCCCGCAAAGCGGAAGCGGTGCACAGGGCGGGGGCGGTCACGTGATGAGAGGTCGCCGCCAGGAACACAAAGCAGCACTCATTACTGCGCCGCAGATCCATAAACAAGGAAGAAACTCGCTGCGCGCATTGCAACGCAGTGGGGCGGGGCAGGTCAGGGCGCGCTGCCGCCGACACAGCGCAGCACAACAACGCGAATCTAGGGTGCCATGCGAGGCCATATGTTTTTTCGTGTTGTTTTTACGTCGCCTAGATTAGCATAGGAAATGGCACACTCGGTATAAAAATGAATTCATATGTGTGCCTCTGAATGAACGTGCCAAAGCACAGCAGGAAGCAGAGAGGAACACAGTTATCGTTTCTAGTAGGGATGAATTATTGGAATTCTCGTGTGCTCAAATCTCTCGAAATCTGAGAACAATTTAAGATAAAACCGTTTCCTCTATCCCTGCCACCCCACCCCTTGTTTTTATAATAACAATTCTGTACTACATATTTCTTTTTAAATTGTATATCTCGAAGGATTTTTCTGTACTATGTTTTGTTTTACATTGAATATATCCACGAATTACATGATACCTTTACCTTTATTTCGCCTTATGAGGTTTACCACCTGTTCATTTACGAAGCGTTATAGTCAATGCTGCTTTATATACAGATAATAGAAAAATTAGAAAAATACAAGTATGTAAGATTGAGAATGGAGAAAATTCAATATACATCTAAACTCGTTATACAAAGAGAATTAAATTTCTTCAAACATCAATATAGAAGATCCTCAAAGGCACTTCAAGCAAGAGACACAATTTACAATTTATGTCAACCAAGGGTCAGAGACGTTTGTGCGTCTCACAATAGACTGTATCATATGGATAAATTTACAAACAAGATTTATCCCCCTTTTCGTTACCAGGACTCGGCAATACGGGTTTTCTCGCGAAAAATCAATGTTTTACTGCGCACGAATACAATACACTATCTGCTTACGAAGTAAGACGGGAAAGTAAAAATGATCATTGTTCTTTAGAGAAGTGAAAAAAGAGCCATAAAAATCCCAAAACATAAATTTCTCCCCATTTGTATACTTCACAAATACCATTAAGGGAGAAGCAATACATTTTTTCTAATTATTAATGACCGACACAAACACCAGAGGGTAGTCGTTAAGAAGTAGCCTGGTCCCCACAAAGCCATGTACATTATCTGTATTTTGAGTTAAATAATTTAATGATTAAAAGTATGACCCAATTAAGAAGCAATGAAATCCCACGAGCCTTTATTTAAACTAATATCCTGAAATTTGTTCATTAACCTTACGACAAGTATTTAATTTAATGCACATATATTCTCACTCAGAACATACATGCATCGTGCTAGAAATAAAGATATTATTATTATTATTATTATTATTATTATTATTATCATCATCATTGTGTGATTTGTGATGTACGTAGGCTAAACGGAGAACCTGTGATTTTTTCCTTTTCTGCTGGGTGGCGTACAAGTACGTTTTTCAGTACTTCATTTTTCTTCTGTGATGAGAATGCCATTGAGATTGATAGTCAAATACTTCTTTGCCAACTATTACACATATACATTTTGATTTCACCTGTCTTGCAAGTGCCGAGAGAATTTGGACACTTAAATGCCACTGACCACGCTGTCTCGCGACTCTGGCAAATAAACATGCAAAGTGCATTCATTGACCGACGGCACTAAAACGCGGACTAGGTCAATGGAGGGCAGATGAGACTCGGGCTAGCAAGATACGTAAAGCTATATAGCTCTTTGACGGGAGCGACCGTTTGAGTAATCACCAAAGCTGAATGGTCGTAACGACGTGAAAATTAGAGACATAAATGGAAGGTTGTGAGTGTTGCATCGAATCTCAACCTTGTTTACGTGCCGTTAGGTTTAACGAGAAATGTCGACAGCAACAGCAGTTATTCTCCTCTACTTTCTTGCTCATAATACACTATCGTACTATCTTGCTTCCTCCAACTGACATTTCCCTCCCTCATTTGGTATTCTTTGCCGTCGGGTTTACTCTTCTTTTCTTTTTTTTTCTTTCCTTTCTTTTTATTATTTCTGTCTTCACTGTCACATTTGTATCTCCATTCTTTCTCTGTCACACTTTGCCACTTTCTTTCCGTTTGTACAATCACTGCATCCTCTGTCGCTTTCTTTTCTTTTGTGCAATCCTTACTCTTCTGGACCTTCTTTTTCTCTGAAGAATTTCATCCAACAACTGGTTCTTCATACTTATTTTGTAGTTCTACATAATCCTTCCTCCTTTGTCTGACTGTCTCTGTCTCCCTTCCATCTCTCTCTCTCTCTCTCTCTCTCTCTCTCTCTCTCTCTCTCTCTCTGAGTGCGCCAAAACTTCGTAAGCGTTTCGCTCAAAAGTATGCAGCAACACCTCGTATCCTCGGGGACAAAACGCACTTCTCAAGACGAAAGCGCTATAACCATCAACGACGAGCGTCACTTAAGTAGTGTCTTCCATCAAGGGCATCTCCGCTCGGGAAGAGCTTCCGCGCCCCTCCACAGTTCCGTACATCTCCACAGCCCACCTACACGCCACAGCCCCGCGCCCGCCCCGTCGCACACCACGGTTCCCCACGCGCAGCCCGTATCCCCTGCCGGGAGCGGTGGCTCAGTGCATCAACTGATGTCACTGCAGCGCCTCTGAACGGGAGGTCCTAGGTTCCCACTCCCCACGGCGGCAGGATTTTCGACACTTGCTTTTCAGCTAGGTCGAATTCAGTCGCTCTCTGGAGGAGAATTCTAGCGGCCGGCTGCTTTGATCGGTAGTTTTCCGTGGTTTCTGCGACCAACACCAGGCGAATGCTGGAGCAGTACCCTACCAAACGGGCCACGGACCGCGCGTGATCTTTCCTTCCTCTTCCTAGTCCTATACTCTCCTTACACACACACACACCTAACATGCACTACACTACCACATATTCCGGGACACCGGTCGGAGCTTAGAGCTTGTCCGGTGCCCCGCTGGTGGGAGAGCCCTGGTTAGGAAACCCCACTAGCCGACGGTAGGTCGGCGCTGGATCTCGCCATCTACCGGAGGAAGATAACCACCATCTCCGAGAAAAAGCATGCACTACGCTAACGGCACTAAAGATCAACTCCCCCCGCCCCTCCTCCGAAACCAACCGTAACCCCTCAACGCGTTTGCTCTGCACCCGCCTTCCTTCCACCCATTACTACGTCAGGCCTCGCTCCGCTCCTCGCCCTTTCCCCACCACCGCCCTCACCTCTAGTCCCTCCCAGTCCCATCCGTTCCAGCACTCTCCGTCCCGGTCCCGATCGTCCCAACCCCGTTTTGGGTTTCATCTCACCCAGTCCCCAGTCCCGCCTCCCCAACGCCCCCGGAACTGAATAAAACCCGAACCAAACCTCAGCCACGCCCGCGACACACCCGACTCAACTTCGCTCAAGTGCCGTCACAATCCCGCTCCAGCGCTGTTCCAGTACAACCCCAGTACTGTCCCCGCATCCACCCAGAATCGCCTCAGTATCGCTCCAGTCTCGCCCAGTATCGTCCCTACATCGCCCCCACCCCATCATCCCATCGCCGCTGATCTCTGTCCCCAAACGCGCGCTTGTACCTCGTGCCGACCATAGCCCGCTCGCCTTGCCCGCTTCCACGTCGTCTGGGCGCCCCGCCCCTCCGCCCTCGCCGCGTCTTCCGCCCGTCGCGCCTGCGCGATGCAGCTGCACACTCTACGCGGCAACTCTCTTTACGGGTCGTTTTATGTAATTAGTTTCGTTATGACTCGGGCGGAAGTTGGCCCGGGCGTCGAGCGGGCAACTGTTGGATTACCTCTCGCTCGGCGCGCCCCGCCTCGGCGCTTCACTGTTTGCTACCTTCTCAAACATTTCCCCCGAACGCCCTCCTCATCGTCGTGTGCTTAAGCCATCGCCGTCTACCCGTCCTGCGTGCTTCTGGGTTTGACACCGCATAGCCCTACTGGAATCATGCTCTAAGTGCATGCTTGCGCACAACGGCTGTAGATAATAACACTTTTGTTCCTCCCGTACAGTTACTGAGGTCTTATTTCCTAATTTACTCATTAGGCATATCAAATACAGTGATTGTTGCATTGTAAAATATGATCTTCTCTTTTCTGATTCTTCATTGTCTATTGATCTTCAAAATGATTTATCAACTGCTTTCTTCACTTTGTGTGTAATTAGTATTACCTTAAGAGAATATGTTGGTAAAATGAATAAGAGATATATTTATTTTTTCTCATTCAAGGACTTATTAATGCCTCTTCGTGTGCTTTAAATATTCTTCAGTTTTTTCGTGTTGCGTGCAAATTTATTTCACAATTTGTTGACCTATTTATAGACGTATTATTCCTCAAAATGCAGCTGTAAATTTGAAGAAGTTCCGTTCACTTATGTAAATATTGCGACTTTATTTCCTCTTATTTTGTCGTAATGTACCATAAACTTGACTAACTGGTCTTAAACGTTACAAGCTAATATTCGAAATAATGTGGGGAACCGGCAATACCGTTTCTCTAGTTGGTATTTCTTCTATATTTAATGAGGACATCAGTTGATGCACTGAGCTACCGCTCCCGGATTTAATTCGATTATATATTATCGATTTAATATTATTCCCTTGGGATGGCTTGGGACCTCGTGCTACCTTCCGTTGTATGATCTAGCATTCGACATTCTGTAGAGGCAAAAATAGAGCTGTAGCATTCTAATGCAATGTTCCACGTTTCTATAGAAAATCTCAGGTACACCAAGAATGCTTGATAAGAGGAAGGGAATACATTCCCCCTTACTGGTAGGCGTCCGTTAATAAATAAAAACAGTGCCCAGTAAGGGGATACCGCGAGCTGGAAAAAGGCGAATTAATCCGACCATAAAATATCTATTATATACACACATACATTTTTCATTTTTTTCTCCGTCCCTTTTATTTTTCTATTTTCTTTTCTTTGTCACTTCACTGATCTCTAACGGACATACTTTTGGGCCGCTTACTTGTAACATCTCCCCGGTCTAACAGCTATCTGACACTAAATGAAACAAAATGTTCTTCTCGTCTTCTTGCATCACTTTCTCATTTCACATCTCTTTCTTTTCCTGACTTTGCAGTTCTGCATTCTCTTTCTGACTACATATTCGCTACCCGTTACTGTCTTCTCCAATTTCAATTCTCTTAACTCCCCCCCCCCGCCCTTCGCCTTTGCTGTGACCCGACGCGGAGCTCGCTACATCTGCCTGGCGCGTTGGAGGACGTTTCAGGTTTGAGGCGAACCCGATCCACTCGGAGCGCCTTTGTCGCGTTCCCGCTGAAGTTTAAGTACAACAATAAGCAGGCTTTCAATTAGCGCGGCGCCGAGCGAGCAGCGTTTACTCGGCGAGTTAGCCTCGCCCGCCGCCACCCCACCGCCGCCACCACCACCGCCCCGCCGCCTCCCCGCCGCCGCTGCCTTCGCCGCCCCGCCCCCGGCCCCCGCCCTGCCACCCCGCTGGCCCCGCCACCCCGCTGGCCCCCGCCACCGCCTCCCGCATCCCCTACTTCCCGCCGCCCCGCCTCCGTCGCCCCTGCCGGCCCCACCCCACCGTCGGCTCCGCGGCCCCGCTGCCCGCCGCCACCCCGACGCTGCCGCCCCGCCCCGCCCCTCGCCCTACCGCCGCCCTACCGCCGCCCTGCCGCCACCGCCACCGTCGGCCCCGCCGCCCCTTCCTCCCACGCGTCACTTCCACTCACCGGCTGAGTTACGTTCAGAGCCAGCATTGCCGTGCTCTCTGCTGCGACTCCGGCGGGGAGGTCCCGGGGTTCGAGTCCCGGCGGTGGCCGGATTTTAGACACTAGCTACATTCGAATTCAGTTGCTCTAAATCAGAAATTAGCGACCGGCTGCTCTGATCGGTAGTTTTCCGCAGCTTCTCCCATCAACACCAGGTGAATGCCGGGGCAGTATGCTAATAAATGGACCACGGACCACGCGCGATCTTTCTTTCCTCTTCCTTGTCCTATCCTTTCCCCTTATGCAAACATGCTTACATCCAACACTACTACCGGGAGCGGGAGCTCAGTGCATCAACTGATATTGCAGCGCCTCTGGCCGAGAGGTCCTACGTTCGAGTCTTGACGGCGGCAGCATTTTCGACATTAGCTTTTCAGCTAGATCGAATTCAGTCGCTGTCTGGAGAAGAATTCTAGCGGCCCGCTGCTCTGATCGTAGTTTTCCGTGGTTTCTCCGATCAACACCAGGCGAATGCCGGAGCAGTTCCCTACCAAACGGGCCACGGACCGCGGGCGATCTGTCCTTCCTCTTCCTTGTCCTACCCTCTCCCCTTGCACACACACACACACTAACATGGACTACACTACCACATATTCCGGGAGACCGGTCGGGAGCTTAGAGCTTGTCCCGGCTGGGGCGGTGCCCCGCTGGTGGGAGAGTCCTGGATAGGGGGAAACCCCACTAGTCGGCGCCGGATCTCGCCATCCAACGGGGGAAGATCACCGCCATCTCCCGAGAAAATAACATGCACTACACTAACAAATTAGGTGGGTATCGTGTCGCCAAGAGAAGACCTTTAGAAACCCAACCCCAGCCTCTAGTCACCCTCCAGTCGATGAGACGTTTTTTGCGGCCTATGTCTTAATTGGACAATGTCACCCCCGCTAAACGATTGTTTACCCATATAGTAGCCTGTATCCCCTGAGCTTCATATTTCAAGGCAATTTGTCATGCACACGTGTGCAAACTACGAATCACCACTTTGCTCTACTGCACGGAAATAGACAATGGCATAAACAAAATCTCAATGTTCCAATCTCAAATCTCTTGTAACAAAGTCAGGAACAGACAGGGATACCAGTGATCCCACGATTTTCAAATATTGTCGACATACTGGATGCGACCACGACGTGGCAGTCGCAGGGACGCTAAATGGGAGGGGAGAGAAATATTTATAATTGAGAAGAGAGAAAAATGCTGACGGCAAAAACAGAACTTCACAGGGAATAAAGTCAGACTTCTTGGAGAACAGATCGAGACTTCACACAGAAAACATTCATGGTTCGGAGAGGACCTCAGAGAGCAGCCTACGAGACGTAGAGTCAGGAAAAACTGACGTAAATCTGCAAGGACGTCCTCCATTTAGCTTCACTTGTGGCATATACGTTCCGATGTCGTTAGTTGGTTATTAGTTTGGTTGGTTGGTTTTTTCGTGCTTCCAGGCGCGACAACTGCTTCGGTCAGTTGTCCCGTAAGTGTAGTGCATGTTTGTTCTCGGGAGATGATCTTCCCCCGCCCAGATCCAGCACCGACCAACCGTCGGCTAGTGGGGTTTCCCCCTAACCAGGACTCTCCCACCAGCGGGGCATCGCCCCAGCCGGACAAGCTCTAAGCTCCCGACCGGTCTCCCGGAATATGTGGCAGTGTAGAGCATGTTAGTGTAAGTGTGTGTGTAAGGGAAGAGGATAGGACAAGGAATGGAAAGGACAGATCGCGCGCGGTCCGTTTGATAGGGAACTGCTCCGGCATTCGCCTGGTGTTGATCGGAGAAACCACGGAAAATTACCGATCAGAGCAGCCGGCCGCTAGAATTCTCATCCAGACAGCGACTGAATTCGATCTAGCTGAAAAGCTAGTGTCGAAAATCCTGCCGCCGTCAGGACTCGAACCTAGGACCTCCCGGTCAGAGGCGCCGCAGTGCCATCAGTTGATGCATTGAGCTACCGCTCACGTTAGTTGGTTATTAGTGAGTGTTGTTAGTTGTTTATTAGTTAGCGGGCACGGCAACTACTGAGGTCAGTAGTCCAGTTGGTGCAGTGTATGATTTTTCATCGGGAGGTGGCAGTATCTTCCCGGCTGGGCACCGCCCCAACCAGGACAAGATCTAAGTCCCTGGCCGGTCTCCCGGAATGTGTAGTAGTGTAGTGCATGTTAGTGTGAGTGTATAAGGGGAGGGGGAAATTGTACATGACGTTATTTCAAAATCTATCTTTAAAGAACACATGTCGTTAAGTCCAAATCTCTCTCTTCTTAATTGTAGTTGTAGGAAGACGCCGAAAACCTTTTGAATTTTAAAAATGTTCGAAAAACCAGTGATTTCAACGAGAACCAGACCTAAATCGTTTTCGTAAACGTCCTTTATACTATCCAACAAAATTTAACGAAAAAGGATGGAGACATTTTGAAAATTTTGAAAACGTGCCATGGGCTTCGTGTAATATACCCCCAAAATTAAAATATCGGTTTCAAATTCAAGAGGCGGCTCATCTGCCTAATCAATTCTGTATCAGTTTTGGATAATATTGGCTAGCGTTGTTTATAGACGGACGGACGGACGGAGAGACGGACAGATGTTTTGCCGTCATTCAATTTATCGGTATCCAAGACCCACAAAACATGAATTCTGGCTACACCACGCATTTGAGAAATTTTTCTAAATTTTGCAACTGTATTTTTTCACTTTTTCTTTGCCAGGGCCTTGTAATAAGAGTATTTCTGCCGAAAATTTGCCATTTCTTCGCGCAGTAATACATAGCATACATCTCTAGTCCGTAGCGAGAAAGTAAAATAGAAGGCAATGTTTCCACGTAATTTGCTTCAACATATCTTGCTGCCTTGCTTGTTCTATAAATTTTACCTAGTTTTAAAACTGAAGTCTTATTTTTCAAATAATTTGCTTCGAAAGTTTATTTACACGTCACTTTCTCCTTATTACAACTTCTTGTGGTCTTCTCGGCTCGTTCTTCGCTTGAACCACTGCTCGTTGTTTGTTAGTCTCTGTTATCGGCGCATGCCTCCCCCCGTTAGCTTCCATCATTCTTGTATGGGTAACATCGCGTCTTAACTTAAACAAAAATTCTAGCACCTGCTCCCTGTTACTTTCCAATACTTCCCTGCCTTACTCCGGAATATCCTTGTTAAGCAATGAAACGAATCGTTTTTAAGTGATACTTCGTTTCTCGCGGTGACACAAATCGATGCCTTCAGTGCGAAGTAAAACGAAAATTGAAGGTTTTATTTTTTACTTTCGTCCAATATTTGATATACTCTCATATATATTTATATCTATCTGCGAGATACCTCTACTCACCAAACTTATGTCCAATTTATCTGCATTCACTCTCTAAATCCTACATACGCCAACGCATATTTACGTGATTTAATCTAGATCAGAGTATCTGAACTTTTCACGCCATCCCTTCTCATTTATGATGCGATTTTGCTCCGTTTAAACAATAAATCCCATTTGTCGATACAGAGCTGGCAGTTAATGAAAAGATGAATCTTACATAATGATTCGAAACCTCAGTACCTCGCAAATTGAAAGCGAGTGTACTAGAAATGTTAACCCGAGACGTTCGTTTATTGACCGAAAAAGTATATTTCAGGATGAATTAAACGTCTGTGGTTGGCACGGCGAAAATCCATTTGTCCTATATTACGCAGTCCGCCCTGCTACTTCGAAAAACTCCGGGCATTTCACAAGAACACCGCCTTCAGGGAAGCGGTCTCCATTTTCGTCTTGAGAAGGCTTCCTCCACCCCTTCCCCTCGTCCGTCCTCAAACCCCCCTCCCAACACCGATCCATCCCTCCGCCACCCCATCGCGTCTCCCAGTGAACTGGCGCTCCTCTCCCGCAATTTCGCTTTACTGCAGTTTAATTAGGATTTTGTCAGATCTGCTAACCCTTTTCAGATAGACCTGCCCGCCTCGTCGTCGGAAGCGCTACGGCTGCCAGCTCCGACTGCGTCATTCCCTCGACTACGACGTAGCGACTTTGATGCGAAGAAGCGTTCCTTTCGCGAGACGCGGGATCCGCGAAAGAGTCCGGTTTGTTCCCGACGATAACGGAGCGGCTCGCCGCAGTAATTGGAAGCTATTTAGGTCGCTGTGTCTCATTATTCCCAGGCGAACGGCCCTTTCGATAACGGTCGACGGGCCGGAGATAAGATTGAAGGCAGCTCCCGCTGCGCGATATCGGATAATGAAGACCCGGACGCGTTGATAGTGAATTTTGCGGAAGCGCGATTTAATATTGACCCGAATCAAAGTTTACGGTAATTACGCTGGAATTATTACGCGAGATCTGAATGGCGCTGCGCTGCTGTGGATGTATAGTCCCAGGTATCGCGCTGTAGCAACGACGTCTCGTGGTAATTAAGAAGAGATAGTATGTTGAGAGCGGAGTGTGGTTCCGTACAGTTCATCCTGCACAGCGGGCTCTAATGCGTTTTATGGTTTATTAAATGGATACGATTTTGCATTTCTCGCGTTTCACGTCATTTATTGCACATATATAAGAGGCTGGTTCTTGGAATCACCGAGTGCAGAGCTGGTTGTTAGCTGAATTTTGTGCGGAATGGTCTTCTGCCGATGGAACACTTTCAAGGCTACTACAGAGTCTTGAATGGCACTTTTTTTTTTAAAAAAAGGCCACAAATTATAATTTTGAGAAATTGTGTTCTATAAAATTCATACTAAAGCAATATAGGTTACTGAATGTTGATGGTAAAGCTTTTCGTGGAAATTGAGTTTTTATTTTATAGATATGCTGAACCTTCAATGTTTCATTTAAGTACTAGTGATTGTTGCTGAATTTTTTCTCTCTAATCACAGGTACTCTTATCTTTCTTTTTGTGGCATTAATACATCACAGTATTCTGATTAATAGTAATAATTATTATAATAATAATAACAATAATAGTCTGGGATAATATAAATTTAAATATTTACGTGTCATCACATGTGCAATGTATACACAGAAAAACTATTTCTTAGCATAGGTCATCACAATGAGCCAAGCCATTATACGAATACTATAAAGACTAGTTCGATTCTCGGTCGAGGTAAACTCACTTAAATTTGAAAATTACCACACCACTTTTCATTATATACATATTTTGAAAATGATGTACATTTACGTAACTTTACACATTACAATCCAAATGCAACACCAAAAGCACTTTTCTTCGTTGCGAAGCAACGAATATATAAGAGATTATTAAAACTGAACCAACATGTAGTATTATCTCTGGATTGTATCTGACAATGATACCCAATGACGTCCAAGTCTCTGTGACGTCATACGTTTTCCGGGTGGCAGCCGTAGACGGAAGGAGAAGGGTAGGGTGTACTCAAACGAGGGGCGTTTCCCACAGACCATCGACGTCTCTATGTCATCCGTTTAAAAAATCCATTAGTTCGTCTCCTTGCGGTCCCTTCATCTCGCGGGACTCTCAGATCTCTCAGGCAGGGCCGAATAGTGGATATGTTAGTCACATAAATTAAAACATTAACAGTTTCTTAACTTGCTTTCCCATTGACAACTGTCCCTAATTTTCAAAAAAAACTGTAATGGTTAAGGAATTGCTAAAAATTTGTAAGCTCCTTTTTTAAAGTTTTAATATTTCATGAAATTTCACTGTAAAGCTTAAATTGCTACATGGACTGATGTTATAAGAAATATGGAAAATGTATGGACTTTTATTCAAATATGCACCAATATCCAAAATATGGAAAAATGTAGAAAATAAAAGAAGCATTGTTCAACTCTACACATTGTGACATGTAAAGATTATGTAAATCAGTGTCGATATAAGCTTATTTAGTAAATATGTATTTATAAAGAAATCCGTTCCCTGATAATAACAATCTAAACGTGCATTAGTCATCCCGTAACATTCTTGTAACTGACCTTTAGGTGTGTTACCTTCACATATTAGAATGCTACTGATTATAATATACATTGCAATATTAAATTAAACCCAACATTTTGCACCGTGTAGTTTTGATAAATTAATAATAATCGCAGTGTCTTCTACCATAATTTTATATACAAATAAGAAAACACTCATCTCAAAATACCAAGCCAATTTAAAGCATATAGGACCTTTAAAACTATAATTTTATACACTCACCCTTGACAAAAGCATGGTGCATAATAAAAATTGTACACATGGCGTCCATGGTCTTGAAAATGAAATAAATGAACAAGAAAAGTTAAAAAAAATTGGACTCACCAAAAACGACCATCTTCTTCGTCATGAAGTCCTCATCGGCGAACGTGGACACGTGGCACTTGTAGTCCCCGGAGAGGTCGGTGGTAGGATTGAGAATGTACAGCGCACGGTGCTTCATGGCGTTGTTATCGGAGGCGCTGTAGAGCAGGTCGAGTCGGCCTCGGAGTACCCCAAGGTCCTGCGGCCGGCCGCCAGCGATCCACTGGTAGACGGGCGACGGCCCGTTGTTGAAGTACCACTTCACCACCAGCCCCGAGTCGGTGCGCAGTTCATCGCTGCGAAGCGAGTATTCGCAGTCCAGCACAGCGGACAAGGACCCGTTGCGGACCACTGGCGGCACGTGGAGCTCCGTGATCTGCACGCCCCGTGCGCCTGCGCAGGCGGAAAGCACTTCTGTAGACAGCGCCTTGCAGAAGCGGTTCTCTCAAGGCATGCATACCGTGCTAAGAAGGCCACTTTTTAGCACAAGTACTCAAACTAATACGATGCTACAGTGTTCGGATAAAGCTGCAAATGCATCTAAGAAAACAAAATACTATCGTGGGACCGCATCAGCTACTACTGACCTCAATGTATATTCCTTGATTTATATTTTATTCCTAGAGATTTTAGCCTTGTAGACAACACTTTGCAGAAGCAGTTCTCTCAAGGCATGCATAGCGTGCTGAAAGGTCAATTTTTAGCACAAGCACTGAAAGGGAAACCATGCTACATTGATTAGATAAAGCTGCGAATCCATCTAAGAAAAGAAGATTCTATCTTCGGACCGCATCAGCTACTGCTGACTTCAATGTATATTCGTTGATTTATATTTTATTCGTGGGGATTTTAGTCTTGAAGACAACACTTTGCAGGAGCGGTTCTCTCAAGGCATGCATACCGTGCTAAAAAGGCCACTTTTTAGCACAAGTACTAAAAGTAATACGATTCTGCAGTGTTTAGATAAAGCTGGAAATGCACCTAAGAAAACAAAATACTATCGGCGGACCGCATCAGCTACTACTGACCTCAATGTATATTCGTTGATTTATATTTTATTCGTAGGGATTTTAGTCTTATAGACAACACCTTGCAAGAGCGGTTCTCTCAGGGCATGCATAGCGAGCTGAAAGGTCAATTTTAACACACGTACTAAAAGTGATACGATGCTATAGTGTTCAGATAAAGCTGCGAATGTATGTAAGAAAACAAAATACTATCGTCGGACCGCATCAGCTACTAGTGACCTACATGTATATTCGTTGATTTATATTTTATTCCTAGGGATTTTAGTCTTGCAGACAACACCTTGCAGAAGCGGTTCTCTCAAGGCATGCATAGCGTGCTAAAAAGGTTTTTAGCACACAGACTAAAAGTGGGCCGATGCTATAGTGTTCAGATAAAGCTGCGGAACGCATCTAAGAAAACAAAATACTATCGTCGGACGGCATCAGCTACTGACCTCAATGTATATTCGTTGATTTATATTTTATTCCTAGAGATTTTACATAACACGCCTTTCATTTTTAATTTCACTTAACATGCCTCTACGGGGAGGAAATTTATAAATCCACCAAAATATTCGACAAGTTTCCTGCACACAACAGCCCTGAGGAAGACCACGACAAGATGGTCGAAACGTCGGCAACACAACCTTCGACGCGGCGTCACCTGGACAGCCAAGATCATTTACGTGATTTATATTCTTGAATTAAAATAGAATGAGAGTCTGTATTAAAGCTGGCTAAAACATAATGTATGATACACAGCGTAAAAGTGATTTTTTTTTATTTTGCTCGTAGGAGTGCGCATTTTCTACTCGCAAAATAAAATGACACATTTACCACTTTTATCATAGGTAACTATTAGTTCACGAAATTGAGGGATAGTAGTTGCGACACGATTGTTAACCTGAAGTAGCCTGGTTCGTGTCTCAGCATAGCTGGGTATATTTATCTGGACGTGTTTCATTGGGGGTGGCCATGAGATTCACCCAGTGGCGACTTGTAGGGTAGTGCCAGTGTGCCACGGCTCCACCAACAAAAAGGAAGAAAAATAAGTGTTTCACCCAAAATCTGTTTATAAAATATCGTTTCTTCAAAACATTTTTCTTTGTAGTAATTCATTTGAACCAGCGTTTAGTCATTCGTTGCTCTATCAATATTCTCTTCAAACGCACAGGGCGAAATGGTATCTGTCGGTTTCCTGCTGAACCTCTGAGACACCTACGGACTGGAACCTTGTCTGACCATTTAACTCTGTATCAGAGAACGCTGAATTGGTTTCTAAGCGTCTCTTACGTGGCATACGGTGCCAAGGATGAAGTGTCACAGTCGTTCTCGTTCTGCTCAACAGATTGCGTCAATAGCACTATCTTCATCAAGCTGACTATATCTCGCCCGGAATGACCCCAATGCCCTGGTGTTTCGCACATGGAGAGGCGGCGTACGCCATGGGCGTAAGGCGAACTCAGGAAGCTGTGACCTCTTGAGATTACTGTGTGCGCTCAAGCTTTGAGGTTGAGAATTTTATTTGCTCTTATTTTTACTTTCTTTTCAGTTTAATCTCCATTATAAATTAACAAACACGGTCCCTGAAAAATTAAATTATGTTGCCCATGAATTATATTTTAGACATAACTAAACCATTTTGAAACATCGTATCATGTTCAAAAACATAGATTTTTTTTTTCATCGATGCTTTACTAACATCGATGTTTTCATTTTAAACATCGATAATTGGTAAAATCGATGTTTTGTTATCTATGTCGCATCACTAACTGGCATAACCAATCGAATTGCGTACCGGCCGCCACCTGATGCACTCAACCTCCTTTCTAGTATTTACTTACTTTATCAAGAGTACATATTAGGTAAACATATCCAACTGAAGCTTGCCACGGCATCTTCTTCCCTCTTCCAAAGTAATACAATAAGATCTATACGACTCGTAAACACCCGACACAACAATTGTAGAAAAGGCTGTGGAAGTAAGTAGTTGGCGGAAAAGGTTAAAAATAAGGACCTTGTCACCCTAAACAGTGGACTTCTGGAATACAAAGTACAAAGGGTAAAAAATCGCATGGAATTACGTGTTGAGGCAGAAACTGTGTTCGGTACACGGCATCTGATGTAAACAAACAGGAACTGTGTTTATTACATAGCATTAAAGATGTGGGGACATTAATGGTCACATGTGTACAGACACTTACGTACATGACTTTCAAGTTGTACATTATATGTGCACAATCAGAAACTATCTAGTGCATGAGAATATAAATGTGCAGAAAAGGAAAATAAAGGTCCTGTATAGAAAAATTAACATGTAATGAATGAATGTTATAAAAAACGATCATGTAAAATTCATGGACTTAAATATCGGGTGAATTACGTCATGATATACTTATCACGCACACTTTTGTACGCAGAAAGTGTGGTACCCTCTCTTCGGGAGATAGAATGAAGATAATTGTTCAGTGGCAGTGTGATATATTGCTTCACGCTGGGCAAAAATTCTCCTAACCGTTCGCGTCCAAACATACTTTATTCAATCATAGATTGCTTGATTATTCTCGATCCATACACTATAGGTACTCCTTGACATTGAAAGTCGAGAAAAGACAAAAAAGAACAGCTACTTTCTATGTTGATACTTAAATCACAGAATCCAAATCATCTGTTCATGATCAAAGTTAAATGAGTCGCGTTGTATGCATTCGATTTCTATATCATTGTATACATGTCAGAAAACAGATTGATGGATGATTTCATGGATGTGGCTTAATTTATCAATAAATGGCAATTGGAATGCACAAATATAGACTCCGAAAATCATAAGAGTTGCCTCCGATACGTTCCAGAATTATTGACGGACACCAATCAAACTAATCGACACGGTTTAAAACTACGATAATTCCTGTTGTTAGCTATGGAGTCGGACCACAAAATGTTGTAGACACGTTAAACATTCGAAGGGGAAGAAACTGTTACGAAATTAATCATCGGTGAAAACGTATGGTGTGGAAATGCTAATCAATGAGAAGAGATTGGGTCATTTCGGAATTTGCAAATGATTAATAGAAGGATGGAGGTTTTAGGCCGTGTCCTGCGTGAGCTACAACCGGCGGCGGCGACAAGCGATAGCTTGCGTTAGTTGCAAGCGACAAGTTGCGATGCCGCGCGACAGAGCGCGTGGTGTCCTACGTAAGCTGCGACGACAGTCGAAATGTTTCAAAGGAAACATTCAAGATTTTTGTTATGTTCAATAAACTCTCCACAGATATTCACTCTGCCAGTTAGTAATAGGTTTAATTCACCCTCAACAGAAGCCCGTGAAATAAGACAAACTATTTGCAATTATTTCGTTAGCCCTGCCGGTTTGGTTACAATAGAAACCTAACCTCTTTTACGGCTACAAGAATACTGGTAACATAGTGATGTATGTACTACGCAATATAATTAGCATCTGACAAATTCACTAAGAATAATATAAATTAACATAATTTAATCAATAAAAAACAAACTTATTTGTTATTTTCAGTGCATTCGTCTCTTCCTTTCACAATTCGCCACTCACAATTCTACTGTGGTAGTGAGTCAATCTCTTGTTCCACAATTCCCTTGTATTTTTCACATCTTCAGTTAAACATTCCGTTATATGGCTATTCGACATCTTGGAAATGGGAAATTGAGGACCAAAACAACGAAACTATACGCGCGACACAGCTACAAGCGACGACAAGTAGCGACAAGATTCAAACACGTTTGAATCTCGGACGCCGCCCCTTGTATCGCTTTCGTCGCTTCGTCCCAGATGTCGCCGACGCAGGACGGGCACATAAGATACTGTGTGTTTGAAATTTGTTGCTTGAAGCTGTCACGTGTTGCTGCCGCAAGATGTAGCTCACGCAGGACACGGCCTTAGAAGTGTGGGTTGCGGCAAAATCAACGCAAACTGTCAGATAGGTCACAGACTTGCTTACATGCAACGAGTGTATCAGATATTCTGGAAAGAATATTTCGGCGCATGTGTTCTTACAGTCTGAATAAGGGCTAGAAGACAGAACACCGCCAATTGTCGTAATGCAATTTGGGAGTGGAAATTTCGAAATTAAGAAATGTATACTCGTTTACAGAATGCACACACTTAGCTTCTCTAATGAAGTAATTAACTTCATAATGTCAGTACAAACGTAATTAGTTTATGCTGAAAAGCATTTTTAATAAAAACTAAGAAATATTCCAAATGCTAATCTTCAATAAAACTCTAAATTAAACTATTTTCCATTTTCCACCATAAAATAAAGTTCTTACAATGCGAGCCTACGATTTAAGAAACTGAAGGTAGATTTTGATTTTGCATTAACTCCACAGCTGGTATATTGTAGTAAAAAATTCTCCTAAAAAGAATTTTCAGATTTTTTCACGTCAACTTCGTAGTATGCTTTAGTATTTTGGCATATACGGCATTCTATTATCGTCTCCTATATTATTTCAAAAGTATACATATCATTTGCGGCTCTCACAGACCACCAATTTTTATAAATGATGTCTCCAAAAAAAGAGAATTTAACGAAGACGTGTAGAATTGCTTTTTGGTTTCAAAAATATGGATTTGTTTAAAAAAAAAAACGAATATAAATATTCAAGTTGAATGCAACCCGCAACACACGGTCTGATATATTGTTAAATAACTCCCAAACGAAGCGTTCTAGGGCCTTAATACTTACGATTTTGAGGCCAAAGACACCAAAGAACGTTTCTCGCACCATAATCTACAGGATAGGACTACTTTTGGACATTATTACATTTATTATTTTGGATTTTATTACATTTTTGCTACTCCGGAACTTATCGCTAATATCCAATTCCGACTATATTACACGGTGCTGGAGCAGATCTTTGTTTGTAACGTCATGTTAAGAAGGCTTAGATTTCTGCAACACATTTTTTTTGTGAACACCGTAGTTTACGCCGATTTATCAGTTTTATTCGCATAATCATCAATTCATGATTATGCAAATAAACCTAAATCCGCCTATATTTCTTTCGCAATATTGTTTATTTTTTATGGTGTGGTTGATTGTAAAGAGCTACCTTATTTAAGAGCAATAATTGTTTTATCTTGTTTATTCGATCTCTATCTTTGAAGGTGGGTGCACTTTAACATCTTTTGATTTTCATCGTCAGAAAAAAAAAACATTGATAAAGAATACACGATTGTGTACAGTAAAGAGTGAAGACTGTGTCTTGTTAGGATTGGATTCTATTTTCCTTGTGCCAGTATTTTCTTTATCAGCAATGATTCGGTGAAGTTTTCAAGTCAGCGTTTTCACTCGTGATACTACATTGAAAATGCTGGGAAATAGTACTTTCCCTAGAGTGATTAATAATATCAACAAATACATTTATATGTGGGGCAAGTTGAAGCATTTTCCAGAAAACTAGGAGGACTATTCTCTCGGTACATTCAGTAGTGTAAATGCTCTTTTGAGCACGTTCGTAAAAGATCTAGATGTTACATATACGCAAGTTAAATTTATTCTTAAACAAATCGATTTATTAATCATTGAAAATATGTGAAAATATTTAGTACAGCATATGATAGTCCAGATACTGCATCATCATTTCATGTTTTGTTCTTTATATTATATAAAATTCTCTCCAATATTATTGCAGTAGTATAGGCGAGTTTGGCGCACACGCAACCGATCTTCCTAAATGAGGTCTCTAAAGAAAGATAACTTCACGAAAAAAAGACGTTTAACACTATAAATTTGAAAATATGAAAGTTTTTTCGAAAAAAATTAATCTAAATATTTATGTCAAATGCATTACGCAACATTCAGACCGTATTATTAAAATATATTTAGTTGAATAACTCCCAGAAGAAGCGTTCTCGGGCCTTCAAATGTGAAAGTTTGAAGCCGAAGTCCACAAAGAAACTTTCCTCCCAACGTAATCTAGAGGACGAGAGCTTCTTAGACATTATATTACATTTTGCTGGTTCGGTGCTTCTCGATACTACCCCAACTGTTCAGAGACATGCAAAACCTACAACTGTAAGTGAAATGAAACTAATTACTTCATATTCGAGGCGATTACATTGCACGGTTGTACCTGTCAGTTTGGTAATACTGTTAAATAATATTCCAAGGATTATGATAATGCTTGCCCGATCCTGAATTTTCGCATGGACAACTTAAAGTAGCTTTCTCGAGAGGAAAAAGGTTTAGTAATATTTGTATGACATTCTTGGATAACAGTCATGTCAGGGAAAATGGAAAGCTTGTATAATTATTTCAAATATTGTTTTGAAGAGAGTGTTGTGAATTGTTCCAAGAACATTATAATACGATGAATAAACCTTTATTCAGAATTTGTTTCAAACATTTAATTCATAGTTTCTTATTTTTATTTCAAATTCTATAAAAACATTGGAAGATACCAACATTTTTAAGGCAAGTTTGTTAAGTTTTTTAAAATACACGTTTCGTTAACAACTTCCTCTCTTAATATGGAAAAGTAAAGAAAGGGAAAAGGTGGAATTTGGACCCATGCGAGGGGTCTAGTACGGGTACGCTAGTTATACAAAATCCTGTTCCAGACATAAATTTCGCAACCCGTGGCCTCCCGTTGTCAGAATTATCAGTGACGTTTATAAAGTAAAACTTTTAAACGTTTGAAACCAATAAAGCAAATGAAATGGTAGATTATTTTCGCGTAAAGCCCATGATCTGGGGTTTCATGTACTCAATTTCGAAGTGCAAATCTAATATGACGAAACATTATTTTAATGATACATGAAACCTAAATTCGGCTACCACTTATACAAAATCCGATTTATATTCAAATCAGAAAAGCTGAATGTAATCATCGCATTAGAATATCTGCTTTTGACCAACCTGCGTTAATTATTCAATATGTATTATATGTATATATCTGCCAGTTAATCCACGCTTGCTAACAATATTTCTATAGAGTAATAATCTTTCTTTCCACCCTGCCTGCACAGCGATCGTGAAAAACGGAGTTAATATGCTAAGTACTTCACTCACCCTTTACCTATATTTTTATTCGTAATTACCGATGCAAAAGAGGAATTTTTCAACGTCAATATTGAAATAATCTCTAAATATTAATACTAATTAGCATATTTCTTTCTTTCTGCTTGATACTTTTCCCTCATACGTCACATACAGTTTTTACTGTTTTTTGACTAAATAAATCAGATCAAATCCTAAAAACAATTCAATATAATGCCATTGCTCTTTTGAAACGCTCATATTGGTTTTGGTGAGAAGTGGTTCTCACGTCCGGCTAACGATTTCAAACTGTAGGCCAAAATACGTTTAGATTCCATGAAGTTTCATCGACTGGGATAGCTGAATGGCAATTGGTGACCCTGCATCATCGTTGTCGGGAAGTTCTATTATTCGACACCCTCCCCCCCCCACGGTGGCGGATTTTCGACACTTGCTCTACAGCTACATCGAATTTAACCACCGTCAGAAGGCGAATTCTAGCAACCGTCCGCTCTAAGCTCCACTACGCATATTGTGTGAGGGAGCACTAGCGTAACAAATTGAACATTGAGCTCTCCGCCATATTGTAAGCAAATGTGGGAGCAGTCATTTCGAACTGTACAAGTATGTCTTAAAACGCGTTTTACTAGATATTACGGATTAAAATCTTTGAAAATCACATTGTTATTGTTCCTAATGTGTTTTAAAATAACGTAATTGGAAATAGCTCGAATCGTTTGACTTTCAATTAATGTCATTTCAAACAATATTGAATAAATGTTATATTATTATTTTTATGTCCAAGCAATTATCATTCCCAATATTTATGTAGATAAAGGGAATAGAAAAAAACTTAAGTTTCCACAACACTTCAGTTATATTGAGCTAATGAACCACAAAATGATTGTACGTAGGTACTATCGATTCTGTGCAAACACACACACACACACACGTAAACTTTTAAAACAATTAGCACTAACTTTTAAAACAATTAGCACTCTTTCCAGTTAACAGATCATCCTGTTAATAAAAGTTTTTCTGCCGAAACTTCGCCGTTTTATCGCGCAGAATTGCATAGCTTTCTCTCTACTCTGAATGGAGAAGGTAAAAATTATTCTAAAATGTCATTTTCATCTCTATTTATACCGCATATTTAAAATACATAATGCATTTTCGCTTCTTAAATTTACTTTAGGCACTTAAAATAGAAGGCATTAGAGCCTCAAAATCCAAAGACTGGCACCAGGGGAAGAGAATAACAAACTATTCGCATAGCATCTTCACCAGAAACATTTCAATGAAGAAAGCTTCAACTGAAATGCCAAGCTGTACTTGATTAGATCAGTCTCCACACACACTCACACATGTCTAAAATAATGACAAGTAACTTGTTCTATTAAAAAATTGCGGACTTTAGAAGAAGACTTCATCGAAGCTCTTCACCGTATGCTCACTTAATTATGTTCCACTTAAGTTACACAATTAGCTCATTTAACATTTTTAATTATCTTAACGAAATAACTATGAACTTTTCACACAACTTTGGACGAAGTTATGATTATTCTGTATCCTTGTCTACCCCCTACTTGCCTGTATAAAAATAAGATAGTTCTGTGAACAAAGGGTAAAAAAAAATCTTTTGCAGTGACTGATAATCAGATAGCAAGCTTTTGCTCCCCTTTCCTTAAAATTTAAGAGGCGAATTTACTACTTCTAAAGCCTTTTCCTGCGAATACGTATTAGGTCATTTGCATCAGCATTTTCTGGTATAAGGTAACAGTTTCTTTCTCTTCTCATTTTCTTATCTTTTAACCCTGCTCCAGCGTTTTGGTGATCGTGCGTAAGGAAGGTTTCACGACGTGTTTTCCAACAACAATTCCGTAGACTTTGAAAACGCTCAAGAAGGAAAGGTCGTTCGGAGTAGATTAAGGCTTGATATCATTTCGTTAATGAAGGAGAATCGAACGATGCTCTGATGACTTTGAATAAACTTGCTGTGTAAAATTTCATTTAGTACAAGGAAAACTCATGTGTCTGACTTTAAATGTTTATCATGATTACGAAGGTAAATGAGATATCAAATAACCAACATGAATGATTCGCAAACAGGATTAATTCCCGATTAGAAGACAAGTCGCATTGAATAACCTCTTACCTCATATGTATCGATTGATGGACCGGAAGTGTCCAATAGTGACACGCAGAATACTCTACTCCAAAATGTAAAAATTAAAGTTTGTTTGTTTGTTCGTTTGTTCGTATTTTATGCGCTGCCGTACTGCTCACCGAATTGCAATAAAAATTTGTTAGCATATTACTGGCATTTTCGCGAAGAATATAGGCATAGTATAATAGGAATGTGCGTATTTCTGTCACACATAGACACGCATTGATTATCATGATCAGCAAATGAAATCAAATTTCTCTAAAACAGTGTCATAGCGTATGTATGTCCAAAATTGAGGTAGAACGTTTTAATAATAAGATAATTGACAACCATGTCCAAACCAGGAAGTAGAACAAACCCATATTCGCGAGAAAGCCTTTAAACTAATTATATTTTTGTAGAGCTTAGCGTAAAACATTAGTAACAATCACATGACCAGCAGTATGTGAAGTGTAATACATTGCAATATCGAAGCCACTAGTGTTATATAAAGATATCGCAGCAAATGAAACGAAGCTTTAATTGAATTACGCACCTGCTTTAGGGCAGAATACTCAAACATTTTGATGTATTTGTACAGAATCGACTTTGACAAACACGAATCATTCGCAGCAAAATATTACATTTGCATTACGAGTTAAAACCTGGAGTATGAGAGGAAATGAGTTTCGAGTATGAAGCCGTTTACTGACGAGAAATATATGAGAGATGCTTGCAATGCTAATATGGTTTCAAAATAATTATTGTGCACGAAGTTACAACTACTAAGAGAAAGTTTGCTGTGTGGTGTCAACCCTGGTTTCTCCTCAAATTTATATCTCATCTTGCTACTTTCTGATTCGGTCACTTCCGTGAGATATGTGGACTAATGTTCGACGTATTGTTACCATTCACAATGGTGATAAATTCTACGAACATGACACGTGTTATGTCACTCATTAGATCTGCAAACGCGACGTATTCTATAAATATCACGACTCATAAACTCATTGTGATTCAACAGTAGGGATGCAGCTGTCGGTCCATAGCAGTCGAGAGGAATAAATACTGACGCTGGACACAAACAGGCTGAAAACAAAGCACGGGCGAATAATTTGCTTCGTGTTCATTAATTTACTTACGGAGGGGTTCCCATGCATAAAAAAACAGACTGCCGCCGGCCATATTCGTTTTAATATGTTATTTTGACAACTACAAAGTAATTTCTGGAAATCTCTCTAAATTTAATTACCGAACGCTCGAGGCGTCCGCAGGTGCAGAAAATTTTAAATTAAATGAAACGCAACAGCATGAGCTGGTGTCACCGTCGCCGCAACTTGCATAGACCCGTGCGTAAATGCAACTAAACCACCGGTTACCACCCCGCGAATGCAAAACTTGTACTCGCGTGCCCCAGCGACAGGGGAGAGGAAATTGGGTTTGGTAATGGAGCGAGCAATGTGAATAACGATCACAATGGAAATTATGAGGAGACTGTTATAGTAATTAATGAAACGAGTGTATGAAGAGGTTTGCAGAAATGGTATGTTCAACAATACGAGCGACGATAGGAGCGAGTTTTCTTATATACCATGAATGCAATTATCCCCCTTTATACACATGTTACGTTCAATATTTTTTCGTTTCCATTGACAAATAATTCAGATTAAATAAAATTCAACGCATCTTTTTCACCCATGGCGTGCATTTCATGACGTAGTATTGCTTTTGAATAAGATCTATTTTAGTGGGCCTTGCATTGTTTATGTTGCCACGAAATATTTGCAAATGCAAGAAACTGGACATATTTCTGATAAAATATAAGAAGCTGAAAAAGTCATGAAAACATTACTTCCCACGAAACGTAAAGACAGGTAAGAAAGAGAATACGACATGTATAAATATTGGGGAATACGAATTGCTTCTTATGTCACAATATACAAAATGAGACCTTTTTTATTACATTTTATTACATCTTTCATGTTCTATAACATTTTTCAGTGTACCGTCATAACATCGACGTCAGATAGCGAAATTGGATTCCCGCAATAAGCTATTTTCGCTCTTCAGGACTGGCTTACACTGAAGCGTTTCTAGCTGAGAGCTCCCCCCCTCCATTATTGAACGGGAAATCTTCCCTGGAATGGAATGTACGGGTAATAATAATAATAATAATAACGATAATGATAATGATAATAATAATAATAATAATAATAATAATAATAATATAATAATAATATAATATAATAATAATAATAAAATAATAAATAATAATAATAATAATAAGCCTGGAATGTTCTCAAATATCCATCTATTATTACCATAGGTTTTTTATTCACATCAGTCATGAAGCAAAATACGAGTAATATATATTTCAATAATGTTTAAACATTGTGGGAATTCTGATTTGGTGTTGTTGACGTTCTTATAAGAAGAAATAAGAGGTCATCTTCGTCAACATAATATGTTGACGAAGATGACCTTTTTATTTCTTCTTAATGTTTAAACACAAAATTTTGGAATAGTGGATAACCTCATTTTTCATAATAGTTGCATACTTTCGAACTAGATCCTCAAATTAATGTATGAATTGATAGAAAACTACGATCCCAAAGTTTCCTTAAACAAATTTCACAGCGAGGTGCTTGATGAAACTTTGTATTATTATTACTGGAGGGATATTTTTTAACATGTGAGTATTTCAGAGCGTGAATGAGATTTTCTTTCCAGGAATAGGTGTTCTGTGAAATGAAATATTTATTCAGTCTCTAGTTATAGAACAAATGGAAGTTTAACAATCCAGAATTATTTTTCACAAGTATGAAGTAATGATGCAGATTAACAAATGGAGTCTCTCCCAACGCATGTACATGTCAGATCATTTTCATATACCTACGTGTTGAGCTTTGTCTCATAATTATGTTGATAAATATCGTAGAGGATTTAAATGAAAATTTTAATAGTCAGTGAGGTTAATTTTTTATTATGAAAGTATCGCAATTTCAGCAGTACCGTTATAATTGGAAACATGTCCTCTATTTCACTTACTCATTAATGAATATATTTAAATTGGTGTTAAAAGCACAAAGGATAATCTAATGGCACAAATACAGAAGATATGTCAGAGTTTTACCTGTGGCATTTTTATTCGAGACCAGAGTTTCCATAAACAGATAAATGTAAGCAATAAAAACAAATTACAATAATTAAGGTACAATTTGTGCAAAAGAATATTCATCCGATCCATATAAAAAAGAAGGAAAATGCATATGAAATTCGTCCCACAGACATGTCTAGTGAATTTTCACCTGATTGATTGATGTAATGTTATTTTCACTTTACAAGCTAATACCTTAAATGTTACTTTACTAATTGATTCCATAGACTTATAGACAGTCAAAAATTAAAATACAACAGTAATCATTCTACATTTCAATGAACATTTGTTTTAAACATACAATCAATTAGACATACAGATATTAAATATAGCATTATCGGAGAAATATTTTTGATTGACATGTTTATGCCTGAGCATACACTATTTTTCTTTTATCAGATCCAAATGATCAAATTTAAGAGATACTTTGAATGTGAGAATTAGAAGAAATAGAAAAAGTTTCAAGAATTAGTTTCCGAAAACCGATATGTAACTGGGTTTTAAGATCAGCTAAGAGCCAATGGGGCTTTTGGCCCTAGGTTTTATAATTTAACGTCTTCAAAATTCCGTTGGCTGTTCAAGACTCGGTCATTCTAGTTCAGATATTTTATTTTCCCTTAACTCACAAGTATAAGCAGGAAGTTACTTTTCCGCTTATAAAATCGATACCAAAACCTCCACCGACCACCAAACCGACCTTCTCCCGACCTCCAAAAATGTGTGAATTTTTGAAAGAGTCGTCCATGGCCGACCAACATTTTCACATACTTTCTCTATTACTTAAGTTTCAATTATTTTTTATTACTCACAAATGAATAAATAAAACAAAATATACAGGGGTTAAGCTCGTTTAAAAACATTCATTGAGGTCAAGCTCATTTGCAACTTTTCGGATTATTATAACATCGCGCACGCCAGATTGTCTACAAATCATGTGTTTTACATGCTAATTCCTTTCTGCGCGCTTGAACGGCTTAAGCACTACCGGTGCTCCATACTTGCCCATCCACAGCGAAAAACATATCACTATGTTGCTCTCATATCTAAACGGGGACATTTCCTCCTTTTTTTCTTTTTTTCTTCTGAATCTGTTGAGTTGAGTCTTCTGATTCTGAGCCTTTTCCATAATCTTCTTCTCTTCGTCTCTTCTTCTGGTTTATGCTCTTGTTAGTCCTATTTCTGGTCAAATATAAAACGGTGAATAATTATATATAATATTATAAGATAAACGTGTATTTAAATTTAATTTTTCCAGAAATGACACATGCTATTTCCGTGTTTGTCGATGGCTAAAGCAACGACGAGGACAAATAAAGCACTGGAGACCACGGGCGAGGGTTAGTGTCGGAACGCTATGAAGTGGAGGTATGCCGGTGTTAACAAGAGGGAGACCTTCCTAACCAAATTTCTAAACCTTTGCAGAGAAAGGGAAAAGAACAAGGAATACGCACAAAAATTTCAATTAGAACAACAGCACATTTTTAATTACAAGGGGAAAATGGACGGACAAGGCCATAAATAAACTGCATTATACAGTACTCACTTTTACCTAGTCATTACAACAGAAAAATAACATTAACCTCGACAGATTTGAGGTAATCAACTAGGTACTTGACACCTGTTAGCTGCTGTGTCATAGGACATCATAATAATTAAGCACCAAATAGTAATACACCAATTTAATAATAATAACAATTATAAAGTAAAAAAAAGCAAAAATAAAATAAAAAAACCTTACACAAAAATCAAGAATGATATAAATTATCCGAAACAGAATGAGAAAATCTACAAACAAATTTCTAAAATCACTGATTCAATGCAAATGCCACGAATTCAATTTATGGGACATTTAGAAAGAATGAATGCTAGCAGGTTAACAAACCAGATCCATGTCTTCTTGAAAATAAAGTCACCAGACAGAAGTGGTATACACAAACAGCAAAGGACCTTAGATAATTAGGATCTCCAAATTTAGAAGATCGTGATGTAATTAGAAAAATTACAAAATCGCAGAGTTTCGAGGTGGAAAGTAAAGATAAAGGAAACATATGTTAAATGTGTTAACGGGGGGGGGGGGATACAAAAGTAAAGTAGGTGAGTGGGACTAAGTAACACCGCAGTGTCAAAATAACAGGTTTTGATGGTATAACTAATTGATTTAGAAACATGACAAGATCATGTAACTCCATTTTCAACAGAGAATCATGGTCCAACAATCAACTCTCAGGTCGTCCGTGAAGGAGAAGAACAGGCACATCATGTGCAAAACCTGCCTGCCCGCACTGAAACCCGCGAGAGCTTGAGCTGGAGTCGAACGGAAGCCCCGAGGGAGGAAGCCGTGTTGTGCGTGCTCCCCGCCGAGTCGCACGCGTCACAAAGGCGGGGGCCGGCGAGGGGGCGGGGAGGTCAGAAGCAGGGGCGGAGAGTTTAGGAACTGGGCGGGGAGTTCTAGGACGGGGCGGGGAGATCAGAAGGTGGGGCGTCCAGTTTGGGGGCTAGGTGAAGTCTTTTGAGGTTAGGCGGGGAGAACTGGGGTAGGGGGAGGCGTTCGGGGTGAGGGGGTGGTGGAGAAAGGATGTTGGGGATAGCAAAATTTATTTCGAAGTGGGGCCAACGAGGACATCTTAAAGATGGAAGGGTTGAAAGGGAGAAGGTCGGGAGAAGTGAGGACAGGGTGGGAATGGGGTTGGTGCAGGCCAGGGACGTTGGTGGCGGGGTTATCAGAGCGAGGATGTCGGTGCACGGATATCTGGGCACAAGTGGCTGCCGCGATGCGTGGGTGGGATGCATGTCTGGGCGGGGATGTCTGATCGGGGGTGAGTGGGCGGGGATGACTGGGCGGGGATGTCTGTGGGGGATGTCTGGGCGGGGATGACTGGGCGGGGATGACTGGTCAGGGATGTCTGGTCGGGTTGTCTGGGCGGGGATGTCTGGGCGGGGATGTCTGTGCGGGATGTCTGGGCGGGTATGTCTGGGCGGGGATGTCTGGGCGGGGATGTCTGTGCGGGGATGTCTGGGCGGGGATGTCTGTGCGGGATGTCTGGGCGGGATGTCTGTGCGGGGATGTCTGGGCGGGATGTCTGGGCGGGGATGTCTGTGCGGGATGTCTGGGCGGGATGTCTGTGCGGGATGTCTGTGCGGGGATGTCTGGGCGGGATGTCTGTGCGGGATGTCATGACTTGGATGGCGAGACGGGGGTGTCGGGGCCGGGATGTTGGGTCGTGAATGCCGGGAGCGAGAAGCCCTGCGGCGGCGAAGTGAGTTGCGCGGGCGGGCAGGAGCGGGAGCGCCGCCGGGGGCCGTGGCGGGGTCGGGAGGTGAGGGCGACCGGAAATACGGCGCTAATTGCAGAAGAGCGGCGGCGCTGAGGGGGTGGTGGCCGGCGCGGCAGACGGAGCTGATTGTCCGTTCATCCAAGTGAACCGCCCGAGGCGCCCCGAGTGCGCGCGCACGGGGGCGGGGGTGTCGGCCCGAGGCGGCGAGGGACGAATGCTTCAATGTAGTGGGAGGCGCGTACGGGTGCAGATTGCGGGGACGGTGGGATGGGTGAAGTTCAACGAATCATGTGGGTGGAAGGGTTCAGTGGGAGTGAGGCTGGGGGTGGCGGAAGTGGGAACAGTGACGGTAGTGGAGGATGTCCAAGGCAACGGACTCAGCAACCAACATGGAAAGGAGTTAATGCACAGTGCACGTACTGAAGAATTTCAAATTCGTTATGCAACAGTCAAAAGGAAAAATTATGGTAACCCCAACAATCAATTGACAAAGAAAACTCACGAGTGAAGAATTTTTTATATTTACGTAATGGTAATAAACAAACATTCTCCAAAGTACCTTAAAATCTTTTTTAAAACAAGAAATTTGTATTGATTAAGTAATAAATTAATACATAAGTTTCTAAATGACTCGTAATTTATGTCAGAGGTGGTCGTAATGCATCACAGCGGTCACGACCTCCCGAGATCTGACGGCTGGAGGGTGATGATGGGGTGGGAGGGGCTCGCAAATGTACTCGAGCCCTTGCCCCGTTGGTGCGGCGTTTCGTACGAGGCGAGTGGATAAGTAGAGGGACTTCCATAATATTTAAAAACATGAAAAAGACTTTAAATATATGAGAAAGCTATGTCAGAAAAAGAAAATATTTTACGTTTCATGTTTCTTATGATATTCATGATGCTCTAATGTTGGACATATTAATGCTGCACTTGAAGCGTCATGAAAACGTCTTGAACATCTTGCAAATGTTACGGATCTTACTGGGTTAATGATTAGTTTTGACTCCTTTGTACCAGTAACTACAGAAAGGCATCTAGTTCAACTTTTGACATCTCATAAATATGAAGATTACTGAACACTGAGACAATCAAAGATTTAACCCAAGAAATCATTTGTAAATTCGTTCAGTGTCAAGAGGAAACGTGTCCGAATCCAAGAATTAATCTCTTCCACTTAACCATCAGTCATAAAAAGATTTTTATTCATACGATTAAATAAGTATTTTATTTATATTTAAATAATAAAAAATAATAAGATGAAAAATTGCATTAAACTGATTTTATGAAATTTTTTGTCTCTCCAGTAAAATTGAAAAATGTGGACTGGTTGCCGTTCTGCAGTTCGCGATTCATGTGTCATTCGAATTTCTTAGCATATATAATGGAGAACGAAAACAACAGTATAATGTCTCCTTTGTGGCATGTGATAACAATGTGATAATATTGCCTTCGACATACTAGCCATCATTAGGGATGTATGAAACTAACAGGTAAATGATGGTATGAAACTCTGATGAGACACGTGGTTGCGTTAGAGAGGCAACAACGGGTATTGATAACGATGCAAACACTTACTGCTTACCCGGACTCGAACTTGTAATCTTCGGCACCGAGTTCGTGGACAAAACTCCAACCCCCGAAGCCACGCAATCAATCAATCAAACGATGATGCCTTATTTTACCTCGCAAGACTCAGGCCATCAGGCCTGCTCTTCGGCCTGAGAGAGCAAGTTTCGCTAAGCTCCTTTTGCTATCTAGCTGAGAAAAAAAGGTATCAAAACAGGCGATTTGAATTTAGCTGAGCGTCTTCTTTTAGACTTGAGGATATTTTATATGCAATAAATCTACAACAGAGGACAGCCGGTTTTACTTCCTGAAACGCTGTAGGAATGATTTTTCGCCCTTAAAATTTCTACTGCTTCGGTCGGGTTTGAACCATCAAACTTGGCTGTAACAATCCGAGACGTGACACCGCCTAATCGTTACATCACCGAAGCCGCAGGCAAGCAATGATAATGAACCCGAAACTTTCAAATGCAGAGACCTTCAAACATCCACCATCGCGCTCTCACCCCGGTTTTCGGCCCACTGATCCACGCCCTCCGGGGATGGGGCGTGATGCGAGAACAGCAGCAGACGGCTAACGGACTTCCGGGCCCGACCGGAAGCGGCGAGCGCGCGCCCGCTCGGACGTGTTGGGGGTCCAGATGCCGCGGGGGCGGGGCGGGGGTGGAGAGGTGGTGGAGATGGGGGTCACCCCGAGGGCTAGAGAGAGAGAGAGGGAGAGACAATGAAAAGGCAGAGAGGGCCAAAGCTTCCCACACAAATCGCAAATGGATCGCTGTAATTCGCCGGCGGAAATGAGGGCGGGTTCGCTCGTGATTGTTACATATGCTTGCTGGGGCACGGAAGGGCAAAATACGGCAGTGTGTGTGTGTGTGTGTGTGTGTGTGTGTGTGTGAGTGTGTGAGTACGCGTGAGTGGATCTGGTCTATGTAATCGAGATAGTGTGTGGAACAAAGGGGATGGAGAAATACGCTTTCTTTGTATTGTTACGTGAAGACCTTTGTGGTTGCAGTCATATTAAAATGAAAAGTCAGAACCTTCCTTTTTTTCAAAATTACAGGAAATCTTTGTGACGTAAAAGCAAATACACATTTCTACTAACTAGACACAATGGACTGTACTTGTGTGTATTGCGGTCGGTGTAAGCCCCAATGTTGCTCAACTACTTACTGACTCCTTCTCGAACTCAACATATATCTTGTTGAATGCAAGTCATCTGTGCACCGTTAACTTTAGTTGTTCATTGGTAACAAATTTATAGCGTCTTAAAGTTGTATGTGAGAAAAATTGATATCAGATCGTCGAAGTATGATTGACCCTGGATGCTCCAAGTTCATGAAACCCAGCTTTTGACAGTTTTGTTGTTGGCAACATTGTAAATGCGCGGCGTTACCGTGTAACAGAAGAACGTCTACCGAAAATCGAACTCAACGCGTGTTGTGCGCATGCAGTTCATTGAGGTATGTTGGAATCATCACGCCTTCAAGTTATAAAACATTGAGCCTGTTGCGAATACTTTCATGAACAGAAATACGACTCCGGTGCATATGATTTGCAACATTTGCAATAGTCAGTCGTCGGGCCATTAGAAACATGGCTTCTTGTTGAATATTATCATCAGCCTGGTCAGCCTGCGAAAAACTCGTTCAGGCAACGGTATCATGATATTGGATACAGGGCCGAAAGCCGTACAGCTAATCTATAAACGATTAAACAAAATTGAAGACACTCATTGATTTACCAACGTGTTTCTCGAACAAAAACATAATTCTTCGGAATTTAATCAGCCGTTAACTTAAAGCTTATACCAAAAATCCTCGAAACGGTCGTTCCAATCGCTTATCGACTATTTTCTAGAGCCTCTCTCCCAATCCCCTCTATCAGCCGGATTTTCGTTCACTTCCCCTTCATCTTCCCCCTCTCCCCTTCCGTCCGGGTCGCCGACGCGTCACTTCCGTGTTCGCCTTCATTTGTTTCTTGGCTCGCCAGTGAGCCTCGCTTTGGGCTGTAAGCGGCAGTGGAGACAGGCACGTCACACGGGAACTTAAAGCTGAGCAAATCAACAGTTTTTACCAAATTTTCTTGATTTATTGACCGTATGCTTAAATGATTACTCCTTTCTCTCCTGAGCATTGATTCAAGTTTCTTATTCCTCAGGGGAAAAAATGTGGGGTGATGTAAGTATGTGCAGTGTGCCAGGAAGGTCACTCCGCAGTGGCATCAGTGGCTGTCCGATGTGCTAGCAACAAAAATTATGTTGGCAGCACGTGCTCCAGTTGATAACAAAAGTAAATGTAAATTGCATACTCACCACAATCGTAACAGATTATCAAAGTGTTGTCCTCTTGACTTGTTTCTAAGTGATCTGGTGGCAACGAACATAAATGCAATTTTTAATAAGAGCCCCTTATTTGGTCGTGCTGACCAACTATGGAGAGGAAAATGAATGGGAATGAGGAACTATTGCCGACGACATAGGAACATAGTACTTGCCAAAGATATATTAATATATAGCATATCTCACTGCAAGAAAGAATTAGGAAAATGTCTACAAAATATTCGTGCTATTATGGAAAGTAAAATTAACGTCCACAAAAATAGTAATGATTACTAATGTGCAGAGTATGTAAAAATGTTAATACGTTTTCTCATGAAGGACATAGTGGTTACTCGGCGCAGATAACCGGGATCTCCTGAGGCTGGATAAAGCCTAAGGAAGAAAAAAGGTAGGGAGCAGGAGGAATTCTAGGCCGCTTAATAAATAAATAATATCTTACATTAGTTCCGAAAAAGTTTATTAGAATAAAGTGAGTTCGTTTTCCAATACCATAATGTTTTCCCATGTCAGATTTATTTCCTTAGCTCTTCTGGGTGGTCCCTTTTACCTCAGTTTTCATGCGATGGAAACACCAGGATTCAAAAGGTTAGAGTATTTTAGGGTGTATGATTTGAAATGGCTTGATGGTCGTGGTCTTTTGGCTATCATCGCTTTCCCAAAGTATTTCTATGTGGAAAACTTGTATTACTAATACCAATAACAACAAATTAAAAATAAAATCTTCTACCTCGCCTTTTGCGAGGCAAAATCGATGTTCTAGGTTGCCCTTAGCCGCTGGCCTCGTGATAGACTGGATGCGGCGTTGAGCGTGGCTCGCAAAGAGGAGAATATCGTAAGCCCCTCTCGGTCTTGACCCTGACTGAGACCTCCAGGGCCTTTCAACCTTCAAATAATTTGTTAGAGACAATTACAGTGGCGATCACTGCCTGTGCACCTTTTGCACAAACTAAAAAACTCATTATTTCGACCTCCGAGTACGACAAATGCTATTGCCATTAGTCCCGTACGTGTAGTGCATGTTTTCATCGGGAGGTGGCGGTGATCTTCCCCCACTGGATTGCGAGAACCAGCGCCGATCGACCGCCGACTAGGTTTTTTGGTTTTTACCAGATATCTCCCACCAGCGGGTTACCGCCCCAGCCGGGGCAAGTTCGAAGTTCGCGACCGGTCTCCCGGCATGTGGGGTTGTGTAGTTTTGTAGTTTGTGTAGTTGTGTAGTAACAAGGAAGAGGAAGAAATGATCTCACGCGTGACCCTTTTGTTAGAGAAATAGAGAGAAATAGAGAGAGAGAGAGAGAAAGAGATAGAGAGAGAGTTAGAGATAGAGAGAGAAGCGAGAGAGAGAGCGAGAGAGAAAAGAGTTAGAGAGAGTTAGAGAGAGAGGAGAGAGAAAGAGATAGAGAGAAAGAGTTAGAGAGAGAGAGAGGAGGTAGTTACCAGAGGGGAGGGGAACGGGGAAGCCTCCATTATTGTTATTATTTCCATTGTTAGTATTGTATTATCAATAATATTTTTCCCAACCCACGGAAGCAAGAAGTACATCCTACAAAAGAGAAGGTAGCTTACGCTAAAGTAGACCCAAAAAAACTAATTCTAGATTTTATTGAATAGACACGGATAAAACTGAATTGATAGTACACAAATACAACTTCGGTGAATGTACAGAACCCCCAATAGTTTTCCTATAAAAAATGATCGCATTGTTAACTAGCAAATTTTGAAACATGAATTCACATGAAAATGTAAAAACAGAACGAAAATTAACTCATATCCCGCATCATGAAAAGAACCGTAATTCGACAGTATATATTGAAGAGAGGCAGAGTGCGCCCGGGAGGTTCCTGTGAAGGTCGCCCACCTGCAAGTGCACTTTCCCCTCGTAAGCCGTGCGGGGGGGGGGCGAGGGGCGGCGGAGCAGGTGCTGGCGCACGAGGGGGCCCATCTCCCGCCCCCCCGGAGGGGTCCCAAGAACCCCCGGCCCCGCCGCCTTCCCCCGCGCCGCCGCTGTCGCGAATCGTCGCTCTTCCGCTAATTAGTTTCGCCGTAATTAACGCAACAGTCGCCCCGTCGCCCAGGCCGCCCGGACGCCCTCGCTACCTCTGCCGCCCACGCTCCCTGCGTCCCCACGCTGCCTCCGTCTCGTCGATGCCGGCGTCCCCACGTTGCCTCCATCCCCACGCTGCCTCTGTCCCAGGCTGCATCTGTCCCCACGCTGCCTCTGTCTCCACGTTTCCTCTGTCCTCACGATGCATATGTCCCCACGCTTCCGCTGTCCCCATGATGCATATGTTCCCACGCTGAATGTGTCTCCAAGCTGCCTCTGTCCCCATGATACATATGTCCCCACGCTCCCTCTGTCCCCACGTCTGTCCCCACGCTGCATTGTCCCCACGCTGCCTCCGTCACCGACGCTACCAACGCTACTTCCCACCACCACCGTTGGCCTGTTTCCATCACATTTGCTTCATCGCAAATATTTTCCCTCCCGAACCTACCGTCCTCGTTCTTACATGCCGCCAGTTTCTACTTGTCCCTCCTGGCGCCGCTCGAAACTGGTTTTTTTTCCTCTTCGGTTCCTCTTCTGTATTTGCCGCTTCCGAACCTGTGGGTGCAGTTCACCCCTCTTGTTGGCGGCACTTCCTTTTGTCTCTTCCCTTTTCTTTTATTTGTTCCCACCTATTCCTACTGACTGAAACACAGCACACACATTCCTACTTCTGTGAAAAGAACGGATGTTGCCCTGGAGGTAACAATAATTGCACTGTACGGCATAAAGTTTGTGGTGGAAGGAACTGAGTCTGTTGTGGAAGAATCGGAGATTGCACGCTTTTTTCCATCTCCCCCTCTTCCCAAGCTTTGTGCAAGCCACTGCAGTGTCGTCGCTTCGTGACGTCACCTGCTGCACTCCGCCTGCCTGGCTCTCTGATCAAAGATAAATGCCCTAGAGGCAGGCAATGACGCCCCCGCGTCGGATTTCCAAGCAACAAGAGGCCATCGGGTGAAGCGTATGGAACGGCGTGTATTTCTGTGTGTGTGTGTGTGTGTGTGTGTGTGCGCGCGCGCATGTGTGTGTGTGGACTCGGCGAGATACACTTGAGCCCAGGCGTAGATAACGTGTTGAGATCCTGGGGGGGGGGAGGTTAAGAGGCGACAATTAACTAAACCGTGTAGTAACGGTGACATCATCTTCCAGCTAATTATCACATTATGCATGCGTGGAGGTCGTGTTATGTATTCATGTCAGATACAGAATTCAGGAACATGATCATTGAATCTACTTACAATGAAACGCCTAGTTTTGTTTTCCCATACGAATTTCCTGTAAATACTTTAAGTGTAAATAAGAATTTTTTTTTACTTTGTACATTAAATATAATTCTTCTTAAAAATGTGAATGTATCAATGCTTGACATTTGTCCTTCCAAAGTAAAAACATATAAAGAATATTATGGCAACAAGATTATCAACATTTGAAATCAAAAGTAGCAATTTTTTTATCGTTCAGAAAAAGTATTATAAAAATAAAACGTTATTACGTTTGGCTCTAGGTTTGTTATTTCTAAGTGTCTACAATCAGATATTTCTTGGTGAGTAAGAAAAATAACAACTTTATTCAATATCAATATCAAGATTCACAATTTGTGTCAACCATGACTGTTGAGCTGGTCCCAAAACAAATGTGTGCACCTGGAGATGTAACAGGTCTGTCAGAAATGATGGGTATATTATTCACCGCTTTGATACATCTTTCGCTTTCGCATAAACTGCTGCACAAGGAGAATATTGTTACTGTAGTGAAAGTGTGAAGTTCAAACGTCGAAATTACAAATTTGGTCGATTATAATGAATTGCAATAACGTTATACGTAAAATCATTTTGATAAATTTGATGACGCTAATGATTATAATATTGGCATATAAAATTTTTTTTTAGCAAAAGGCGAGAAAATATTATTTAGAATAGGCACTGATAGAAGAGATTAAGAAATAAATAAATACAGGAAATCAAGACAAAGAAGATTTTGGAGAACAAAACCATACAAAATGGTTCTCCAAAAAGTAGCAGGCACACTGGTCAAGACAAACAAATAAAACACTATTGTGCATCTCTGCTATAAAGTAAATACTTTTACGAAAACACTTCACGCAGTAACATAATAAGATGCCATATCGCCAGTTCGCAGAAAGTATCTCAAACACGAGTTGATATCACAAATGTGACGAGAGAAAATATTTTTCTCAATATAGTATAGAAATAAAGTTATATTTTCAAGTCGTTAAAAAACTAATAACCCCAAAAAATAAATAAAAATGTATATTCTTTACCAGCAGATGCATTTTAAAATTATATTCCTACTTTTGTCTACATCTCTTCTCTTCTAACATTTTACGGCAGGTAGGACAGTTATGTTGTTTTCGCAGAATTTATGATTTTCTTCATGTCCTCATAGCTTATAGACCAATTAAGACTTGCATGAAATAATCAGAAAACGATCTACTTCACGTAAGTAAATGCTAAACGTTTCTTAAAATTAATATATTATTCCTCAAATTCCCAACTAAAGATGTTATGAATCGATTTAATATAAAATATATTCCCGCAATTACAACCAGCTTCCTAAGGAGCACATTTAGGGACTATCGGTGCCTCTACAATACTTTGCGCAAATTGTGGCCTTTTCCCAATAAAGCAATGCATATTACTATGATCGTAATTATTATTATTATTATTATTATTATTATTATTTTATTTTATTATTATTTTGTTGTTGTTGATGTTAATATTATTATTACAACCTACACAACCACGTTAATAGCTAGCAGTGTAGAGTTCGATTATGATTCATCCTTTATGAAGAACAATAACAAAATATCGTATTCAAAGATTCAACCACTTGATTTCTCCATCTAGTCATACGCATCGCTTCTACCCGTCATCTCTCTCTCTCTCTCTCTCTCTCTCTCTCTGTCTCTCTCTCTCTCTGTCTCTCTCTTTTTCTTTCTCTCCCTCTCTGTCTCTCTCTCTCCCCACCCCATTTGCAACCCTTCTTTCACCCCCTCTGTCCGCCAACTCATCGTAGCAAGGATTATAACGCCCACCAAGGCCGCATAACGAGCCCGTGAAGTCAGCGATCCGGGTGTACCCCAAGTACAAAGACCGGCCCCGCATTATTAGCAAAGATTAAGCTCCCGTTCCTTAACGAGGTGCATCTCCGACGGGGGTGAAAGGGGGAGGCGTTCGCCGCAGAAACACAAAGCTCGTCGGGTTTCATTCCGCCTTGGCAGGTGCGGCAAAATGGGAACCGCGCGCCGTGAACGAATCGTTCGCCGGCAACGAGTTTGCCGTGAACCCAGGAAATGTATTGCAGACTTCACGATTCGGAGCAGAAAATACGCTAGGCAACGTATGGTAATAAGGGGAACAGAGATCGAAAAGGGAAAGAGTAAACGTATATAGGACTGATTCTCAACTTTACGGACCCTCCCGCACCGGCATAGATGGCTCATGGCAACTGTAGTCACTGTTGTGCTTCTGACCGCGAGGTCCTAGGGTTCGAGACCTGACTGCGGCGTGAACTTCGATTGTTGATTGATTTTTTTCGTGTTTCCGGGCGCGTCAACTGCTTCGGTCATTAGTCCCGTCCGTGTAGTGCATGATTTTTTTCTCGGGAGGTGGCGGTGATCTTCCCCGCCGCATGGTGAGATCCGGCGCCGACCTACCGCCGGCTAGTGGGGTTTCCCCCTAACCAGGACTCCCCCACCAGCGGGGCACCGCCCCAGCCGGGACAAGCTCTAAGCTCCCGACCGGTCTCCCGGAGTATGTGGTAGTGTAGTGCATGTTAGTGTAAGTGTGTGTGTAAGAGGAGAGGATTGAACAAGGAATAGGAAGGATAGATCGCGCGCGGTCTGTGGCCCGTTTGGTAGGGTACTGCTCCGGCATTCGCCTGGTGTTAATCGGAGAAACCAGGAAAACTACCGAAAACCCCGCCGTCAGGACTCGAACCTTGGACCTTCCGATCAAAGGCGCTGCAGTGACATGAGTTGATACACTGAGCTACCGCTACCGGTGTGAACTTCGACAGCTAGATTGCTAGGTCGAATTCAGCCACTGTGGAGGAGAATTCTAGCAGCCGGCTACTCTCCAAACAACAGTAGGTGAATATTGGAGCTGTACTCTAAGAAACGGATCATGGATCACACACGTTCTTTCCTTCCTCTTCTTTGTCCTATCCTCGCCCCTCACTTACACACACACGTACATGCACTACATTTCCACACAAGGGGTGAGCAGTAGGAAGTTTAGAGCTTGAACCGGCGCCGCCCCAGTCGGGACAAGATCAGAGCAGCCGGCCGCTAGAATTCTTCTCCAGACAGCAGCTGAATTCGACGAATCTGATAAGCTAGTGTCGGAAATCCTGCCGCCGTCAGGACTCGAACCCAGGACCTCCCGGTTAGAGGCGCTGCAGTGACATCAGTTGATGCACTGAGCTACCGCTACCGGTTCCTAGGAATGTCATGCTCACTTTTTTCTGGGACGCGAAAGGAGTAATTTTGGAGCATGACATGTAAGAGAGAGTCACCTGTGAGGAAAATCATGCACTGCACTTATGGGAATAATGACGTTAGCTGTCGACGGATCTTAGAGGAATATTATTCAGGTACTTTTAGTAAAAAGGAATTAATACGAGGGGGATCCAAATGAAAACCTTAAAAGCGACATAGAATTTTGAAAAAGTGTATATATACTTCTTATTCAGATAAGTTGACGCCACATTCGACATGGTATCAAGAGTAAACTACGAGGACTTCTCAGTCTAGAGTACTGTTACAGGTTGGCAACGCCCGACCGCACACAGTTCTTTTGCCAGTTCAAACTCCCCAAAATATAAAATTTGAATGTCTTATTCATCAAATCTCACTGCTAGAGATTTTCATATGTTTTGTTCAATCAAAGAAGCAATGAGAGCAAAGCATTTCAGAAGTGTCGAAGAGGTGAAAACAGCAGTGCATGACCGGCTACAGGCACGGCCAAAAGATTTCTATAGACGTGATATCTACGCACTTCCAAAGCGTTGGAACTGTTGTATTAGAGACGTCAAGGAGACTATGTCAAAAAATAAAGTGCTTAAGTTGTTGCTCATTGTTTTTGGAATTTTGAATAGTTCGTTATTCTGAGTTTGGTGATAGACAAACAAACGCAAATTAAAATGTATTTTAGGTTTTCACATTGGATCCCATTTGTTTTACCGATGGATGAATACCATATATTTTTGCAAAAAAAAAAAAAGGCATAGTTCCATAAAAATGCGTACTGATATAATGTACTTGTGTGCAATGGCGGCTCAGGGTCATACTGTTAGGGTGTGCAACGCCTCTTTTTTTCTCTCCCTTCCTCCCACCTCTCTTCCTCTCTCTCCCCCTCTCTCTCACTCTCTCTCTTTCTCTCTCTCTTTCTCTTTTCCAAACCTCTCCCTCTCTCTTAAACCATGCATTTGATTTTTTAGTATCTGCTTTTTAGTGTTGAGTTCTATTGTCTACTCTGAGGCCATCTTTAATAAAAGAATTCTCTTTCGGGTGTGGTTAGTAGTTTGCAGTTGAGATTTGTTGGCACAATGCCACCCAGTCCAACCTCTGTCTGTCATCTCCAAAAAGTCAAACTATTTTGCTGATACTTTCATTTACACACAGAGTTACAAGCATTTATATTGGCCTCAGTTACGAAATTTTTGTACTTTTGTCACAATTTTTGGCTTACAGTACTTAATTCGTCGTATAAATTGCAAAGGCCAATTAGCAAACCTCTTTCTGAATAGATATCTCACCTAAATATGGCCAATTCTTAGTTTGATCTATTTTTTAATTCACTTTGAAACTCGTTTTTACTCCAGTAGTGGACAGTTAAAAATTTCAAAATTTTGGTTGTGGTCATATATTCAACTCAGTAATGGTCAATTGATATTACACGCCCTGATGGCTACCGATAAGTATATTTTATGTCATATTATTTCATTGTTAATATTAATAAAATGTTCTCAGATTATTTTCTAAAATATAAAATAGGGAAAAGTAATAATTCTTTATCTAATTTCTTACAATTAAAAGGCAAATTAATCACGTTCTGCAAGTTTGAAGTCAGTCAGAAGCTTCTAATTCTTATATTTCAAATTTTGGACCTGAAAGGGCCACTACTGACACAGTGGACTGGAACATTGCCTCGCTCGTCTAAGGCACTTCAGTGGTCTGGTGAAAAAGAATTGCTCTCCTTGACGGGTGGGGTACGGGTAGAATCCGTTTTATAAAATAAAATTTCATTATGACCTTGAAATTATATTTACAAAATATCACATATATGTGCATTTACTTGGATTAATACTCATTACATATAAATACAATTTTCACCAACAGATTTTGCATGACTTGTACAAATGTGTTTGGCGCATTTGATGCACACAATTTTTGTTTTCCTCTGTAGTTCTCGGATACACCTCACATCTTAATTTTCGTGATTGAGTGTTCCTGAAGGTTCTTCTTTTGGGGTTTGCTTCCAAATGTCAGTACAATTTTTCGTATTTCACGTGACAAAGAACGGATATCACGATGTGAAATGTATGGCTGTATAATTGAACGCCCAAGTTCCATCAATGGCTTTCTACTTGTTTCTTTTTCGGAATTTTTATTGAAATACTTGATAATTCTAGTGCTTACAGCTGCTGTGAGAAGAATTGAAGACAATATCACTATTAACAATCCTCACCGAGTTCACCGAAACTCAGAGTAGTTGACACAAAGTTGGACAAGTGCATCTACGCCCGCTTTGGAGCGTTGTAATCAATGATCATATTGGGACTTTTGTGGGTCAACTTTTGGGACACGATGCATTGTCGATACGACAACAACAGACCGATTCACAGAAAAAAACATCTAAAGAAAACATACACATAAGATACAGAAGTGAAAAAACAAATATAATATTGAGACTTACTGACTCTCCTTGTGTGGTAGGATCCACACAGAGATAATCAACAATAAAATACAATTATTTCGTTACTTTAGGCAAAAAGGACACACGGTCATCTGTTGGGGAACTTGAACGAAGAATACAAGAAATCTCAGCGCAATGCATTGGTGTTCTTAGTTACTAACTTGAGTTTATGATTGCCTGGAATACACACGGACCCCACCAGACCAGTTAAGGATTAAGTTCCCATTAACGTAAAATTTGAAACAATTATATGTGGTTATCCACACTCTAGACAATATTTTTTTAAATAGAGGTAAAAGACTGATCAAATCAGATTGAGGACTAATTTTTAAATACTTAATTTCAAAACTATCAAGACTGCTGTTCTTCCCAGTGTGAGACTGTTCACAAGTCCAAATGGTGTTGTTTGTATGTATTTGTGCAAATAAAATATTTAAAAATAATTCGTTTAAATGTGGATTTATTGCCTCTCATTTTCACGGAAGTAGTGAGACAATCTACAAAATTCCTGGTGCTAATTTATCCCAAAACCAGAGGCAGCTAACTTCTCGGGTGGGGTTGGTTGGCACCTCTTGGATTGATGACTGTTAACGATCTAAAAGTTCGACAGTCCTAAATTCACTAATAAAATAAATACCATAAGTCAGCATAATAAATGTAGTTTACATTCATACAGTCAAACTTGTTAAACTGTACTAAGGATGAGATGCGCCAAAAAATTTAAAAAAATTACCACTAGAACAAACCAACCCCGATCTCTCTTATAACTCACCTAACGAGATGAAGGTATCCGTGTTTCAAAAGCTTCGTTCATGCACAAATAGTTTGCTATAATTACGTACAAAATAGTGTATTATTTTCAAGATATTTAATTAATTTCATTTCCATTCATTGCTTTCTGAAAAGTAAATTATTTTTCAATGTTCCAGGAATTTCCAACAGTTGTTCTCGGAACGAAATTTGTTTCGGGAGATATTAAATTCTGGAAACTCTTGTAAATTGAAATTCGATCAACAATATGAGCATACTCATTATAATTAAGTTTAATTAACTTTCTCTTTCAAGCAAATATTTGTTAAAAATATCACCACACACACACACAACTGACATTTTTTCGACAAAATCATCTTAATTATGCGTAACATCTTATAATTATGCGTAACATCTTACAAGAATTATATGACGGAAATTGTTAGACTAGTTTTGTCTTCTCTGATGTTAAAATGATGGAAGTAATTTTAAAACACTCAAAATATGAGTTCAGAGAAAAAATATAAGAACCACCTTTTCTGTTGCAAGAAATCGTTCATAATTGATCATTTTACGGCACGAATGATCACGTATTATTATGGCACGAATGATTGTGTCGTCTCGCATTCGGTGAATCGAGAGCAATGTGGGGAGATATAGGTAAACAGAACAATCGACCACTGTTTTTCCGCAACGTTTGGGGGCTCATTGCGGCTGAACCATTGAAAAGAACCAAGTAGTTTACCAGAAAAAATATGCTTCAAATTCTGTTTAGAGCTTATTTTCCAATTTTCAACATTTCCTCCCTGGGTACCCTGTATCTATCAAAAAGAGAGAAAAGACTGGCATTAAGAAAGAAAAGCGAAGATAATAAAGGGTTTTGAGCATATAATACAAATATCCCTCCTGTATGGTTTCCAGCAGCTCAAAGGGCGATGATTGGTTGATTTGAATTTAAGGAAACAGCCAATGGAATCGACAGGGACAGTTCATGTCATTTGTTTAAAATTTGGAGAATATTTTTCGTTTCGAAGTTGGGGAATTTTGTTTCATTGATAAGTTTTTTGGGAAAATTCCATATGAGTGGTAGGGAAAGAGCTCGCAATAAACCTGGCAATCATGCGGACAGTGGACAAGCGATTACTCCGAGAGCTCGATGGGCAGATAGACGAATAAACGGAAAGGCGGATGGACGGACAAACGTCTTCAGGAACGTTTTCCATTTATCAAGACGCCACAAAGTGTGCATTTTCGACAAAATCTCGACATCGATTTTTTGCTGTATTTCATATTCTTTAGGTTACTACGCTGCTCCATAGATTCAAGTAAATGAAGTAAAAAATACCTTTGAAGGAATACATTAATTGTTTTTCAATTTGTGCATTTTTCTTTAATTTTTGCCGGATTTAGTTTTTTTTAAAATTTGGCGCCCAATAGTGGACAGTCATCATGTAAAATATTATTGCCTTTCTTTTTTGGCCCAACTGAACAATAGTCTACTTTTTTTTCTTCATCTACGTGTGGCTCAAACCACTCTTTCGGTATGAATAGCAGTAAATTAAAACGTACGGAGCTTCCTAAATACTGTGATGTGGGATTGCGATTTGATATTTACGAAGCCTGGCATGGGCAAATGTGACCAATATTGAGATGTAAACAAAATAAATTAAACAAAACCGACATTATATTCTGTATTTCCGAACGGAATCATTTGAAATGACTCGAATGTTTACTCCCCTTTTCATCGAAGGAAGGAAGAAGAGCTATAAATTTTGAACTGTGGATTTTAGATGGAAGAAACTCAAAATGTGGTTTCCAATGAATGAATTTATATAATCCTATAACTAATTGAACTATTTGCAGCATAGAAAATATACGAAGTTATCGACAAATCAAAGCTGACAAAAACATCCACATGAGTGGATTATTCGATGTTAGGGCATCAGGTTAGTCGTCTTTTAGAGCAATACTCCCTTTCTTTTTTGGCTTAACTTAACCTTAATTTTGTTTATTTTTTTCATTCTCTCGTCTCCATACTTCCAAAACGCTCTTTCGGTAACAATAGCAGTAAATGCAAACGTGCCGGACTTTCCAAACACACTGATGGTTCACGAACCCTCCCAAAGGCAAATGCGGCCGGTGTCGCGGTGTTAACAAAATTCATTAAAGCAGGGCGTCCTCTCGACAAGCTTTGCCGCCGCGCCGTCGCTCTCCGCTATTCGCTTTATAACCCCTCGGCCGTGCTATGTCAACAGATCAATGCGTCATTGCACAGCCAGATAACCTCTTCATCCCCTTTCCAAATACGAAATTCAGTGACCATGAATAGTAATCACCGCGTTCTTTATTCATGGTGACGCATTATTTATCGGACGAAATTAGGCCGAACGTTTAAAATTAAAGGGAAGCGAAGAAGATGCGATACCCGAAGGTGGAGCTGGAACAGTCTTTATAAAGAGACGCCAAATGGGGAAAAAGAACTACGTGAGCACTATGTTGCGGCAGGAAGTATTATTGAAATGATTGAAGGCGTTGCCATTGTCAACAATAGTGCATGTCATCTACAGTCTACATCATCATCAGTTTTCTGCTGTCTGGGAGTCACAAAAACGACTACTCGTTTTTGTGACTGATGATGATGGCTAAGACATCGAAAGCTGCTATTATTGAAATAAATACTATTGTTGACAATGACAACGCCTTCAATCATTTCAATTATGTAAATGTCAACTACATCTCACCACTGAATCAATATAGGAAGTATTATTCCTTGACGAAGTACATCATGGATAAGAGCCCAAAATTTATTGCTTATTTCTCCTTGAAAATAGATTTTATTACATGAGAGCTGTTTTTTTTATTTTCAAAATTTATGTAGTATATGTCTCAGTGTAGAGATCGCAGAATTTTGAAAATGTGCTCAGAATTCACTTCTCCCCATAGCACGTCATACGCAGTTTCAACTGTTTTTTTATGTAAAATAAATAAAAAAATAAATGTTTGTAACGAGCACTATTGTCGGTCAATTGCTTACGACTTGCGTTGTGAATTACGTACAGAGCAATTGATGCACAAGAAAAGTGGCATATCTCTAAAATAGTTATTCTTCGACCCGTTATCTAAATACTAATGCTGCTAGTACAGTACCACTGAGAATGGAATAATTAGCCCTGAAACTAGTCTGCTTTGAAATGTGTTAAGTGCATTATATTAAACTGCATAAATGTTGTGGTTTGATTAACTCTTATCATTTATCCTTAATAATGGGACAAATTCTCGACTGCAACCACAAATACATAACAAAAATAATTATTTTGAATGCTAATTGTTATATCCTGGGTGTCAGTCGCATATTTCCTAATAAAGAAAAAGTGATTTTTACTCTGTATAACGACTATCTGGCGAGCTCTTTTATGAAAAATTTACTAGGGATAAAAATGGTCCATTTTTTGTTTTGAAAATATAATTGATTAGTTTTGTTGTCCTTGGCATTATGCACAAACGTGTTAGCACAGTATTAATATCATACAGTATACGCATATATAAACTGTGCTGATAGGACCTTGAGCACCACATAATTTAAATTCACTGCTGTGAATCAATTCGTTTAAGTCTGAATGACAAGAACCTAACTGAAAGAATGAAAGACTGACGCTGTTTGAGCATACATGTAAAATGTAAACATTTTTGAAACTTATAATCTAATCCCCCCACTCTACAGTCTTACTCAATTTCAGCCTCTACTTATTTTTATTCACACATATATGAAAGCAACTAAGTGAAACCTGTAGAATCATGCTTCCAATAACCATTGTAGGACCTATTTCTTCCTTTTTACTTTCTCGACACCGCTTAAGCAGTAGAGAGAAAGTTGTGTGAAGCTGCACCAAAAAATGACGAATTTTCGGCAGAACAACTCTTCATTATCTATCTGTCGGTCTATCTATCTATCTATCGGTTTATCTATCTATCTGTCGGTCTATCTATCTATCTATCTATCTATCTGTCTGTCTATCTATCTGTCTGTCTGTCTGTCTGTCCGGCAGTCCGCCTGTCTGCCTGCCTGTCTGTCGGTCCGTCCGTTTAGCCGATTTTCTACACCGTTTAGCCGATTTTCTCCAAACTTGACATGCCCCAATCGATTTGGCTGATGTCGCGGCCGCTTTAAGTTGAAATCTATATATAAATTTTCGGGGGTTCTTTACATGAAGTCCCTGGGACATATTCAAAAATTAAAAAAAATGGCTCCTTCGTTTTGGATAAAATTTTGTTGTTAAGTAGTGTGAAGGACGTTTAAGAGAATGGCGCATGTCCCATTTTCGTTGAAAACTCTGACTTTTCGAAAACTGCAATCATTCAAAAATTGTTCGGTGTCTTCTTACAACTACAATTATAAGACAGATTTTTCCCGTAATGAAATCTGTTCCTTAACGATAGATTTGGAAAAACTAAAGATACTATAGACTAATATTTCGAAAATTTGAGTACTTTTCGCATAATTTTGCGTGAAAATACACAGTTTTAGCACCACTAGTTTATCATTTTTGCACGTTTTCTTTGCTCTTTGATGCAAGTATATCCATCTATTTTCACATACTTTTCATTATCTTCTAATTTTTACGTTTACTTACAAATGCTCTCTTCGTCTCACTCATATTACCTCCAATTATTTACTTGCTCGTGTAATTCACAAAGGCAAGTTTTCTCCGATATAATCAAGTGTAGTGTATCGTTTATTTCCCATTTGTTACTTCAGCCTCTTTTCAACTCCTCTTTGCTGTTGAATCTTTCCTCATCTTCCTATACGTTTCATTACCTTCAGGATTCTTTCCTTCCCGTTTCCCTATCTTCCTTTGTTCTCTTTCGCCTATCTGCCCTCTCCCTTTTTTATCACGGCACCGGAACGTTTACGTGCTTGCTCGAGTGTCTATGTGATTAAAAGACAGCGCGGAAGCTTCTTATCTCCCTCTGAGACGCCCCGCCCCCTCTCCTGCTTGAGATTCTAATGACTATTGCCTCCAGTTACGTTTCACCCCCTTTCCATTTGATGCCTGCCGTTAGCACGGAGGGCTTACAAGACTTTCCTCTTTATTCGCAGACTCGTTTCGCTGTCCTTAGTGACGCGATGCCTGAGGGCACGTGTTGGATAAGCCAAGTCCCTTTTAAATATAACACTGGGTTCAGAATAAACTGCCGGGTTTGTGTTGGAGCATCTGTAAAAATGGGCGGTGGCCGGGTAGAGGCTAGTCATTTGATAAGCGTAGAATTAGAGTGTTTCCAAGTGCAGTGGATGTGGGGAAATATTTTCATGGAATTTCTTGTTTGTTTTTTTTTACCACGCCTTTCGCGTAGTTGAATATTCTTGTTAAGTCTGCGTTTTTTATCATATTTTCTTGTTCTTCTTCTTAGCAATCAATAACTATTGTCCTGCATCAGCAAAACTGCTGCTGGAGGAAACCATACAAATCGATTTTTCAAAAGTAGCACAAACACTGCGCAGCGGTCGTAAATAAAATACCCTCTTATAGCACTGCAATAAATTAAATATTTTAACAAAATTGGTGTTCAAGATACATGAAATAACATTGTGTAGAATGTACGGGTACACAGTACAATAATTCTTAACATACTAAGAATATCATAAAATTATTTCATTACGCAACACGTTAGTAACAAATATTCAATAATGGGCTCCCTTTTCCTTCGATCCTTTCTGTGGGATAACATCTACAGTATCGTACCTAGTCACGTACTGAGTATTAGAATTTAGTCGGTACGCGCAGTCTTCCGACAAAAGGCGTGATAACAGTAAATTTTGAAATTTTCATATAAAATCTAAACCGTTTCATTGTTCGTGTACTTTTCTGCGTTCTGGATATCTAATATAACCATAAACACTTCTCACATAGCCGGAGTCTTCACGAGTTTTCTTTAAATTTCTGCACGCACTTAAAATTGGCTGCTCATTTTCCATATAGACACCTCGGATTCCAGGATGGGATGAAACTTAAAACTGTCGCTTATTCACTGTCATGCACTAGTTCATATTGATTGAAAATGTGAAAACTTCTCCAAGGTAGTGAATGCCCATATGATAGTGTAAGGGCGTATCAAATGGCATACGGGAAAAGCTCTCAAAGGGGGAAAAAACCTGCCGTCAGAAGAGTTCATGCTCATCTACCAAGCTCTTTCTGAACTATTCTTGACGTATTTCTGGGCGCGGACGCCACACATGCTCCTTCCAGTCTTTGGCCTCCTCAGAACCTACAATGAACCAGCACCAACGAAGATTGTTCGCACCCTCGTCTCCGATCTTAGTTTTCGGACACGCCCCCCGTAGCAAACTTCCTCGTGGCAGCAAGAGAGCAGGCAGGCTAGCTCTGTCGCCGAAAGAGTTCAAAAGCCTCGCGCCCCTCCCCCCGCGCCAGACGCGTCTGCGATTGGGCGCAGTGGGCGGCCCCATGGGACGGCTTCGCGAGTTCGACTCCCGGCGCGCACCTTTTCCACCGCCACCCGCGTTGCAGCGTCGTGCATTATGCAGCGTCGCCCGCGCCACTCCCCACCGCCCCGCGTCGCCTTGCTTTTTTCGTCCTTGCGTTGCTGCGCTTCGCGCCACGGATCCAGCGCACAGTGGGACCAACGTCGGTTTTATTTTCTAGGGCATTTATCCATCGAACAGTCGGTTACCCTTTGCGTCACGATGGGACGCATATTCGACCATACACTAGACAAACACACTAGCGGAGGCCCTTCGCGACAACACGTACAAAGTCGAGGGACAAAAACCATGCCCAAGGCGGGACTCGAACCCGCGACCCTTCGACCGAAGCGCACAGTCCGTACGCGTTCTTAGCCACCACGGCCATCCAAATCGGCACGTCGTTTTTATGTATTTATTTATTTCTGCCTGATCGATAAGAATGTCTTTCAGGGTATTTCACATTACAAATTGACACGACTGTTGATTTGGATCTCACAGGGAATCTGACAAAGGGATACTTGGCAATATTATGTTAAAAATATAAATTCTATTAGGATAAAAATTGAAATTAGATATTAATTCTTTTTTCGAATGAGGGAAAAAATTAATAAACGTAATGTAGTTTAAGACAGATGTAATTTATCTTTCGGAAATCTTGAAAGTACTCGTCGAGGAAATGGATATGACTGGCCTAGATTGAACGTGTGTGCTTGTTGCAAATCGTCTAAGGAGTTGCAGAATTTTTAACTGTGATAATTTATGAAAGTGTGAATAGTTTTTTAGTTCATAGTTTAGTGTGTGTTAGTAATGTATCATGGAGCATGAATAATTTTACGGATAAATTTATTCTGGAGTATCTGAATTTTGTTAATGTGAGATTTGGCCGCAATGAACTAGATGATATAGGCATACATTAGCGTGGGGCAAATGATTGTAATATATATTAGTTTGGTAGTATGAATACGTAGAGGAGATTTATAGTTAATAATAGAGTGAAGTTTAGATATTTTTATGTAAGTTTTACGAATAATATTATTAATGTGCATATTCCATGTAAGCTTTGTATCTAAGAAGTGCCCAAGGTATTTGATAGATGAGTTAGAGGAAATTCATGGTATTTTTTTATTGTTGTACGACGTGAAATCAAAGTTCACCGTCTGCAACCGATTGAGATGGCTTAAAATATACCTCAAAAATAAGGAAAAATCGCAGGAAATCCGTTTTCTGAATTTTAGCATAATTAGAACCTTCGATATATTCTCGTTAACATGATGAAATCTGATCTTTTGTTTTGGTTTTATTTGGATATTTATGTAGCATTGCGTTAGGGAAACCACGCCCCCCCTTTTCGAAAGAAAATAAGAATATAATAAGATATTTAAGAGTAAGAAACAAAATATGAGAAGATATAGATATACAAAAAGAAGGCATAATCTGTTACCTTGGAGCTTTCTAGAGCATTACAAACTTTAAAGCCATTTTCCCGAAAGTTGACTTTTTGGCTGAAATTGTAAACATAAAACATCATATCCCGGATGTTATGTAAGATAACCCTCTGATTTGTTTTTTGTTATAATTCAGAAATATATAGCTCGTGCATGAACAAAAAAAACATTTTAACTAATTATTTCTTCAAGAAAATTTTATTTTTAAAGTCTTATTTTTTGATTTTTTTTTAAATTTTCTGACAAAATGTAAAAAAATATAAATATTGATGGTACAAAAATTGTGTTGGATCAGGTACAAGTTCAAATCATCTGTTATCATAAAAAGAATTGAAGCAATATAGATAGTAGTTCTAAAGTTGTCAAGTTGTAAAATTGTAGTCCTAAAGATATCACAGCTCAGGGCCTGAAAATAAAATTGCAAAACTTCTTTCTATTTTATTTCTTTATAGACATATTTATTCAGTGAATATGTGAAAAGGAGTTATTGAACAATATTTAAATTTTGTAGTCGACGGTAGGTCGGTGCCGGATCTCGCCATCCAGCGGGGGAAGATCACCGCCATCTCCGGAGAAAAGACATGCACTACACTAACGGGACTAATGATCGAAGCAGTTGACGCGCCCGGAAACACGAAAAAATCAATCAGTCCACTGGTGAGAGATACCTGAAAGCGAAAACCTTGCAAGTTCACGAGTAGGTCAGCGCCGTATCTCACCAGCCAGCGGAAAATAACACCGCCACCTAGTATAAAAACATACCATGCACCTACGGTACGAATGACCGTAGCAGTTGATGCGCCTGAAGACACGAAATACTCGTGTGTTGAGTAGATGAAACCCATGTAATATTTGAAGAGAAATTAAATGTGAATAATAAAATATAAAAATTATTAAAATTCCGTGGAGTGTTTTTATTCGTTAAGTAAAAATGACAATACTATCTTCTATTTAAATTCGTGTATCGACACTATTATGTTTTGAACTTATTGTAAACTCTCGATCATGTTTACACATCGATGTTTAATTTTGTTATTTGTATCGATACCAAACACTTATACTATGGAATAAAGTATCTCATTTCTATTTGGGTCTCAATTCAAATCAACATGGATTCCTATTCGTACATGAAATTGATATAACTGTAATTACACTCTGTGGCATTCGATTCGGGCATTGCAAATTCAGTATAGCAGGGCCAGTCGGTTAAGCTGTAGATATAAATTTCTACTGAATGACAATACAATGCGGTAAGGATATTAAATGAACTGAATGTAATAAAATGTATAGATCAAGTGATGAAATACAGTTGGCTTACTAGGCGTGGGTCTTACCTACATTTTTCCTGAATATCAGATCGTAAAGATTTATTTATTTTTGACACAATGTGTGAATCTGCCCATGTTATTGCGAGAGTACAATTTAAAAACAGGACTTCAGAATGCAATCGAAAAGTAAATTGAGTTGATAATAGTCGTCAAGAAAGTAGATAATATAGAATTTTGTCTGCAAAATACGAGTACAGTTGCAAAATGAATACAACCGTCTCATGCCACTTGAACAAAGGCGAACGTAACCACGTGCTCATAGTAAGTCAAATCGATGAGTATTTGAGTCAAAAACGTCGAATGAAATAATATTATATTTGATTCGTTTCCGAACAATTAAAACGCAACATTGTATATTGACGATTTGAGAATGAATAATATCCGTTCAGTACTGACAGGCACGGAACATTTCCTGCGTCCGTAATTCAGGAACAGTAGAGAGATTTTCCAGGTACCTACACACAAAACAAACAAAATGAGCCTAAAACGAAGCTTTTTTTTTTCTCCGAAAAGTGCAAGTCGCCCAGCTACAGTAACAGGCCATGCTAATTTTTTTAAATTAAACCATAACTCTTTCTACTGATATTGGCACCTCTTGAATCCAAAATGGCCACTGAATTATTTACTACTAACTCTAAGAGGTACATTGTTGAATTGAATGTTTAAGCCTGAAAGTATCTTCTACATAAATTCACAATAATTTTGTACCAGATTTTAACATTATTAATTCTATCAGAAAATTTTAAGGTTAAATATATCAATAAATTTGATTATACATATACTTCGAACATAACATTCCAGAACAAGTTATCAAATCAACGTTAATAAAGACGGAAAAGACAAATGAACATTAGTTATTGAAGCTCAGATAATTTTTAAAAACGAACATAATTAATGTAATCGTGTATTCTTAAAAGAAAACTTGTTACTGTTTTCAATCATTTTCTAGATTTTTTACTTTCAACCGAGTCTCTATTCCAGGAAGCCGATATTCACCTTTTAATCGTTGTATGTTTCTAATGTTAGCGTCATAGATGACGAAAACAATTAGTGGGGCTAAAACATTTGTGCATTTCCTCGCCCGTATTTTCACGCAAAATTACGTGAAAAGTACTCTTAATTTTACAAAAATTGTACATGACCATATTTCAAAACATATCTGTAAGAAACAGATTTCATTAATGGATAATCTCTACCTTCATAATTGTAGTTGTGAGAAGCCACAAAAAAAATTGAATTTTCACAATTTGGAAAAATTCAGAGTTTTTAACAAAAACGAGACCTGCACCATTCTGTTAAACGTCCTTGACAGTATTCAAAAACAAAATTTAATCACAAACGACGCAGCCATTATTTGAAAATTTTGAAAATGTCTCAGGGGTTTTAATGTAAAGTACTCCCCAAAATTAAACTATTCCAAAAGGAGAAGCCGCGATATCATCCATATCCATTGAAGAATATCAATTTTGGTGAAAATTATCTGAACGAAGCCGCTAGCGTTGTTCGTTGACGTATTACATACACACGTTTTGCCGTAATTCGATTTTTTAGTAGACAAAACATGGATTCTGACTACACCACGTGTTAGAGGAGTTTTCCTCCTAAATTCACGTCATTTACGTCCTCTTAAAAACGTCATACGCAGTTTTTAACTGTTTTTTGACGTAAAATAAATAAATAAATAAAATAAATAAATAAATAAAATTTGGCAACTGGATTTATCCACTTTTTCGTTACCAGGAGTTAAGAATAATATTTCTGCGAAGCATTATGTAACTTTCTCTTTACTTCGCATGCGGTACAGAAAAACTGAAAAGGATCATATAATCTGAATAAAAGCTATTCGCCTTTACACATGACAAGCTCAAATGTTCAAATCTGCACAAAAATATGAAGCTTTGGGTTCGGTTTCTAACACACCAATTTCTGTTAATGGGATATTTTGGCATTAGTTATGTTATTTCTGACTTCATCCCACATAATCGTTCTGAGGATGTTGTTAAAGGTTTTTGTTCATGTTTTTCAGTATCAATATTCGCTTTATACGGCCATTACATGTTCTAACAGAATGTATTTACTAGTCAAATTTTGTGCTAAAAATACGTTACTTGACATACTAATTATATGAGATTTAAATGTATTATGTCTCACTTAAACCTTCCTTTGTATTTTATTTAAATTATTATCACACGCCTTCAAAAGTGAACTTGGTCACAAAATAACTTTTGTAAACAAAATTTTAATAAATTATGCTCTCATACAGAGTCATAAAAATCCCGTTTTACATGATTTGAGTACAAACTACACAGTAACACACCTTTTAATGTAATAAAAAAATCCTTCAAACAATGCTGTGTACATAAAATGTAATTTTAGGAAAAAACGTTCATAACATCCTGCATAAAGATAGCTCTACGTTAGATTAGGCCTTAAAATCCGGTTAAGTCTCTTCCCCTGCACGAACTCTCCAGCAAGGGGGTTTGAAGTAGATGACAAATGAAATATAATTTGACAGTGTTCCTCATAGATGGGCAGCTACTTTAAGGTTTTATTTTTATGAATTAATTAGGCTTAGGCTGCGAATGCTACGTATAAGTCTAGACTAGACTTCCCACCGAGCACCGCCGCAAGTCGCTTCGCAAATGAACACGGAACCAACAGAGAGCCCAGTGCAGAAACAGGGGCGACGTTTCTCTGATACCCCATTCTGAGAATTAAAAACTACGTGTTTTGTCGTTTTCCGTCTAAAAAGTATTTTTGTTCCTGAACCACAGAACACAATCCATCACATCATGTTAAAACACGCTGAATTTGTCAGCTACTCTCAGTTAACATTTCTCACAAAACAGTATCCCTTTACCGAAGCGTTTGTCGAAAACATCCCCAAGAGAATATTTAATTAATGCATTATTTAGAAGCTGGTTAAGTGTTTATGCTAGTGGGACAAATCGCTAAGTATAATATTGACACTATTAAGAGAGTATAATGTACGCAGAGTAAATTCCTCAACAAAACAATATAATGATATGAGTGGTAAAAGCGGCATTTTATTCCTCGAGTAGGAATGATTGAGACGAGGTTGCTAAGCCGAGTAACGTAGTCTTACCAGCAAAACGAAATCACTTTTACTTCGTGTGTCTTATTTTTTACTGACAGCAAGTATGCAAACCCCTCAATTATGTACACTGTTACATTAAGTTCAGCTGCGTAGGTGTAGCTGATACAGTGCTGTAGGTGTAGCTGATATAGTCAGTGCTTATAACTAAACCTTTAGCACGCTATGCATGCCGTAAAAGCAATCACTTTCACTAAATTCTGACTAAAAAACAAACCCCATTTTTTATATTCCAGAATTATAAACGACCTTTTCTGTTGCAAGAAATCGTTCATTAATGGGCGTTTTACAGCACAATTGATTACGTATTAGATTTAACGGCACGAATGATGGCGTCATCACACATTCAGCCAGTAGCAGCGAGAGAATCCTGAGGAGGTAAGCGATAAAAGGAACACCCGATTACCGTTTCGTCGCACAGATGTCAAATACCCGACACGTGACAAGAAAGTTGTTTCGCAAAATTAGGTTCGATTCTCTTATAAATTTATAACACTGTTATACAAAAATATACTGTATGGAACTCGTTTACAATGTTGCTACCGGTAGCGGTAGTTCAGTGCATCAACTGATGTCACTGCAGCACTTCTGACCGGGAGGTCCTAGGTTCGAGTCCTAACGGCGGCTGGATTTTCGATACTACCTTTTCAGCTAGGTCGAATTCAGTCGCTGTCTGGAGGAGAATTCTAGCGGCCGGTTGCTCTGATCGGTAGTTTTCCGTGGTTTCTCCGATCAACACCAGGCGAATGTTGGAGCAGTACCCTAACAAACGGGCCACGGACCGCGCGCGATCTTTCCTTCCTCTTCCTTGTCCTATCCTCTCCCCCTTACACACACACTTACACTAACATGCACTACACTACCATATATTCCGGGAGGCCGGTCGAGGGCTTAGAGCTTGTCCCGACTGGGGCGATGCCCGCTGGTGGGAGAGTCCTGGTTAGGGAAACCCCACTAGCCGACGGTAGGTCGGTGCCGGTTCTCGCCATCCAGCGAGCAAAGATCACTACCATCTCCCGAGAAAAATCATGCACTACACCAACAGGACTAATGACGGAAGCAGTTGACGTGCCCAGAAACACGAAAAAATCAATCAATCAAACAATGTTGCTTTGCTGCATTCATAGAAATTTTAAAACACGTTCTGAACGTCGCTCGTTTTCAAAAAATATACTCGTGCGGTAAAGCTTAACATTATAAACTAATTGCAAAAACTGTAAATTACTACCACTTGCACGCTGTTCGCACCCACTGTGCGCGGGAAGGGCGTGGCGTGGCGGGGCGGGCGCGGAGCTGGCAGGATGCATAATGAATGTTTCAATCAATCCTGAGCGTGGCACAGGCTGCGCCAGGGGGGCAGTCACCCGGAGGCGCAGAGGATGAATCTGAGGAGTGAAGCGGCGGGTGAATCGGCGCCAGCGCAGTGCGGCCCCTCCGAGAGAAGACGGATGTTGCACAGAGCGCGAATTCCAGGGAGCAGAAATGATCGTTTCGTACGTAAGTACTTCTTGATATCGAACAATTGTACGATATGTTATATTAAGAATTCTAATAAAATCTTAATTATTCTGAAAAAAATATATCTAATGTAAACACAAATATTGTTCGTGAGACGGAGAATTTTCAGTTGAGCGAGTTCGTTCTAAAGAGGTTTTAGTATGCTTAAAAATAAAATAAAGAATTAATAACAAACATTTTGCGTATTTGGATATAATTAAAGTATAATGTAACTCATAATATTTAGAAAGAATGTCACAAGAATAACCTTATTTAAGACATCATAACATCATAACGGCATCAGAACATCAGGACGATGTATTTTATCGTACGTGTAAATCGAGCAAAAAAATGCTTCCGTCAATTATCCAAAATAATGCTCGATCTTCCGATTTTTTTTCTCGAAGGCAGCTGTGTGCAAGTTTATTAATGCTCCTGATTTCAAAATGTACCATTAATGTATTTTTGAATCAGTAAATCATTTTAACACGACCATGGTTAAATAGTTAAATTAAAATATATTTATATTATATTTTAACTATTTGTTTCCATATCGCACTTAGTATAATTTATTGATTATTCGTTTACCTGAACTGCATTATTTTTCGGACTCACACTCATTAGTACACATAATACAGAGTCATACAGAACAAAGCAAGAGCAAACTATCAAAATTGACCGGGAGCGGTGGCTCAGTGCATCAACTGATGCCACTGCAGCTCCTCTGACCGGGAGGTTCCCACTCCCCACGGCGGCAGGATTTTTGACACTAGCTTTCAGCTGGGTGGAATTGAGTCGCTGTCTGAAGGAGAACTCTAGCGGCCGGCTGCTGTGATCGGTAGTTTTCAGTGGTTTCGCCGATCAACACCAGCCGAATGCCGGAGAAGTACCGTACCAAACGGGCCATGGACCGCGCGCGATCTTTCCTTCCTCTTCATTGTCCTATCCTCTCCTTACACAATCACTTACACTAACATCCACTACACTACCACATATTCGGGAGACCGGTCGCGAGCTTAGAGCTTGTCCCGGCTGGGGCGGTGCCCGCTGGTGGGAGAGTCCTGGTTAGGGAAAAGCACACTAGCCGACGATAGGTCGGTGCCGGATCTCGCCATCCAGCTAAGGAAAATCACCGCCATCTCCCGAGAAAAACATGCACTACACTAACGGGACTAATGACCGTGAAGCAGTAGACGCGCCCGGAAACACGAAAAATCAATCAATCAATCTATCAAAATTGAAGTCATCTACCCACGAAAGAGGAGGGCATAAAACAACAAGCTCCTCCTTTGTCTCGCGAAGTGGTGAGCCAGAGAAATCCACGTGACAGGGAGGTGCCAAGAATGAACAACAAAATATTACTGAAATCAAGACGTTCTCACGTGCCTTGGTGGGATCAGCTCACATCCACGAGTCCGAACTCCCTCTCGGTCCACCTCTGAACGCTTTGTCTCTCTCACTCGCCGAAGTGGTGAGCCAGAGAAATCCACGTGACGTGCCAACAAGGGCGTCGCAAGCGAGCGAAGAACGAATCCGACCTCCAGGCACCGCTTCCTTCTCTTTCCGCCCTCGTCTCCTTGCCTCTCCCACCCTCCTGCGCTTCTACTCGTGCCAGAGGAAAGAGGCGCCTCCTCCCCTCAACTCTGAACTTCGTAGAAAGTTAGCGCGCCGGCCTTCTTTTTAAATTAGAGCAAATGGGACGGCGCACGTTCACCACAGGCGCTTCTCACCGGAGATCGCGCGGCTCACAGTGGTCGCGAACGGAACACGAAGCGCTCTTAAGCCCCGTTCACAAAGCGCTCTTAAGCCCCGTTCACAAAGCGCACTTAAGCCCCATTCGCAAACATAAGCCTGACACATAGACTTAAACATTAACATAAGTGATAGACTGAAGTATTCGCAATGTCCAACATAAACGTAAGCGAAAAACTGGGAACGGAGGCTCAGTACATCAACTGATGTCACTGCAGCGCCTCTGATCCGGAGATCCTAGGTTCGAGTCCTGACAGCGGCAGGATTTCCGACATTAGCTTTTCAGATAGGTCGAATTCAGTCGCTGTCTGGAGGAGAATTCTAGCGGCCGACTGCTCTGATCGGTAGTTTTCCGTGGTTTCTCCGATCAACACCAGGCGAATGCCGGTGCAGTTTCCTACCAAACGGGCCACGGACCGCGCGCGATCTGTCCTTCCTCTTCCTTGTCCTATCCTCTCCCCTTACACACGCACTTACACTAACATGCAGTACACTACCACGTATTCCCAGAGACCGGTCGGGAGCTTTGAGCTTGTCCGGCTGAGGCGGTGCCCGCTAGTGGGAGAGTCCTGGTTAGGGAAACCCCACTAGCCGACGGGTGGTCGGCGCCGGATCACGCCATCCAGCTAGGGAAGATCCCGCCATCTCCCGAGAGAAAAAGCATACACTACACTAACGGGACTGATGACCAAATCTGCTGACGCGTTCGGAAACACGAAAACAATCAATAAAAATCGGAAGCAAAATAAGTTTCTATTGGCTGTGAGACATTCTAATTTACTATTGGTTGGATATGAGAATCCATTTCGAGATATCTACTGTGTCCATGACCGGGAGCGGGGGCTCTTGCCATGGATTGTTCGTCTATCGACTTATTTCGACACTAGACTTTCAGTTAACGTACTGTGATTGGTTGATTTCTTATTTTTGATATAAGCATAAGCACAGAAGGTTGAAGCTTAAAAGCTATTAAATTGTCTCACGTTTTATGCTTATGCGAACGCATTAAGTCCGCTTATGGACGCGGTCCTTTATATTAACGCCATGCTTATGTTCATGTTTGCATTGTGAATGGGTCTTTAGAGCGTCATACGTTGATTGATATTTTTGTGTTTCCAGGAGCATGGAACTGCTGTGGTCATTAGACCCGTAAGTGCAATGTTTGTTTTAACAAGGAGGTGGGAGTATTCAACCCTCCCTGAATAGTGAGATTCGGCACCTAACTACACACTCATTTGTGGGGTTTTCCTATTTAGGTATTTCCCACAAGCGGTGTACCGTTCCAGCCGAGATTTACTCTACGCTTCCGAACTATCTCCAGGTATGTGTGGTAGTGCAGTGCATGTAAGTGTAGGTTTATAACTGAGGGGTGAGGATATGACAGTAGGGGAAGGAAAGATCGCGCGCGGTCCGTTGCCCGTTTGTTAGAATACTACTCCGGCATTCGCCCAAGTTTTGATCAAAGAAACCACAGATAACTGCATATTACAGCAGTTAGCCGCAAGAATACTCATTCAGAAAGCAGCTGAATTCGACCTAGCTACGCAGCTAGTGTCGAAAATCCTTCCACAGTCGGGACTCGAACCCTGGGATCAGACGTATTGCTGTGTCAAAAATTGATTTTCTGAGTCTCTTCAGCCGGTCACACTTGTTTGGTTTGTTTGTTCTATTTTGCGCGCTTCGAGTTGAAACAGATACTAAAGACGTCCATATGTGGCCAAGTCTTTCCTTTTTCCCCGTAAGGGTTTTAGATTTAATTATAAATCATTTCGTGGCAAGAACTTTTCGGGGAGACCAAATAATGGACCTAGAGCCGAATCCAGGATCTTCGCACTATTGTCGTTAAGTCTCCCTAGTTACGTGTTTATGTTGAGATATAATGATGTATGTACGTATTCGGCAGTTTAGAGTAGAAATCCGCCAGCTGGAAATTGTGCTAGCGAGCAGTGTTTTTCTACGCCTGGGTTCTGTATTAATTTATTATTCACGTCTGAGGGTAAGCAAAACATGAGGCGAATACGAAATTTTCCCATCGTATGCTTGCATCGTATAGCATGCTTGACCTGCCTGAGCTTTGCTATACCAGAAAACTATTGAGACGATTGTGGTAGAAAGGTCTTTTTTGTCCCGACCGGGAATCGAACTTAGATCGCAGTACGAAAAGCTACTAAAATAACTAGTACACTGTCTGTAAGTTACGCAAATAACTGAGATGTAACGATCAGGAGAAAACGAGGAGCAAACATTCAAAAGGTGGCATGTCGATTTGGAAAAAATTGAGTTCTTCTGTTGTTTTTACCTAGAATTTTATTTCCGAAAATAAAACAAAAAACACATGAAATGTTTTGCAATACATTAAGTAGTACTACACTCGTTGAATTAAACATTGTGTTGAAAAATGAAAAATGTGTGCCACAATTTTCTTTTTTTTATAAAAAAAAAGAAATAATTAGACGTGTCACGTTCCGAATGTATGCTCCTCAAATGAGCATGAGGATGGAGAAAGAGGAATGTGAGGCAGGGAACACGACAGAAC